>CM023954.1:21763064-21902205 GCA_013407115.1 Glycine latifolia
CCATGTAATCGATTAATATGTTCTATAGACTTCTGGGTATTGGCAACAAACCAATTAATCGATTATTCCATATCGTAATCGATTATCACAGTGAGCTCTAGAAAAACTTGAAGTTCAGAATGCAACTGAAAAGCACTGTGTAATCGATTACTGTTTTGTGTAATCGATTATGGTAGACAGCTTCATAAAACAGGGATCAGCCAAATGAACTATGTAATCGATTACTGATTTTGGTAATCGATTATTGTATAACAAATAGTAAAGCAGTAATGTATAATGTAATCGATTACAAGTATTGGTAATCGATTAAGGCAGTGAGCTATGGTTTTCTATTTGGCCTTTGTAATCTATTCTAAGGTCAAATAATTGATTAATCCGATATGTAATCGATTACATTGTTCTTGATAAGTTTTCCAGAAATAGCTAAGAATAAAGTAATCGATTAAATAGTGTAAAACAGTATTTTTCCAAAAACCTTTGTTTCAATTTAAACATTTAATCAAATTATCAAAACCTTGTTAATTCTATGACTCTAATTGAAAATCTAAATGAATGATATGAATGCAATGCACTTGGATCACCAGAGATGCTTCTTCCTTTACAATTAATTACAATTTATTCTTCAAGTCTTCAAGGCATGTTGAAAGCTCAAAACCAAGCTTGATCTCTTGTCCATTCTTCAAGTGCTTTCTTTGAAACCAACAACTAACACTCCCACTACTTGCACTACGTTCTTTTCCATTTGAACCAAAGCCCCTTTGTCCCTGCAAGATGGTTGCCTTGACCCCATTAGCATTTTCTTCATCTTCATCAATACTATTCAATCTCATTTTCTTTTCTTTTGTTGCTTTAGATTCAGCAACAATTTTCATCATTAACATTTTAATCTCATTCAGCACCATTTAGAGTTGGCAAAGTAGGCCAGCCCACCAAAAACGGACCAAAAAAATGGGGTGGGCCAGGCTAGCCCACTTTGCAAAGTGGACTAGCAATGCTAACCCGCCCACCTAAAAATAAAAAAAAGTTAAAAATTTAAAAAAAGAGAAAAAATTACAAAAAACTACAAATGTAATTAATTAATGATAAATCCTAGCCTACAATCATTTTAATACCTTACCTCACATAAGAAGCTAGAAGCAATAGAAACAAGTCTTATTGCAAGATCCATTGAGTTTCCAAGAACAACATACACAAGTGAACAATTGAGCAAAACTAGAATCTGAAACATATATGCAAACACCAACCAAGAATCCATGGGAAATGAAATGTTATTGATACTAGATTAATACACTAAATTAAAGTTAACAAAGTAACATCCAAACATTAAATTTAAAATTTTTTAAAAACAAGTTAGAAACATTATAACTTCCAAAATGCAAAATGATTAAATTCAAGAAGTAGTTGCATCTAAGCATCTTCAATAATTATTGTATTTGATCCCTTGGAAACAGTTGGATCCATATTTAAAGCACAAAAGTCATTCTCACCATCTTCAACTACAAATTATAATCCAAAAATAATAAAAAAATTAGCTAATGAATAATGATGATTTAAAAGAAAATTAATTGGTAATTTAAATTGTAAAATAATGAAATTAAAGAAACTACCATTCTTAGCAAAACCATGTGAACCAATGCTAAAAGCATATTCAAAAGCCATTGTAGTAATAGGAATGCTCAACACTTCACGAGCCATTATGGATAATTCTGGAAAGCGATTATAACTATCCCTCCACCATTGCAAGACATCCAAATATTCACAGTACACAAATTCTAAGTTTGGCTCATCCAGATAAACATCAAGTTGTGACTTTCCAACTTTAGAAGTAAGTTGACTACTATGCATTTTCAATTCCTATTACATTTGACAAGTTAAACACAAAAAAATAAAATAAAATCAATCAAGTACACAACACAAAAAAGTAAATACTTACATAATAACATAATCATAATAATTAATAAGCATGTACTTACACTAAACATTATTTGATTTATTCCCTTGAGTTCCTTTGACATGCTTGAAGAACTAGTTTGGGGTCTTGGGTCAAGATTGTAAATAGAGGCAACATTATTAATGTTTCTTGGGTTTGAATACCTCTCAAAGAGCATGTACAACTTTCTCCTCACATGTTGAGTCTTTTCCTCACAAGTAGATTCATCAGTTGTTGAGTAACAATAACTCAATGAAGTAAACTTAGTACGTGGGTCAAGAATTGCTCCAAATGCAAGAATGGTGCTATACTGATCCCAATATTTCTTAAACTTCATCATCATCATTTCCCCCATACTCCTTATAACCTCATCTTCACTTTGTAAACTCTTAGTAAGTACACGCTGAATTTTCGAAACATGCAAGAAATATAGATTGGAAGTAGGATAGGAAGTGCCTGAAATCAAATTTGCAGTATCAAAGAATGGTAACAAGAACTCACAAATTTTTTCTCCTCTTTTCCACTCATCTACTGAAGAACAATACTTGTAATTAGGATTTTTTGATTGAAAATTTCCAAATGTTCATTGATATTTGAGAGCACTACAAAGCATCATATATAGTAGAAATATCTAGACACAATTGTTTCTCACTACCATCAGACTCAAGACCAAGCTATTGAATACATTCTTTAAACTTTCTCATCCTACCCTCCGATCCATTCACATACTTCACACTCTCTCTAATTTTATGTAAGGCATCACTAGCCACTTTTAATCCTTCTCGAACAATAAGATTCAAAATATGTGCAAAACAACGAATATGAAAAAACTTATTCACATAATAACCAACCACTTATTCCAAGATCATTTTTTAAAATGTCTTGCATGTTATCATTGGTGGATGCATTATCTAAAGTGAGAGAAAAAACCTTTTGCTCTATTTTCCAATCCTTCAAAAATTGAAAAACCCATAAGCCAAGTCAAATCTAGTGTGAGGAAGAGGCATATGACAAAAATTAAGAATTTTACTATTTAACTTTCAATCAGCATCAACAAAATGAGCAGTTAAACATATGTAACCCTCAATAGTACAAGAGGTCCATAAATCAGAAGTTAAACATATTCTATTTGGAATACTGGCCATCATCTTTTTTAGCTTCTCTTTCTCTCTCTTGTAAATAGTTAGGACATCAGATGTTATAGTATTCCTAGAAATAGGATGTGGATCAAGATTCAAATACTTAATCCAACTTCTAATCTTTTTATACTCAACAAAGTTAAATGGCAAACCATGATCAACGATTGCAACATCACACATCTCACATGACACCATTTGATCTAACTTTGGAGACTTCAATTTTTCTTGTATGTCTACCATCATTTGACCAACATCTTCAAATTTAATTCCCTTACACTTTGAGATATGACGATTTAAGTGAGATGTCCCATATGCGTTACTCCCAATCTTATACTTTGTTTTACAAACCTTACACTCTACTTTTTCTATCCCATCATCACGCACTCCTATCTTAGTGAAAAACTTCCAACAATATGAAGTTGTTGTTTCTATCCTTTTCTTCTTGGTTGGTTCATTAGCTTGAGATAATTTGATAGGCACATCAAAATTTTCAACATCTTCATGCTCATTCACAACCTCAGAATCCATATTAAAATTTGAGAAAACTACTTAATCACTCAAACAAAACCACTACAAAGAATCAAATTAAAACAAGAAAAGGAATAAAATACTAGCACACAATCCAAACTAACATTGTTTGCAAGTCTCAAACTAACAATATAAAAACTAACATTGGTTAAATCAATAAATAATGGGGAAAAAATCAATGACATAATCACAAACCTTGAGTAACTTTGATATTTTCAATTTGGTTGCTTGTAACAAGGTAAGTATACAGTACCTACAAAAGGTCACAGCCAATATGGATCATATAAAAACATTTTATATCCAAATAAATTATTATTTTTATACAAACTACAGATATCATAAACGAGTGAAAGCTTACCTACTAAAATGTACTCAAACAAAGCTACAACCAAACTTTGTCTTCAACCAGAACCGAGGCAATGCCATTATTGGCCAAAACTTATATCCTGAAAAAAGCAAAGGAAATTCAGTCAACTTTGTGTCCTCATAATTAAAAATAGAGTTTATGTGAATGGTTGTTAAAAAAATAGAACAAAAAATCATTGAATTCTGTGGCACCAATTGAAACTCCAAGATAGAACTATGACAATTATTATATCCATAATTCAATCAAAGAATCCACCCAAATATGAACATAATCATTTATTTTTTGCATGAACGCAATCAATGCCCTTTGTCTTCAAATTTCAAATCTATACACAACACAACCATTTATTTCTTTGTCACTATAATTAAACTAGAATAACATGCATTTATCTCAACAAAAAAACTTTTGGCAATGTTTACAACGAGACATTCAACCTGTCAAAGACATTCGACCTATCAAAGCTAGCTCCAATATTCATGACAACGAGAGCAAGGAGTCACGACTCAGTGACTCATGGGTCACGGCCTCATAGGAGCGACAGAGTGGACCAGGGACAGAGATGGGGAGCATCGGAGTGGGACTGTCGGTGCAGGCGTGCGGCCGTGCTGGTCACTTTTCAGTTTTCACTCTCTCAGTCTCTTTTTGCACTCTGCCTCTCACTCCCAGCCTTTCATTCATTCTTATCTTAATTTCTCTTCAGACTTCAAATTGAAATTGCACTTTTATTCATTGGCCCGGTGGGCTAGCTTGACTATGGCCCATGATTTTAATGGTCCAGGTTGGCCCGACTTGTTTAATTAAGTGGGTTGACAGTGTCAGCCCAACCCACTTTTTTTAGTGGGCTAAATAGGCTAGCCCGCTGGGTCAGACCCATTTTGCCATCCCTAGCACCGTTGCACAAGGCTCAGAATCTTCTATAGTCCCGACAAGATGACTCTTCAATCGAAAAACTCCACCACTCGTAGTCTTTGAACAACAATACTTGCATTTCACTCTCTTACCATTACCATCAACATCAATCCCATGTTTCCACCCAATGCCAGTCCTATTCCCAAGGGCATTTTTTCTTTTACTTCTAGCAATTGAAGAAGAGCCACCCACAGTTGTATCTCCACCAGTTGAATCGGATCACTGCCACTCATTATAGAAAACACAACAAAACACAACAAGCTACATTCAGGGTAGTAACAATCAAGAAGTTGAGAAAATTAAGTAAAAAAGGGAAATGAGTGCAATTTACTCTCTAGAAAAAAGAAAATGCTTTGTACATTTAGTGACCTCCAAACTAACAACAACACATCAAAAGACTAAATTGGACCATAAATCCATAACTAGTGCACAACCCAGTGACAAAACAACAACTTCACAGATCTAGCATCAAGCATATATATCTAGATTCAAGACTATTTGCTTGCATTCAACAACAACTTCACAACTTCAGTTTAATTTCTAACTTCCTAAAACTTCCAAGGATAATATGCACAAAATCATATCCAATTATTATTATTATAGCAAGAACCAAGAAGTATATATCTAAATCAAGCATCAAGCCTATTTGCTTGGATAATCTAATTGGTTGTTTGCACCTAATGTAACAACCCACCACGTCGCTACTGTATCACTAACTCTTAATCACTCCATAAACATGTTTTAACTGAAAATCTCTTAAATTTGATTCTGAAAATGGTAGTGAATTTTTCGCGAGCACATAATGATCAAAATCATAAACAAGACACGTACGAAACGTCTCAATTGCATACATATACATAATAAAAACGTGGTTTAGTTGTAAGTACAATTAGCCATGTCTAAAATATACAAGTGTTTTACATGGAAGCAAGAAATTAAACATCGAGGTGTAATTAGCAAAACACTGGGGTATATCCATCAAAACAAGGGGTGTGATTAGCAAAATACAATTCCTTCCCAGGATCTAGTCCATCAATATCCCGGCTACTCGGCGGCTCCAACCAAAAGCGGTCATCTTCCCAGCCACCTACTGCTATCCATCTACTCACATGAACACGGTTCGCGATCATCACAGGTACCAAACCACCCGGCACAACAAAGCAAATATGAGTTCATTATGTAAAATAACAAGAAAAAGATAACATCAGTTAAGGAAGACAATCTAAGTGTCACATTATCATCACAAAATCCAGGTATTTCAGCACGCAACCAACACCAACAAGCATCCAGGAACATTACACAAGTCAAATTCTAATGCCTAGCATGATCCATGCTCCTGACTCAACTCTCAGCATGCAATGTGGTACCATCCCTGAAATAGGTCATCCCTATGGTCAGATGATACAGTAGCTTGTCAGGGTCACTCTGTCGTGCATAGGAAGCACACCCCCATGGTGATCAGCCAATGGGTGTCAGAAAGAGTTGCCAATAGACGTGGCCCCCCAGTACCCCGGTACCCTACAACCAATCATCAATCCTATTTCTGTCATGCAAATGTTGTATGTCTCTTATGGGCACCATCAACGTATGGCCCAGCACAAGAACAAACTCGTCCTGGCTAGGATCTCCATACCCTCCCATGTACATATATACTGCCCCAAACGAGGGCCGCCCCAACACGGGCTCACAGATGCATTGACCGTGATCCTTGCAATGTTAACCACCCGATCCCGGCATCTCACATGTCTATACATAGCATATCACCACGGCTCCATCAATGTATGGCCCAGCCCGAGATCAACTCGTCCTGGCTAGGATACTGCCATACACCCCGGTGGGTATCTATGTATATCCACCCGCATTAAGATAACCATGGGCTCCATCAATACATGACCAAGCCTAGGAACAACTCGTGTTGGCTAGGATACTGCCATACCCCTCCCCCATGTTATCAATGCATACATCATCTCAAGCCATTACATAGGCCGATCTCAATTATTCTCACAGTAGACACACACGTCTCTTACACATTATCCACAAACACCACAAACAAGTGAGCCAGTGTGAAGTATTAAGTGTCCGGGTTGGTACCTAGCTATATTAACTCGAGATAAGAATCCAAAAAAAGTCAGATGAAGGCGGATAAGATTGGTCAAGGTCGGCAAAGGTCGGTAAACGGCGATTAAAATGGGGTAAAGGTTGAACAAGGGTGGGCAAAGGTAAACAAGAGCGGACGAGGTCGGAAAAGGTCGGTCGAAGGATTCTTTGGGTTTCCATAAAATACCAAAGGACGGACTTGGCTCCATGAAACCGGTTATATAAGCGTTGTAATCGATTATAACAGATAACGCATGCAAGACTCGGGTTTGTATGAGTATTACCAACCTACCCAAGGTCATCCGGGTAAGGAAAATCGAGTAAGGGAGAACCCGATGACTTTTAAGAGAAAAGGTGCGGGCTCTTCTGAGTAGGCAAACCCGGTAGCTTAAAAGGAAAAAGGACTTGAACTTAACAATTCTAAAGAGAATTACCCAACCGAGTAGAGGACCCGATGGCTCTCTTCCCGAGGAATCACGAGCTCATCCGCTTTAGGGAACCCGATAGCTCACTCTCTCGAAGCGAACTTGAGCTTAATAGCTGTAAGGTGTCATCCCGGATAAGGAACCCGGTATGCCGACGTCCGCCAACAAGGACTAAGTCACGTTCGTCATGCACACATGCATGCTATGTAACCCGATTAACTTAGCCTACCCATCCCGGTAGCCGACACCTCCACGAACACTTCTGTAAAGTGTCTTGGGAGCTTTTCAGCATCAAAATGCCAACTTCACATACATGCATGGGAAGTTATTGCAACATCAACTTCCCCTTCAAGAACACCACACCAGAACATCATTAAACATCAACACAAAACACCAACCAACGAACGTAAAGCGTAAGCCGTTCCATTCACTCAAAGACACAACTTTCTGGAAAATAACACACACACAGGGACATGCAATCATTGCCATAGCTGGGCTCCCTGGTCCTCAACCATGTTACCTAAAACTGTCAACAAACATAATAAACTCTCTTTACCTAACCAGGAGTTCGTTCATGAGCTTCACGATGTGTTGTCCTGAGCTTCTGTTCTAGCCACGAGGTCCTTCTTGACGTCGGGATTCTATGGCAGTTACAGTGGTTCTCGCGGGTTGAAGATAACACAGAGGTTGAGAAAGAGTGGTTTATGGGTGAGTTTAGAGAGAAAGGAGGAGAAAGGCAAGGAAGAGAGAAAGAAACACACTTCCACTGTGCACTCTGCTGCTTATAAACACTGTTGACAAGATATGTCCACCATGCGTGCATGCACAGCAACCATAGCCAACAAAGTTGACTTTACCCTCACCAATGCGCATCCCAAGGCAAAATACTCAAAACAACAATTATCAAATAAAATACACAATAAAACATATAATTAATCACCATATCACACAAAATAAATGTCCCTCTTTTATGGCTTGAAATCCAGGGTGTTACACCTAACAAACCCAATTCTTGACGAACAGAAAGCATGGAAGAACAAAAATCAATTGCCATTGCATAACCATTCCTAGACAGTCTTCCTAAATGTAGTTGTAGCGAGAAAAATAGAGTCTACAACTGCAATAAATCAATTGCATATATATCTCCTCTTATGGGTTCGTAACTGCAACAAATTGAAGTGAGGAAATAAATACCTACAACACAGGGTAAGGAAGAACGAAGAAAGGAGAGCGCAGACAAAGTGAGGAACGGCGCATTTATGTAGCCACAGAGCGACGGAGAAAGGAGATCAATGGAGCGAGTAGAGCAACGGAGTGAGGAGAGTGACAAAGCGAGCAGAGTGACGAAAAATAAACGAACCGAGGAGAGCGAGTCTTGAAACGGTGTAGCACAGGGTGAGGAAGAAGAATGAAAAAAATTCTATTCGAAATGACATTGTTTCGTCACTAACCAAACTCGTGAAATCATAGCAGAAACGGGATTCTACTCAAAATCGTGCGAGTCCACTCCAAAATCGAGTATGCGTGCGATTTAACTCGCGGAGGCTGAGTAGAACCGTAAAAACATAGGATTCTACGAGTAAAATCGAGAGATTGATAACCATGACAATAACAATTCGCGTTGATTATGCGACTGAGGCATGTGGTGCTCATGATTTTAGGGTGTTGCCACTAAAGTTACAGCGATGCTACTCATTTTGGTGCGCGAGGGGTGACACTGGAGTATGGCGAGAGAGTTCTAGGATTTGAAGAGTAGCGTGTGTTGTTTTTGGGTTTTGGTTTGAAGATGAATTTCTCAATCAAATTCTAATTTTAATTTATCCAAAAAAAATATTTTAAATCAATTATACATTGAAATGATTTAAAAACATAATCTTTTAGATTGATTTCATTTTTAACCGATTTAAATTCTAGTTTTTAGATCAGTTTCCTTATAATAGATCTAAAAAATTGGTTTTAATTACAAAACTACTTCTGCGTTATTTTTTAAAACAATTTTCATTTGACTGCTCTAAAAAGCTATTGTAAAATGTGTTTTTTGCACTAGTGAGTATTCTGAGTAATTATTTTAAATAAGTAATGAACTTCTGAACATGAGAAAATATGCATTGACATTAGGTTTACATAATCATATCAAACATTTAATAATGATTATTGGGAGCAACCACTTAGAGATATTAGCTATCTAACTACTTGAACCTCTACGTCAGAACCTGAACACCAAGGTAATCTTGAGTAAAAGTTAAAAAAAGGTTAAAGTTTCAGAAAAAGTTGACAAGGACAATCTTCTTGTGACATTCTAGTCACTTCACTTGCAACATCAAAGTTTCACACAAAAACATTAAAAACTATTTTTATTTATTTTTGTAAACAAATTTTATACAAGTTTATTCACAAAAAAAAATTATTAACAAAAATCCTAAAAATACAAATATAATTGATCACAAAAATAGAGTATGAAAAGAACTTATTATTCAACATAATTTTAATCGATGTTATGATTCTATTTCAACATCAATTCTATTGTTAATCGATGTTATAATTCTAGTTCAACATCAATTCTACTTTTAATCGATGTTAGAATATTACTTCAACTAGAACCAATCACTACTACAAAATAGCAAAACAACGACGGTTCTCAACCCCTTATGAAAATGATTGTACAACCGTCATTGTTGCGCATGTCATCAATTTAATTAACAATTCTACTTTTAAAGGATCTTATAATGTAGAAACACATTTAATTTCTACATCGATTTAATTAGCAATAACCGATGTTGTAAAGTTGTACTCCCTCTATCCCTAATTATAAGACCCTTTAAAAAATTTGTTTGTCCCTTTTTATAAGATCCTTTTCTAATTTCTAAATGTATTAATTATTCTTTTTTCTTACATATCCTTGCCTTATTATTCTTTCTCCAAATATTAATTAGAAGTAATTAAGTGGACAAAAAGATAAGAAAAAGGTAATAGTACAATTACTTGACATTCTTAAGGAAAATGAATTAGTTGAAAAGATCTTATAATTAGGGATGGAGAAATATTTAATTGCAAAAATACCACTACACCATTTACTACATCGGTTTTTTAACAGCTGATGTTGAAGCAACAACATAAAATATATTTCGTACAGTAGCGAATGAGTTAAACAAGTATTAAAACAATAAAATTCTTTTTTATAGGGACTAAACTTATGAAAAATTAATTTTTAGGGACTAAATCATTCATTTTATAATGACTAAATCAATAAAATATTCATATTATCAGGACCGGTCTCATAAAATATTTTATAAGTAGTTTACCTGGTAAATTAAATGACATGTGTCTTGTTGAGGCAACATGTTGTCTACGGCCTCAACACTTCATAGAGGGATATGGATGGTGAGGACTAAAATGAAAAACAATGTGATATTACATGGACTAATAATTTGAATAAAAAAAAGTTATATGGACCAACAAAAAATATATACATTTTTACAAGGACTAAAAATACTGATTCATATTACTGCATATTATTTGACACCACTCATATTCTTATATTTTTCTAATATAATTGTAAATTTTTCGCATAACTTTTATGAAAAATATAGGTTTAATTACATATGTTACTATTCATATCATCATTTCTTTTTTTAACACATTTTACCATCATATGTTTTTTGACTTTTGTACATTTTATCATTATCATTATGTTGATAGCAAAAAGATGTCGTTACAAAAAAATATAGTAACAAAATAACGTCATTTATTTTAAACTTTTTAAGGACATGTTAGCATTGGTAAAATATACAAAACTTGGAAACTACAATGATAAAGTGTACAAAAAAAATTGGGTGGTAAAATTTTCAAAATAATGGTACTTGAGTGGTGAAATATAATACTAAAGTTTAAACTACTTTTTATTAGACTTAACACATATTTTACCATTTATATAATACATTCTTTAAAACTAATTCAATCAGAATCACTGTAATTTGGATTTGATAGAATCAGTTTTAAAATTATACCAAATCGATTAAATAATGAATTACTAAAATTGAAGTGATTAGATTAAATAATTATTCTCTTCCAAACTAATTCAACCTAATTATCCACGAACAGACAGCACAAATAATTACACTGTTTAAAGAAATAATTTTTTTAAAAGTTAACAAATAGAAAACACAAATGGAGTATTAAATGTTAATTTATGAAACACAAGTTATAGGTAATCTTTTTCCATTTATGTGAATTTGGGGGTATCTTTACAAAACGTCTTAGTGAAACTATTGTAATCTGTCTTCTTTGGAATGCATGACCCTAAAGTACAAAATAATAATTATATTTAAAAAACAAAAAATTAAGACAATATTAAAATATATGCATACAACTAATTATTTTTGAAGAACAATACTACATTTTAACGAGACATGCTAGCATCCTAATATATGCTTTAATAATTCATCTTTATTATTATTCTGGTAAAAAAATCTGCATTTATGTTTTCTATTTGTTTTGAAACTTACATTAAGAGCCAATTAAAATATATACCTTTTAGAAAATTATTTTAATTTATATATAAAATGTTATCACTTACATAGAGAGGCAAAAGGGGTAGGAATAACCAGTTATAGCATCACTTATGTCTTCCATAATTTAGCAATGCGAAATGTTATCACGCACTTACATGCATTGTGTTTGTGCTCATGTTCCAGAAGACATAGCCCCCTCTGCTTTTTATCCCAAATCTTACCCTTATTTATCTTCCCCACCATGATCATGAGTTTTATGACAAGGGTCATGCAAATTGGCATTGGATGCGATCATCCTCTCCCAATTTAGTAAAATATATCGTATTTATTTTATATTTATATTCGACGTCACATAGTTGGGAGAGTAAATTGTTGTGGATGTCTAATCAAGCATTAATCTTTATTCATTCCATGATTACTTATTCAATCCTACTTTATCTAAGAACAATTATACTTTTTTTGGATAATTTTATCAATACGACGACTGGTAGGCTAAGTACCACTTCATAAAATGGTTAGCAGTGATGTCTTTAAGTATGTTTGTCATATTCTTAATTATATATTCAATCTTCTTAGGTCATCACAATATGCATATCTATACTACAGAACCCACATGAAATCTAATGATGGTAATACACTATAATGACTTGGAAGCTTCATAAACAACTTGATTATTCAATCTAATTGGTATTTGACATCTAATGTCCTTAGTTACCACTAACTTTTCCTATTTACTTTTGTCCTTAATCACTTTTTCTGCTGATATGGTATAAGTCAAAATATTATTACTTTTGCATAAGATAATTCCTTAGTTGAATGATGCTAATCTGACTAATAGGGCCCTAAAAGATAGTGATTTAAGCATATATAAGCTTCATTATAAGAAAGGATACAAATTACAGTCAGTTGTAACTAGCCCATGTATATATAATAATTCTCATGGTAAGATCACTAAATATAAGGATTTTCCAAAGATACTCTCGAACCCCACATAAGGCAAACGCTTAACCAAAAGCCACCCACAAACGCCTCACTTTTCCTATCATATGTCCAACCATTAATATTATACATTAAAATAAAATTACATCATGCTCACCTAGCCATGCTCAAGACTAGTATGCAAATAACCTGACAAATATTGTATATTTACAAAATTGAGCAAAACTAGGGAGTATGAGTAATTTGTGTAGCCTAATCGGCTAATTCATTTGCGAGCTAGCCTAACATCTTTTGCTTTACACATCTTCAATCATATCGTTTCTAGCTAAGGTGAGAGTTGAAATCAAAAAGGAAATTGAACATGCCCACCCTAAACCTAATATGAACATGTAGTATAAGTGGCGAAGCTTGAACCCTAAGGGAAAGAAAGAAAAACATAATTAAGTGCCTATTTAAGTGGTGAAACAAGCAATTATGTCAATAATTATATGTATAGAAAACTGAGACTCGCGTGCGCATACCAGTACTTTAAGATGGTTTTAAGCAATTATAAAGTGTTGTTGGGGTTGACATTCTAAATCATTTACTTTGATTACACATTAATAAATTAAAAGCATAATGAAATCATCCTATAACGTTAAATCCTTAATATCTTAATAGTTTTTTTCTGTACTGAGAGCATGATAGCAAAATCAATCTAATCATTATAGAATTAAGTGGGGACGTGAGCAAAGAGAGCAAAAAAATAAAAGGCAGGACGGGTGGCTTTGGAAGTACTTAAAAAAGGTTTAAGCACTTGGATTCATTATGTTAAATGAAACAAAAATATATGCTGGGGACAAGATGGCGTTTAGTGTGGCAAGTAGCTGTGGAAAGTCAAAAATTACGAATGCAATAACTTCACTCTAAAGCTTGGAAAATGTCGCAGAGCACATGAAACAATTGCATTTAGTAGTTATATTGTCAAGTATCCACTTAGGCGGAAGCTCTTTAGGTATCATCGACTCATATTTTTGTTTCAAGAACCTACTTCCTTATAAATATAAGTTTGTGAGTATAGATTAAACAAGAATAATCATATCCAACACTTAATTAGCTGTAACATCTTTCAGTATCTCAGGTACCTTTTAATAAATTTAGTTGATTGGCTGATACAAAAAACACTTAATTAGCTTAGTATAAACTATTCATTAATTAAGGAGCTTTGCGTTACTAATGAAGGGCTTTTGTTCTCTCATTTTTACTTTTATTTTCAATAAGGTGCTTGAAAATATGTATGGTTGGTTTAAAAAGAAATGGTGAAAATATTCTTTAAGACAAAATTCTGAAAATGACAAAAAAAAAGTTGTTTTAACATATTCTTTACAAACTTTTAGAAATGGAAACCATAAAAAATACGATTCCATACTTATAAATCTGAAATATTTAATAGTCAGTTTTCCTTTTCTATGTGAAACCTATCCATTTCTCAAGTCCCTATTACCCGTGAGCATTTATCTGTCATAAATAATTATATTGTGTTTATAACATAAAAAAATAATCTGAAATGACAAAAATATCACAATAAAGAGAGTTTTATTTAAATTTTAAACACTTTTAATTCTTCTTCGAAAACAAACAAGCTTTTAATGTAAGTTCATAATGAACCAGTTCAACATCAACATCAACAACACCTTTAACCCAAGTTAATTGGGGTCGGTGGTAGATGAGCCCAACGATAAATCGAAAATAAGACAAATGAGAGAAAAAAAAAACTAAAAACAGAATGGTGAGAGGAAGAAGGGAGAAAGGAGGAGGAGAAGGACTAAAAACAAGGGAACGACTGGAACATAGAGTTACTAATGGGTTTAACCCTCCACCAAACTTATCGTTTTTCTCCACTCCATCCTAAGACATACCGTCCGCCAATCTATATCCCACTCTATTAGGTCTTGTTTAACTACCTTTCCCCAGGTAAGTTTCGGTCGACCCCTACCTCTCTTTGTGTCTAGCTCTTGGTAACAAACTCTTGTTCTAACAGGAGCATCCAGTGGCCGTTTCA
Organism: Glycine latifolia; assembly: GCA_013407115.1. NCBI lineage: Eukaryota > Viridiplantae > Streptophyta > Magnoliopsida > Fabales > Fabaceae > Glycine > Glycine latifolia. The sequence continues at coordinate 21,777,951 of CM023954.1, forward strand.
TAACGTGCCCAAACCATCTCAATCTATGTTCCCTCATCTTTTCACATACCGGTACCACTGATACCTTTCGTCGAATATCCTCATTTCTTATCTTATCCATCTTCATATATCAACACATCCACCTTAACATCCTCATTTCCGCTACCCCTATTTTATGCTCATGCTGCCTATGTGCTGGCCAGCATTCCGCACCATATAGCATTGCCGGTCTAACAGCTGTTCTATAGAATTTTCCTTTTAGCTTAAGGGGAATCTTGCGGTCACACAAAAACCCCGATGCACTCCGCCATTTCATCCATCCTGCTCTAATCCTATGACTTACATCCTCATCGATCTCACCACCTTTTTGCAACATTGATCCCAAGTATCTAAAAACATCTTTTCTGGGTACCTCTTGATCAAGTAGATGCACTGTGCCTTGATCACCATCCTTATCCCGCGAAAACTCACACTTCATATACTCCGTCTTGCTTTTGCTTATCTTGAATCCTTTAGACTCCAGAGTGCTTCTCCACAATTCCAATTTCCTATTCACGCCATCTTTGGTCTCATCAATAAGTAAGATATCATCTGCAAAAAGGGTTCCAGTTCATAATGAAAAATTGTTCTACAATCAATATGAAAATTCAAGCTACCCAAAATGAAAATGTAAGCAATTATGGAAAAAAGGGTTCTTTGGTCGTTCAAAGCTTTTGTTTCAAAGAAAATTGTTTATATAAAAACCTTTGATGAAAACAAGTTTAGTCTTAGGTGTTAGTGAGAAAAGATTGTCTTTTTTAGTGTTTAATCAAAACAGTTCAGAGATCTATCAAAATCAAGGTAAATAAATTGAAAAAGAAGAGTGCACAATGATTTTTATACTAGTTCACTTTAACCTTGGACTATGTCTAGTCCTCACCCTTTAAGATGAGATTTCACTAACACAATCAACCACTGTTTGACCAATAACCACTGGATTTCAACAAATTGCCAACACTCCTACTAAACTTCCATCAAATTGCTATCACTCCCACTAGACTTCCAACCTAGTCTTAACTAGACCAGTTACACCACTGGATTTAGCTTTGCCAGCCACTATTGGACTTACAATAGTAAAGGGTGTCTGTGTTTTTTTACCGTAGATTATAGCTCTTCACCTTAAAGAGATACTCCACTTAGCAATGTGTTTTCTCACTTCTATCTAGTAATTATTACAATTTACAAGCTTAATACAAAAGTGGGTACTCTCACAGAGAGGGTTGAATTAGAAAGTGTAGATTTCTCACTCAAAGATTTGCTAGAGCTATTCTTGTATGGAATGCTTCAATTTATTCAAGATGCTCTTCGAAAAGACCTCATAAAGCTCACAAGAAGCTCGTTCAAGGAGGCTCCACTCAATTGACAGGCTTCTGGAGCAAGTAGGCAAACTTGGCAGCAATCATGAAGTGACAGCTTGCAAAATCATTCTAAGGAACCTTTCTGATGAGCATTCTGAAGTATAATCAGGATGGTGATTCTGATGTTTATTGAGAAAGAATCCATGCTTGATAGATTTTGTCAATGAAGTTCAAACTAATATTCCATTCTGAAGTAGCACAACTTCATCAAACTTAACACTTCTTCATAGCTCCAAGCATTTTAAAGTAGATAGCTTGATAAACATTAAGTGAAGGTTCATTTGTCGATATGAAAGTGTTTTGTCCAAGGTCAACCTGTATAGTATCTTCATTATTCTATTCTGATGCTTCTCATCAGTACTTCTCATGGACAAGTTCAGGTTTCAACAAGTTTGCATCTTCTTATGCAGTTAACCTTCATTTTCTGATATTCCTTTAGTGTGTGGCAACATATGGAAACTAAAGTGTTGTCAACTTTAGTCTACTGAAATTCCCTCTATATGTGTGGCATCATTGGAGGACTTGATGTTGTTCCTTGAAGATCATTCTGAGGTGGTCATTCTAAACTCCATTTTGAAGTTCAGTCTTCGAAGTCATGCTTCTACATCATTATGTGATAGATTCATGATGATGCTTGATGCTCTCTATGTGATCTCATGGTTTCATGACCTCATTGTTCGGTACACTTGTCATGGATGAGTAATTAGAGATAAGCTTTATTCATCATATTGATGTGCTTCGAGAAATCTTTTGAAGTTGTTCTGAGCTAACCCTTTTGAGCATCATTTTGAGTACCTTAGAATGCACACATATGTTCCTTAATAAATATATCACTGAAACACTTCAACAAAATGTTACTAATCATATAGACCAATCATCCCTTCAATTTTCTTATCTAATGATTTGTCATAATTAAAACCAGGGATGTGGATTTAACAAAAATAAATCAAATCAAACATATTTCTTAAAATTTTAAAATATACAAAGAAAAATTGCTTTCATAAAATATAAATAAAAAATCTTCTCCAATATAAAAACAATTGTTTTAATCATCATTATCAAAGATGAAAATCAAAGGATAAGATACTCTAATACTCGTACTTATAACTATTTGGAAAAAAAAATTGTATCCAATTTATATCCGCTTACATAACTTTAATTCATCTGATTGTACTAATTGTGTACCTATATATTTATATTTGCACCTATTATTCACACTTTACCTAAGTTTAAAATAAATAAATAAATAAATATTAATTAACAATATGACTACAACTAAATTAGAAAACCATTCTTAAAATATCTAAGAATAACCATAAAACATTATGAACATAATCATTTACCATGATCATTCTTAACTATTTTGTTATAGTTCTTAAATTTGATTTAACCTAATAATAAACTTAAAAAACATCAAGTGTTGCTACTCTAAAATACTTTGAAAAAAATATGGTTTGATTGCATATTTGACCACTCAACTAGTATCATTTCATGAATTTTACTACTAAATTTTTTTCGTGCATTTGACTATTATGTTTCCCATTTTCAAACATTTTATCATCATGTTAATAACAAAACATCATTTAATAAAAATTGATAACAAAATGAAATTATTTTATTTTTATTTAAATTTATTTTATGAACATGGAAGCACCGATAAAATGTAAAATAAAAATTGAAAAATATGATAGTAAAATGTGAAAAAAAATGGGTGATAAAATTTACAAAATAATGACAATTGAGTGGTAAATGTGAAATTAATACATTGAAACTAAATAGTTTATATATAGAGAGAGAGAGACTTACTTCAAGAATATATTTTAATAATTAATAATATATACACATATATGAGAAATAATTAATAATTTTAAAATTATATTTATAAGTGTGAGCATGGGACTAAGTACTATAATACCACATGAAATATTTTATTTAAATAATTCTCTCTCTCTTTATCTATATATATATATATATTAATTAAATAATTATATACATAAGTATGAGAATGTGATGGAGTGAGTACTATAGTACTTACACCCTTTATTTTTGCAAGTAAATCCCCAACTTCAAATCCATATTTGTGGAACGAGTTTCTATTATACTTATTATGAATATTTTTTGTGGATACTGTAACACCCATAAATTTATAGGTTGAAAGATATTTGTGGTAATTAATTGTTTAATATAATTATTTACAAATTGCTGAAAAGTGTATGTGCATTGATATTTGTGCTTAAGGAGTGTAAGTCAAAGTTAGTGGCTGAAATAAAGCTGTCCGTGCACGTATAACGGTGGTGCCTTTAGTGGCTGTTTGATCACGCAATTGGGCAGCTATGGTGGTTGTGGTAGCTGACTGATTCAAGTTGTTGGCAACTTGCCTCATAGCTCCGTCTATAAATAGCAGTGCAGGAAGCGGAAGCACGATTCACTCTCACTTCTCTGCGTATTTCTCTTCTTTCTCTCTCTAAAACCTTTGCACCAGCAATCTCTCTTCTTCCACCTTCTGTATCACTTAAACTATTTTGAACCACCGTAGCAGCAACGGAATATCCTCTCTGTTAAGAAGAGTTCATAAACAGAGCATAATCTTTCATTGCTAGTCGCTGTGAGAACGAGTGTTCGAGCAAAACACACGTTAAGATCGAAAGAGAAGAATCTCTGTTGAGGTAAGGGGAGTTTATTGTGTTAATAATGATTTTAGATATCATGGTTGGGATGAGATATGTATAAGTGTTTTGGTGTTATCGTGAAATGACTTGATGTTTTTATGTGATGAGTTTGTAAAGAAGACGACTACCGGGTTGGGTAAGTCAGACTGAGCATGTTGTATATATATATATATAAAACTGTTGTTGTGACCTCGGCTACCAGGAAGGGTAGGCTGAGTTAATAGGTGTAGTACTCCCTTGAGATTGAGATGTCGGTTACCGGGATAGGTAGGCCGAGTTAAATATAAGTGTCTATTCCTTGTATTGAGATGACGGCTACTGGGATGGGTATGCTGGGTTAAATGATTTACATAGCATGCATGTGTGCATGCAGAACGTAACTTCCTTCTAAAGCTCGCTTTCTTTTTCCTTAGATATACCGGGCTCCTTACCCGGGGGTGTACCTTGAAGTTTGAGTTGTAAGTCATTTGAGAGAGAGCTATCGGGTTCCTCTACCCGGATAAGCTCGTGTCTTCTTGGGAATAGAGACATCGGGTTCCCTAACTCGGATAAGCTCGTGTCTTCTTGGGATGAGAGCCACCAGGTTCCTCTACTCGGTTGAATTTGTGTTCTTTCTTCTAGAACGACCGAGTTCCATACATGTGTCGTCCCTAGAAGCTCATTCTTTTTTTTCCTAGAGAAATTGGATTCCAAACATGTGTTGACTCTAGAAGTTCATTCTTTTCTTTCTTTAAAGAAACCGGGTTCCTTACCCGGGGAGAGCTGTTATCTTTAGAATACTAAGTTCAAAAGCCTTTTCTTTGTGAGCTACCGGGTTACTTACTCGGAAAAACTCGTATGTCCTTAGGAAAAGAGCTACCGGGTTACTTACTCAGCAGAGCTCGTGTATTCTTGGGAATAGAGCTACTAGGTTCCCTTGATATCCTTTAACCAAACTTTTACCGACCTTGTCCAACTTCTACCGACTTCCTTCGACCTTGTTCAGATTCTTTCTTCAGAGTTGTTATAGCTGAATAACAACTCAGACATCTAAAACCTCACACCATTTTATGTGTATGTTTTTGAAAAACATGACTACATTGAGATTGGCTCCTGCGCCGGTCTATATAGTGGTGCCCATAGGTAATCTAAATGCATTTGGATATACATAAATACCCATGGGGTGTATGACATTATCCTACTCGGATTGAGTTGAGTCTGGACTTGGGTATACATTGAGGTGCCATGGTGATGGTTTGAGTTGACGTGAGATGCCGGATAGTGCATCGGTGTGCCCTTGTTTGGGGTGATGAGTATGTACATGGAAGGTGTATAGTGACACCAACTACGAAGGAATTCGCTCTTGTGCCGGTCTATATAGTGGTGCCCTTGAGAGACATACTTCATGCATGACGGAAATAAGATGATTGATTGCAGAGTACGAGAGGTACTGGGGGGGCCATTGTTGTAGGGATAGCCTTCTGACACCCATTTGGCTGATCACTATTGGGGGGGGGTGAGACCCGTGCACAACAGAGTGACCCCGACGAGCTGCAGGAATCATTTGTACCATGGATTTGGCCTATTGTCCAGGATGGTACCACATTACATTGATTAAGAGAAGTCAGGAACATGCATCATGACTAGTCATTATAAGATGAATTGGTGAAGTGGTTTGGACAGGTTGTCCATGATTGATCATGTGAATGAAATGTTTGAATATTGTTGTGATAATGTAATGACCGGGTTGTGTTTTTATAAGTGAGGATATTTAATAATTATTATTTTACATGATGAACTCACCTTTGCTTTTCTTCTGCCATGTGGTTTTGGTACCTGTGATGATCACGAACCATGTTTATGTGAGCAGACGGGCAGTAGCAAGCAGTCTGGGAGTTATTTCTTTTTTATGGAGCTGCCAAGTATCTGGGATAATGTTCGATTAGAACTCGGCCTATAGATGAGTTGTGATGCCGGGATGGCTGTGGACCATATCCCGGCCACGAGCTGTATTGTAACAACTCACTTAGTAGGAACCCCGGCTTATAGAAGTGTTCTTTTGCCAGAATGACATTGAATTGTAACCCGGGCAGGAGTTGTATTTTGCTAGATGTACCCCTTGTTTTAATGGATACACCCCATTGTTTTGCTAGTTACACTCCCGTCACTTAATCCCTTGTTTCTTTTGAAAACTTTCTACACTTTAGACATGGTTGTTAGCAATCACTCCAAATTATGTTCTTAGATAAATATATTACAAGGTATTTCAACATTGATTGTTCGTGTTTGATTATTGATATTGATTAACTTCATATGCAAAATTTACTACTATTTTTGTAATCAATTTAAAGAGATTTTCAAATATAAATTACAATTAAAAATGTGATTAAGGAGTATGATACAGTAGCGACGAGGCGAGTCGTTACAGATACTAACAGGGTTTGACCAAAAGTTGTTATCCACAATCATTTTTTATGACTGATGAAATATAAAATCATGTTTAGGGAATAAATTAAAGTTTTTATTTTGGTTAGAAAATAATTTCTTAAAGTAGAAATGTAAGGAATATTTGAACTTTATATAGTTTTATGATAAACAAAGGGTATATTTGGTTTGATAGATGTTTGTAGGATGGAAGAGGAATAGTAAAAAGAAAACTTTTAAGATTTTATGATTATTCTTTCATTCAAAGTGTACAACATAATAAATAATTAATGGAAGAATTTTGTGAAATCCACCTTAGAAAATAAATTTCCATATTTGAGGAGGAAAATGTGAGAAAAACTTATTTAAATATATATTTACCAATTTCTCATTAATTTATAGTATATTTCTTTTTTATTATGGACATTTATGTCATTTTATATACATATTCACTTTTCTTCCTTTTATTTCTATTCTACTAAACAATATAAGGAATCACCTTAATTTCTACTCTAATATTTTTGTTTTATTTCCTTTCACATTCATTAATCCTTTTATATCTCTTTTCCTAAATCAAATATACCATAAATAAAATATGAGTAGTGATACATGAACATTATTATTTTTAAATACTCAATCCATATCTTTTTTTACTAACTATCTCTTCATCTCACTTCATACTATTTTTATATCTATATTTCTCGCTCTTTCTCTTTTTAGGTGTCAATTAGGACCTTGGTTTCCATAATCAAACATTGGGCCTTTTATTATAGCTATTTGGTATAAAAAAAACCTAAAAACAATCATTTTTCAATTCATTAGTTTCTAAGGTATTTTGAATAAGTTCTCATAAAATAAATTAAATCTTAAAAAAATATTTCTATAATTGTAAACACACATAAATTGGATTGTGCTTTTTTAAGAATCTTTTAAAAAATTAATTACTTTATGCTAGAATCACTTATTTTTTTAATTTTACACAAACTAATCTATTACTTCTTGACCTTGTTGGCTTTAACACTAATGTAAAAAAAAATATTCTCAACTCACCTCTGTTTCTCGTAATAACTTTAGATCATAACTTAATTAATTGTAATAAAGAAGAAAACTTAAATGCAAGTACTTATGTGCCGTTCGTGTTGTTCTCTCATCAAGATTGAAGTTTTACCTTATAATGCTATATATTCACTCCCATTATTTTCTACGTACACTTTCCTTCCCTATTTTAATTTGATTGACTTAAATGATGTTTTTAAACCTTATTATAATGCTATATATTCACTCCCATTATTTTCTACGTACACTTTCCTTCCCTATTTTAATTTGATTGACTTAAATGATTTTTTTAAACCTTATTTTGTTCCTCACACTGTTGTGCACTTCCTCCCCTGCAACAATACACTCCTTTTAAGGCAACAAAACACTCCCCCTCTCTTTCATTAGAATCTTTCCTCTCTTTCCCTCTCTTTATGACCTTCAATTCAATATCTTTCTCTAATCTTCCTTCCTTGCTTTGTCTCTTTGTCTAACATCAGTATTTCTTATAGAGCTCAAATAGGGTACTTTGCACTCCTTTTTTGTGATTTATGCATCATTAAAAGAAATCAAGTTATGAAAGACAAAAATTAAAAATTAAAAATGATATATGTTGAGTCTAAAACCCTTGGTGTCTTAATTATGACAAACCTTTTGAACACAAATCATAATTCTATTGAGTTTATTCGTACTGATGAATTTGCTTAATTGTATTCAGAAACTGTAAAGAACAACAATTGAAGTAAACTCAAGGCTATCATAAGTAACTTAGAAAGGATGATAAGCATGAAAGCTCAAAAGAAAACTCAAAGTGTCATTGGCTATGTATTGCAATGCAGAAGTCTAGATTAAGAGAAAAACTTCAAGCCATGAAAAGTAATCATCAAATAAAGGACAATAAGAATGTTGCATACATGAAGATCTACACGATGAACATGACATAAAGAACAACATTGCTGCAAAAGAATGGAATTTCATCAACAGGATGAGTTCACTCTGGACATTGTATCTAGAGTTCCAGAAGTGCAATTGAGCTGTTCTTGTTGGCTATGAAAAGCTTGAAGAAAGATCTTCAACTTTCATGAAACAAGCTATGGTCTGGTACAACCTGTATCATGGAAAAAATTGAGCCTAAAGTTACAGACGCTGATATGCCTAGACAACTTGATATATGTGTAATAATTTCAAGACTGCTTGAACTACAGAAGTGCATTTCAGATGATCTCAGTGTCTAGAAATCAAAGAGAAAGATATAAATCATGTCACGATTTCCATGATACTTGTTTTTCAACATGTGTTAAAAAGTACATCCAAAGTTCAAATTCTACTTTGAAAAGAACTAAGCAAACTTTGCTATGTTTGGACCATTCGTGACAAGTTTGGCATTTTTTTATTTGCATGTGAAAAAGATAAATGGATGTCAATTTGAGTTTTTGCATGATATGTTTACTAATTCCATAAGTATTTTTAAACCAGAAAAATCTACATTTAACTGTGTCTCATAGTTAATTGAAGAATGCAGTCTATACTACGAGAATGTATGTCATCTTGAATGATAGATTTTGCACCTTATAGGGGTGTGTGTGTTTGTTGTTAAACTATAGCATAAATCATCCCTTTTTTGTTGTCATTATTAGAAATTTCTATTAGAATGTGAGGGAGTTTATTTTAGATCAAGTCATTGGACAATTCAAAAGTGGATCTCTTAGTGCTAAAAATGTAAACTCAAACCAAGCAATAGAGAAACATTTTATGAAGCTCGAAAAACTGAAAGTAAGAGGCATTTTCTCATAAAAATCAAGAGGAGTGATATGTGTAAAGAAAAATATCACAAGAAGGGGAGGGATTGAATTGTGATTTAACGTAATCATTAAAAAAAATTCAAACCAGTAAGGTTTTTTGTCTGTAAAAAAATTAACTTTGTAAGAAAGAGAAACAACCTCTATTATAGGAACTCTTTAGACGATGAGAAAAATGAATTTGTCAAAATGCAGTTTATCTTAAAATGGTTGAAACACAATTCAAACCCAAGGTTAGTTAAAAGCAAAGAGAAAGAAAAAAAATAAACAAACACAAAGAGTTATACTGGTTCCTCTCTACCTCTGAGACTACGTCCAGTTCTTGGTAAATCGCCAAGTTCCACTAACTTTTCACAAGTTACAAGTATTATGTCACGATCACTCCTATTTTTTACAAATCAAACTATACCCCAAGTTTGATCGACGCCCAATGTTCTTTGTTCTACCGAGCAATTGCTAGATCTAAACAAATCAGACAATATTTGTAGTTGAGGATTGCTCAGAGGCTAACACAGAATCATCTTACAGATGCACAAATAATCTAATCACTTAGTCCTTTTCTCTTAGGATGTTCAAGGTGTTTTAAGAGCTTTTTCTTATCTTACAAGAAAATACAAAAAAGTATTGTTGAATAAGGAGAGTAAGACAAAGTTTGCACATGAACAACTTGTTCAGTCTTCAAAAGCTTTTGGTTTAAATAGGTCTCGTCTTCAAGTATTCGTTGTCTCATAACGGGTAGATCTTCATTTAATCTTTGTCTGATAAAAGATGGTCACTTAGTGCATTTAACACACATCATTTCCTCATACAAAGAGCTATTTCTTTAAAGCTTCCATGCACAAGAATTTGTAGCAGGTAGTCACATCTTTATGTCATAGTAGGTCCTACATACCAGAGTTCATCTTTTGATGTTATATTAGATCTTGAATTCATTTATTATTCATAAGATTCGGTAGATCCTAGGAGAATATTTCTACAGACAGAATCTCAGACATAGAGTAATAACTAAAGTATTAAATTTTATATCATATGCAATATCAGATCATGACCTTATCTGCTTATCGTCTAAAAAACATCAGAAGAAAATATTATAAGGATATCAGACACAGATCACACAACATATACCCTTTGTATTTCTTTGCATCTAAGCAAAATAATTAAGGATCTTGATCAATCTTTCAGACGTAAGCATCCTTGGACTCAACAATCTCCCCTTTTAGATGATGTCTAACAATTACAAATGTAGAAGATGAAAAATAACTTAAAGTATGTCATTGAAAAGCACATTAGCAGTCTTATCAGATGCAAGAGAATATACAATTGAAAAGAAACTTAAAGCATCGTAAGACTATGAAACAAAGTTTGAATGTAACATAAATCATTTCTCTTTTATTTATGTAAATAATTTCACATCAAGGAGATGTGTTTTGGAGTACATAATAAACATATAGGACAAAAATCACCATAGGATCTCCCCCTTAGTTGTGCTTCCTTCAATCGTTGAAATTTTCCTACGCCCAAAGAGCTTTCATCTTCTATATTTTCTCTCCCTTTGTTTGACAACTTCTTCATCAAGCTTCATCAAGAACTCATCACCAGAGTCTTTAGAATTAAAACAGATGGTAATAGGGCTACCAAGAGGCTTTTGAGAATGACAAGGCTTCCATCCAGATGCTTTCTTGTAAAAGAAGTCTCTAATTAATGACCATGTACAAGCCTCCTTCTCAGCAAAGGCATGATCCTTCAAGGCTTGAGCAAGTGCCTCTGTTATTTTTGATAAGATCTTTCTCAAGCAATTGAACAAAGGCACAAAAAGGCACGAGATCATACACTTGAACAACCATGGAACCAGATGCAACATTGTTAGACTTTTTGCAAGCATACCAATTGTCATTGTAAGTTATAGAATTTATAAAAGATCGTCTCCACAGGGACTTGAGTTACTCAGTTAATCCAAATAGAGTTTAACAATTCATTAGTTATGTACAACGAGTATGGTCGAAGTTTTGATGGTTTTACGGAAATAACAAAAATAACGTAAACTTAAATAAATGAAATTAATTACCCTCAGTATCCAATTAACATTACCATGTATAAATCATTTTCTATCATTACTGATGCACACATTAATTCACCCCGAATCGATCCCTCGCAATCGAGAATTCTAAGGATATTTACTGAATATCGATCGGTCGTATATGAAGTAAATAACCCAGCTTTACAATCATAATCACGTGCTATTTGCAATCTAAACATTATGCTCTATTCCTAGCGACGTAACGTAAAGAATAAAATCATGCAGTTCAAATCCTAAGAGTACTTTCCAATTAAACTTAGAATCTTATTTCATGAAACTAGTGATCAAATAGAATCAAGCATTAAGAACATAATGAAATCACCAGAATGAGTAGAAAATATTCATACATATATCAAATATTAAAAGAAATACATAAAGGTAAGAAGATTACATCCAATCCTTAGGAGAAACTAACCGATCATGATGCAGAGCAAGAGATCAACATAAGACATACTAAGGTAGCGATCCTCGACCCGTTCATGCAGAGTTTCCACTCTTTTTCTCTCTTCTCTCACCTCTCTCTAAGCCACCTAAGGTGTTCCTCACGTTCTATCCCCCAAAAACCATGCTTCCATCTTCATCTTGCATGCCTATTTATAGGATTTGGTCACTTGCTTAAGCTCACTCGCCCAGGCGAGCAATTTGGCCTTGGTTCACTCGCTTGGGTGAGCTAATGCACTTTTTCTGGAATGCTCACTCGCCTAGGCTAGCAAAATGAACTATTGACACTCGCCTGGGTGAGTTAAAGATTTAATGTTGAAGAAAGGTCATGGGCCTGGACGAGTTCTAGGCCATTTTGCTTCTGACACCTCCCAAATTTGATTCTTATGTCCCTTTCGCTTGCTTTGTTTGCTTGGATGTTTCGGATACCATCGAAACCTATCAAAATACAAAATATGATTGAACCAATCTTCTAAAATGTGAAAAACAACATTTATATAAGTACTAAATACAAATCAACTAGGTTTTAGGGCATGTTTATAAACAATTTTACTGAAATCAAAAGATAAGTGCCATCATTGTAAACCTGATTTTACTAAAATAGGGCACTTATCAAACATCAGTGTTTGGGTCAACTTCTTCAATGATTGGGTCTACATGATGAATGAACCGAGAAAAGGGAAATATCACCATAAAAGAGAATGTGCGATTAGAAGATGCATAAAAATCCCCTTTCTATGGGCATATCCTATTGAAGGGAGTTTCTGAGGTGAAGCAAGAGTGATTGAGAGTCTAATTATAGCTCCTAACTTTATGATGATAAGCATCAACAGTTGGCCTTTCTTCAGGTTCCAAGCCAAAGCAGTATCCCTATAATTTGTAGAATTTGTGTATGGCATCTCAATCTAGAGATGTGAACCCAGACTTGTGTTTAAACACTTCAAACTTATGTTTAACCAATCGCCTTGGGCGATCTTTAACAAAGCGCACTAAGACATCATCTTCGAGTGTCTGATGTGGCCATGCATTAGAATTGAGCTCCCAACATGAAGGGCATTTGAGTGTTGAGTCTACAAATTTGGCCTAAAGAGGCCTGTCAGGATTGAATCTCCTTTTTGTAGGCAGATAATTTCATTCTAAGTTATGGCCCACAATCTGATAATTCCCAGTTAGGGAAATATGGACTAGCTTCAGGATCAGTCAATAAAATATCTTGGTCTAGAAGGTCATGTCAGACTGAGAACGTTGAATATGCATAAAAGATCCATCAACTATTGTTAATCTATGGGATTGAAGAAAGGTAGAATCTAACATTCACGTTTGGTTTAGTAGAAACATTTTGAGAATGAATAGAGAGAGGCAATGATTTTGAAGGAAGTAGCCACTCGGTAGCTTGCTGTTCATACTTCCATGTCAGATGTCTATCAAGAGTTGCTAAGATAGTTAACAGTCTAATTGGTTTTGCAATGGTTTGTATCACTTTCCTTCGTTCCAAACCCTCTCCGATGTCTGTAATATTATTAGAAGCTAAGGGTCTATAGATAGCTTCAAAGAATCTAATGTTGTCTTCACTTAATAATTCTGATAAGATGATATCCGTCTATCTTTCATAAGCATTAGACATTGGCATAGATCTTATGGGCTTAACTCCAAAGTCTGTCTCAGTAACCTGATCCTCAAACTCATGAAAGAAGGCTTTAATAATATATTGCACCAATGCCTCTTCAAGTGCTTATTTCTCTATAAGGTTTAGGTCTTCAAGGACTAAAGCCACTTCAAGTTCTACTTGACATCCAGTTGCATCTGTAGAGAATACTTCAGTGCCATGCTCAACTGTTGATTAAAGTCTCTCAAGCTCTTCCAACTTAGCTTGTTTAGCTTCCAATGCAGAATGTGCTTGAATAGACTTAATAATGAGTTTCTTTTGGTACTGGCTCACCATCAACAACAAATGTGGTAGCCTCTTCAGCTACTCTCTTCTTATGTTCTTCTACAGACATAGCTTCAATAGATGCAATCATTCTAGCTTATACTTGTAGGGCATCTTTCCTCTCAAGCTACTTATCTATCTTAGCTTTTCTTCTAGAATCTGCTAGAGATAATCTAGTTGCCTTGGGAAGAGTAGTGACCTCCTTCTTGCATGTAATGGGAGAGGTTGGTTTGGGTTTAGGTTAACGGGAAAGTGCTAAGGAAGGTAAAGGTTGAGGGTTGGTGTATTGAGAATTTCAACTTTAGAATCTTGGGTGATTGATGGTGAAGGTGGTTTGGGTGGTGAGATAGGAAAAGGTTGAGGTTGGGGATGTTTGAATATTATGGTTGGTCTTTTTGGTAAGGGCTAAGATTTAGGTTCAAATGTAAAGTATGATTCATTCCTCTTGTGGTTTATTTGAGGGTTGAAAGGTTTAAAGTCAGAAGGTGGTTGTTTCTTGGATCTCTTGGATAGGTTTGAGGGATTTAGGTCAAATAATGGAGGTGGATCTTTCCTTTTGGTAGGGAGTTCTAATCTGGTTTGGCTAGGTTTGGAGGGTTTAAGCTTGGCTTGGGCTTGCTCCCCCTGAGTCTACTTAGATGGTGCCTCAGACTTTGGATTAGCAAACTATGGTTGAACTTCTTCTGACTGCTCCCCCATAGGCTGTGGTTCCTCCTTCTTGACCTTTCGTCTAATATTCTTTTGAGCATATTTAGGTAATTTATCATTTATTTCTATTTTAACCAAGGTCAAACCTTTAAGCTGTGTGGTTCCTCTAGATATCTCCATCATAGAGATATCTACTCCAATATTCCTCTAGATCTAAGTAAAAAAGAATTCCATAACGAATAGAGTTCTTCTTGTTCTTGGCTTGGAATATATCTTTGAAGGCTTGAAGCTAGTAAAAGAAGATGACATCAGGAAAATTTACATATTTGCCTACCATAATCTTGTACATGTAGAATCTATCTCTATCACTGACATAGTATGTTGATCCTACTTTAGGCATGACTATGTTTGTTAGAGTCAGGGGGAGCTCAAGGGGATCAAGAATCTGAGTCTCAAAGTCTACAAAGTGTTTAGGCTTTTTTACATGCCAAATCAATTTGATTAGTAGTTGTAATTTGTGTATGAGATTAAACTTCCTATGATCCATTGCATAAATCTCATTCTTAGTTTTTGCATTCATGTTTTCATAAAAGCATAAGTCTTGTGAAAAAGATTTTTTGAAACAAAGAGTTTTCATGATTGCATAAAAGCCAAAGTGTTCAAAGTTTAAGGTTTTGGAAAAACAAGTTTTCTCTGCTTTAATCGATTATCAACTTGTGGTAACTTATTACTTAAGCTTTCAAGAACACTTTAATAAATTACAAGAGTATGGTAATCAATTACACTTCACAAAGTCACACAAAAGTCTTCCTGTGATAATCGATTACGATATTGTGGTAATTGATTATTTGGCGCGTATTTGAAACTAAGACTGGTTGTGATAATCGATTACATGATGAATTAATTGATTAAATCTTTTCCATAAAACTCAATAACACTTTGATTAAATGTGTTAACAATCGATTACATAAGAGTATTTAATCGATTACATTAGCATTTTAATCAATTACTGACAGTTACAAACTGATTTCTATAAATAGTTGTTAGGTGTTTTGGAAAATAATAACGAAAGTACAAAGTACTTTCATTAGATTTCTGAAGCAAGAAAAGATTCCACGTGCTAAACTCTGTTAAGTCCCATAAATCCTCAAGATTCAAAGGTTTCAAATGAGGGTTTCTTCTTGGGCAAGCTTTCAAAAGAAGTTGTAGAAAGAAAGTTTTGAAGTAACTTCTTCCACCTTTTAATTCAAGTCTGGTAAATCATTTGCACACTTCATTTACTGGATCATAGGTGGTTTCTTTCTTTACACTTTTTTGTGAATTCTTTTGAGTTTCTTTTGTGTATTAATAACATAGGTTTTCTTAAAGCTTTACTAGGATAGGTGTTCCTAGGGGTAAGAGTAGATGTGGATGATCTCTATGTCTTGATCATAGAGATTCTAAGTGTGTTAGAAGTCTCGTTCTTAATCTAGGTCGGATTAAGAGTGATTGTGTAAAAATCTTGTAAGAACAATTTGTTATTACTGGAACTCTAACCTTTGTGGTTGGAAGAACTGGATGTAACTTCTCAAGGATGAGAAGTGAACCAATATAATTCCCTGTGTTGACTACTTCTTTCTAATATTTTCTTGCTATTATAATTGATCATTCTTTGGTGCTACATTTCTTATTCAACAAATAAATTTTTTTGTGATTGCATTCTTGAGCTGAGGAGTATGATTGGTTGGAGCATTCTTCATTTATTTGTGATACATCTTGATTACTCTGATTGTTTAAAGAATTTTTAAAAGACCAAGTTAAACCAACTCACCCCTCTTGATTCTTGTATGTTGTTCATACTATTTTCAATGTTAAATAGAAAACTGTGAATGAGTCTACACATATAGGTGAAATTGGCCGTCCTTAGGAAATTGACTAGACCTTTCTTATTAGACGACTCTGGCACTATTTTCCATAAAGGATGAAATCCACCATTTCTTGAGTTATCTCTTTTTCGTAGTCTCTATCGAAGACTAGGCCTTTTTCAAATCACCTATTTGATATAGCAATAGTCTTAGGAGAGATGGTCACTTCTCTCTCATTTACGGTTCCACAAATGATGAATCCATCCGACCTAGTTGTTCCCTAATATAAAGGGCAACAACTGTAATGTCAAGAACTGAAAATTTCCAATAATAGTGTAACGACCCGCCTCATCGCTACGATATCACTACTCTAAACGTATAATTTCCAAATTTTAATGAAAACTCCATTAATTTGATCATGAAAATGGTACTAAATTTTCCGCGATACTATACTCACCAGATAACACACAAATACATAAATAAATAAATATACATATATCTATAAATTGAAGCACATATGTCATTCACATGTCAGAACTTAGTTTAGTTTATACATGTATTTAAGTTTGAAATTTACATGCCCAATCAAAAAGTATATGAGGAACCAACTAAGAAAGAGTTAATAATAAAACATAACTCTCTCCCGAAATGAATTCCAACGTTAACAAGTTCCAGATAACAATAACAACCACAATCATTCTTAGTAATCAATCAGTTCACACACACTTAACAAAGTAGTCATCCACTTCTTCCACTGTTCAAATCAATCATGCTCAAAATAATGCATGCACCTAACTCAATTCTCAGAATCCAATGTGGTACCATTCTTATGGAAATAGCCTCTCTTAGGAAAATGATTCAGTTGTTTATCAGGGTCACCCTATTGTGCACTGGCCATCCCCCCCCCCCACATGGTGATCAGCCTGAGTCACAAGGGAATTCCAAACCGAGTGGCCCCTTAGTACCCGCGTTTTTATTCCATAAAATCATAGGTACACATTGCCTTCATTCTATTTATAACACCCTGAAATTTTGATAAATTAAAATATGTGTGATGTATTCCTTGTATTATTTGATTAC
Organism: Glycine latifolia; assembly: GCA_013407115.1. NCBI lineage: Eukaryota > Viridiplantae > Streptophyta > Magnoliopsida > Fabales > Fabaceae > Glycine > Glycine latifolia. The sequence continues at coordinate 21,795,253 of CM023954.1, forward strand.
TTTATTAATTAGGATTAGTTGAAATGTTATGTGAATTATCCATGTGCAATTGTTTGGTGTAGATGTCAAGTTATGTGGAGTTTGTTTGAGCTGTGTTGTAATTGAGTGATTCTGAGTTTACCCCAAAACTTATTTTAGTAAAATCCTCATTCTGGAATGGTTAACCGTTGAATCGCCTTAAAATTTTAAAGGTAGGCTTCTAACCCATATATGTAACTTTTAACCATTGTGATTGGCGAAATAATATCTTTACCCTGAGATAATAACTTTTCACTGGACTAGAAATTTTAAAATTGGACCAGCTCACCCAGGAGAATTTTAGAAGGCTTTTTGGCTTGCCTGGGCGAATCAAGGCAGTTTTAAAAGCATGCAGTAGCCTCCAAATCACAAAAACTGGCTTCCTTCTTCCTTCAAATCACCACCAACCTCCAACCATCCTCCTCCACCACCCACGACCATCGGTGACCGCCATGAGCCACCGTTTCTTGCCATTGAACCACAGCACGGAGATGAACACTTTAATCGAAGCAAAATCTTCAAAACTCAACCAAGGATTCTGTAGAGAACGGAGCCTCCAATTCTCCTTTCTTGGTTTACCATGATTTCCTTGTCTTCTTTTAACTAGTTTGAAGCCTCTATTGATATCTCTTGAGATTCGAGTATCGTTATTGGCTGTTTCTATACTTCCTTTGAAAACCATTTAAAAATAAGATGTTGTAAAAGTCTCCTTTATATGAAAATGATGTAATTTCTATGATCCTTATTGAACCCTGGTCACATTAGTGTGATCGGAATTTCAAAATGATGTCTTTTGATGTGGATTCTCAAAACACCATTTTAGCCCTTTTTTAAATTTGAGTGGGTATTTGACCCCGAATTCTAATGTTAGCCTGGTTTTGAAATCTATACTAATTATCTTCAATTTGGTATACAGAGCTCTGCGCTTGGGCCAAAGCACGTGAACTTGAGAGATCCCAAAATGACGTTTCAAGGAGCTAACCAAGGGATATAGATAGGTAAGGGGAGTTTCTTCTTTAGTTATAGTTTTGGTACCATAGTTGGGGGCCAGGGAGTCCAACTATGAGGATATCTGTCTGTCCTTGTTGTGTGCTAATTTTCAAGAAAAGTAATGTTTTAAACTAATGGGATGCGATATATCTATTGTTGATGTATGCTTGTTCCTATTGTGTGCTTGTTTTCAAGAAACACTGTGTTTTTAACTAATGAGATGCGATGAATTTGTTATTGATGGATGAAACTGTGAATGATGTTGTTGTAATTGATTCGATTTTTTGGAAAAGTCTTAATTACTGAGGAGACTCTGCCCAAAATTTTATAACATGTTTTCCTATTTAATTCTTTATTAAATCTTTAAATGGGCATAAGAGTGTGTTTTCTATATTTTAGTCTTCCTCTTTAATTTAGAATTTTCCTAAAATACCAGTCTCGTGGTAATATGGATTGTGGATGGATGAGGTGATATTGATGTCACTGATAATGTTGAAATGAGATGTTATTGATGTGTTGGTAATGATTGAATGAGATAATGATGATGTGTTTGATGATGTATAAATGATATAATGATGATGTAGTTTATGATGTTTAAATGAGATAATTATGAAATGGATGTTGATGTTGAAATGAGATGAAGTTTATGTTTACGAGGATAATGTTGAAATAAGATGAATTTAATATATATGATGATGATATCGAGATGAGGTGATGTATATGTACACTGATACCCATGGGGGGTGCATGATTGGTCATCCTTGCGGGGAAGGATTTGTTCCTAGCCCTAATCATGCATTGATGGTGCCCATGGTTATCATTATGTGATGTGGATATACATGGATACCCATGGGGTGTATGACTGGTCATCCTTGCAGGGAAGGATTTGTTCTTGGCCATGGTTGTAGTTGGGTGTTTGGTATGTGCCATACTTCCTGGCTGATCACCGGGGGGGGGGGAATGGATAGTGCACGACAGGGTGGCCCTGATAGGCGGTGAATCATTTTTCCTATGAGAGACTATTTTTGGGATATGGTACCACGAGTCAGGTGCATGCATCATTCTATGCAACATTGTTTGAGTTGTGAAATGCATTGGATGATTGATTTGTTGAGTGTGTATTGGAATCATGGATTTTTGTTAATGATTTTGGTGGGTAATGTTGTTTCCTTCCCAATTGATGTTATTCGATGTTTGTTGATTTTATATAATAAACTCACCCTTACATTTGTTGTACCATGTGGTTGGTACCTGTGATGATCGCAAACCTTCGTTCGTGTGAGCAGATGAGCAGCATTAGGTAACTCTGGAGGGAGATTCTTTTTTGTTGGAGTCGTCGAGCCATTGTGATGACAATGGATTACTTTTTGGAAAAGAGTTGTGTTTTGATAGTCAACTCTTTCTTAGTTGGTCTCTTGATTTCTTTTTGATGGATATGTACATTTCAGGCGTAAATACTTGTAATACAATTAACTTCTATCCTGACATGTGATAGTTTAAGATATACATGTTTGTGTATTTATTTATATATTTATATATTTATATATAGTATGACAAGTGTAATATCGCGAATAATTTACTGCCATTTTCGTAATCAAATTAATGGAGTTTCATTAAAATTAAAAAATTGCACGATTAGAGTTAGTAATACTGTAGCAATGAGGCGGGTTGTTACACTATTTTCATCAATGCAATTATGAAGTATGAAACATGGACACCATTAATGCACTGACCGTGGATAGAGACCAACCCTTCCTTGCAAGGATATCCAATAAGTCATGCACTCCCATGTACATACACAACATACAATCATGGGCTCATCAATGCACTGACTGTGGATAGGGACCAACCCTTCCCCGCAGAATATCCAGTCATGCACCCCCCATGTGTATCCACAACATACAATGACTTTATCAACATCAACATTATCTCTCATCAATGTCATTATCAACATCAACATCATTTTATCTCAATGTCATCAACAACATCAACATCATTTTATTTCAATATCATTATAATAAACATCAATATCATCTCATTTCAATATTATTAATTATATTATCTCATTTCAACATCATCAACCACATCAATAGCATCTCAATTTCAATATCATCAACGACATCAATTTCCTTTCATTTTAATATCATCAACAACATCAACATCATTTCATTTCAACATCATTATCATAAACATCAATATCATCAAGATAATCCCATTTCAATATCATCATCAACATCACAAACCTCATTCATTCACAATCCATATTAACACAAGACTGGTATGTTAGGAAAATTCTAAATTTAAGAGGAGAACTATAATATATGAAACAAACTCATGCCCATTTAAAGTTTAATAATGTATTAAATAGGAGAATAGATTTATAAAATTTTGGGCAGAGTCTCCTCTGTAATTAAGACTTTTCCCAAAAATCTAATCATTACAACCACAACATCATTCATAGTTTTATCCATCAATAACAAATTCATTGCATCTCATTAGTTAAAAACATAGATTTTCTTGAAAACGAGCATACAACGAGAACAAACATACATCAATAATAAATAGATCACATCCCATTAGTTTAAAATATAGTTTTTCTTGAAAACCAACACACAACAGGGACATGCATACATCTCCATAATTGGGTTCCTTGACCCCCAACTATGGTATCAAAAACTATAACCAAAGAATAAACTCCCCTTACCTATCTATCTCCTTCTGTTAGCTCCTAGTAACGTCTTTTTGAGCTCTCTCAAGTTCACGTGCTTTGACCCAAACGCAGAACTCTATATACCAAATTGAATATAATTTAGTATAGATTTCAAAGACAAGGTTAACATCAACATTCAGGATCAAATACCCACTCAAATTTAAAAAGGGGCTAAAATGGTGTTTTGAAAAAATCCACATCAAAAGGACATCATTTTGAAATTCCGATCACATCAATGTGATCGGGGCTCAATGAAGGTCACAAAAATGACATCAATATTATAAAAAGGAAACTTTTATAACGTCACATTTTCAAAGGATTTTCAAAGGAAGTGTAAAAACACTCAATAACGGTACCTAAATCACAAGAGATACCAAGAGAGGCTTTAGATTAGCTAGGAGAAGGCATAGAAAACACGGTTACCTCCAAGAAATTGAGAAGGGAGGATTGGAGGCTCTGTTCTCTACCAAATCCTCAAGTTGAGTTTTGAAGATTCCATTTCCATTAAAGTGTTCCTCTCCGTGCGATGGTTCAACGGCAAGAAACGACGGCTCGTGACGATCACCGGTGGCTGTGGCTGGTGGAGGAGGAGGGGGAAGGGTTGGGTGGTTGTTTGGGGAAGAATAATTTTCGTGTTTTTACGCTGTTGTGCAAATTTATAACCAACTTTACTCGCCTAGGCGAATTTTGGCTCGCCTGGGCAAGCTGACCCAATTTTTGAAATCTCACTGCTTCTGTGAAAAATTAATAGCTCATGCTTCAAATGTTATTCCACCAATCCCAACGGTAAAAAGTTACATATATAGGTTAGAAGCCTACCTGTAAACTTTTAAGCCGATCCAACGGTTAACCAATCTATAATTATGATTTTACCAAAACATATTTTGGGTCAAACTCGAAATCACTCAATTTCAACCCAGCTCAAATAAACTCCACATAACTTAACATCCACACCAAGCAATTAAACAAGGATAATTCACACAACATTTCAACTAATACTAATTAATAAAGTAATCAAATAATACAAGAAATACATTAAACATATATGTTCAATTATCAAAATTTTAGGGCGTTACAAATAGTGTCCAGCTGACATGATTTAACAAATCCTTCGCAACAAAACTTTCTTCCATCAGACTTTGAAAGTTCACCCATTTTTCAAGAATGAACCAATCTTCAGAAAAATCATTCTTTTCATCTTCAATGTTTTTGATAGTTGAAACCCTAACAAGGTCACTTCTTTTGGGAGCCGTTGTTCACAAAAAGATTCACCCTTTGAACGATAAAGAAAGAAAGAATTTTTGAAGAACTAAGTTCTCAAACGATATTAAGGAAAGCATATATTTCTAAGAGTTCAAGTTTTTCGAAAGAGTCTCTCTAGTTTCTCGCCTTGCCTTTTTTAGGTTTTGTAAAAGAGATAGAAATGTGTTGTAAGGGTTAAAAAAGAATTTAATATTTTGAAAGAAGTTTCCCAATCACCGTGAAAAAAGATGGCGGGACAAGTTTTTTAATGAAAAATCGGAAGGCTTTTATCTTTGTGAACACACCTCCCTATAGTCTGTAACCTAGAACATGTCTTAGTTTATCAGATTAATCAAAGCGTAAGATGATGATAAAGCAAAAAGGAATATTATATATATACATATAGGGTGAAGTGAAAGCGGGCTTGAGAAAGAGGGACTACAACAGACAAAGCATTAATGGAAAGCAAGAATAGAAAACAGAATTTACATGGCTATGGACAATAACAAATGCAAATATATGAACTTAAAGCATAGAAAAGTAAACTCTCAAGCGCAGCAAGCTGTCAGGATGAGAGGGAGTGGATGAGAAGAGAAGAATTAAATTATAGAAAAACAACAAACACATACAAATGAGAAAACAAGATTTTATTTCTCAAAATAAACTATTACAAAAGATTGAAACTCAGAGGTATACCTAGGGAGAACTCTCTAAATCTAAAAAACTTATCTAAAGATTGTGGGACGCAGCTCTTAAATAGACATAAAATTTCCTATTTCTACAGTTCTGGTAAACATAACTGGAAAACCTACTGCTACAGTGAACAATTCTGCACAGTAGTCTACCGCAAGAAATGATGATGCAACACTATCGTCAGAATGTCATCAGTCGACATCTAGATGGATGCCAAAGCAGTTGTCTTAATTTTGCTAGAAGTCGTCTGACGATTGGGAGGAGGCTTCAGCTGGTTCTTTGACAGGCTTCTTGAATGAGGAACAAGCATCTTCATTAAGCATCTTCATTCTCCTTCTCCAAAAGATTAAAGATCATCTTCATCTTCTCAGTGAACTTCTCCTTCGAGGTAGATGACGCCAAGGCTACTATGACTTGTGATATCTGATTGAGGAACTTGCAAGTTTCTAGATCTACTGCTTTGGTCAGTGTTGGATGAGATTTAAACCAAAGCAAAACCTGATCAGGATGGGCCCTGGAGTGGTCAAATTGGGACCACCATTTAACCAGAGCTTGTCTCTTGAACATTGGTAATTTTCCTTTGACTGACATATTACCATATACATATCGCCATTGGAAGATCCAGGCAAGAGACAACTTTCTGAAAAAGTGTAAGTCTACCAGAAAGGGATCTTCAGGATGCTTAAACTTCTAAGTAAAGATGGTTAAGCCAGATACTACCTCAGAATGAAGTATCTCAAGGATTGGTCCATAAAAATTCCACCACTGCACAAACCACTGCGGGAACTTGTATTGGACATTTTGTTTGAAATAAATAAGCCAAGAATGCATAAAGTCTTTATTCTAAAAATGAAAGACATTATACCAGGCAGTTTGATAATCCCAATATGAAAAACCAATGGATCATAGTTTTGAGAAAGTTTTTTAATTTTATTCAATTCTCCAAATTCTTTAGGTGTTAAAACCTTAAGGATTTGTAGAGTTTAATAAGCGGTTTGTTTAGATCCTTGTTTTTACGATGTTTAATCTGGACTGAGTTGGTGTCAACCATAATAAATTCGTTAAAATGTCTCATCTTGAGAAGGGAGATTGGTAGATAATGAAATTGATTGCCCTGAAAGTCTCTAGGGAAGATTTTCTAGGGGACTCTGTTTGGTTTGGGATCCCAAAATTCAGGTTCCATTTGAATAACATCCTGGTACTTATTTTTCGGGATGTATTGGATTTAAGATTTAGGATTTTAGATTTCCAAGGGTTCAGGCTGTTGAACAATGGCCTTGCCTTTTGGTTGGTGAATGGTTAAAAGATTTTCTCTTAGACTTTTGATCATGGTTGCAATACTTACATTGTCTTCTTCAAAAGCAATGTCAGCCCATGATTTAGATGGAAGGCCTTTGGGAAGATGGGTTAAGCCTTGTTCTTGGAGGACCAAAAGGGTTTGGGTAGGCATGGCATAATCCTCCTTTGTTTGAGATTGAGGTTTGGGTTTCTGAGTAGAAGACTCAATAAAGGATTGAGGTAACTGGGTGGATGACTCTGATTGGGTAGATGACTCGGATTTGGATTGTTTTTTGGAATCTCCTTCTGGCTTGGATGAAGATCTAGATCCTGCTTGGGTGATTAAACCAGCCACGACTAGTCTAGGTTTGGTGCTTCTGCCATGCCCCCTTCCTTGTGAGGAGGAAGATGATTCCACTGAATTCGACATTTGGCAACTAGTGATAAAGATTCACGAGTAAGATAATGAAGTAGAGAGTTTAAGGTACCTTTGAGAAATTCTATTTCAAAATCAAAGATTCTCAAAATAGCTTGCCATCGGGCAAAAATCTATTTTGATGCAAGGTTATTAACATCCTTTTGTAAAATTTCTTTTGCAGATTTACAATCAACACGAACTAAAAACCTTTGATTAAGTAAATCATATTGAAATTTTGATATGCACAAAACAATTGCTAAAACTTCCTTTTTAACGATGGAATAATTCTACTGGGCAAGATTCCAATGTTTTGAAGTAAACGCAATTATTTGTTCTTTGCCATTGACAGACTATTTGAAAATACCACCATAACCAATGTCAGAGGCATCAATTTCAATAATCTTTTTGGCTGAAGGATTGGGAAGATAGAGACAAGGAAGGTTTTGGACTTGGGATTTAATTTGTTTGACTAGATCATTGTGAACATTGGTCCATGGAGGAGGGGTCTTCTTAAGCTGGTCATAAAGAGGTTTGGTAAGATTACTTAGTTGAGGAAAGAAGTCAGCGACATAATTTAAACAATCGAGAAATCGCTGGAGTTGAGTTTTTTTGATGATCTGGTCAGGAAATTTGTTTGAGAACTTGATAGCACGATTGATAGGAGTGATAGTGCCCTGGTAGATGTTGTGACTGAGAAAATGAATATTTGTTTGAAAAAGATTGATTTTAGTCTTAGATAAAGCAAGACCATTTTTCTTGATTACTTGAATAAAAATGTTTATATGTTTAAAGTTTTGGTCAACAGATTGGGAAAACACAAGAACATCATCAATGTAGACAATAATGAAAGAAGAGTAGGGATTAAAAATGTCGTTCATAATCTTCTGAAATTCTGAAGGAGCATTTTTTTAATCCAAAAGGCATGACTCTCCACTCATATTGTCCAAAAGGGACCGTGAAAGCTGTTTTGTAGCAATTCCTTTCATTGATTTGAATCTGTCAAAATCCCAATTTCATGTCAAATTTGGAAAATATTTTAGCGGAAAAAAGGCAATTAAGAAGATCCTTTTTATTCAGAATCGGATAATAGATCCACTGAAGGGCTTGATTGAGGGGTTTGTAGTTTATAATCAAACGAGGAGATCCACACTCAATTTCAGCTGGTTTATTGACATAAAAAGCAGAACAAGACCAAGGACTTTTGCTTTTCCTGATTAACCTTTTTTGCAAGAGGTCCTGAATTTCCTTCTGGCAATGGACAAGAATTCTTGACTCATTTGGATCGGTCGAACCTTGGTGGGGATTTGTCGATCATTGAAGTCCTTCTTATAAGGAAGATCAATGGTATGTTATTTCCTTTGCCAAAAAGTGTTTGGGAGGTTAGCACAAATGGAGTTTTGGATTTGGTTGGACAAAGACTTGATTTTATTAAGAATAACAGGTTGATTAAGCAAATCTTCAATTTTCTTATAAGAAATCTCTTCTTTAAATTGATTTGATTTTGCTTAAAAAGGATTGGGTTCAAATTTCTAACAATAGGATTTTTTAGAAATCTGAAAGTAATGGATTTATTCAAATAAGTAGTGGAAATAACCTTATCATAAATGGTTATGCAAAAAATGGATTTGATAAAAGGTGTTCCCAAAATAACAGCATTTTGAAGATTTTTGACAAGGAGGAAAGAAGTTTTTACTTTTAATTCATCCTTTTCAATAAAAGCGTTTGAAAGTTTAAAATTGACACGAAGTTTAGATCCACTAGTGGTGCTAAGTCGCTCAAAAGCTTTTTCAAAATACTTGGTTGGAACTAATCCTTCCTGAATGCAGTTTGAATCTGTCTCTGTATAAAACAGAGCTTCAGTTTCAAGGATAAAGGTTCCAACAATAATTTTGACCTTAATATAAAAATTTTGGATTGTTAATTGATTAATTAATTCAAAAATGTTTGGAGGACCGACAAGACTAACTGAATCATTTGTTGAATCATTATCAGAGGGTTCATTATTTTGAACATGATTTTCCTCATCAGTTTGATCTTCAGATTGCAAAACACTCAAAATGTTATGATGAACATTTTGTTGTTCTTTAATAAGGAGAATCTCAGCTTTCAGTTGATTAACCTCATGCTGAAGATCCTGAAGGGTTACCGGTTTAACAACACTCTTTTCAAATTTTTTAAGGGTATTATTAAGATTAAACTTGTTATTAATTAACAAATTGTTTGATTTTGAAGAAGAAGAAGATGATTCATTAAAAGGTTGTTTAAGTTTTAACAAAACATTTTTCTTCTCTTCAGGATTAGAAATTGAATTAATCACCTCGAAAAGAAGATCTTGCTCCTGGGTAAGGACATTGATTTGGGAAGAAGAAGGATAGTCTGCATCAGTTGAAGATAAATCATCCTTTGAATTTGATTCAGATTTTTTGAAGATTGGCCCTCAGAAGTATCCTTATCAAATTCTTCTTCAGAAGAGGATTCTACTAAGAGCTGATTAATTTGTTCTTCGACAGAGGGTTCTAAGTTAAGGTTCCTAAGTTTCTTCTTAAGCCTGCAATATTGAATTTTATGGCCAGGTTTGCCGCATGTCCAATAGACTACAGTTTTCTTAGGAATGTTGACCTTATCAAAGGGAGGTTTGGTTTGGAACTCTCTCCTAGCTTTCTAGGTGGGGTTCCTGACTTGTGGCAGTGATAGACAGATTTTTTGGGTTTCTTCTTTTTAGGATTATGGGTATGTGATAGAACCCCACTCCTCAAGATTATTGTAAACTCACAGAAAGCACAATAATATCAAGAAATAGAGAGATATTTTCTGAAATGCCTTATACTATTGATTGAATGGGTTGAATTACAATTTCAGCTACAACTAGTTGTTAGGGCATTTCGAGAGGCCCTAACTTCCCTCCTAACAATCAAGAATAATTGCAATCTCAAATGTCTACTTTTTGGTACCTATTACAATGGTTTAGTCATCTATTTATACTAACTACCTTTTTACAGAAATAACTGACTAACCGACTATCACTCATCATTCCTATATTCCACATCAGCAGTGGTCACGTGCTCTCTCTTCTTCCTCCTAACATAAACCTTGAGACCTTGGGTCTCATCAATACTCCCCCCCCCCCCAATTTTAGTACCTTGTCCTCAAGGTTAGATTTTGGGAACTGTTGCTAGACAGCTGCAAAATCCTCCCAATTGTTTTCGAATTTTGGGAGCTACTGCCATTTAACTAACACCTCTAACGTGCCTCTGCTGGATCTACGCCAGTCAACTATATCTTCAGGTTCAACCATCAGTTCCCAGTCATCATTTAGAACTGCAAGGAGAGGTTGAGCATTGGGGATCAGTTTTACTACCTGTTTCAGCAAGGATACATGGAAAATTAGGTGTACTTTGCTTGTTTTTGGGAGCAGCAGCTTGTAGGCAGTCTCTCCGATGCGCTGTATTACTTCAAATGGGCCATAGAACCTTAGGCTAAGTTTCTCATTCAGCTTCTTAGCCAAGGACCTTAATCTATAAGGTTGTAGCTTAAGGTACACCATATCTCCCACCTCAAACTTAACCTCTCTTCTATCTTGGTTGGCGTGAGCTCTGAGCCTATCTTGTGCTTTGAGCAAATTATCTTTTAACTCGTTCAAGATAATGTCTCTCTCTTTCAATAGCTGATCCACTACTTCCACTGTTGACACAAAATTTCCCACCCTGAATATACAAGGTGGATCACAGTCATACAATGCTTTGAAAGGTTTCATTCCAGCTGATGTTTTGTAGGTAGAATTGTACCAAAATTCTGCCCAATGCAACCATTTTGGCCATTGCTTTGGTTTAAAACTACAAAAACATCTCAAATATGCTTCCAAACACTTGTTAGTTACCTCAATTTGCCCATTTGACTGCGGATGATATGCTGAGCTATAGTAGAGTTTCGTACCTGATAGTTTGAACATCTCTGTCCAGAAATGACTAAGAAATACCCTATCTCTATTAGATACAATGGTTAAAGGAAAACCATGCAATTTGACAATCTCTTTAACAAATAATGCAGTGACATCCTTAGCATGATAAGGATGGGTTATAGCAAAGAAATGTGCATACTTGGTAAATCTATCTACTACCACAAATATAGTGTCTACCCCACATGCCTTTGGTAAACCCCCAACAAAATCCATGGAGATATCAGTCCATACCTTAGTTGGCACCGGTAATGGTTGAATTAATCCTTCTGGAGCCAAGCTTTGTACCTTGTTTTCCTAGAAAACTTCGCATTTAGTCACATGCTTCTCAATCCTCCCATTCATACCTTCCCAATATACAGTTGCCATTGCCTTCTTATAGGTTCGCAGAAATCCAGAATGTCCCCCCATCTGAGAATCATGGAACTCATGTAGAATTTCAGGAATAAACTGAGAGTCTTTGGCTAATACTAACCTCTCCCTAAAGAAGAATCTTCCTCCTATCAATTTGAAATTTGCGTGTGATTCAAGATTAATTAATAGTTCCTGAATGATGTTGTGCAGTTTCTCATCCTTATGCCATTCAGCCTCCATGACTTCTAATTCTGGTAACTACACTCTGGATATAGCATTCAGGCTTCCTCTTCTGGATAGTGCATTTGCCACCAGGTTCTCCCTGCTTGGGTGAAATTGAATCTCAAAATCGTAACCTAGTAGTTTCGAAACCCACTTTTGTTGTTCCTCTGTTAGTGCCTTTTGCTCAGTGAGAAACCTTAGACTCCTTTGATCAGTTTTTATTACAAAATGTCTTCCCATTAAGTAAGGTCTCCACCTTTGCACCACAAACACATTGGCCATAAGTTCTTTCTCATAAATCGATTTAGCCAGGGCCTTGGCTGAAAATCATGACTAATATAAGCTAAGGGTCTGTTTTCCTGCATTAACACTGCTCTTATTCCCTTCCCCAACGCATCAGTAACAACGGTAAAGCACTTACTGAAATCCAATAATGCTAGCACTGGTACTGTACTCATGGCCTGTTTTAATTCTTCAAATGCCTTCTCAGCCTCTGTATTCCACTTAAAATTGTCTTTTTTCAACATATCCATTAAAGGTTTTGCTATTTTGCCATAGTCCGGCACAAATTTTCTGTAATAGCTTAGCTCTTTGATTTTTTTCGGTTTAGGCCACTCTCTCATTGCTTGAACCTTGCGGAAATCGACACTAACTCCTTGAGAAATTATGTGTCCTAGATACTCTATTATTGACTGCCCAAAGGTACACTTCTTGTAATTAGCTTTCAGATTGTGTTTTCTCAACAGCTTCAGAACTTCCCCCAGATGTATCACATGGTCTACTTGATTCTTGTTGTAGATCAAAATGTCATAAAAATACAAGGGTAAACTTGCGTAGAAATGGTCTGAGGACATCATTCATCAATGCTTGGAAGGTAGAAGGGGCATTGATTAATCTGAAAGGCATAACCAAGTACTCGTAGTGGCCTTCATGCGTCCAGAAAGCAGTCTTAGGAACATCTTCTACCCGCATCCTAATTTGATGGTAGCCTGATTTTAAATCAAGCTTTGAGAATACTACTGATCCTCCTACTTCATCCAAAAGCTCCTCAACCACCAGAATGGGAAATTTATTGGGCCTTGTTACCTTATTAAGCTCTCTGTAATCGAATCAAACTCTCCAACTTCCGTCTTTCTTCTTGATCATGATTACTAGACTAGAATAGGGACTGATGTTATGGTGGATTTGTCCTGCTCCAATCATTTCTTGAATCTGCCTTTCAATCTCAGTCTTCTAGTAATGAGGGTAATGGTATGGTCTACTGTTAGGCACCCCACTTCCTAGCTTTAGAGTGATTTCATGATCTTGGCTTCGATTTGGTGGTAACTCATTTACATCGGCAAAAACATCGTGGAACTCCTCCAGTAAGGTCTCTAACTCGGACCACTTTTTTCCTTCGATAACCCTCCCTTTTCTTCTTGCGCCACCAAATAGCCTTGTTCTACCTCTTGTAGCGCCTTGATCACATATCTGAATGAAGCCATACTTCGGGTTAGTGACGGTTCTCCTCGAATGGTCACTTCATTTTCCCATTTTCTGTACTTCATTCTCATTTCTTTGAAATTTGCCTTTATCTCTCCCAGTGTCATTAGCCAGTCCAAACCCAAGACTACTTCGACGCCTCCCAGTTCCAACAAGTGTAGATCTTGTACAATATGTTTCCCTTGAATCTGCAACTCTACGCCTTTACAGACCCCTTGACACTGGATCTAATGACCACCACCCACTTCGACCTTATACCTAGGTGTCTCTATTATAGTCAGCCCTAAGTCTCGAGCCAACTCTGATTTAATGAAATTATTCGATGCTCCACAATCAATCAATATCACCACTTGTGATCCCTTGATTTCCCCCCAGAGTTTCATTGTTTAAGTAGAAGAAAGTCCCATTAACCCTTGCATAGACAAGTGAAATTTAACATTACCTTCGATCTCCGGTTCCTCCATCATTTTTGGTTCAATTGTGATCGCATCGCTGTCCTCCAGCTCGACATCTTCAATGATTAACATATACATCTTCTTTTTCCCTGGACAAACGTGATTTATGTTCCACTTGCCTTCGCATGTGAAGCATAGACCCTTTTTCCTTCTCTCCATGATTTCTTCTGGTGGTAGTGTACGATTGTTGCTTCCTGAACTTTCTAAGCTCTTCTCAATGATTGTACTTGGTGTCTGGTTGCTAGTGGTCATCCCTGTAGATCCCAACCCTCATATTCTTGATCCATCTGGTGAATTGGGCTTTTTGGTATTCAGGCCCAATTGCCATGATGATCCGTTTTGCCAATTTCCTTTATACGACGGCGTTTTGCCACTATCACTTCCCTTCGTTCCCATCTTGACTAATCCTTATTCCAAGAATGCTCGATTTTTTTGTTCCAGTTTCAGAGCCATCTTGATCATATCAGATACACGATATACAGGAAAAAGAAGTTTTTCTCTGATACTGGGTTTTAACCCATTCATCCAAGCGCCTTTAAAGAATTCTTCATCTTCATAAACCATCACATAGGCTGACCTCAACGTAGTCACATACGTCATTCACAAACACTACAAACAAGTGAGAAAGTGTGAAGTGTTAGCTGTCCGGGTCGGCACCTAACTATATTAACCCGAGATAAGAATCCGAACAAAGTTGGACGAAGGCGGATAAGGATTCAAGGGCTTGAACTTTATTTTAAATAGAACCTCCCAACCGAGTAAAGGACCTGATGACTCTCTTCCCGAGGAAGCACGAGCTCATCCGAGTTAGGGAACCCGGTAGTTCACTCTCTCTCGAAGCAAACTTTGAGATTGAAAGCTCTAAGGTATCATCCCGAGTAAGGAACCCGGTATGCCGACGTCCGCTAACAAGGACTGTCACGTTCTGCATGCATGCATGCATGCATGCTACGTAACCTGCTTAACTCGGCCTACCCATCCCGGTAGCCGACATCAAAAAACACAAGGGGTTGATGCTTATGTGTAACGCGGCCAACCCATCCCGGTACCCAACATTCACAAACAGGGGTTTGGCACATATATGCGACTCAGCCAACCCTTCCTAGTAGCCGACATCACCAAGGTCTGACACATGTATATAACTCAGTCAACCCTACCCGATACCCAGCACCTTCATGAACACTTCTGCAAAGTGTCTTGGGAGCTTCTCAGCATCAAAATGCCAACTTCACACACATGCACGAGGAGTTCTTATGACATCAACTCTCCCCTTCCAAAATACCATCAAACACCACACCAGAACATCATTAAACACCAACACAAAACACAAATCAACGAACATAGAGCGTAACCCGTTCCATGCATTCAAAGGCGCAACTTTCTGGGAAAAAAAACACACACACGGACATGCAATCATTGCCATGGTTAGAACCCCTGGTCCTTAACCATGTTACCTGAAACTGTTGTCAGACAAGATACACTCCCTTTGCCTAACCAGGAGTTCGTTCACGAGCTTCTCGATGCGTTGTCCTGAGCTTATGTTCTAGCCACGAGGTCCTTCTTGGCGTCTGGATATCGTAGCAGTGACGACGAGTTGAAGGTGGTACAGAAGGGTTGATGGAGAAAGGGTTCTGAGTGTGAATTTTAGAGAGAGAATGGAGAAAGCAAGAGAAAAGCGCAAAGAAGAGAGAGATGAATACGCTTCTGCTGCGCACACGGCTGCTTATAAATACAGCTGACAGGACATGTCCATCATGCATGTACCGGCAGCAACCACAGCCAACAAAGTTGACTTAACACATCCATTCACCAAACACGTATATCAAGGTAGAACAGCAACAAACAACACTTATCAACATAAATCAAGTAATCCAGCAACATAATTACATATCAAACATCCACTAAGCAAACTTGAAATCCGGGTTGTTACAGCACCCACTATCAAGATACCATAATGCTGATTTTGCTCTTAGACACACCTGCAAAAATCAATTTAAGTAGCAAAGAAAGGTACCCAATGTGGGTTGGGTCCATAGGGGTTAGTTGCCGTCTCTTTTCTTTTAGGCACCCAAATGCATTCACCATTAGGCACATAGTATCTCCTAGCATAGCATCTAATAGATGTATGGTCTTTCTTCATGCAATAATTGCAAGTAATGGTGTTTGATGCTTTTCCAAAATGAGTCAAATGATGATACTTGGTTTTTGAAAAGCCTCTTTGATATTTCATACTTTTGAACACTAAGCATTTGATTTAAACTACATTTTTCTCTATAGAGTCTTTTCAAAAGATTAACCAAGTAAGAATTTTCTGAAATTAAAAGCATGTATTTTTCACCTTAACTTTTTTTGTAATCATTAAATTCTTTTTGTAAAATATTGCATTTATTTATATTTGAAATTGATAAGGCACATACATATCCATTAGCATTGTAACTTGAAACAAGTTTTTCATTTGCTTCTTTCAAATTACAAAGTTCAGATTGCAATTCAGCAATTTTGGTAACATGTCATTTGATATTACCTTTTAGCCTATTATTGGTTTGTGCAAGCTTTTGGGCCTCTTCATGCATTTCATGGAAAGCATCAACAATATTATCATATTCAGAATGTACCTTAGATTCAGCACTTGAGAACTCTTCATCATCACTAAATGTGTATGTGAAACAAACATTTGCTTCTTCATTCTCACTTGTTGATTCGGATGTTATTGAATCATTGTCTTCCCATGCTATATATGCCTTCTTTGACTTCCCTTCTTTCTTTGTCTTCGTCTCACCTTGTTGCTTTTTAAAAAGATTGGACATTCATATTTAATATGTCCAGGCTTACCACACTCAAAGCAAGTGAAGTTGGTAGTGGTGTTGTTGTTGTTGTTGTTGTCATTTTTCTTATTGAACTTTGTGAACTTTCTGTTCTTGTTTCTTCTCATGAATTTGCTGAACTTTTTGACAATTAGATTCATGTTGTCATCTTCATCTTCTTTACTTGAATCTTCTTCCTTTTCCTCATGAGTTGATGCAGTTTTCAAGGCTATACTCTTGTGTTTCTTTTCTGCATCTTCTGCATGTGTTAGTTGTGACATTTCAAGTTCATACTCAAGAAGCTTACCAAAAAGTGCAGCCATGGACATCTTGGACAAATCTTTGAATTCCTTAATTGTTGTAACTTTTGGTTGCCATGGTCTTGTAAGGCACTTTAGCATTTTGATGTTTAATTCTCCAGCATCAAAAGTCTTTCCAAGACCAAGAATATGGTTAATAATGTGTGTGAATCTTGTTTGCAGCTGAGATATGTTTTCAGTATTGTTCATCTTGAACATCTCATATTCATGAATCAAAGCATGCTTCCTTGATCTCTTTACTTCATCTTTTCCTTCATCAGAAGAAAGAGCAGATGTAATCATATTTTTAGCTTTAAAATCATATTGCACAACTCTTTTTTCAGCATCTGACATTTCATCCCATTCTTTGGGAATCAAATTATTAGCAACAGTTTTCATCGGGACCAAAGGACCTTTTTCAATAGCATTCCATGCACCAGGGTCGTTTGATTGAATAAAGATCTGCATACGATTTTTCCAAAAACTAAAATGCTCTCCTTCAAACATCGGTGGACGATTGAGAGAAGCTACATCTCTAAAAGTTATTTGAGTAATATTCATTTTCTTTTAAAAATAAAGTGATCTTAAATTACTTTCAAGAACCAGCTCTTGATACCAATTGAAAATACAATGAACACACTTCAATTAACCAAGAGGGGGTGAATTGGTTAAAACAGATATTTAAAATTTTCTAGAACAATTTGCAAAATTAAAATGAGGATCGTATCACTCAATCACCTTTAATCAAAATCATAACTCTCCTTTCAATCAAGAAACACCTTGTAATACATGTAATGACAAAATTACTTTTTGTTGATTATAATTTGATCACCTAAATACAAGCAATGAAAGATATTCAGATTTAGAACAAAAACACAGTAATTTATACTGGTTCACCTTACTAACATGGAGGCTACATCCAATGTTTTCTAACCAACACTAGGTCAGAGTTTTCACTAAATCAAAAGATTTCTTTTACAAGAAATTACAAGTGATTATCTTTATCAACCCTACATAAAGAATCTGAATTCTAAAACACTATTAGAAAAAAAATCACAAAGATCCTGAGAACCCTACTCAAATCTTTATCCCTAAAGAACACTACTCTAGAAAGCTTGAAAGAATCTATTTGATATTCACAACAGAATTTTAAAATTCAGAAAATCTAAAAGAAAATCTAAAAGAAAGATTCAAGAGAGACACAACCTGTGATCCTTAATGATTGAATGAATGAATGAACGAAGTTACCAATCAATCCAGGTTGAATAAATGCCAATGATCTGAATCAACTCTCTTGAAAACCTCTTTATCTTTAACCCATCATCTCTAAAAATCAAAAATCATTTGATCTCACACAAGATGTGTTTCACTCAGAAAATTAGTATCTTGGACTTTAGAAAGCTTAGAAACCTTTGGGTCACTCTCAGATTCAAAAGTAATTCATATTTTTAAGTGCAGACCCATTAAGCTTTAAATAGAAAACTGATTTAACAGATTGTAATCGATTAAAATGTTAGTGTAATCGATTATTTTATCATCATTAATCGATTAATACACCAGATAATCGATTAAATCGTTCTTGAGCTTTCTGGAATATTTTCACGAACAGAATAATTGATTAATACGTCATGTAATCCATTAAAGCAGCCACCCAGTATTTGAAAATAAGCTGTGGTAATCGATTATATAAGAACGGTAATCGATTAAAGTAGTGAAGCTCAAATACGAAATAAGCTTGTGTAATCGATTACGGTTTGTGGTAACCGATTAAAGCAGTCATGCATATTTAATAATGAACTAAGGTAATCGATTACGATGTCATGGTAATCGATTAAGTCAGTGAGGCATGCTTTTCATTTTGTACTAAGTAATCGATTACAAGAAGCCAGTAATCGATTAATATGTTCTTCATGGCTTTTCCAGATTTAAGACAAAGCTTTTAATCGATTAAAAATATTGTGCAATCGATTAAAGCAGTGAGATTTCATTTTTCTGAAAACATAACCATGAGAACTTAGTTTCTTTTAAAATCATTGAATAGCTTTAACACTTTAATGAAAACATGTATGCATGTTAATGAAAATGCAAATGCAATGCAAGGATCACAAGGTCATGTACTTGAACCACTTATACAAATTACAAATGCCTTCAAATTAATTGGGCATGTAAAAAGATAAAACATCAACCCAATTGCTTCAGCCTTGCTTTGATCTTCTTGCAGCTCCCCCTATATCCAACAGTCATATCATGTTATCATCATCAAAAGGAACTTGCATCAGAATAGGTCCTTTCTTAGCATCAAAATCCAATTTTTATATACTTTCAGAAAGTTGCTAATAATTTGATCATCAGAATGACAACATCAGAATGGACTAGTCAAAAATGAGTTGTGACAGTTGTAAAGTTAAAAGCATTCTGTCTACTTTCAAAGAGAACCCACCCAACTGTCATAATAGTTAGATAACGACTAGTTTAACATGTGGGGCCTATAAAAGAATAAAGGACAACTGCAAAACATGAGATGGAAGTTAGGAGACAACTTACATTATGTAGAAACAAGATTCATTTCCTTTCCCCACTCCATATGCATTCTAAGTTCAGAATGGTTGTCTCACAATGGGAGATGAGGCTATATGTCTATCTTTGATTCGAGAGGAAATGGGTAGATTACAGACAACTCCATGTGCTCCTTTTACTTGATGAAAGTGACTCATGAGGAATATTTTGGGTAGTCCTTTTATTCTATTCTCTTCTATCATTTTCTTAAATTCAAATTTTAACAATTCAAATAAAGAAAGACAAACTAAAAATTATGAAAAAAATATGTTTATTTCCCTTTTTGGCTATCACAGCCTTTTTAAACTATGTTGATTACTTTGGGAGCATGTACGAAACTCATGCCTACTAGATGAGTGTTAATTATACTCAGTGTATAACACTAGTTAACTTAACGGATGGACACTGTTGATTTTAGTGTGTTGGATGCTAGTTAATAATAATAAACATAGATTTTCCCTTTTTGAAGGTGGACGATATATGTAGATAACAGTTAAGCCCTTTAATAATGTTGGTCCTGTCTACTTGTCATAAACTCATTAATTTATCAACAATTTATACTCTTTGTTAGTCATCAAAACCTAAGGTAAGTATGAATGTTCATCCAGACCTAACAGTGACTAACCACTTAGAGAGCTTAACAACCTAAGAGCTTGAATCTCTAGGTCAAGACTTTATGAATACCAAGGTAATCTTGACCCCCCCCCCCCCTCCCCCTTTTGTGACATTCTAATCACTTCAATATATTGATTTTTTGAACTTTTTTTTTAATCAAGAAACTATTATCCGAATTTTATTGTTGTATTCTAGAAAGTAATTTTCAAAATGTTGTTTTAGACTTTCATATTTTGCATTCTAGAAATTACTTTTGAGGATTTAAAGCTAAAACAACATCCTAAAATACTACCTTTCAGAATAATAATTGGATGGCGTGTAAGGATATTTTGGGTATAGAGAGCATTGATGATAATAAAAAAATTAAATTAAAATAAAATGAGAGTATACTTAGAAAAAAGAGGTCCTTATTTATTTATGTTGACATTTGATTCAAACTTGTTTTATGCTAATTAGTGGAACCAAACTTCAATTCAAATTTCAAAATAGCACCAAAAATATCCTAAGAAGTGCATCTAAGTTTTACTTTAATTAAATCTAATATACTATTTAGAATTTCGATTTGGATAACTTAACCTCAAAATTAGCTCATAAGTATAATCATCTCCTGCCTTGTTTAGAAGATATGACTATCTCCTACTTGTATGCATTATTTTTAGCATTTGCAACACTTCTTATAAACTAAACATCTTGAATATGAAATCAATAAAGACTAAATAATCTATAATATATGATTTGATAAATTTAAAGATGACAAAGTGTACTCAAATCTTGCGAGTACCTACAAAAATATCCATGTGTCAGAGTGAATAATTACCTGCAGTATTGGAATTGGGTACAGGGAGGGTATTGTAACGCCTCAACTTACCATCTTATTATTATTAATTTTTAATGAAAATTCTTTGTCAATCTGCTTAAAAATATTGAACCAAAGTTACTATTAACTGATATTCAAAAAGAATTCCATTTTTAGTTAACATTTATAACTCGGATATACTGTAAGTTTATGATAAACATAATTTAAGTAACAGAATATATTCAATATGCAGATATTCATAACAACATCCTCAAATATGCATGATTCTCTTAGACTCTTATCATGATGCATGATTCTCTTGAACTTTTCAATATTTGGTACCAATTGTCAAGATAGCCCCATCCCAGTGGTCCAGAACTGATCTGACCAGTCAGGTCTCCCGGTGTTGCACAGGTTCTCACCCACACTTCATGTGATCATCATGGGTGGCGTGATTCCCCACCGCAAGAGTCACCCCCTAGCTCAGACTTCTCTTGTCTGAACGCACAGATTCAATTCTTGTAACTATCTGACACACCTCCTCTCTGAGGCACACCTCCACTCTGAGGCAACTCTTATGAGACACATGAGACATATACATAACTCAGTCATTTTATCTTCAACATAAATTTTCTATCACTGTCACATATACTTTATTTAGAAATTCAACATAAATCAAGTACAGAACTCAGCTTGTTATTCAAGTACACAACATATCACCCATGTATAGAAACACTCAACAACACATGAAATTTCATTCAAGCACTCAATCATATAACTATAACTTGAGTTCAACAATTTCTCAGATACAATTCTTCCTACACAGAACTTCAAGCACTTATTCAAACACAAACAATCACTTAAACTATCTTTATCATAAAGCTTCCCTATACATACCCAATTGTAACCTTTTAATAAGCTTGTCTTTCTCTTCCTAGAGTTGCTAGCTTTACACGTGATTTCTTCAAGAAGGTGAGGTCTTTTTCCTACTTGATTTAGGCTTTGAAAAGTAGAGGATGAAAGTGAAATGAAAGGGATGTGGGAAAGGAAGTTCACGTGTGGTATGGTATGTAGGGAGAAAGTCTTGAAAATGACCTCCACTTAAGGTCCTTTTTTCCATTTATATAGTATTTGGAAAATAATATAATATTCAAGGACATAATTGCCCTTCTTAGCTAGTTTCATTCATTTAGTTCCATCATAACTTAGTTTCTTCTCATTCCATTACATCCTAACTAAACTCATTATTATTCTTTTACTTTATACAAAAAAATCTTCCAAGTCATTATGTTTCCTTTACAAGTGTCCCACCACTTGTCTTTGTCTTAAAACTTCTTCCTCCTTCTCCATTCTTCACGTGGCAAGTGTCCCAACACTTGTCAAATGTCATGAAGCTTCTCCCTTTTTCTTGTTCTTTCACGTGACCACAAGGGAAGGAAGTGAAGTTTTGCTTCTTTTCATGTTATCTTGCATAAATATTGCCCAAAGCATGACTTCTTGGCCCTTTTTTCTTTCCTTTTTCACGTGGACTTTGCTTTAGCCAAGGGGAAGATTTTTATCTTTCTTTCCTCCTTCTATATCATATTTCATTTCCTTTTTAAAGAAGAGAAAATTGTATGGTTTCTTTTATATTCATATGTCATCTTTTAAATGAAAAAGAATCTAGTTTCATCTTTACTTTACACATGGCATTTTCTAGTAGGAAGTAAAGTTCAATTCGAATTCTTCTACCTAAAGATAATATTGAATAATAGAATTCTAGAGATTCCCAGAAACTGACTCCATTTACAATACAAATACTCACAAACAGTCTTATACAAAGTGCTACACAGACTTTACATACAAGACTGCTTTTATCTTTATTCTGATTGGTCTGTTCTGCTTCTGACCATCAAAATTCCTAAACCATTTTATTAAATAAGTCTGTACTTCCTACAATTAAGAGAAAATTCCATAGATTCTATTTATCATTTTTTTCCATATTTTTCTGATGTTTGAATTCTTCTGAATAAAGTGTCAAAGTTATTACCTTATAAAATTCATAGAAATTCTATTCTAGGGTTTTCTATCACAAAGTATTTTGATAATCTGCCATTTAAGAGTACTCTGTAATTTCATCAAGTTTTCACAAAATCTCTAAGGGTGTCTAGGCAATTTTAGCCTCAAGGTATTATGGTAATTTCCAAAATATTCAAGGGTATTTGTGTAATTTTCACCTTAAGGGTATTTTTGTAATTTCTGCTTCAAGGGAAGGGTGATATGGTCATTTCTTTTCAAACATTTTTGTAATATGTCTAATTAATGTTTCACACAAATACTTTAAATATAAGCTAATCAAATTTCTCATAACTTAACACTTACTTCAATAATTTGCACAAGAATATTGCAATCAACATATATTTCCAGTTATTGAAAATATCAGGGTGTTACAGGTATATACCCACAAATTTATGCGGGTGTGAGTGCGGGTATGGGTGTAGTACTATAGAACACTAACTTTAATAATCATTATGTTGTATGATTACCTTTGTAATTTTATTTATTTATGATGAGTTTTGATGAATCAATGTTGTGTTTGTTTGTTTTTAATATTAGTATGTATATTTTTAAATGTTATGTTTGAATTATTTAAGAATGAATTTTTACTATAATTGTTTTAATTAATTTTTTATTGATCAATTTATTATTATTAATCTTATACATAAGTAAAGTGCGGATTGTGGGTGCTATGAGTATATAAGTATCCAACAAATACAAGATAGAGATCAAAATTAGTACATGTGCAGATATGGAGCCAAAAATGGATATTAATTTTAAATGCAGAGATAGAGATGTGTACTATAAGACTTATCCAGAACCTACCTATTATCATCCCTAGATAAGAAGCTTATAATAAATAGTTTAATAAACCTAACAATATAGTTTAATAAACCTAACAATAACTATTAAGATAAGCTTTAATATTATTTTTAAATTAGAATTTAACTAAATTCTAAAAATTAATTTTTGAAATGATATATATTATTTTAATTATATTACTACTGAATGTAAGATCTCCAGCACTACCAATCATATCAAAGTTACTAATATTAAAAATCTACACTCTTACACATTAATCAAAGTAAAGCACCAAATGTCACCGCAATTGCCAACCATATTTTTAAAATTTTCCCCTTTATAATAAGATCTTAATAGTGAAGTGACCAAACTTATGAGAAGGACAAGAGCAAAATCAATCATGCATAAAAGTCCAATCTAGAAGCATGTGAAGAATATGTCTACCTTTTTCTTTTCTATGCATTTCCTTTTTAATTTTTTTCCCCGGTGTTTTTCAATCCTGTCTTCAAATGAATTTCGTGGCATACTTAATATGACTATTTATCCAACCAGATATTTTTTGGATAGGTGTGAAAAGGACAATTTTTTTTATATTATAAGAATTAAATTCAAATATCAAATAATCTAAAATAATTTATATACACTATTCAATTAATTGAATTAAAATTCTTAATTAAAGATATGTTTAGAATATTCTATTCAAATTTATGGTATAAATACTAGTGCAAGTATGTGAGAGAGTTTCTAAAATTTACTTATGTTTAATTCATAAGTTGTGTTCAGCTTATAAAAATAATTTTATACCAGTTGGATATATATATATATATATATATATATATATATATATATATATATGTGTGTGTGTGTGTGTTTATATGATAATCATTTATTCAATAAGCACTTGATTAAAAGATTATTTAGCTAAATTTTTTCATACATGTACATTCGTGAGAGAGGAAAATAAGAAGAAAAAATAAATTAAATTTTTCTATAAACTAAAATTAACTTATACATTAATTAGACTATTTTTTTCACAATAGCTATTATGAAAGCTTTTTTTTTTTTTTAACTTATCTTTAAGATCATTTTAGCTATAAAAATTATTTTTTATTTTTTATCTTATTTTATTTCTCCTATATCATTATGTTTTGTGGCTTGAAAAAGTTTATTCAAACATATCCTAAGTTGTTTATCCAAGCAAGCTTTAAATTTATATGAAAGTCTTTATATTATTTAATAAATTTAATTAGTTTTATACTTTAAAATTTTATATTTTTAATTTTTTTAATTAGGTGATTGTAATTTAAAAGATTTTAATTAGCTTCCAGAATATTGTCTGCTGAGTTGTTGAAATGCTTTAATTAACTTTGTTTTTTGTGTTAATTAAATTTTTAATCTCTAAACTTTTTAAAATTTGATGTTTACTCCTTGAATAAAAGTTTGACTGATCAATATTCTTCAACTTTTTTTTTGTTATGCTTTTTTGTTCTTGCATCCCTAAATATAAGTTTTAACTAGTCAAGGTCCTTAAATTTTTAAAAATTTAATTTTTATTCTCTGAAATCCCATTAAATAAATAAAAATAATGGAGTTCAAACTTTTATTGAAGAATTAAAAACTGACTATTTTCAAAAGATTTAGGAATCTTGGCCGATAAATATAAGATTTAGGACTAAAAACTGGATATAAGTTTTTACTGGTCAAGGTCCTAAATTTTTTAAAATGTAGTTTTTATTCTCTGAAATTCCATAAAAAAAATAATGGAGTTCAAACTTTTATTCAAGGATTAAAAATTGAATATTTTAAAAAGATTTAGAAATCTTGACTAGTTAAACTTTTGTTCCGGACTAAACATATTAATAAGAAAAATTTTGAAGTACATTTGTCATTCAAACTTTTATTCAAAGATTAAAAATTGAATATTAAAAATTTTAAGAATTAAAAATTACAAACTTAATTAAATTTGTTAATTTATAATTTTAAATTTTTTAATTGAATTAAATTGAATAAAAAATATTTTTCTAAACAATATAGGTCTACCTAATCAGATTTATAGGTAGACAAATTGAAACTATACAAAAATTAGATCAAATTTACCGTACTAGCTAGCAAATTATTAATACTATTTTCTTAAATTAAAGAAAATGTTTGGCGGTCACTAACTAATATTTTTAGGATAACTTCATGATAAATACTAACTAATAGTTTTTAGGATAACTTCATGATAAATACTAAATAATAGTTTTAGGATATTAGTTAAAGAAATAAAATACGAATATTCAATAAAATTTATTAAATGTTCTTCAACTAGTACTGATAAGATGCTAGTTAACTACTCCCTCGGTTCCATTCTAAGTGTTATCTTAAGTTGTTTGATATAAATTCAAAAAAAAAAAACTAATAAATCGATGAAAGAGAATAATAATTTTATACAATTAATCTTATGATTATTAAATTTTTTTTCTTTGTAGCCCATATAATTAATATTATAAAAATATAAATGAAAAAGAGCAATTAATATTACATTAAAAACTAAAATGATAATTATTTTGAGATATTTTTTCTTCTTGCACAACGATTATTAAGGAAAAAAAAAAGAAGCACGGCTCTATCCCGAAATAAGTTTCGTATTTAAAAACCATTTATTCCAAAATAAGTGTTATATTAACTTTTCAATGTGATACTAATTATTTTTTCATTAATACTCCTAATACCTAATAAATGTTACTTTATTTTTTAAATATAATATTAATAATAAAATTAATTTTATAAAATTATTAGTCTCTTCTATCTATTTATTATTTTTTTATACGTATAAAATAACATAATATCATACTTATTTTGGGACGGATGGCTACTATTTAACATGAAACTAAATCGAGTCTAATATTCTTTAACATTTAACAATATATTCATGATGAAGATATACATATTCCCCTCAAAACTGCTAATTATTTTTCCTCTACCATATCATATACTACACGTTTACCATCATGATTCCTTCATCCGATGATTGCAACTCTCCTATTAATTAATAAGTTTAAATGAGAACTTTTTAAACACTTTTCAAACAAAACTCTTTCCATTCCGTCAGGTTGGGTATCATTGTGCACACATGAGGTATCTTCATGATAAAGACTGATATGATGAATATATATATACACACTATACTTTTTAATTAAGAAAAAAAAAACAGAATTCGAAAAAGTGAGAAAATAAAAATTAAGACAAAGAAAATCTCTTCAAAGCAGTGAGGGCATCCCATAAGTCATGGTTAACTATAGGAAACCAACCAATGGATGTGACTTTGAGCAAAATCATTGCTTCCACTGTCTTTATGGAGCAACACACATAAATATTAGACAGAATCAAGGTGGGTCAGTGTCTCCATTTCTCAAGCTTTTGATTTTCAGCTGTTTCAATATTGATACTGCTATAATATAAGCTCTTTGATTAGACAGGCGTGGGGATGTAACTTTTTCATGATTTAAAGCATAAATTGTCCTAACTCTTTATACGATTAGATGAGAATAAAGGATTTAAGATATTACATTGATGATGTAATATTTAATTAATGTCTACAAGGTCGGTTTCATAATGTCATTGATCATATTCTTGCTAAGGAATGAATATTTCTAAGTTTGGCAACCATTAAGATCATTTGAAAGAATCTTTTTTCCTAAACTGTATTTGGATAATATTTATAAACCAATCAGTTTAAATACTTGGCACCCGGTTCCCCTTAACCTCAAGCATACAAATACTATATATATGTTGCATCCAATAAAGCTAAACTCATCATCCTCCCTCCCTCAAAAAGAAATATACAATGGAAGCATGCAATGTATACAGCTACCTTGCTTTTTCATGGCATCCTTTCCATTCATATAGACATTGTATATACATGTCAATTACTTCTATTTCCCTTGAGTTAGATAGGAGCCCTTAACAATGTGATGAAAAACTGGGATACATTTTTGAAACATAAAACTTTTCTAAAAGAAATTCGTCCATAATTTTGTGGGTGTACCTGTTAAACAGACAGTTCAGAAAATTGTATTCCAACTTTTTCTTTGTCTTAATTGCAAGGCCTCCAGTCGTTTTGCTGTCATCGCTTTTTTTGTTTTGGTTTTCTTCCGATACAGACCTCAGTGAGTGGGCTAACGAGCAAGCTTTCAGTCCATAAAGTTTGACACAGTTAATAAATAATTAAATCTTTTAAGCATTTTATTCTTAACCTTATTTAGAGAGCTTGAGCACACATAAATTAATTGGTTATATATATGTGGCCAAATATGATTGGACCTAACACATTATAATAATTCAGAATCTTTCAATCTCACATCAACTCTCATACAATCTCTAACTGGGGAATAATGATACACATAATTTATTTACTAACATAAATTATGGAATTCATTTGAGACAACTTTCATGTCTCATCACGTAAGAATTACTATTGCAAATAGAGGAATTTTATAAATAGGTTATAAAGGTCTTATGTATTCTTTCTAACTTTTACTCTTTTGATTTTTACTTACAAATATTGGTTTGAGTGTCAAAGTCGTTGTAAGTACAATACTAATTGTATTTTTCGATCGGTATTGGGTCAAGCATGCCCAATATTTCACAATCATTCAAATATCCGATCGACTAGGTTTGCTGATCTCACATCCTCATTGCTAAGTAAGTTAATGTCGGATTTGACATGATTAAAATTTTATCTTATTCATTCATATCTTATTAATATCTTATCAAATTCTATTATATTTGAAGTGTATCTTGATCATATCTTAACAATATTTTAATAACATCAAATCATATATGATCCTATAATTAAAGTAACAAGATATGATAATACCAAACCTAGAGAGCCTATATAAAGCACACTAGATCGACCTACGAAAAGAGGTAGGTTACACACACTTATGCTTTGTCTAGGCTACTCTAAACCCTAGAGAAATCCTAGACTGAAACACTAATAAAGTTAGGCTTGTGCAAATTAGCAGAGATGTTGCTCGAACATACATTTTTTCATTTTTTGTCTCATATATTTTTTAGCAAAAAAATGTAAAATTAAAGCTTACAAATTTAATTTTGATTGAGTAAAAATGTAGTACTTTTTACTCAATCAAAACTAGTTTTTAAGCTTTAATTTTTACCTTCTTTTTGCTAAATTAAATTTTACATTTTTTCCCATTTTATACCCTCTCAAGGACAAATTTTGAACAATAAAAAATAAACAATGAACAAGATTATATATATATATATATATAAGATTATATATATATATATATATATATATATATATATATATATATCATTAGTCTTGTGGTTAAGTACTTTGGTTGGAGTTAAGGGTGAGGGCATCAGCGGTTCAAATATTATCTTTAACATTTTAAGTGAAAGCTTGAATTGATAATAGATAATTCAAAATCACAATTAAAATATTAATTATATGTCTTTTAGATAAATATTTATATGTTTAATTTTTAGTAAATTAATTTCGGATTTAAAATTGACTTTTAGTTATAGGAATTTACATATAACTTTTAAGTTAGAAAAAAATAATTTTATTAATAACTTGATTTAGATTAAAAAATATAAAAATAAATCATTTTACTTCAAAATCAATTTTATAAAATTCACTCAAATACATTCTAAGTCCAATGCCTCAAAAAAGTCAAAACAGAAACAATCAAAAGGAAATGCAATTTATGAAAAAGTTGAGCTGCAGCAAAGTATAACTGTATATATACCATTACAGCAAGGCACTTAGGTGTGGGTTTGAGACTATGAACTCCCACAGTTTCATGTACTAGATATTTAATTTAGGTATTGGAAATGGAGTTCATGCTGGCTATTAATGCATTACGTATATGATCATTTAAGACAATATATTGGATGCTCTTGATTTGCTTCATTAGTAGTATGTCTCCACTGGGCCCAAAGCCCAATTTCAAAAACATCTCTCACATGGGGATCTCACACTATAAATGGAAAAATGTTTATTTCACAAGAAAGAAGGTGTATATACCTTAAGAAGAAGAAGATAGTGATACGAAATTAAAAGAATTGATAGAGATGTAATACGAAAAGAATAAAGAAACATAGACAATAGATAAAATAGGTGTAAAATAAAAAAAAATGAATACAAATACACATTAAGTGATACTTTAAGGTATTTTTGAGTTTGAGGTTTTGAAAAATCATATAACTTAATTTATATAAAAAATGTAATATATATATATATATATATATTATAACGGGGTGGAAGTGACAAAGGGGAGAAAACTAGAGGAGCATACACAAACTAAATGGAAATAGGAATAGAAAATGAATTTCACATGGTTGTGAATCAGATAATATGCTGGAATATATAAATTTAAACCATAAAAATAAAGTTAAACTCTTAAGCGCGGCAAACCGTCGGGATGAGAAGGACCAGGTGAGAAGAGAAAGATACAATTATGCAGAAATCATGCAAAGATGAGAAAAAATGAGGTTTATAATTCTAATAAATAAATTACAAGATTACAAGATTGAGATAACTCTCAGAGGAGTACCTAAAGTTAGGAAAGGATGGGAAAATATATTCTATTTCAAGTCTGATTACAAAATGAGGGACACAACCCTTAAATAGACATTACAAAATACTGTGGTTACAGTTTCGATGAATAAAATCGGGTGACCTACCACTACAGTGGATATTGGAGCTGACAGAGCTACCGACCTTTGATTGAGAAACTAGCATGTTTCTGGATCAGCAGCTTTAGTCATTCTAGGATGACTCTTAAACAAAAGCTTTACCTGATCTGGATGAGCCCTAGAGTGATCAAATTGAGACCACCATTTGACTAGAGCTTGTCTTCTGATCATAGAGAGTTATCCCTTGGTTGAGACATTTCCATAAACATATCGCCATTGGAAAATTTAGGCAAGGGACATTTTACTGAAAAAATGTAGGTCTACTAGGAAAGGATTATCCGTAAACTCAAATTTCATTGTAAAAGTAGTCAAACCAAATACAACCATAGAATGAAGTATCTCC
Organism: Glycine latifolia; assembly: GCA_013407115.1. Lineage (NCBI taxonomy): Eukaryota > Viridiplantae > Streptophyta > Magnoliopsida > Fabales > Fabaceae > Glycine > Glycine latifolia. Next base: position 21,826,029 of record CM023954.1, read on the forward strand.
AAGATTGTTCCAAAATATTTTCACCAATGAATAAACCATTGAGAAAATTTGTATTGAATATTCTATTTAAAATAGATTAGTCAGGAGTGCATAAAGTCTTTGTTTTGAAAACAGAAGACATTATACCAGGCAGTTTGATAATCCTAGTAAGTAAAACCAACGAGATCATAATTTTGAGAAAACTTGTTGATTTTATTCAAGTCCCCAAATTCTTTTGGTGTTAGAACCTTATGGATTTGAAGTGTTGAATAAGCGATTTGTTCTGAGTTATTATTTTTATGGTGTTTAATTTGGATGGAGTTAGAATTAACAAAATAAACTCATAAAAATGTCTTGTTTTACCGATTGAAATTGATTTGTAATGAAACTAATTACCCTGGAAATCTTTTGAAAAGATTTTTTTGGGGGATTTTGATTGGTTTAAGGTCCCAAAATTCTGGTTCCACTTGAATAACATGCTAATACTTGGTTTTTGGGATGTATTGGGTTTAAGATTTAGGCTTTTGGATGGCCAAAGGTTTGGGTTGTTGAACAATGGCTTTTCCTTTAGGTTGATGATAGGTTACTTGTTTATTTCTGAGATTTTCAATCATGGTCAAAAGAATTTCATTTTCTTCTTCTTCTAAAGCTATGTCGGCCCATGATTTTGATGGAAGGCCTTTCGGAAGTTGGGTTAAACCTTGCTCTTGAAGGACCAGCAGAGTCTTTATAAGCATGGCATAATCAACCTTTTTTGTGATTGGGGTTTGGTTTTCTAGGTGGATGACCCAGTTTGTGTTTGAGGGACATGGGTAGATGACCTTGATTGGGTTGATGACCCAGGTTGATGTTTGGGATCAACTTCCTGCTTGGAAGAGGATTCTAACCCTGAATGGTTGATTAGATCAGCTATTGCTAGTCTATTTTTGTTGTCTTTTCCTCTCCCTCTAAAGGAGGAAGACTTGCCAAGTTTGGCATTTGATCCTCACCGAGAGACTCACTATTTTCCTCCTTGTAAATATTCACGAGTAAGGTAGTTAGGAAGAGAGTTTGAGGTACCTTTGAGAATTTCAATTTCAAAATTAAAGATATTTAAGATTGCTTGCCAACGGGGAAAAATTTGTTTTGATGCAAGGTTTTTAACATCCTTTTGTAAAATTTCTGTTACAGATTTAGAATCCACACGAATTAAAAACCTTTGATTGAGTAAATCAGATTGAAATTTAGATATGCATAAACTATTGCTAAAACTTCCTTCTTAACAGCATAATAATTTTGCTAAGTAGTATTCCAATGCTTTGAAGTAAATGCAATTATTTGTTCTTTACCATTGATAGTCTGTTTAAGAATTCCACCATAACCTATGTCAGGGGGCATCAATTTCGACAATCTTTTTGGCTAAAGGATTGGGAAGGTAAAGATAGGGAAGATCTTTAACCTTGAGTTTGATCTATTTGACAAGATTAGTGTGAACATTGGTCCACAGAGGATGTGTCTTCTTGAGACGATCATAAAGTGGTTTAGCAAGATTGCTAAGTTGCGGAAAGAAATCAACAACATATTTTAGACAACTGAGAAAATGTTGGAGTTGTATTTTTTTATTATTTGATTAGGATATTTATTTGCAAATTCAATTACTCGATTTATTGGAGTAATGTTTCCCTGGTAGATATTATGACCAAGAAAACAAATTTTTGTTTGAAAAAGATTGATTTTAGTCTTGGATAGAGCAAGACCATTTTTCTTGATTATCTGTATGAAAATATTGATGTGTTTAAAGTGTTGGTCAATGGATTGAGAAAACACAAGAATATCATCAATATAAACGATGACAATAGATGAATAAGGATTAAAATTTTCATTCATGTTTTTTGGAACTCTGAAGAAGTATTTTTTTAATCCAAAGGGCATTACTCCCCATTCGTATTGCCCTTTGGGGATAGTGAAGGTTGTCTTGTAGCAATCACCATCCTTGATTTGAATTTACCAAAATCCAGATTTCATGTCGAATTTTAAAAAGATTTTAGCAGAAAAAAGACGATTAAGAAGATCCTTCTTATTTAGAACCAGATATCGAATCCATTGAAGGGCTTGATTAAGAGGTTCATAGTTGATAACTAAGCAGGGAGTACCTCGCTCAATTTCAGCTTATTTGTTGACATAAAATGCAGAGCAAGACCAAGGACTCTTGCTCTTTCTGATTAAGACTTTTTGCAAAAGATCAACAATCTCCTTTTGGAAGTGAACGAGAAGTTCTTGACTCATCCGAACAAGCAAGCTTTAGTTAGGATTTTCTGATTGTTAAAATCTTTTTCATAAGGAAGATTGACAATATGTCGTTTTCTTTCCTAAAAGGCATTAGGAAGATCAGCACAAATGAAATTTTGGATTTGATTGAACAAAGATTTAATTTTATTCTGAATAATAGGTTGATTAAGCAAATCATAAATTTCTTAGGATCCGATTATTAATGTCCTAAAAAAACATATGGTTGTTTATAAGGGTAAGAAGATCTCATTTGGTGGCATAATTGTACTTATGAATTATGTTCTTGGTAGTCTTCCTCTTTTTTACTTTTCCTTCTATGTAGCCCCAAAGTCGATAAGAACTCACAACTATTCAAAGCAGATTCTTATAGTGTGGTTCCTCGGAGGAAAGCAAGACTACGTGGATTAGTTGGGATCATGTGTGTCTACCAAAGAAGGATGGGGGGCTGGGGTGAAAAATCTACAGTGGTTCAACCTTAGTCTTTTGGAAAAGTGGTGTTGGAGGCTCCTTTCATGATCCTTCTCATGTGATTGAGTTAGATAACGTTCAAGTAAAGGAAAACTTAACATATGAAACATCGCCTTTGAGAATCGAGCATTGACGAACAAAGCATTTAAGAGGGAAAGAGATTATGTTAGTCAAGGTGGTCTGGCAAGGTACATCAGGAGAGAATGCAACATGGGAACTAGAGATTTAGATGCGCGAAGCCTATCCAGCCCGGTTTGAATCAGATAAATTTCGGGGACGAAATTTCTAAAAGATGGGAGAGTTGTAACACCCTTAAATTTCGATAACTGAAAATAGACGTTTGATGTATTTCTTATGTTATTTGATTAGTTTAGATTATTTGAAATGTTATGTGAATTATCCATGTGCAATTGTTTGGTGTAGATGTCAAGTTATGTGCAGTTTGATTGAGATGCATTATAATTGAGTGATTCCAAGTTTGACCCGAAATCTATTTTATTAAAATCACTATTTTGGATTGGTTAACCGTTGGATCGCCTTAAAATTTTAGAGGTAGATTTCTAGCCCACATATAAAACGTTTTACCGTTAGGATTGGTAAAATAACATCCGAAGCGTGAGAATTTAATTTTTCACTGCAACAGAAATTTTAAAATTGGGTCAACTCACCCAGGCGAATTTGGGAAGGCTTTTTGCCTGGATGAATCAAGTCGGTATTAAATACGTACAGAAGCATCCAGATCACAAAAATGGAGCTTCTTCTTCCCCCAAACAACTCCCATGCTCCCCACCATCATCCTCCACCACCCAAGACCACCAGTGACCACTACGGGCCACCGTTGCTTGCCACAAAACCACCGCATGGAAAGGAACCCTTTAATCAGAGCAGAATCTTCAAAAATCAGCTCAAAGATTTGGTAGAGAATGGAGTCTCCAATCCTCCTTTCTTGGTTTATTTGATGTAACTTTGGTTTCCTTTGTCTTCTTCTGGCTAGTTTAAGCTTCTCTTAGTGTCTCTTGTGTTTTGGGTACCGTTGTTGGGAGTTTTACACTTCCTTTGAAAACCCTTTGAAAATGAGATGTTGTAAAAGTCTCCTTTTTATTAAATAGATGTCATTTCTATGATCCTTGTTGAACCCCGGTCACATTGATGTGATCGAAATTTCAAAATGATGTATTTTGATGTGAACTCCCAAAACATTGTTTAGCCCCTTTTCGATTTGAGTGGGTATTTGACCCCAAATATTAATATTGATCTTACCTTGGAAATCTACACTAAATTATCTTCAATTTGGTATATAGAGCTTTGCGTTCGGGCCAAAGCACGTGAACTTGAGAGATCCCAAAACGACATTTCAAGGAGCTAACAGAGGAATATAGATAGGTAACAGGAGTTTATTAATTAGTTATAGTTTTGATACCATAGTTGAGGGCCAGGGAGTCCAACTATGAAGACAAATCATGTCCCTGTTGTGTTCTTGTTTTCAAGAAAAACTAAGTTTTTAACTAATGGGATGCGATGTATTTATGATTGATGTGTGTTTGTTCCTGTGCATACTCGTTTTCAAGAAAAACTGTGTTTTTAACTAATGGGATGCGATGAATTTGTTATTGATGGATAAAACTGTGAATGATATTGTTGTTGTAATTGATTGGATTTTTGGGAAAATTCTTAATTACAGAGGAGACTCTGCCCAAAATTTTATAATATGTTTTCCTACTTAATTCTTTATTAAAATTTTAAATGGGCATAAAAGTGTATTTTCTATATTGTAGTCCTTCTCTTTAATTTAGAATTTTTCCAAAATATCAGTCTCGTGGTAACATGGATTATGGATGAATGAGGTGATGTTGATGTCATTGATAATGTTAAAATGAGATGTTATTGATGTATTGGTGATGTTTGAATGAGATAGTGATGATGTGTTTGATGATGTACAAATGAGATAATGATGATGTGGTTAATGATGTTGACATGAGATAATGTTTATGTGATTGGCGATGTCTGAATGAAATAATGTTCAAATGAGATATATGTTTATTGGGTTAATGATGTTGGAAATGAGACGAGTTTAATATGTATGATGATGAAATTAGATGATGTGATGTGGATATTGATAATGACATTGATAAGAGATTATGTTGATGCTAATAATGTCATTATGTGATATGGATATATACTGACACCCATTGGGGGTGCATGACTGGTTACCCTTGTGAGGAAGGATGTGTTCCTAGTCGGGTCATACATTGATGGTGCCCATGGTTATCATTGTGTGATGTGGATATACATAGATACTAATGGGGGGTGTATGACTGGTTACCCTTGCGAGGAAGGATGTGTTCCTAGCCAGGTCATACATTGATGGTGCCCATAGTTGTATGCTGTGTATGTACACGTGGGATGCAGTGACTGGTTGGTTACCCTTGCGAGGAAGGATGTGTTCTTAGCCACTGTTAGTGCATCGGTGAGCCCATATTGGGGTGTTATATATGTACATGGGGGGTGTATGTCGGGTTACCCTTACAAGGAAGGATGTGTTCCGAGTTGGGTCATACATTGATGATGCCCATGTTTCATACTTCATTTGCATTGATGAAAATAGGATGGTGGCAGTAGGTATGGGGGTACTAGGGGGGTATCACTCTGTTTGGAACTCCTTTGTGACTCAAGGCTGATCACCATGGGGGGAGCGGCCTGTGCACGACAGGGTGACCTCAACAAGCTACTGCATCATTTTCCTGAGAGAGGCTATTTCCATGAGGATGATACCACATTGCATGTTGATAAATGAGTCAGGTGCATGCATCATTCTGTGCATGATTGTTTGAGTTGTGAAATGCATTGGATGATTGGTTTGTTGAGTGTGTATTGGAATAATGGATTTTTGTTAGTGATTGTGGTAGGTAATGTTGTTTCTTTCCCAATTGATGCTATCTGTTTTTTGTTGGTTTTATATAATAAACTCACCCTTGCATTTATTGTACCGTGTGGTTGGTACTTGTGATGATCGTGAACTTTCGTTCGTGTAAGCAGATGAGCAGCATTAGGTGACTCTGGAGGAAATTCTTTTTGGTTGGAGCCGTCAAGCCAATGTGATGACATTAGAGTTCTTTTTGAGAAATAATTGTGTTTTGTTAATCAACTTTTTCTTAGTTAGTTCTTTGGCTTTTTGTTAGATATGTAATTTCAGGTGTATATACATGTAAAACTAAAGGAAGTTTTAACATGTTGATGACATGTATTGATTTAATATATATGTACATATGTGTTTAATTATGTAATTGTAATATGTGTATGATAATTGTATTATCGCGAAAAATTTACCATCATTTTCATAATCAAATTAATGGATTTTTTATTAAAATTGAGATCTACACAATTAAGAGTTAGTGATATCGTAGCGACGAGGCGGGTCATTACACAATTTACTTAAGGTAAGGTATGGAGAATTTCATGATGGATTAGAAGAGGGTTTAGTCTCTCCACAAGCTTCAATCTGGTTGAAAGACATAGTGGGATTGGATTATCAAGCTAGTTGGATAAATAGATGGTTCTCAAGCAGTATAAGAAGCAAGGACGGGGATGGGGTAAGCACAAGCTTCTGGTTACATAAGTGGTGTGTAAATTAGACACTTAGGGATCTATATTCAAGGTTGTATTAGGTGGCTGAGGATAAATTATGTATATTGGCTGATAAAGGGGGTTAGATTGATTTGGATTGGTATTGGAAGTGGAGCTAGAGGTGCAAATTATTTGTGTGGGAGAAGGACCTTCTGGTTGACTTGAATAATCTCTTGTGTGATTTTCATTTGCAGGGGAATATTCCTGATAGATTGATTTGAACAGTAGATGCTTCGAATTTTTCTCAGTGGATACAACATATAAATTCATAGAAGCAAATTGGGAGGAAGAGGATTCGTTAATGTTCAACCAAATCTCCAAAGATTCACAAAGCTTTGATCGTGTAAGATTCTTTCGAAAGTTCTAATGTTTTCATAGAGGTTACTGCACAATAGATTTCCAACTTGCAACCAACTTCAACGAATATGAGTTTTGTTCCAAGATATTTGCAGGTCTAGTGTTTTTTGCGGTGCAAACATGGAGGATTGTAAACACTAGTTTTGTTCTTGGCCAATGATCTTTGAGGTATGGCATGGAGTCTTTAGGTGGATGGGTTTTTCTTTTGTTATACCACAAGATATAGAACAACTCTATTATCAAATTGGATAATACTTTTCAAGTAGAAAGGCCAATAAAATATAGACATTTAATTTGGCATGCAACATGTTGGTGTGTCCAGCTAACTAGGAATGCTATTATTTTTATAAAAAAAAAAACAATTGTCATCCATATATTTGTTAACTCATTGATAACGACTGTCGAATCATTACATAAACAAATAACACTAGGATTAATTATGCAGTAAAGGAATAACTAGGTCGACTCAAAGTTACGATTCACTTTGGTTTTGAACTCAATACACTTATAAAAAGCAAGGGAATTTCATCAAACAGTTTGCATACAGTAAACGAAAGTTGCAGAAACACATAAAAAAATGTATAAATTGAAAAAATAGAGAAAATTGATGAAAGATGTTGTGAAACAAATTCAAGAATATCAATCCAATTCACCAAATCAAGAAATTTGAGTTATCATAGTTCTTCTAGTGATGATCATATTATGAAATTTTGTTCAATGTCTTTAGAAGCAGTTCAACCGAATTAACTCTAAATCAATTGAAATCACAAATTAGATTGAAATACAATCCAAAAAAATCCGTGATTAAAAATAACAATTAGAAAATGAATCCATAACCTAATCCATTTTCAATCCTAAGCACATTCTGAAAATGATATGAATACTTCACACTTAATCAAGAGTGGAGGTGAATTGGTTAAACCTTGGTATATTAAAAATTTCTTTAATCAAAATCAGAGTTTCTAGGATCTTTATCACTTTTCAAAACCAAGAAATCTTATTCAATCAAGTAGCTCAGCCCCAAGGAATTCAATGAATCAAAACTGACTTTGTTGGTCAAGCAACTGAATCAATAACAATTTAAATGAAGAGGATAAAGATTGAGAATCAATACACAAACAATTTATACTGGTTCACTTCAAAATCATGAAGCTACATCCAGTTTCTTCCAACCAACACTAGGTTAGAGTTCCACTATTATAATTTTCAGTTCTTACAATCAATTACAATGTCTCCCTTTATCAACCCTAGATAAAGTGCAGAAATATAAAACCCTATTAGATTCTAAGAGACAAGAACCTGAAAACACTACTCAGTTCTTCCACCTAGAGAACCCCTTCTCTAGTTACAAGCAAGAACCCAATTACAATAGCCAAAATTACAAAGAAAATACAAAACAAAAATTACAATCAGATTAAGGAGAGAAACAACCTGATGATCCAAAGTATGCAATGCAGAATGAAGTTACTAGATCAGGTTGAATGATTAAAAGACATTAAGCACAGCTTTCCTTAATCTTGAAATGGATTCAAGCTCCAAGAATGACTTAAACACACATGATCATAGCACAATGGAGCAAGACACAATTTAACCTTTAGAAAACACTTTAGAATGCTCACAAGACAGTTTAAGCTCAGAAAATACGTATGGGTAATGTTCCACAAAGATATTAAAGCAGCTGAGCATCAATTCTATTTATAACAGAATGTTGTAACTGTCTGTAATCGATTAAACGCGCCATATAATCGATTAAAACGCTTAAGTAATCGATTAAGTCACCACTTTAATCGATTAAAGTGTTCATGAATTTTCTGGGTTTGAGCAATGAGCAAATTAATCGATTAATACGAGTTGTAATCGATTATTCCAGTAGAACTGCATTTCATAAAAGCTTGTGTAATTGATTACAAGAAATCGTAATCGATTATTGCAGTGCAACATGTTTTTCTTGATGCATTATATAATCGATTACAATTCCTGGAAATCGATTATTCCAGTGCAACATGATTTTCTTAAAACGTTGTGTAATCGATTACGAATACTGGTAATCGATTATTGCATTAGAACTATGTTTTCTGAAAGGCTTATGCAATCAATTACATTACTTAGTAATCAATTATAGTGTTCATGAAAGCTTTTCCAGTTTTGAAAACGAAGCAGATAATCGATTATTAAGGTAAGTAATCGATTATTACAGTGCACTTTGCATTTTTCCAAAAAACAATTGAATCAGTTTAAAAACTTAGTTGAATTATCAAAGCCTTGTGATTTTTATGAAACCAATTAAGTTAATTATGGATTAAATGAATGCAATGCACTTGGATCACTAGAATTGCTTTTCTTTTACACATCTCACACTAAATTATCTTCAAGGCATCCATTGCATGTTGAAAGCTCAAAACCAATGCTTGAATCAAAGTTCTTTTGCATTCTTTAAGTAGTTCCCCCTGAATCTAACACATTCATCATGAAAATCGAAAATAAGATTGAAGAAGAAGATGAACATTCACACAAAAATTGAAATACCAAACCAGAACTCAAATTCTCCTTGCTTGGACTGGATCCTTGGATTGATTGATTGTTTAGCATTCCATGAGCATCATCAATGGAAGAGCCACGACATTTGTGCAAGAAAATAGAAGAACAGAATTGAAAAAATGAAGTACAATTGAGAGAAAAAGATAGACAAGAGTTTGATCTAAAAACTTGCACAAGAAATCTCAAAATTTTGTTTGTACAAAATGAAGTAACTAAGTAACTAACTAAATAAACTAACATATACTGATTGAAAAAAGGAAGGGATGAGCTCCGATTAGGCGCATCTAATTTAACTAATTAAGCTAATTACACAAATCAAAGCCCAATCTCGTAGCCCAAAGCTCAAGTGCAGAGGTATAGACTTTCAAGCCTAAAATAACCCTCACACCAGCAGAATTAGCCCAAGCTTATCTCTAACAAAATTGTAGCTCTTTTCCTTATCTTTCCAGGGACTACCCATATGCTCCATTTAGAGTTATGTAGAATCCTCTAGGTCATGCAAAAGGAAGATAGGTCAAGAAAGCACAAAATCCAAAAATAAGCAATAATTATCAATTAAGCCCTATTATATTTCTAAGACCAAAATTGAGTTAAAGTGAGAAAATAAGACTCAAAGAGAATTCAAATAAGCTAAGAAGAATAGAAAAATACCAAATTAAAAATGCTCAATCACTCACTCCAAGGAAAGTTATTGGCAATGGAAAACTAGAGTTAGGTCGGCCTGCTTTTTCTCATCTTGGTGTATAAATCCTACACAATGTTTATCGGGGTAAGGAAGAAGGATAGGAAGCTTGGTATTTTCGGATTTGATATTTTCTTTATTCCCTTTTTGATATTCATGGGGCTCATTTGGAGGGGTTTGTTTTGTTATGGCCTCATTAAAGGTTATGTTGTACATCTTGTACAATAACTTTTTTTTATCTATACATACAAGTTTGCCTTTCAGAAAGGAGGGGCCTTCAAGGATTAGGTAAACCAACTATAATCCAACCTACTTTAAGATACATGTTCTTACGTCTGCGCTGCTAACTTTGAAGTGTCTTCGCAGATATACCTACCATTGCTCATGGAGGAGCTCAAGGAGGAGGAGCACCGTGAAGGGGTTCTGGCAATTTTGGTAAGGACAAGATCAATTCAGGTCCAATATAATCATTACGATAGTTGGGAAAATCAGACATGTAGGATATCTACATCAGTTTACGTAGCACCTACCATTGCTTTCTTTCTTTTTACACATTAAATTGTGTGTTTATTTTTTTATTAATAATAATTTTAAATCCTTCTATTTATTTTATATGATAAGTGTCAAATACTTTTAATATTTCAAAATATTAAATACTTTCTTTTATAAAATAGTATTAAACATATTTATAAGAAATGTAGTATTTCTCTTCTCATGAAAATCCAAATTTAGTAATATATAGTAATATATATAATTATTAGTAATCTTGAGTTGGTTAGAGCATCTTTAACGCTCATTGCTTAATGAGTTACTTATTTCAAGACATTGTTGCTTAATTTTTAGACAATTGGAGAATATTTACGTGTCATATTGGGTTACTTAACATTAAACTTTGGTTGTTTCTATAAGCAATAGTCACTTATGATTAAACAAAATTTACCATTTAAGGATCATTCAAGGAGACATTTAAGGATTCAATAAAATTATGTTATTATAATAAAATATGTATGAGTTGCTTACTATGATGTGGCATTGTGGGAGACAATTAACAATAGATAAACCACTCAAAATGGATTGTTAAAATTGAATCATTAGACATGTTCTTAATATTTTAATTATGAGCCACAAAAGTCTCACTATGATAATTCAACAGTTATATATACAAGAGTTGAATTTGATACTATTTATTAAACTCAAATAATCGTGTATCAGTGGATATTAATATGATAATAAATGTTAATCAGTGTCCTTAGAATATTGATTATAAGGAACTAAAAGAGAAAATATTTTCATTCAGATAGGCAAAATTATATTGTTCATAACTTTTTAAAATTCTATTATAATTTTCATAATAAATATTTTTTGTTTTAATTTTTTAATCAATATTATAATTATCAATATCCTAATATGATTTTGGAAATTCTCGGTAACGAAAAATCAGATCATTCTAACCCCTATGCGTGTGCTTTACAACCTTTGGTATGCATTTGCAAATTGCAATACTCCTCCTACCTTTCTTATCCAAATGAGTCGTAGAGGTCCGAAGAAGATCCTGTTTAATGCTACTTGAATTGTGTCCTTCTATGTAGATATTTCGCTATGTGACAGGGATTTCAAACTAAGCCCATCACCACCAGCAATGAGAAACTATTCAATATGTAAACCGCCCCACCATTGTTGGCTTGCCAAATGTCAACCAAAGCCTCGCTATAAATGGACTTTCATTAATGACCCACACCTAATTTGACTTGCTTTCATCAACTCAAAGATTGAAGGGAACAAAAATTAGCATTAATTAGTGGATGACACTCCCCCACCAAGATTACGGATGCAGATAAAGGGCCTTAACTATAGACTAATAAAAGAGATTTTAGTAGTAGGACAAATTAAGAAAAGCGATGGTTTTTGGGATATACACACCTGCTATTGCTTCCATGTGACTTGTGATCAATATTGTGCATAATGCGCTATAGCTAGTCAACAATGGAATGGTATAGGATAAGAAATAGGTTCATTAAAGTAAAAATTAGAGTTTGATTCATGATTACGCTAAAGATGAGCTAAAGGTTATTTAAATATACTTTATGTAAAGTGAGTATTAAATAAATTTTATATTTCTAATATAATAATTTATTTTAATTTTATTTTCTTAATCAGTGTGCTAACATTCTCTAATAAAGAATTGAAAAAAACGGGGACAATTCTCTCCAAAACAGCCTCACCCATTGAATGAAAACATGTGCGGTGGGATTTGCTTCGGGCAAACCAAAACATTACACCCATCTAGAACCTGTTTGGTCTTTATATGTTGTTCTCACTTGATAAAACCCAATATTTGCTTCCTCACTTATTTGGGTTTAGTCTAATCAAATTTCGATTTTACATACATTGCCAATCAAGAGAGCAATGTCTTGCATGGGAGAAAGAAAACCCTTCGCCAGTGTACGTCCATATTACATGGGTTTTTGACTTGACATAGGCCCAATAGTTATCTATCTCCAAACAAATCACGGGCTTTACTATTCTCACTGGCTTTACGCTCTATCCAGCACATTTTGAGTTTGGTAATTCTTAGTTTCAAAAAAATCTTTGATGGAAATGCATTTCTGTTGACTAAAATTCATAATGGAAACCCATTTTTATTGTGTTAATGGGGGTTGAAACCCAATTCATGACAAAAATGCATTTCCCTTTTTGGTAGCTCATTATTTAAGAACTTCATAGACATAGTTAAGCTGTTTGACTTGGAGCAATTTTTAGATGGATGATCTGGAAATTTTTTCAAAAAGCGTGAGTTAGGACAAAATGCACTAAAAATCTGTGTTGATTTGTAGGGACAATTCATAATTCTGAAAGTAGTCAGGGCGTTACATGCACCCTTGTTACCACAATGATTTCTGATACAAGTTTTTTAAAAGTGACCAAATTAATGGTGATATAATTACATTCTAAAATTGAAGTTAAATTAACTAAGATACAATTCACTCTTTCTAGTAATCGAATGAAGTATATCATATAGGGTATGTGTGACAAAACTAGTTGAAAAGATAATTGGAAGCCAAAATGCTAACTGGAAATTGAAAAGTTAATTGAAAGATCGAAGGCTAGTTGGTTGAATCATAAGTGTTTGGTAAAATTATCGGTTGAAGTAGTTGAAAAATGTAAAATTGTACAAAGGATAAAAATAATAAAATTTTACCTTAAATAGAAAATATTAAAAAGAAAATCTAATAAATGCTCAAGGAAAAAAAATAGAATAAATATAAAAAGTTATAAACTAGAAGTTAGCATTTTAAAAATACTGCATAAAAAATTAATTTTTTTAAAGGACTTTAATTAAAAACTCCTTTTACATAAGGATCAAAAGATTTTTTAAGCCTTGAATTAATTAAATAGATGTTACCATTCACAAAGTAATTGAATTAATGATAATATAAATTACCTTTATATAGTGAAATGAAAGCCCTAAAATAATAATTAAATACAAAAAAATTAAAAGATATATAACGATCTTGTAAAAAAAATATAACGAAATCAAAGTTATATTATGTATCTAAATTCAAATATAAAAAAAAATGTGTATTTGGATTTAGATACACAACATTGTCACAATTATGTTGTGTATGAAAATATAATGTGATCGAGGTCGTACTCAACCAAATTAATGCAATTAAATGCAGTACTAGGAAGTGACCTAGGTCGTCTCTCAAGGATCGATTATTTGTGTTCAGGGATTAAAACATGTAAGGGGGGTTTTTAATAGATTCAGATTATCTATAAGAATTAAAATCGAATTACCAAATGCAGTGATTAAACTAGTTAGGCTTGGAACAGATCGTGCCTCTAATTTCCTTGGTTCACAAAAGATAATCTATTCTACTTAATCCTTGTTAATCCAGATTAATCTACTAAGCGAAGATTAACCCAAATTTCTTTACACGAATTAAGCAAACGCGAACCTCGTTAGGTCTAATCACTCAGGATTAAGCAACCTGAATCAACTCAGAATCATTAAGCATGACTCTAATTCGAAATTGCAAAACAGAGACCCAACAATGGAGAATCAAACAGAACAGAATTAAAATGCACAGAGAACCTCCATTAATTTGCAATCTGTACCAGGACCTAACCCTAGGAATTAGCCTTCCATTAATTCGAAAATAGCAGCACAAATACGAATTGAACAACAGATGGACATTAAAACGAAAACAAAACAGAACAGAACGAGATTAAAATGGAAAAAAACGAAATCAACAGGACTGAAAACCTAATTGCAGAAAACGAAAATAGAAACTAGAAACTAGAAACAGAAACGAAAATAGTCACTGGAATTGAAATGCGAAAATGTAGTCTGATAGAGAATCCAAAACAAAAATGAAAACGAAAGTGCAGAAATTACCAACCGAAGCTGAAATCCTAAACCCTAAGAGAGCATAAAAACGTGAAAGAGAGACCCATCTGCATGGGCACAGTTCCCTAAATATACTAGTCTGACCTAAAACGAAAATGGGCCCTTTCTAACAATTCTGGCCCAAAAAAATCACTAAAGCAAAATAAAACGAAAATAAAATGCTGATGCGGAAAATAATGCTGACGTGGCACTCCAATCTTCAAGTCCACGAATTAATTCCAAGCTCATTTAATTATTAAACTGCCCTGAAAATAAAAATTGGAATAATTAAACTTAGAAAATCCAAATTCGCTAAAATCTGAATTATCGGTCCAATTAATTCTAAATGAGAAACGGTGCGGAATATAAATGATTAAAGCCAAATTAGGGATTAAAATGAGTACAGAAAGATGAGAAAATATAGGTAAAAAGTGACTCATCATAATGAAATCATGATTTCGTTGAATCTATAAGTTATATATAAAAAAGGAAGGAAAATTGACATAACGGTGTTTGTAACATTCCTAATTTACAGACTTTAGAAATGAACAATAAAGAGACATCTTTTATGAAATAGATTAAATATTTAATTATTAAAGGGTACCTTCAAAATTATTCGTAATAATTGTCTTATATTAGGAATTGATGAGAACTGGATAATAGAACCCAAATGGGAGGCAAGGCCCACCAAACCACACATGCACATGTTTAAGTAGATAAGGGAAGGGAGAGTTGGAGAGAGAAAAGAAAAAAAGTTAGAGAGAAGGAAGAGAAGAGGAAAATATGAGAAGTGGGGATCCCGAGACCCAGTGCCTGGTGCTCATCTTTATGTGTTCCATAAGGCGTGTGATTCCCCTTTTCCATTTTCCTTGATCATTTCCTTTTCTCATTTTCACACACTATTCTTGAGTTTAGAGAGAATAGTGATTTTTGTTAGACTCAAGGAGAGCAAAAGAGGATCAATGAAGCTGATGTTTTAGACATAAATGTTTAGGCTTCTTACATGTCAATTCAATTGAATAACATTTGTAATTTTGTATGTCTAAGTTGATACCTCCTATGATCCATAGCATAAATATCATTCATGCTTTTGCATTAATGCTTTCACAAAGTAAAAGTTTCATAAAAAGATTTTATGAAACTCAAGGTTTTCATGATTGCATAAAAGGCTAAGTGTTCCATGTTTCAAGTTTTAAGAAAAATGTTTTCTCACTGGTTTAATCGATTACCAACAATTGGTAATCTATTACTTGAAAACAGAGAACATATTTAATTGATTACGAGAGTATGGTAATCAATTACACAGTTCAAAATCATAGAATGGACTTCCTGTGATAATCGATTACAACACTATGGTAATCAATTACTTAGTTCTATTTTTCATTAGAGCTTCCTGTGATAATCAATTACATTGTTCGTAAGTCTTTTCCAGAAAGCCTGAAGAAAACTTTAATTGATTACTTAAGTGATTTAATTGATTATTTGTTGTTATAATTATTTTCTCTATAAACAGATACAACTTGTTTGACTTAAAAAACAACAAATTTCATAACCCTTTCTTCACATAGAAAAGATACTACGAGCATTTCAGTGTTTGACCCACAAATACTCTATCTTCAAGAAACCTTGTGTATCAAGAGTAGGTTCTTATGTGTTACTCAAGATCACTACTTTCTTCACTTCAGTTTTTGGAAAAATAGAATACAAATTTCCATTCAATCAAATGACCCTGGTGCATGGAATGCAATTGAAAAAGATCTTTGATACCTACCAAAATTGTTGATAATGAAAAGGTTCCCAAATAATGGGATGAAATGACTGATATAGAAAAAATGGTTATTTAATATGATTTTAAAGATGAAAACATGATAACATCTGCTTTGTCTTTTGATGAGTTTTTCAAAACAGTTAGGTGCATGAGTGCAAAAGAGATGTGGGGAGATCACTCATGAAGGAACTGATGAAGTAAGGAGATCAAGAAAATATGCCTTGATCCATGAGTACGAAATGTTCAAGATAAAAACAGCAGAAAGCATCTCTCAACTCCAAACCAGATTCACATATATAGTCAATCATCTACTTGGTCTTGGTAAAACATTTGATGTAGAGGAACTCAACATCAAAATTTTGAAATGCCTGACAAGACCTTGGCAACCAAAAGTGACAGCAATCAAAGAATTCAAAGATTTGTCAAAAATATCGATGGCTGCACTCTTTGGTAAGTCACTTGAATATGAATTAGAAATGTCTCAACTAACAAATGCAGAAGATGCAGATGAGAAACAGAAAAACATTGCTTTAAAAGGTGCATCTTCAAAAGCTTAGAAAGATGATGATTCAAGTGAAGATGAAGATGATGAAAATATAAATCTGATTGTCAAAAGATTTGGCAAGTTCATGCAGAAAAATAAAAACAGAAGGTTCCCTAAATTCAACAAAAGAAATGATAATAGTAATAACACCAACACCAAGCATAAGGAATCCTTCATTCTTTAAAAGATGCCTTCTCCAACGATAAGAGTCAAGTGCAAAATTTGAGGTAAATCCTGAAATTGATCAATAAGTTAATGTTTTTAATGAAATGCATGAGGAGACCAAGAAACTAGCTATCTCCAATAACAAGCTCAATAAGTTAGCTTCAATGTAATCAGAACTTTGCAACTTGAAACAAGAAAATGATAAACTTGTTTCAAGCTACAAAGCAAATGATTGTGTTTGTTCCTCTTCTTCTGCAAAAGTAGATGAACACAAAGTTTTACAAAAGGAATTTGATGATTTAAAAAATAGCCATCTTGAAAAATGCATGACTTTACAAACAGAAAACTCCTACTTGGTACATCACTTGAAAAAGCTCTATCAAAGGAAATGTAGTTTAAACCAAATGCTAAGTATGCAAAAGTATGCTCTGACAAATTTGGATTAGGACACAACTATCAATCAAACCTTTTCAAAACACAAAAGTTGCATTCCTAAAACGGATGAATCAAAAAAGGTTTTCAAAAGTAAAGTATACTAAAATGACTCATTTTGAAAAAGGCTCATGATCTATAACATGTCACTACTGCATGAAGAAAGGTCACACCTCACATAAATGTTATACTAGAAGGTTCTTTGTGCCAAATGGAGAATGCATGTGGGTTCCTAAGAAAAAGAATAAAACAGCTAACTCCTATGGACCCAACCTCAATTGGGTGCCTTTCTTTGCAACTTGATTTGATTTTTGTAGGTGTGTCAAAGAGCTAAAGCTTCACTGTGGTACTTGGATAGTGGATGCTCTAGGCACATGACATGTGATAAATTTGTGCTCACTAATATGATATTAAAGGAAGGAGGATTTATCACCTATGGAGACAACAAAAAGGGAAAATCATTGAAGAAGGCAACATTGGTGATAGCTTCAAAACTAAAAGCAAAAATGTGCTTTATGTTGAAGGACTAAAGCATAATCTTCTTAGCATAAGCTAGCTTTGTGACAAAGGATTAAAGGTATCATTTAATAACAATTGTTGCTTAATATGTGATGGCAAAACTAGTGAGGTAATCCATGGTGGGAAAAGGAAAGGAAACATTTACTTGATTGCAATAGAATATCCATTCATTCATAACATAAATTGCTTAGTGAGTAAAATTGATGTATCATGGCTTTGGCATAGAAGAGCAAGTCACATCAACATGCATCATATGAACAAGCTCATAAGAAAGGACTTAGTAATTGGATTTCCTAAACTCAAGTTTGAAAAGGACAAACTTTATGATGCTTGTCAAAAGGGGAAACAAAAAAAATCTCTTTTCAAAACAAAAGCATTGTTTCCATATCAAGATCTCTTGAATTACTTCACATGGATCTATTTGGTCCTTCAAGAACTATGAGTTTGGGTGGCAATTACTATGGACTTGTCATAGTTGATGATTACTCAAGATTTACATGGACTTTGTTTTTGAAATCCAAGAGTGATGCTTTTAATGCTTTCAAAAAATTAGCCAAGCTTTTACAAAATAAAAAGGGCTGCAAGATATTTTCATTAAGAAGTTATCATAGTGGTGAATTCCAAAATGAACATTTTGAAAATTTTTGTGAAGAATGATTGAGGGTTTTTAGTTTAATATTTTTCCATTCTTCTTAGCTTATTTGACTTCTCTTGGACTTTTATTTTCTCATTCTAACTCAGTTTTTGTCTTAGGCAAACAAGTGAGCTTAATTGCTAATTGTTGCTTATTTTCGGATTTTATGCTCACTTGACCTATCTTCGTTGTGTAGGACCTAGAGAGGTCTACAGAACTCCAAATGGAGCATATGAGTAGTCTCTGGAAAGATAAGAAAAAGATATACAACTTTGTCAGAGATAAGCCGAGGCCAATTTTATGATTTTGAGGGTCATTTTAGGCTTGGAATTAAGAACCTCTGCACTTGAGTTTTCGGCTGCGAATTTGTATAATTAGTAATTAGTTAGATTAAATGGGCCTAATCATGGCCCATTCTTTCCTACTGACTCAGTCACTATAAATTAGTGCAATTATTTAGTGGATGGACACACTTCATTTGGGCACAAACATAATTTGTAGTTTCTTTTAGAATTTTTTAGAATTAAAAAGTTCTATTTCTTTTTTTCTCAACTGTTCTTCATTGTTCTTTATTTTTCTTCTTCCTTTCATCTTTGTTCTTCTATTTTTCTCATATAAATTTTGTGTTTCTTCCATTGATGATGATCATGGAAGGCTAAACAATCAATCAATCCAAGGATCCAGTCCAAGCAAGGAGAATTTGAGTTCTGGTTTGGTATTTTAATTTCTATGTGAATGTTCATCTTCTTCTTCAATACTCTTTTCAATTTTCATGATTATGAATATGTTTAGGATTGAAAATAAATTAGGTCATAGATTTATTTCTTAATTTTGAATTTTAATCATAAATTGTTTGGAAGATATTTCGATCCGATTTGTGATTTCAATTGATTTAGGAGTTAATTCGATTGAACTGCTTCTAATGATATTGAATGAACCTTCATAATATGATAATTATATGAGAACTATGATAATTTGTATTGCTTGGTTTGGTGAATTTGATTGATATTCTTGAATCTGTTTTACAATACCTTTTATCAATTCTGTTAGTTGTAACGACCCGCCTCGTCGCTACGATATCACTAACTCTTAATCGTGCAACTTCAATTTTTAATAAAACTTCATTAATTTAATTATGAAAATGATGGTAAATTTTTCGCGATAATACAATTATCATACACATATTACAATTACATATTTAAACACATTATACATATATATTAAATTAGTACATGTCATCCACATGTCAAAACTTCCTTTAGCTTTACATGTATATACACTTGAAATTACATATCAACAAAAAGCCAAAGACTAACTAAGAGAGAGTTGATTAACAAAACACAACTCTTTCTCCAAAAAGGAATCCAACGTCATCACATCGGCTTGGCGGCTCCAACCAAAAAGAATATCTACCTCCAAAGTCACCTACTGCTGCTTATCTGCTCCCACGAACGAAAGTTCGCGATCATCACAGGTACCAACCACACGGTACAACAAATGCAAGGGTGAGTTTATTATATAAAAACCAACAAACATCAAATAGCAACAATTGGGAAGGAAACAATATTACCCACCACAATCATTAACAAAAATCCATAATTCCAATACACACTCAACAAACATTGCATCCAATGCATTTCACAACTTAAACAATCATGCATAGAATGATGCATGCACCTGACTCATCTATCAACATGCAATGTGGTACCATCACCGGAAATAGCCTCTCATAGGAAAAATGATTCACCGCCTATCAGGGCCACCCTATCGTGCACTAGCCATTACCCCACCCGGTGATCAGCCAGCGTCGCAAGGGAATTCCAAACCTAATGATCCCTTAGTACCTGCGTTCTCAGTCCACTGAAACCCACCGATACGCGAGTGTCTTCATTCTATTTCCACACATACAAATGAAGTATGAAACATGGGTATCATCAATGCATGACCCGGCTAGGAACAAATCCTTCCTCGCAAGGGTAACCCGCCATGCACCCCCATGTACATACATAACAAACCAATGTGGGCTCACCGATGCGCTGACCGTGGCTAGGAACAAATCCATCCTCGCAAGGATAACCAATCGGTTATTGTATCCCACGTGTACATACACAGCCTACAACCATGGGCACCATCAATGTATGACCAGGCTAGGAACAAATCCTTCCTCGCAAGGGTAACCCGTCATACACCCCCCATGGGTATCCATGTATATCCACACACAATGACATTGTTCACATCAACATTATCTCTCATCAATGTCATTATCAACCTCAACATCATATCATCTCAATATCGTCATCATGCATATCAATATTATCTCATTTCAACATCATCAACCACGTCAACATTATCTCATTTAAACATCATCAACTACATCAATTGCATCTTAATTTCAATATCATCATCGACATCACAAGCAATCGCATTTCACATCTATACATATACATATGCCTGAGATTCACATTCCCCTGGTCTTCAGACAACCCAAAGATCATACATTCACAATTCATCATATCACAAGACTAATATTCTTAGGAGAATTAAAGAGGAGGACTACAATATATAAAACACACTTTTATGCCCATTTAAAAATTTAATAAAGAATTAAATAAGAAAGCATATTATAAAAATTTGGGCAGAGTCTCCTCTGTAATTAAGACTTTTCCCAAAAATCCAATCATCACAATAACAATATCATTAACCCAATAAACATATATCTCATTGGAACATTATTTAATTCAGACATCACCAATCACATAAGCATCACCTCATCTAAATCATCACAAATAATGTAAACATCATCAATCATTTCCATGGTATCTCAATTTCACTGTCATCTACAACATTAGTAATAAATACACCGCATCCCATTAGTTAAAAATATCATTTGTCTTGAAAACAAGCACACACACAGGGACAAACACACATCAATCATAAATACATCGCATCCCATTAGTTAAAAACGTAGTTTTTCTTGAAAACCAGCACACAGCAGGGACAGGCAGATATCCTCATAGTTGGACTCCCTGGCCCCCAACTATGGTATTTAAACTATAACTAAATAATAAACTCCCCTTACCTAACTAGGAGTTCTCCTGTTAAAACCTCACAGTGTTGTTTTGGAGATCCTTTAATACGCATGTTTTCGTCCAAACGCAGAGCTCTATATACCAAATCGAAGATAATTTAATATAGATTTCCAAGGTAAGATCAATATTAACATTTGGGGTCAAATATCCACTCAAATCTAAAAAGAGGCTAAAATGGTGTTTTGAGAGTCCACATCAAAAGACATCATTTTGAAATTCCGATCACACCAATGTGACCAGGGTTCAACAAGGATCACAGAAATGATATCAGTTTCATAAAAAGGAGACTTTTACAACATCTCATTTTCAAAGGATTATCAAAGGAAGTATAGAAACAGCCAATAACGGTACCCGAATCATAAGAGATATCAAGATAGGCTTAAACTAGCTAGAAGAAGACAAAAGAAACTAAGATTACCTCAAGAAAACCAAGAAAGGAGGATTGGGAGTTCCATTCTCTACCAAAACTTCGAGAATAGTTTCGAAGATTCTGCTCTGATTAAATGGTTCTTCTCCGTGCCTGGGTCTCGTGGCAAGCAATGGCGGCTCGTGGGTGTCTCTGATGGCTATGGGTGGTGGAGGAGGGTGGTGGGGGGCTTGGATCTGTTTGGAGGAGGAAGAACCTCCATTTTCGTGACTTGGAAGCTTAAAAAACGTATTCAGCACCGCCTCCACTCGCCCAGGCGACCAAAATGCCTGCAAAACTCGCCTAGGCGAGTTGACCCAATTCTAGAATTTTCTGCTTTAGTAAAAAATTAATTTCTCACGTTCTAGATATTGGTTTCATAATCCCAACGGTCCAAAGTTACATATTTGGGTTAGAAACCTTCCTTTAAAATTTTAAGACAATCCAACGGTTAAAACAGGTTTTTGGGTCAAACTCGTAATCACTCAAATACAGCGCATCACAAACAAACTCCACATAACTTAACCTCTATATCAAGTAATTGCACATGGATTATTCACATAACATTTCAACTAATCCTAATTAATAAATTAATCAAATCATATAAGGAATCCATCACATATATATTTTAAGTTACCGAAATTTCAGGGTGTTACATTAGTTTCTGCATTTTTCTTCAATTGTTGTTTGTGTTTCTGCAATTTTTATTCATTGTCAACAAACTGTTTGATTAAAATCTCCCTATTGTTTATTAGTGAATTGAAGTTGGAAACAAATTGATTGTTTCTCTGAGTCGACCTAAGTTAATCATGCGCTACAGAATTAGCGTAGTTTAATTGTTTTGTAACGATTCGACAGTCGTTATCAAAGAACATGAATAAACCATAATTTTTCAGCTCCAAGAACACCTCAAAAGAATGGTGTTGTGGAGAGAAAAAATAAGTCACTTGAAGAAGGTGCAAGGACTATTCTTAATGAAATTAATTTGCCAAAACATTTTTGGGGTGATACAGTGAGCACAATTTGTTATACTCTAAATAGATTGCTCAAAAGGCCCATCTTAAAGAAACTCCTTATGAACTTTACAAAGGTAGAAAATCAAACATTTCATACCTTAGAGTTTTTAGCTGTAAATGTTTTATTTTGAACAATGAGAAGGAATTTCTTGGCAAATTTGATGCAAAAGCTGATGAAGCAATCTTCCTTGGATATTCAATGCAAAGTAAATCATATAGTGTTTTCAACAAAAGAACCTTATGCATGGAAGAATTTGTACATGTTATCTATGACGAATCTAACTCCGAAAAAGAGGAAAACAACTTTGAAAATGATGCAGGATCATTGGAAGAAAATGTCACTACCAATGAAACTAATGAGATGAAAAGGAGTGAAACAAACGAAGAAGTTGAACCTTCAACTCCAAGAGATCTCTCCCTAGACAACATTATTGGTGAACTATCTAAGGGAGTATCACTAGATCATCTCTTAGAAATTTATGTTTTGATATGGCCTTTGTATCTCCAAATGGAACCCAAAAATATTGATCAAGCATTACTTGATGAACACTGAATGCTTGCTATGAACTAAACCAGTTCAAGAGAAATGAAATATGGAAATGTGTTCCTAGATCTCATTCTCATAAGCCAATAGGCATCAAGTGGGTTTTCAGAAACCAACTTTATGAGAGTGGCATCATAGTCATAAATAAGGCTAAATTGGTTGCAAAGGGTTACGACCAAGAAGAAGGCATTGACTATGAAGAAACCTATGCCCCTGCTGCTAGGTTGGAAGCAATAAGGTTGTTGCTTGCATTTGAATGTTTGATGGACTTCAAACTATTTCAAATGGATGTAAAAAGTGTCTTTCTAAATGGTTACATAGAAGAGGAAATATATGTTGATCAACCTCTTGGTTTTGTAGACTTCAAACATCCAAATCATATCTTCAACTAAAGAAAGCCCTCTATGGCTTAAAACAAGCACCCAGGTCTTGGTATGAAATATTGAGTAATTTTCTTATTAGTCAATCCTTCATAAGAGGACAAGTTGATAAAACTCTATTCACCAAGAAATCTGCTAGTGATATATTACTTGTTCAAATCAATGTTGATGCATTACCTTTGGTTCTGCTAACAACTCTTTGTGCAAGGAATTCTCATCTTCTATGAAAAATGAGTTTGAAATGTCAATGATGGGAGAGCTAACATTCTTCCTTGGAATTCAAGTGAAACAATTGAAGAATGGATCATTTCTCACTCAAACCAAATACTGCAATGAGTTAATTAGAAAATTTGAAATGGATAAAAGCAATGATGCTGAAACTCCTATGCCAACCACAACCTATCTTGACCCTGATGAAAAAGGTAAAAAGGTTGATGAGTCAAGATATAGAGGAATGATTGGATCTCTATTGTATTTGATTGCAAGTCGCCCAGACATCATGTTTAGTGTGTGCCTATGTGCAAGATATCAAGCCAATCCAAAAGAGTCACACCTCACAACAATCAAAAGGATCATTAAATACCTAAAAAGTCAACTCCAAAAGTTGGTCTATTGTATCCTAAAGGTGCATCTCTAAACTTAATTGGTTATTCAGATTCTGACTTTGCAGGTTGCAAGTTAGATAGGTAGAGCATAAGTGGAACATGCCATCTACTAGGAAGTTCCTTGATCTCATGGCACTACAAAAACTAGTCATGTGTTGAACTCTCAACAGCTAAGGTAGAGTATTAAAGCAATATGAACAGCACACAAGAACCAAGAGGGGGTGAATTGGTTGTTCTTGGCCAATTAAAATTTCTTAAACAATCAAAGTTAAAAGGGATCATATCACAAAACACTTTCAATCAATCAAATATCACAAAACACTTTCAATCAATCAAACTCCAATATTTAAAGAATGCAATGACAACAAAATATTTCTGTTGATTTTGAAAAATTATACCAATGAATGACAATTAATAACCCCAAGAAAAGATAAAGAATAAGTAGTCAGCACCAAGATTTATACTGGTTCACTTCTCAACCAACTAGTTAGAAATTCAACTAATAGCAATTTGTTTCTCACAAGCTTATACAATCACTCTCAATCAGACCTAGATTAAGAACAAGAAATCTAACTCCCTTAGACTCTCTGTGATCAAGACATAGAGAACACCCTTCTCAACTCTTCCCTCTAGATATACCTATTATAGACAAGCTTTAAGAAAGACTATTGCTTTAGTTACACAAACTAGAAATTTTAAAAAGAATTACAAACAAAGTAGTATGGAGAGAAACAACCTAATGATCCACTACAGATGAATGCAAACGATTACCAAACTTCAATCATGGTTGAAAGAAAAATCTCAAAACATTATCTTCAAGTTCTTCTTTAGAAAGTTGCCCGAAAAGAAATCCTCTCAAGGAATCTTAAAGCTTGAGGATTTGAGGGTCTAACACAGAATAGTTCAAAGTATCTTTTCTCTCTTCAGAAAGGTTATGAAATTTGTTGATATTTCATTGTTGTGTTTGGTTAAAACAAGCAACATCTATTTATAGAAAATTGTTTTAACTATCAGTAATCAATTAAATCACTTATGTAATCGATTATATCACTTATATAATCGAATAAATCACTTATGTAATCAATTAAAGTGTTCTTAAGCTTTCTGGAAAAGACTTATGAACAATGTAATCGATTAAATCGCAATGTAATCTATTATTAAAGGAAGCCTTATTCAAAATTGTTGCCAAGTAATCAATTTCCTCCATGTTGTAATCGATTATCACAGGAAGTCTATTATGTGATTATGAACTGTGTAATCGATTACCACAATCTCGTAATTGATTAAAATGTTCTTAGTTCTCATGTAATAGATTACCACTTACTGGTAGTCGATTAAACCAGTGAGAAAATATTTTTCCAAAACTTGAAATATTGAACACTTGGCTTTTTATGCATTCATGAAAACCTTATGTTTCAGAAAAGCTTTTGTGAAAATATGAATGCAAAAACATGAATGAGTTTTATGAAATGGATCATAGGATGACTCATCTTAGACATACACAAATTGCATGTCATTCAATTGAATTGGCATGTAAAAGCCTAAACATTTCATAGTCTAAGAACCTTAGCTTCTTGATCCTTTTTAGCTCCCCCTGAGTCTAACAGAGTATATTGCAACTGATAGTTATTGTGCTCAAAGCTTGTGGCTCAAGCAACAACTTTAAGACTATGGTGTTGAAATGAATCAAATTCCATTGCTGTGTGACAACACCAGTGTCATCAACCTATCCAAGAATCCAATTATGCACTCCAGAACAAAGGACATTGAGATCAGACACCATTTCCTCAGAGACCATATTCAAAAGGGTAATTGCTTAATTGAATTCATTGATACAAATAATCAATTGGCTGACATATTCACAAAACCCCTTGCTAGAGATAGATTATTTCTCCTTAGAAACATGCTAGACATTCTTGATGAATCCAACATTGATTAGCATGTAAATGATGTGTTTGATAACATGCAATTTAACTTACAAATACATTATGAATCATACTTAGTAAAATTTCATTTTCTAATAAACATCACTATTAAAGCTACATAATTCTCTGTGATAATCGATTACCATAAATGGTAATCGATTATCGAAGGCCAAAACTGGGCCTTACTCACTGACTTAATCAATTACATACACGAATTAATCAATTACAGTGTAAAAACTCACTAATGTAATTGATTACACACACAAATTAATCAATTACAAGAGGTTTAGAGGAATCCCTACACCTTGGAATAATCGATTACAAGGGTTTCGTAATTGATTACTATAGCAATTTCTACAACTCTGCACTGCTTATAATGAAAAATTCAAAAGTCTTATCTTTTCAAATTCAAATTCATTGAACTCAGACTTCATTGGGCTCCGTAAATATAGTTATTCTAAATTGAAAATTCAAATCTTAAACTTAAATGGCTCTATAAATTCACAACCTAAGAGCTTATTCTCCTCCTTAAGCAAAATTTTGTGGTTTTTTTCTCTGCCTCTTCTCTTTCTTTTCTACCAAAACTCTGTTTTTTCCTATTTCGAAATTTATGTCTCTTCACCATGTTTCAACCATCTTCCTCAAAGAAGCAGAAAATCAACAAGAGGAAGGCTAGCCAAAGCTCTAAAGCTGCAGAGAACAAGTTAGACACCTAGTTCTCCACTAAGGCTAAAAGGAACAACTACATGCAGTTTCATGCCACTAAGCTTGTTTTGCCTCCCAAATATCTGGAGATTGACTAGTTTGTGAATGAGGGATTCAGCTTCCCTGAGATGTTGCTGGCACAAGGACTCACCAAATTGCTGGAGATGAAGGTTACCTATTACCCTGAGTTGGTGAAAGTCTTTTATACATGTGCTAAGACTGGAATGGATGGCATTCTCCATTCCAAGGTGAATGGAGTGGCTATGGTGATTGATGACGCTGTGTGGAATTCAGTGGCTGGTATCACTTTCGGAGGAGTCTAAAGATTTGAAGAAGAGACTGGTGGTTACTCTAAGATGGAAACTTAGAGAGGTATGCTACAGAATCCTGATGCTTAAATTGGAAACAAATTAGGTGTTGGCTACATGACAGCAGAAGATAGGCTTCTTCACTACATCATAACTTACATTCTGACACCAAGATCAACCAACCATGCTCAGATCATTGATGATGATCTTCAGTTGGTGTATGGAATGAAGACAAGGACTCCAATCAATTGGGTTCTGGTTGTTGAAGAAACTATGATGAAGGCTAAGAGGCTACTGAGCTATCAATTTCCTTATGTTGTCATGATCTTAGGTTCATTGACTACTTTGAGATTGATGTGACCAATGAAATTGTGGACAACACCACCACCATAACCAACCTCATCTCCAAGAAGCATCTCACCAAGATAGGGATTATGAACACCCCTGACGGATGGACAATGGATGGAGCTCAAGCTCCTGTAGGAGTTGCTGATGAGGGACAAGAAGCTGGTGAGGATGAAGATGATGAAGCTACACCTGTTGAGCAATAGTCGAGTCCTTTTGAGTCTCTTATGATTCAAAAGATGGATCCTATGATTGCTTTGCATCATGAACATGCAACATTGAGACTAGGATGAGTCTCAAGGACATTGATGAATAGATTAGCTTAGTGGTTGTCTTTTTCAATTTCTGGTTATGTTGTCTTTGTCTCTCTTATTCTGTTATGCCATTTGATGAATTGCTTTGATGTTTGCTCATTTATCATTCAATAAATAAAAATGTGTTTTTTTTTGTTTATCTTAATTTGATTATCTAATGTTATCTTTTGCCTTTGATAAGCCAAAAGGGGGAGTAATATAAAGTCAGGGGGAGTAAAATAAATACAGGAATCTGATTAAATTGGACTTTAAACATTGAACATGGAGAAAAATTAAATGCTGAAACATTGTTAATCTTAAAAAGTTTATGCAAAGGAAACTTGACAATTGATCTTGGCTAGCAAGCTGAGTTTCTTTCAGGTATCAAAGAAAACCTCCTGGAAACACATCTCTTGAAGAACATCCAAGAATAAAAAATGTTCAATTGAAGTTTGGCATGATCAATGTAACGACCCGCCTCGTCGCTACGATATTACTAACTTTAAACGTGTAATCTCAATTTTTAATGAAAATTCCATTAATTTGATTATGAAAATGATAGTAAATTTTTTGCGATACTACACTCACCAGACATCGTACAAATACATAAATAAATAAATATACATATATCTATAAATTGAACCACATCCATCGTTCACATGTCAGAACTTAGTTTAGTTTTTACATGTAATGAAGTTTGGAATTTACATGCCCAACCAAAAAGTATTTAAAGAACCAACTAAGAAAGAGTTAATAAAAAAACACAACTCTCTCCCAAAATGAATTCCAATGTTATCATGTCGGCTCAGTGGCTCCAACAAAAAGGATCTCTCTCCAGTATCACCTATTGCTGCTCAACTGCTCCCATGAGCAAAAGCTCGTGATCATAACAGGTACCAACCACACGGTACAAAAATTGTAAGGGTGAGTTTATTATACAAGATTAATACTTACCAGATGACAATGATTAGCAATAAAACATGATAATAATAACCACAATCAGATCAACATACACTCAGCCAACTAGTCATCAATTTCTTTCCACAATTTAAATCAATTATGCTTAGAATGATGCATGCACATCACTCAACTCTCAGAATGCAATGTGGTACTATTCTCATGGAAATAGCCTCTCTTAGGAAAATGATTAAGTAGTTTATCAGGGTCACCTTGTCATGCACTGGCCATTCCCCCCCCCCCCCCCCATGGTGATCAGCTAGAGTCACAAGGGAATTCTAAACCAAGTGACATGCCCCTTAGTACTAGCGTTTTTATCCCATAAAAACCACAAGTACACACTGGCTTTATTCTATTTCCATCCATGCAATTATGAAGTATAAAACATGGGCACCATCAATGCACTAACCATGGATAGGGATCGAAATTCTAAACAATCTCTTTTCCTATCTAGGGATGCTTAAAATTCGTAAACCCTTCTTCGCAAGGATATCCAATAAGTCATGCACCCCCTATGTACATACACAGCATACAACCATGGGATCATCAATGCACTGACCGTGGATAGAGATCGAAATTCTAAGCAATCCATTTCTCTCTTCAGGAATGCTTAAAATTCATAAACTCTTCCCCGCAGGGATATCCAGTCATGCACCCCCCATGTGTATACACAATATACAATGACATTGTAAACATCAACATTATCTCTCATCAATGTCATCATCAACATCAACATCATCTCATCTCAATGTCATCAACAACATCAATATCATTTCATTTCAATATCATCAACAATATCTACATCATTTCATTTCAACATCATCATCATAAACATTAATATCATCTCATATTAATATAATTATCAACATAATCTCATTTCAATTTCATCATTAACATCACAAATAATCACATTTCACATCTATATAACATATGCCTGAGATTCACATTCCCTAGGTCTTCAGACAACACAAACCTCATTCATTCACAATCCATATTACCATTAGATTGGTATTTTAGGAAAATTCTAAATTAAAGAGAAGGACTACAGTATAGAAAACAAACTCTTATACCCATTTAAAAATTTAATAAAGAATTAAATAGGAGAACATATTATAAAATTTTGGGCAGAGTCTCCTTTGTAATTAAGACTTTTCCCAAAAATTCAATCATTACAGCAACAACATCATTCATAGTTTTATCCATCAATAAAAAATTTATCGCATCCCATTAGTTAAAAAAACAGTTTTTCTTGAAAACGAGCACACAACATGAAAAAACATACATCAATAATAAATATATCACATCCCATTAGTTTAAAACATAGTTTTTCTTGAAAACCATCACACAACAGGGACAGACATACATTTCCATAATTGGGTTTCCTGACCCCAACTATGGTATCAAAAGCTATAAACAAACAATAAACTCTCTCACCTATCTATAAATTCTCCCGTTAGCTTTTCTCGGTGTTGTTTTGAGATCCCCAAGTTCATGTGCTTTGGCCCAAACGCAGAGTTCTATATACCAAATCGAAGACAATTTAGTATAGATTTCAAATACAAGGTTAATATTAACATTTGGGGTCAAATACCCACTCAAATTTAAAAGGAGCTAAAATGGTATTTTGGGAGTCTACATCAAAAAGCCATCATTTTGAAATTCTGAGCACACCAATGTGACCGGGGCTTAATGAAGGTCACAAAAATGACATCAATTTTATAAAAAGGAAACTTTTACAATGTCTCATTTTCAAAGGGAGTGTAAAAACTCTCAATAACGGTACCCAAAACACAAGAGACACTAAGAGAGACTTAAACTAACTAGGAGAAGACAAGGAAACCATGGTTACCTCGAAGAAACCAAGAAATGAAGATTGGAGGCTCCGTTCTTTACCAAATCCTCAAGTTGAGTTTTGAAGATTCTACTCCAATTAAAGTGTTCCTCTCCGCGTCCTGGTCCGATGGCAACCAACGACAGCTCGTGGCAGTCACTGATGGTCATGGGTGGTGGAATAGGAGATTCTAGGGTTTGGGTGAGAGTTTAGAGAGAGAAAGGTGAAAAATGTGTTTTCTGTGCTGCTAGACTTATTTATAAACTGCAGGTCTCACTCAGCGCGTTCGTCTCACTCAACATAATTCCCTCTTTGTTTGGGAATTACGCTTAGCGCACTAGTCACACTTAGCACAACAACAAAAGTTTTTGTTTTGTAGATCCCAATGGTCAAAATATGCAGAGATAGGTTATGAACCTACTGTCAAAATTTGAAGGCGATCCAACCATTAACGAGTCCAAGATTGTAATAGGTTTTGGTTCAAACTATCAATCACACATTATAAACATAAATCAAACAAACTTCCATAACTTGACATCCACACCAAGCAATTGCACAAGGGTAATTTACATAACAATTAAACTAATCTAAAATTATCAAGTAACACAACAAATATATCAAACATCTATTTTCGGTTATCGAAATTTCAGGGTGTTACAATCAAAGCCAAAAAAGGGGAGATTGTTAGACTCAGGGGGAGCAGAAGAGGATCAATGAAGCTGGTTTTTTAGACATAAATGTTTAGGCTTCTTACATGCCAGTTCAATTGAATGGCATTTGTAATTTGTGTATGTCTAAGTTTATGCCTCCTATGATCCATTGCATAAATCTCATTCATGTTTTTGCATTCATGTTTTCACAAAGCAAAAGTTTCATAAAAAGTTTTTCTAAAACTCGAGGTTTTCATGAGTGCATAAAAAACTAAGTGTTCCATGTTTCAAGTTTTAGGAAAAATATTTTCTCACTGGTTTAATCGATTACCAGTAAGTGGTAATCTATTACTTAAAAATAGAGAGCAATTTTAATCTATTACAAGAATATGATAATCGATTACACAATTCAAAATCACAAAATGAACTTCCTGTGATAATCTATTACAACACTACGGTAATCAATTACTTGGTCCTATTTTTCATTTGAGCTTCCTGTGATAATTGATTACATTGCATTTTAATCGATTGCATTGTTCATAAGTTTTTCCAGAAAGCCTCGAGAATAGTTTAATCGATTATGTAAGTGATTTAATCGATTACTAACAGTTATAATTGTTTTCTCTATAAATAGATACAACTTGTTTGACTTAAAAAACAACAAATCTCATAACCCTTTCTTCAGAGAGAAAAGATACTACGAGCATTTGAATGTTTGACCCACAAATCCTCTAGCTTCAAGAAACCTTGTGAGGATTTCTTTTTTGGGCACTTTCAAAAGAAAAGTTTTGGAGAGAACGTTCTAAGATTTTCATTCAACCTTGGTTAAAGATTCTTAATCATCTACACACATCAGCATTGGATCCCAGGTTGTATCTCTCATTGCTTCTTTGGTTTAATTTCTTTTAGAAATTTAGTGTTTGTAACTGGTGCAATAGTTTCTTAGAGTTTGTCTCGAATAAGATTTTCTAGAGGAAGATTAGAGAAGAGTGTTTCTCTAAGTCTTGATCACAGAAGGTTTAATGGTGTTAGATGCCTTGTTCTTAATCTAGGTTTCATTAAGAGTGGTTGTAAGAACTTGCAAGAACAGATTTCATAGTTAGATCCTAGCTTGTTGGTTAGGAAACTGGATGTAGCTTTTTTGGATTAAGAAGTGAACCAGTATAATTTTGTGTTGTGTACTTATTCTTTAATCTTTTCTTTGGATTATTGATTGTCATTCATTGGTTCTAATCTTTCATAATCAACATAAACATTCTTGGTATAATTGCAATTCATAAAGTTTGGAGCTTGATTGATCAAAATAATTTTAAGTTTGTTTTGTAATACAATCCTTTAAACTCTGATTGTTAAATCAATTTTAAAGCAAATTTTAATTGGCCAAGAAGAACCAATTCACCCCCCTCTTGGTTTGTGTGCTACTCATATTGTTTCAATTTTGAGTTTTTTTTTTAATGTGAAGTTTTTATGTTAGATTTTAGTGTTAGGAAGCATTAGATATTATTATTAATGTATTTATTGTGAGTTTCGATGCTTGGGTGGCTGTTAATGGTCAAAAGCTCAAATTCGTGAAGAAACTTTGTTGTAGAATTCCCAATATTTGCTTAAACTATTTTTTGTCAAAACTGGGTTTGCACAAATTTAACTCAAGCTAAACTTTTGGCTAAGCTAAATTTTCTATCTTAAGCTTAATTAAGGCATAATGTGTTATTCTGTCTTGAATGTTTTTTTGAGAGTTTCAAAATCAATTCCAAGTGTCTATATAATTGTTTTATGAACTATATAGAAGGAGTAAAGTTATTTTTGTGAGGATTATTCTTTTGTTTGAGATATTACCTTAAAAAGATTAATGCATATAATTATGAATCTTATAAATGTTCAAAATAAGTGTACTAGGTTTATCTATTAGATAAGTACTTTATTGTTGATATGTTTGGAAGATTGGTGATATGTCCTATCTTGATAAGCAACTTGAATGAATTGCAAATTCAATAAATGGATTATTTAAATGTAGCATGTCATTGATGATATGATGAGATGTATCATGTTAGTGTGGACTTGATGTTGGAATCGTCCCTAAATATATTGAAGGAGTATTTATGCTCTTTTGGGTAAGATTTTTATAGAAACACTAGAACTTTGATCCACTAAAGCAACTTAGGGGTCTCGCTTGGTTGGATATCTTCTTGAGTACCCACCTCTATGTTTTTAACCTCGAATGACGTGTCATAATGATGAAAATTGCTTTCCCAAAAGGCTTAGTTCGCTCTTTTAGTATATATGGGATGAATTGTTGTTGTTGTTCAGCCTTTGACCTTTAAGTCAAGCCATTGGAGATTGTGGGTATAGAGGTGTTGTATCTAGGATTGTCAAGGATTCCAAGTGCGGTAAGGCTTACTTGGATTCTTAAGGTAGGCCATTGGAGATGGAAGGTACGGAGGTGTCTTATTTATGACCATAGGGGATTCCAAATAAATTTTGTCATTGTTTTGTTGTATATGCACAATTAGTGTATAGGATGTAACACCTTAACAAATCACACCAAAAAAGAGAGAGATTCAAAGGCTGTGCAGGTATGAAACTGTACAATTAATGATGACTTAAATGAATTAATTGATACTACTTATACCAACAAGATGCATCTACTTTTTGGTAGCCCATCACTTAAGAACTTCATAGTTAAGCGATTGAGTGAGGGAAAAGCACCTTGAAAAGTGTCATGTTTGTTTGTAGGGACAATAATTGATCCTAAAAGTAGTCGAAACAGATTGTCAAGGTCTTAGAAAGGGATACCTATAGAGGGTTCTGACCAACGAGAAGTTCAGTGAAGTGTCACTATTGAAGTGTCGTAGTGTAAGAGCCATCGAGAAGGCAACAATCAGGGGCGTTACATAGGCTATACAAAGTTGGTGCATAGGCTATGAACAGTTGGTGCATAATCATATGAGTAGACACATAAGTTGAAGTTTCTAGGTGGACTCCCAACCAAGTGATGGAGGTTTTGATGGTAGCTAATGAGAATGTGCCTATAGAATAAATGAGTGGGCAAATCCCTATAAATGTATGGTCTTGCAAACCTACCAAGGTAAGTCACTATTCACACTTGTCTATTTTCAATGAAACCACACTTCCCGCTCGTATGATGTAGATAACTCTATAGAAAAGAGTTTGTTGTTGATGATGTTGTCTGGGTTAGATGTTATGATGAATTCTAATGATTGAATGATGATGAGGACTTTTGATAGTTGATGTTTGATGTCACATGGTGATGTTTGGTGATTGAACTATCATATTTTGGTATAATGGTATTTGTTGATGTACTTGTATTTGATGGCTTTGTATAAACCGAGTTTTGTTATAAATTTTTAGTTATTATATGCCTTATTTTCGAAATATATAGAATTTAGCTTTATTTCCTCTTTATTGATTGGAATTTATTTATGTTATGTGTATGGATGGATCCAAATTAGAGATATTATGTAATTACCTTGTAAAAGATGTTATACGACTGTGTGAGCCCTAATTGGACAGTTTAGAAAAAGAAAAGGTTATCCACATTTCCATCCATTGAAATAGCAAATTTGGATTCTAATGAGTAGTCAAAAGTAAAAGAATGAAGTTTAGGTGACATAGGATACTAGTAGCCTTAGAGATGGTCAAGGTGATCAGCTTTAGGTGTCTAAGTGAAGGTTAAGGTATGATCGAAGGAGATATAAAAGATATTGAGATGGGATAACAGTTGTTAGATAAAGTGCTTAAGAAAAGAAAAGGAGAAACCATAATAGTTAAGAAAATGATCTCTAGAATATAGAGTCAACCTAGAGTCCTTAGAGTACTCACTGAGACATTGTGTTTTATTCATTTAAGCTTCATGATTTTATAGGTTAAGTAGGTGGACATGATGCTCATGGGATAAGCTTGGAGCACAAAGTTGTTTGCATGGAAGAATATTAGTATAGTTTGTATCTCTAAATGTATGAGAATTTGTTTTATGTACCTTGGTCATGTTTTGTAACGCATATAAATGTCAAAAGCTTTATATAAATTTTGTTCTTATGATGTATGTTTAAGTTTTAGTTTCACATAGTTAACTATGACATTCTTATATTTCAAGTTTTCAAAACATAGTAATATAAGCAAGCAAAATATAACATTCCTTAAGGTGTTACAATGTGGCACTGAGGTTATGAGTTGGAGATAGAAACAAGGTGTGGGGGCAAAGTAAAAAAAATAGGGATAAAGTTATTGCAAAAATGAAAAAAAAGAAAAAAAAAGAAAAGGAAAGTGGTCACAAAGTAGGAGGGAAGGGGTGTAGGGAAATAAAGGAAAGGATAGAATTGTATTTTCATGAATTTCTGAAAAAAGAAGCATTGGAAAGGGAAGAAGGTGGGATGAGAATGGCAAGCGCCCAGATAAGAGCATTATTAAATGCACACATTTTTTGTTAAGCATACTACCCTGCTTGTAGTTTTATTTTTAACAAAATTATCCTTCATTCAAACGCGCTCCCGTTAGTTTTGAAACAAAATGAAAATTTCTATTCTGTATGTATTGGGGTGTGCGTTCCCATTACGAAATGGAAATCCGTACATTGTGTTTTCACAATACATGGAATGTATTTTTCTTTCTAAAAAGTTACTTTTTAAAAATCATAAAATAAGAGATGATAAAAATTATCTTTTTTTAATTGAATTAAATTAATTACAATAAAATTTACATTTTTTAATAATAGTCAAAATAAGTATGATATAGATTATATTTTTAAATAAAATTTAATAAATTATTATAGAAGAATAGTAATCGATTTAATCACTATAAAAATTACTCTTTTTAAATTCATGTCGAATTGAATTAATTGTCGTACAAATTTATAATAATTAAAAAGGATAGCTTGTGTTATCATTATTCATTTTAATTAAAAATAAAATTTCTATAAGAATTAGCTCGATTACTTATCATTAATTCAATTTAAAAGGGAAATAAATTGAAAATTGAATTTAGATGAGGAATCAAATTAGTTGTGATAAAAAAATTTACTTCTTTTTAATTAAAGTTGAATTAATGACAACTCAAGCTATCATTTTAATATAATTGAATTAATTTAATAAAATTTTGTATCATTGTTAATTTAAAACATATTTTTTATAATATTTAATTCAATTACTATTATAAATGGTAACTTTTATCATACTTTATTAATTTTAATTAAAAACAATAATACATATCATACTTAATTTGACTACTGTTAAAGGCTAAATTGTAACGTAATTAATAAGTTCAATTAAATAAGAATAATTCATATCACTCTTAATTTAATTATTTTTTAAAAAGTAACTCGTAGAAAATGGAAATATGTTTCTATTTTTTATTATGAAAATATAAAATGAAAACTTATTTTCACTTTACATTAAAAATGCATAGAACAACCCGCTTTTGTGACGTGACTATCACAATTAAGAATTTGATTTAATTTAATTTAAAAACTCTTTAATTAGTTTATTGATGAAAATGTTTCATGAACTTTTAGTGACTCCAAAACTAATAAATAAATCTTAAAACTTAATATATATAAACCATGTTTTTGTAAAATATAACTAAATCAAATTTAATACCTCGCGCACCTCAACCCCTTAAAAAGAGGATAAATCTTGATTAGGTAAAACTCTTTGGAAAAAAATATACAAAAGACAAACCGAATTGGTCACTTCTAAACATAAACCAAACAAAAATAAAAGAAGGATGAGATCCTATCTTTTAGTCTTGTGCCACTCAATCCACAATGTCTGCAAGAGGAGGGAGGATCCACTTAAACATCCTTTGCTCTATGGCAAAGTTAATTCGGGATTATCATAATCACAATCATATGTGTCACACACAAGTGTAAGCTTACCAAAATAAACATATGCAAATAACCAATTAGTTTATGGAAAAGAGGAGAACACTAACTATATATATTTCGAAAATACTTTTCATAATAGTCAAGAAATTATATAAAACTTAGCTTGTATAAAATGTCATTTCCTACTAATCATCAATAAACAAAAAACATTTTTAGTTAACCATCTCAAGTGATTCATACAACATAATCATAACATAATCCTGAATTACCATCAACATTATACTTTCATCACCAATTATCATCGTGAGCCATCAAATATCATAAGTCATATATAATCTTATACTTTCATGTACAGATCCTCAACATACCTAATCACCAATAACCATCATCATAACTGAAGTACACCATAAACTAAAAAAACTTCAAAACATCAAACATTGACGATTCTCCATGGAGTTTCAACATATAACAACATATTTAGAATATTTATGTGCATCCGTCATATTCTCAAATAAATATTTTTGTGTAACCACAATATTAACAACGACAAAGAAATATTTATATGCACCCACTGTATACCTAACGATAAAGGGATATTTTGTGAACTCATTGTATTCCCAATGATACAGGAACATTTTGTATGCCTACTATATTTCCAATGACAAGAAAATATTTTTGGGTACCGATCGTATTCCAACTGCAACGAAATATTTTTGTGTATCAATTGTTTACTCTTTCTATTCTAGTAGCAACACACATATAAAATCCCCTACAATTCTAGGTACAAACACCTTCATATTCTCCATCTCATGTGGCTTGACTTAAGGTCCAAATATATCTCAACAATCAACAATCAACACAACAAGAATGAAATCATGTTAACATAATATAAACATCACATCATTAATCCAACACCCTGAAATTTAACAAGTAGAAAGATATTTGTGTTTGATTAATTGTTTAATATAAATCTTACAATTTGTTAAAGTGTTTTGCATAGGTGTTTGTACGTAAGAGATAAAAGGTCAAATTTTATGGCTGAGATAAGTTGTCTGTACACGCATAGTAAAAACGGTGGTGGCTCTAGTGTCTGTTCAGTTACGCAAGTGGGCAACTATGGTGGCTGTGATAGCTGGCTGATTCAAGTTGTTGGCAACTTGCCTCAGTGCTTCATCTATAAATAGCAGTGCATGAAACGGAACATGTTCACTCTTACCTCTGCGTGTTTCTCTTCTTTCTCTCTCTAAATTATTGCACCAGAAATCTCTTTTCTTCCACCTTCTGTACCACTTAAACTCTTGAGAACCACCGTAGCAGCGGCGGAAAGCCTTCTTCGTTAAGAAGAATTTGTGAACGGAGCTCAACCTTTCACTCTTGGTCGCGGTGAGAACGAGTGTTCGAACAAAACACACTTTAAG
Source organism: Glycine latifolia (assembly GCA_013407115.1). NCBI lineage: Eukaryota > Viridiplantae > Streptophyta > Magnoliopsida > Fabales > Fabaceae > Glycine > Glycine latifolia. Next base: position 21,864,708 of record CM023954.1, read on the forward strand.
ATCAAAAGAAAAAGAACCCCTATTGAGGTAAATGGAGTTTATTGTGTTAATAATGATTTTAGATATCGTGATTGAGATAAAAGTGTGTATCTATTATGTTATATTTTGTATGAAATATATTGAAGAAGATGATGTATTTATGGGGTGTGTTTGTGAAGAAGATGACTATCAGATTGGGTAAGTCGAGTCGAGTATGTGAATATATAAATATTAAAACAAAGTTGTGTTGTAACCTCGACTATCAGGAAGGGTAGGCCGAGTTAAGTATGTGTATTACTCCCTTGTGTTGTGATGTCGGCTACTGGGATGGGTATGCCGAGTTTAATGGTTTATGTAGCATGCGTGCATGCATGCATAGACACAACCTAATCCTTGTTGGCGGACATTTGTATACCGGGTTACTAATCCGAGGTTGTTTCCATAAGAACTCCTAAGGCTCGCTTCCTTTTTCCTTAGTTATACCGGGTTCCTTACCCGGGAATGTACCTTGAAGTTATTGAGCTTAAGTCACTTAAGAGAGAGAGCTACTGGATTCCTCTACCCAGATGAGCTCGTGTCTTCTTGGGAATAGAGTCATCGGGTTCCCTAACTCGGATGAGCTCGGGTCTTATTGGGATGAGAGCTACCGGGTCTTCTACTCAGATGAGTTTGTATCTTTCTTTAGAACGACCGGATTCCATACACATGTTGTCTTTTTGAGAAGTTTACCTTTCCTTCCCTTAGAGCTACTGGGGTACTTACTCAGAAGGGCTCGTACGTTCTTGGGAAGAGAACCACCGGGTCACTTACTTGCAAGAGCTCGTATGTTCTTAGGAAAAGAGCTACCGGGTTCCCTTACAACCTTTTATATGTTGACCAAGTCTTGCAAGCGCTATCACATTAATCAATTACAGTGTTTACGTAATTGATTACATAAAGTGTTGAACCCATCTTTGTTATTTTATAGAAACCCCAGGATCCCCTTGACCGCCTGTTAGACTTTTGGCAAGCATACCAATTGTCGTTGTAAGTTACAAAATTTATAAAAGTTCGTCTCCACAGGGACTTGTGCTACTCAATTAATCCAAATAGAATTCAACAGTTAAATAGTTATGTACAACGAGTATGGTCGAAGTTTTGATGGTTTTACGGAAATAAAGAAAGATTACGGAAGCTAATAAAACGATTTTAATTAATTCAAGAAAAGCGTAGGATTTGGATTTCATCATTCATACCCTCAGTATCCAATTAATATTACCATGTATAAATCATTTTCTATTATTACCAATGCACACATTAATTAACCTCGAATCGATCCCTCGCAATCGAGTTCTAAGGATATTTACCGAATATCAATCCCTCGCATACGAAGTAAATAACCCAGCATTACAATCATAATCGCGTGCTATTTGCAATCTAAACGTTATGCTCTATTCCTAGCAACGTAACGTAAAGAGTAAAATTATTCAGTTCAAATTCTAAGAGTACTTCCCAGTTAAACTTAGAATCCAATTTCATGAAACTAGTGATCAAGTAGAATCAAGCATTAAGAACGAAATAAAATTACCAATAATAAATAGAAAAGACTTATGCATAAATAAATATTAAAAGAGATACTTAAAGGTAAGAAGATTACATCCAATCCTTAAGAGAAACTAACCAAGCATGGAGAGAACCTCTTTAAGAGAAGAATTGATGAAGGGCCCCATCACCGCTTCTTTCCGGCAGAGTCTCCACACTAAATCTCACTTCTCTCACTTTCCTAATCTACCTAATACTAATATTTAAGAGCCTAAGGCTCAAAACAAGCTAAGAAGAAGCAAGAGAAGAAAAAATGGAGTTGAAGAAGTGTTTTTGGCCTTGGGGGGTGCTTGGGTATTTATAGGGGCTGGCCTGGTCGAGTTTGGTCGCCCAAGCGACCAATTTCTTCATTTTCCACTCGCTTGGGCGAGTTAAAGGCCCAACTTGGACGTCCACTTGGCCACTTGAAGGCCCACTTGATAACTCCACTTGCCCAGGCGACCAGATTGCACTTGTTTCACTCGCCTGGGCAAGTTAAAGGATGGTTCTGGAACATGTTTTTGGGCCTTGATGGATATTGGGCCTGTTTTGCTTGTTGCACCTCCTAGGTTTTTCTTTATGATCCATTTTTGCTTGCTTTGTTTGATCGGAAGCTTTGGAAGTCCACAGAATCTATCAAAATACAAAGCATGATTGGATTAATCTTCCAAAATATGAACAACAACTTTTATACAAGCATTAGGTGCTATTTAACTAGGTTTAGGGAAAATTTGTAATCAAATCTTATGAAATCAAAAGATAAATGCCTCCATTTGGAACATGAATTTAACTGAATTAGGGCACTTATCACCGCCTTTGACAAAATCTTGTCCGACCTCTACCGACCTCTTCTGACCTTGACCATTCTAGTCTACTTTTGTTTTCCTTTGTCCAAACCTTGACCGATTTGTACTGACCTGGACTGACCTTGTCTACCTTCGTCTGACCTCGTTCGGATTCTTTCTTCAGAGTTGTTATAGCTGAATAATAACTCGGACACCTAAAACTTCACACCTTATTACTTGTATGTTTGAGAATGACGTAAGCGATTACGTTGAGATTAGCCATTGTATTGGCTTGTTTTGTTAAATGCATTGATACCATGGGGGGTGTATGGCATTATCCTACCCGGGTCGAGTTGAGCTCGGGCTTGGGTCATACATTGATGATGCCCATGGAAATCTAAATGCATTTGGATACATATAAATACCCACGGGGGTGTATAGCATTATCCTACCCGGATCGAGTTGATCCCGGGCTTGGGTCATACATTGATGTGCCGTGGTGATATTTTATGTGTTGACGTGAGATGCCAGATAGTGCATCAGTGTGCCCTTGTTTGGGGTGATGTGTATGTACATGGGAGGTGTATAGTGACACCAGCCAGGAAGGGATTGCTCCTGTGCCGGTCTATACAGTGGTGCCCATAAGAGACATACTTCATGCATGACAAAAATAGGATGATTGATTGCAGAGTACGAGAGGTACTGGGGGGGCCATTGCGGTAGGGATAGCCTTCTGACACCCATTTTGGCTTATCACAAGCACAACCGAGTGACCCTAACGTGTTGCAAGAATCATTTGCACCATGGATTTGGCCTATTGTCTGGGATGGTACCACATTGCATTGACTGAGAGATAAGTTAGGAACATGCATCATGACTAGTCATTATAAGATGAAATTGTAAAGTGTTTTGGACGGGCTGTCCATGATTGATTGTGTGAATGAAATTCTTGAATATAGTTGTGATATTCCAATGACCGGATTGTTTTTATAATTGACGATATTTACTAATTATTATTTTACATGATGGACTCACATTTGCTTTGTTGCACCTTGTGGTTTGGTACCTGTGATGATCACGAACCGTGTTCGTGTGAACAGATGGACAGCAGTAGGTGATCGAGAAGATGTCTACGTTGATTGGAGCCGCCAAGTAGCCGGGATGTAGATGGTTTAGATCCCGGGCAAGGGTGTGTTTTTGCTAGTTACACCCCTTGTTCTAATGGCTACACCTCGACATTTTGCTAGTTACACCCTGTCTTTTAAATCTTTGCTTCTTTTGAAAATGTTGTACACTTCAATCGTGGTTATTTGTAATCACCACCAAACTTATGATTATTAATATACAAGTATTGTGATGTATTGCATCTTTGTATACTCAAGTTTTGATTTGTGATATTGATTATACTTACGCGAAAAAAAAAATTACTACTATTTTTATAATTAAACTTCAAGAGATTTTCAATTAGACAATCGTGATTAGAAATATGTTTAAGAGTATGATACAGTAGCAACGAGGCGGGTTGTTACAATTAACATAGTCGTAGTCATCAATTTCAACACCTCAAGGATTCACCACATCTTAAACTCATCAATATTTCATTAAGATCTGATTCCATCTTTTGAAAATTATACTCATCTTAACAACAATCAATATTTTTCAACACATATTATAAGTATCTTAATCAACAAATACAATAGTTATTTCTCTTCTTTATAGCTAAATAGGAACTTGAGCACAAAGGGTATATTAATCCCAATTTTCTTTCAAAGTCTCACAATGTCAATAATAATAATTCACCTCTTCAAATCATAGATATCTCAAACAAAGAAAATAATCCTCTTACAACGGTGGCAATTCTAATTGAATTCCATTTGAAAATCATTCTAATCAAGTCTACAATATGCTTTCTCGATTAAGCACCACTAAATTCTCACTTAAGCTAGAATTACATAGACCATTTCCTTTATTTTGGTTTTGACACTTAACCTAGGTCAATCTGCACTTAAGCACTATCTCATTTAAGCCTGGGTTCACCTTCAATTAAGTCCTAAAATCAACAACAAAATTTTCTCTACAGCTTGTCTCACTTAAGCAAGAAATACCTCACGCTTAAGTGACACAAAGTCTGCATAAGGATCCCAAAATTCAATCCCAATTGGAATCCCACCCAAAGCACAAGCTTTCTATGCCAATCATAAAGGCAAGCTTCCCTTACCTTACAAGTTTTCACCCAAGCTAGGTTTTGAAAAAGAGAAGGGAATAAAAGGATCTTGAGCTCCATCCAAGGTTTTCCTTCAATCAACAGTGCTAACACACCAAACCTATAGAATACAAACCAAAAATAATACTTATGAGGGTTTCTGTACCAAAACCCATCATGGGTTAAGCAAGAGAAAGGAAGGAGATGAAGAAGAAGGATAAGAATTATCACCATTCATAAGAGCTCAACCAAGCTCAAGGGAAGAAGGATAAGAATTATCACCACCCATGAAGAGCTCAAGCCTTAAGCTTGAGTTGACTCTATGAGAAGGAGGAGTTGATGAGGAAGGAGAAAAAGAAGGAGGAGCATCAATAGAGAAAGAAAGAAAGATAGAACTTTTAAGAGAAATAAGATATTTTATATTTATATACTTGTTACCATCAACCATTCTCACTCAAGCGCAACCAAAACCTTGCTTAAGCACATGTGAAACTGCATTTAAGCTCGAACTCGCTTAAACAACAATGTGGCTAGCATAAATCTCTCATTTTCCACTCAACTCTCACTAGGATAAACAACCCAAAAGGTTATCGGGACAAACCCAAACCATCCCATAGATAACTAACATACTTTATTACTTACGGTTTTTAAATCCTCAAAATTAAAGTTAATTTCTATTGCATTTTAAACCAAACACTTAATCCATTATGAAAAATAGTGTTACAATGCACACTCCTTTACAAACTGAAAACGCATTTTGAAGTCAACAAAAAAAAATTTAGTGAAAGGTATTTTTATATAAATAAAACCAGGATGGTGTACTTAGGAAAAAATATGTGCATTTAACTATTGGCTATTACTATATACACTTCTCTAACTGCTAAATGCACTCATTTTTGCATTTTTTATAAGAGTGTTCACATGTCGGTTTGGTTTAGATTTATGGAAAAATAAAATCCAAACCAATTGACTTTGATTGGTTTGGATTTCAGAAATTTTTTTTGTCTAACCTAAATCAAACCAAACCGATAATGAACATGTTGGTTTGGTTTCGGTAATCGGATAACCGACCAATTTTTTTTATATAGATGTAAATAAAATTAAAAATAACATGGTTTTGTCTTAATTTTGACAAATAATGTTATAATATAATGAAAGATACATATTTGAATGTTATTGACTTATAACCAACTAAATAATAACATAAATTATAGAAAATAACACATGATTAATTGATTAAATCATAAAAATCATCTATGTATAATGACTAAAAGGAAATAAACTAAATTATCCAACACAAACCTTGATTTTGAAGGCAAATTGAAGTAAAACACAATGATCATAAGATTCAAAAGAACACAATAGTAGGTAAATTAGACGTTAATAATAATAGATATATAGTTGATTTGGTTCTGATTTGGAAAGTGTGAATCTATTACCCGAACCAATCAATATCGGATTTCATTTGGTTTGATTCGGGTCCAACCCGAACATGAAAAAATCCAAACCAATTTAATTGGTTTGGTTCGGATTCGTCGAATTTGTCAGATTAATCCGGACTGATGAACACCCCTAATTTTTTTTACTTTCATTTTTCAAAAATTTCCCATTCTCAAAGTTAATATCTAGATTGCCAAACACATTCTCACGGATGGATTAACATTACCGGATAGTAAAATTCAGAAATGTGTTAAAATTTTAGGATTACCAGAAATAAATTTTTGGAATAGTTAACACATTCTGAAGTTTTGTCCACTAGCAGATTCCAGATGCGAATCAAACTTTTCCTCATTCATAACTTTTGAACATGCATCTTCTTCAACCTTATGAACAAATAGTTACTTCCAGTACATTATTAGAATAATCATAGGTACTTTGTACAACTCCCACAACCATAGCTGGAAGAATATCAAGAAAAAACAAATCCCAAATGATATTTTACTCTGCCTAGCTATAACCTGGTTTTGGTAGTTGCCAATTGGAGTTGTTGCCAAGGACATAATTTTCAATAAGGGCAAGTAGGAAGCATGTTGGTGGGGGGTTATGCTACCTTGCAATTTTCAATCATTGGAGAAGAGAGAACAATAGAGTGTCGTAAAACCAAAAGGGAGAAGTGCGAGCGAAGGTGAGGAAACGAGCAAGGAGTGCAAAGGTTACTTAAGTATATTTATATAAAAATAGTCGACTAAATAACTTATTTTGGTTATTTATCTTACTTTTTTATTCATTTTGATCATTTATTTTTTAAAAAGTTTAATTTGGTCATTTATCTTATTTTTTAGTTCAATTTAGCCTTTTGTCTTTTTAAAAAATTTATTTGATCCTTTATCTTATTTTTTTATTCTATTCGATCTTTTATCTTATTTTTTATGTTCAATTTCATCGTTTAGTATATTTAAAATTGATGTCATTACTCATTTAAAAATAAACTTTTTTTGTTCAGTTTTCTCTCTTTCCCCTTTACTTCATTTTTAACAAAAAAAATTCATTCTAAAATGATTAATAAGATCAATCTTAAATGGATCAAATGACTAAACTGAACAAATTATAAAATAAATGATCAAAATAATTTTTTTTAAAGATAAAGTTTCAAACTAAACCAAAAAAATAAGATAAATGATTAAATATGTCATTTGGCAAAATAATCAAAGGGAAATGCATGTAGTAAATGGGGGCAATGTAAATAGGAACTTCCTTAACTATGCACTTGTATAACTTGCCACAATTCATGAACAGCTCAACTTCCATAAATTTTTTCACAACAAAACTGTTGTTTGATATATGAAAAACTTTAAATGGAGTTTTAATAAAAACAAGTCAGACCAAACACTTAAGCAAATTTATAAGGAAAAAAATCTTTGCAAAACATGAAATCACAACTCAAAGGTCGATAAGAAGATTAACAAAAATAATAAAAATACAAATATTTTATATTGATTCGTCTTTACCATTGAGGTTATGTTCAGTTATTGACAACTCACAAAGTTTTACTACCTTTCTCAACAAAAATATAAGTATTATTCATTGACACATCTAGCTCTATCAAGTAGATTTACAAAAATTTCAAGGGGCTGGGGAAAGCTTGAACCCAATTCCTACAGTGATGAATAAAAGTGCAATTAACATTCCTGGAGAGTTATACATTTGTGTATTGATAAGACCGTTCACTATTTCTTGAAGCTCGATCTTGAAAATACAATGAACACACTGCAAATGAACCAAGAGGAGGGGGTGAATTAGTTCAAACTGGATATTTAAAACTTTCTGAAACAAATTGTGGAATTAAACACTTAGGATCGTATCACTAGTTCACTTTTTTCAAATCCAGAAATCTTTCTTCACCCAAGATCAACCATGGAAGTGAAAGCAATGACAGAAAATGTTTCTTTGATAATAACTCTTGATTTCACAAAGACATGTAATGAAACATACAAAATTTAAACAAGAGACAAAGCAATTATACTGGTTCACCTCTCAACCTTGGAGGCTACATCCAGTTGCTTCCAAACCACACTAGGTTATAGTAATTACTATATCAAAAAAAATCTTTTACAAGCAATCCACAAATGACTTTCTTTATCAACACTAGACAAAGATCCTGATTCTAAAACCCTATTAGAATACAAATCACCAAGATGTTGAGAACCCTACTCAGAATCTCAAACCTAGACAACCCTACTCTAGTTTCTTGAAAAGAAACTAATGATATATCACAAAACAACAGAAAATGTTAGAACATCTAAGAAGATAGGTTCAAGATAAACACAATTTGTGATCCTTCATGTATGAATGAATGAAAATGAAATGAGAATACCACACACACTCCAGGTTGTAAGAAATCTATAGCTCAGAAGCTCTATCTTGAAAACCTTCTTTTCTTTAACACATTTTCTCAAAACTCAGAATTCTTGATCCTTACAAGAAATGATTTTTCACTTCAGCAAATCAGACTTTGAAACTCTCAGAAAGCTCTTTAACTCTTGTGTATATCACTCATGTCTCTAGAACAATTCGTTCAATGTGTATATATAGATAGAAGACCCAAACAGCTTTTTATAAAACAGAATTAACTAACAATAATTGATTAATCTGTTAGTGTAATCGATTAAATTGCCATAAGTAATTGATTAAAATACTAGATAATCGATTAAATTGTTCTTCAGCTTTCTGAAAATGGTTTCATGAACAAAATAATCAATTAAATCGTACTATAATCGATTAAACCAGAACAGCATCAATGCAAACGAATGAAGATAATCGATTACATAGTGAGATAATCGATTATTCCAGTGATGCATGGTTTTTTATAAAGCACTATGTAATCGATTACAAGAAGCCTGTAATCAATTAAACTGTTCTTCAAGGCTTTTCCATAATCATATGAATGTCTTTAATCGATTATATTGCTTGTGTAATCGATTAAAGCAGTAAGTATTGCTTTCTTTAAAAACTTAGCCATTGAGAACTTCATTTTTTATAAAACCATTTGATTTCTTTAAGTCTGAAAACCATGTATGTATGATCATGAGAATGCACATGCTACTGAATGATCACAAGGCAATTTACTTGACCCATTAAGACAAATTACAAATGCCATCAAATGATTGGGCATGTAAAAAGCTAAAACACCATCAAGCCTTCAATCCTTGCTACATTCTCCTTGCAGCTTCCTTTAATATCAACAATCTCCCCCTTTTTGGATTTGAGCATGCCAAATCAATTGTCCATTTGTCTAAGCTTTTGATTATTTTGGAGAGATGAATGATTCCTGAATTCTAAGTCAGTTTTTTGCAAGAACAAGCATAAGCATCAATCATATCATTTAAAATATGTTCCCCCTGACTTGGGTAGACTTTTCCAAAGTTAAAAGCATACATACATACATGCAATATGTAACATTCAATATTTCAACAATTGTCCCCCTAACTTTATTACAATTCTTTCTCCCCCTATTTGACTTATCAAACACAAAAGATGATTTTAGTATGAACAGGAGAATAAAAGGAGAGAAAAAGAAATACTTGTATTAATAGCAAAGAACAGTACATTAGTCAAATTGAAATTTTAAAATGCTAAAGCAAACATTAACAGTAATGAAGAAACAAAGCAGCAACCTAGAGAGAAAAATACATAAGCAACATAATCAATCTAAGCATAAGCTTATTTATTAATTTCATCACGTTCAAGCCTAGCTTCTAGTTCTCCAATCTAGATTTCATCTCTTCCATAGATGAATTTGTCTCAGCCCTATGCTCATGATGAAGAGACAACAGTGCATCCATCTTTTGAATCATAAGAGACTCAAAAGGACTGTAGGAAGGCTGAGTAGAACCTTCAGCCTCTTCTCCTTCTTCTGCATCAGCTTCTTCTTCACCTTCATCATGAGGCAGTTGCTATCCAGCCATCTGCCATCCATAAGGTGTTTTAACCATTCCAAGCTTGGTTAGATGTTTCTCCTTAATGAGGCTATTGCTAGAATTTGTGTTGTCAACAACTTCATCATCAGCTACATCAACCTTGAAGTAATCAATAAATCTGGAAATCAGTACAGCATATGGAAATGGATAATTCATCAATCTTTTGGACTTCAGCATGTTCTCCTGAATAATGAGAATCCAATTCATCTGAATATCACTTTTTAGACCATAAACAATCTGAATATCATCATCTGTGGCTTGTGCATGATTAGTGGACCTAGGAGTCAAGATGTAGGTGATGATATAATGAAGGAGTCTGTCCTCATGAGTCATAGGACCTGTGCTGAGCCTCAATTTCAGCCTCATTTGAGGGTCAAGAAGCATCCCTCTATAGGTCTCCACTCTATTATATCCTTCAGCTTCTTCCTCAAATTTCCTTTCTCCATCAAAGGAAATACCAGCCACCTCTTGCCAAATTTCAGGAGTAATCTCCATGGCAACTCCATTCACTTGAGACAAGATAGTCCTCTCCATGGAAAACTTAGAACAGGTGTAAAACACCTTCACTAACTCAGGGTAAAAAGTACCCTTCATCTCAACAATCTTCTTCAAACCTTGGGCTTCAAGCATGGCTGGGAATTGAAAACCTTCTCTATTGAACCAGCCAAGGTCAAGGTGTTTAGGAGGACATATCAGTTTGGTGGCATTGAATTGGATGTAGGTCATTTTCTCTCTTTCATTGGATAACCAATGATCTAACCTATTCACTACAGGGTTAGAAGATTCAGCAGCCTTTCTCTTAGAAGTTTTGGTTCTTTTACGAGCTGACATAATGGCAAAGTGAGGAAGACTAGAGGTTCTAGACTCAGAAGATAAAAGACACAGCAAAGCTTAAGGTAGAAGATGAGAATGGTGTGTCTTTACCCTTCAACATAGGCTGTTTATATAGATGAATTTGGGCTCCAAGATTAAAATTTGAAATGTACAGCAGTTAATACAAATTAACCCACTAAAATTTAAGCACAATAGATTCAAAATTTGAATTTGGTGGTAGTTGGGCAGTTTCAATTTCCAATAAAATCTGCAGATTTTGCTGTAACTCCATGAATAATCGATTATTTGCTTATGTAATCGATTAATTCATAAGCAGAATCAATTTTTACAAAGGCTGTAATACATTATTTCGAAGTGTAATCGATTATTTCAGTGAAGATTCGAGCTTTCAGACAATATGTATACAATATATTCGATTACCATTCACTGTAATCGATTATTCCAGTGAATTGAAATTTTGTAAAAGTATTTTAAGCTTATGTAATTGATTACTTCGATGGCGTAATCGATTATTTCAGTGACTTGCATTTTCTGGAAAAAAAAATTCATGAAGAATCATCGATTATCCTGCTAATGTAATCGATTACACAAGTAAAAAAAAATCATTTTAAACAGCATTTCAAGTTCATTTAATCGATTAAGGAATGAATTAATCGATTATTACAGTAAAATTATCAGTATGAATAGTGATTATGCAGGAAATTTCACATTTGTATGATTTTGAGATGAATGGTCAATTAATAATTCAATTTCATGTAAATGAGCATATACACAACAAGTTAACACACACTAGATTCATCAAGTATCCTTATCATGTTTCTAAGTGTGTAGAATCTATCTCTATCCAAAGGCTTAGTGAAAATATCAGCTAATTGATAGTTGGTTTCAACAAACTCAATTTTAATGTTACCCGTTTGGATATGATCTCTGATAAAATGATGTATGATCTCAATGTGCTTGGTCTTTGAGTGCATGATAGGATTTTTGGATATGTTGATGGCACTTGTGTTATCACACAGCAAAGGTATCTCCTTTATCTCAACACCAAAGTCTTGAAGTTGTTGCTTCAACCAAAGACTTTGTGCACAGCATCTTCCAGCAGAAATATATTCAGCTTCAGCAGTGGATAAGGCAACACATGATTGCTTCTTGCAGTGCCAAGAAATCAATGAGCTTCCTAACATGTGGCATATTCCACTTGTACTCTTTCTATCCAATTTGCACCCTGCAAAGTCAGAATCAGAATATCCAATCAAGCTGATAGATGTACCTTTTGGATACCAAAGTCCTACTTTTGGTGTAGACTTGAGATACTTTAGGATCCTCTTGACTGCAGTTAGATGATTTTCTTTGGGATTTGCTTGATATCTAGCACACAAACACTCACAATAGGTAGATGCTGCCATTGGTGTTGCAGCATCTTTGCAATTTTCCATTTCAAACTTCTTGATCATCTCTAGATAGTACTTGGCTTGACTAAGGAAAGTTCCATTCTTCAATTGCTTGACTTGTAGTCCTAGAAAGAATGTGAGTTTCCCCATCATTAACATCTCAAATTCACTCTGCATTGAGACTGAAAATTCTCTGCACATAGATTGATTAGTTCAACCAAATATAATGTCATCTACATAGATTTGAACCAACAAGATATCATTTCCTCTTTTCTTTATGAACAAGGTTTTGTCAACTTGACCTCTTATGAAAGATTGTTCAAGCAGAAATTTGCTTAACCTTTTATACCAAGATCTTGGTGTTTGTTTCAAACCATACAAAGCTTTTCTTAATTTGAAAACATGGTTAGGATGTTTGTGATCAACAAATCCAGGGGGGCTAGTCTACATATATTTCTTCTTCAATTTAAGCATTTAAAAAATGCACTTTTGACATCCATTTGAAACAATTTGAAATTCATCAAACATGCATATGCAAGTAGCAACCTAATGGCTTCTAATCTAGCTACTGGAGCATAAGTCTCATCATAGTCTATGCCTTCCTCTTGGTTGTAACCTTTAGCAACCAATCTAGCCTTATTCCTTACTATGATTCCACTTTCATCCAGCTTGTTTCGAAAAACCCATTTTGTGTCAATAGGTTTATGAGTTGATGTTATAGGGACTAACTCCCAAACTTCATTTCTTTTAAATTGATTTAACTCATCATGCATGGCCATTAACCAATGTTCATCCAGAAAAGCTTGATTAATACTTTTTGGTTCAATATGTGAAACAAAAGCCATGGTACAACAAAGATTTCTTAAAGAGGATCTAGTAGAAACTCCTTTGGATACTTCCCCTATTATATTGTCAAGGGAAAGATCTTTAGTTGTCCTCCAATCCTTGTGCTTTTGTAAAGAAGTTGAATGTTCCAGTACATCATTTGGTTCAACCTTTTCTTTATCATTTAGATCATTAACTTGCACAAATTCTTCCTTTTGCCCTGCATCATCATCATACTCCAAATTCTCTTTGGAAGGATTAGATTCATCACAAATGACATGGACAGATTCCTCAACACACAATGTTTTTTTATTAAAGATCCTATAAGCTTTACTTTGCAAAGAGTAACCAAGAAAAATTGCTTCATCAGCTTTAGAATCAAATTCACCAAGAGAATATTTACCATTGTTTAATACAAAACATTTGCAGCCAAATGCTCTCAAATGAGATATGTTAGGTTTCCTTCCTTCGTATAGTTCATAAGGAGTTTTCTTTAAAATAGGCCTTATGAGAATTCTATTCAAAGTATAACAAACCATACTCACAGCATCAGCCCAAAAATGCTTAGGCAAGTTTGTTTCATTTAGAAGTGTTCTTGCACCTTCCTCAAGAGATCTGTTTTTTTCTCTTCACAAAAATTTACAAAATATTCATTTTGGAATTCTCCACCATGATCGCTTCTAATTGAAACAATATTGCAAGCTTTTTCATTTTGAATAATCTTGGCTAATTTTCTAAATGCTGTGAATGCATCACTCTTGGATCTTATGAATAAAGTCCATGTGTATCTTGAGTAATCATCAACAATAACAAGTCCATAAAAATTTCCTCCCAAGCTCATGGTTCTTGAAGGACCAAATAAATCCATATGAAGCAACTCCAGAGGTCTAGAAGTTGAAACAACATTTTTGTTTTGAAAAGAATTCTTTGTTTGTTTCCCTTTTTGACAAGCTTCACATATTTTATCCTTCTCAAACTTAAGCTTAGGTAAGCCTATGACCAAATCCTTTTTCACAAGCTTATTCATATGATGCATATTTATATGACTAACTCTTCTATGCCATAACCAAGTTTCATCAGTTTTACTTACAAGGCAGCTAGTCTTATGAATGAATGCATGATCAATGGATAAGACATAAATGTTACCCTTTCTCTTACCAACATGGATAACCTCACCACTTTGATTGTCACAAATCAAACAACAATTGTCATTGAATGACACTATAAACCCTTTGTCACATAATTGACTTATGCTTAGGAGATTATGTTTCAAGCCTTCAACATATAAAACATTTCTGATAATAGTTTTGAGGCTGTATCCTATGCTTCCTTCTCCAATTATCTTCCCTTTGTTTTTATCACCGTAGGTGAAAAATCCTCCATCTTTTAGTATAACATTTGTAAGCATGGAAATATCACCTGTCATGTGCCTAGAGCAGCCACTATCAAGATACCATAGTGATGATTTTGCTCTTAGACACACCTGCAAAATTCAAATCAAGTAACAAGGAAAGGTACCCAATTTAAGTTGGGTCCAAAGGGGTTAGCTCTTTTCTTTTCTTTTTCACCCAAACATATTCTCCATTAGGCACATAATATCTTCTTGCATAGCATTTAAAAGATGTATGTCCCTTTTTCATGCAATAGTTACAAGTTACAGTTCTTGATGATCTTTCAAAGTAAGCATGTTGATTAAACTTTGATTTATAAAAGCTCTTTTGATTCTTCTGTTTTGGTGGTATGGTTTTTCCAGAAGATTTTGAACCATGTTTGTATCCCAATCCAAAAGTATCTCCAACATATTTTTGCACACTTAACATTTCAGCCAAGTTGCATTTACCTCCATACAGTCTTCTCAAAAGATCAACCAAATAGTTATTTTCTGAAAGAAGTAACATATACTTTTCTCCTTGGCTTCTTTTGAAAGCATCAAACTCATCTTGTAACAATATGCATTTTTCTGCCTTAGAAGAGGAAGAAGGACATATAAAACCATTGGCCTTGTAACTTGAAAGAAATTTTTCATTCTCCTCTTTCAACTTACAAAGTTCACTTTGCATTTCTGCAAGTTTGGTGATATGACATCTTAGATCTCCTTTCAGCTTATTATTTGCCTTAGCTAGCCTTTGAGCCTCATTATGCATTTCATGAAAAGCATCAACAATGTTATCATATTGAGAGCTTACCTCAGATTAAGCACTTGAGTAATCATTATCACTCAATGTTGAAGTGAAGCACACATTTGCTTCTTCTTCATTCTCACTACTTGATTCAGAACTTGTTGATTCATTATCTTCCCATGAATTGTAGGCTTTCTTTGGCTTTCCTTCCTTCTTAATCTTCCTCTCACCTTGTTGTTTCTTTAAAAAGATTGGACATTCAGATTTGATGTGTCCAGGCTTACCACATTCAAAGCATGTAAAGTTGGTGGAGGTGTTGCCGTCATTCTTTTTGTTGTTGTTGTTGTTGAACTTTTTGAATTTTTTATTTTTGTTCCTTCTCATGAATTTTCTGAACTTTTTGACAATAAGATTCATGTTGTCATCTTCATCTTCTTCACTTGAATCTTCTTCATTTTCAACCTTAGATGATGCAGCTTTCAAGGCTATGCTCTTATGTTTCTTTTCTGCATCTTCAGCATTGGTTAGTTGTGACATTTCAATTTCATATTCAAGTAGCTTACCAAATAGTGCAGTCATGGATATTTTTGATAAAGCTTTTTTGACTCCTTGATAGTTGTGACTCTTGGTTGCCATGGCCTTGTGAGACACTTCAAGATTTTAATGTTCAATTCTTTAGTATCAAATATCTTTCCAAGGCCAAGAAGATGATTGACAATATGAGTGAATCTTGTTTGCAGCTGAGAAATGGTTTCTGTATTGTTCATTTTGAACATCTCATACTCATGAATCAAGGCATGCTTCCTTGATCTCCTAACTTCATTTGTACCTTCATGAGTTACTTCTAGCATTTCCCACATTTCTTTTGCACTCTTGCATCTCACAGTTCTAAAAAATTCATTATAAGACAAAGCAGATGTTATCATATTTTTGGCTTTAAAATCATATTGCACAATCCTCTTTTCTGTATATGTCATTTCATCCCATTCTTTGGGAACCAGTTTATTATCAATAGTTTTCATAGGAACCAAATGACCTTTTTCAATTGCATTCCATGCTCCGGGATCATTGGATTGAATAAAGATTTGCATTTGATTTTTCCAAAAACTAAAATGCTCACCCTCAAACATTGGTGGACAATTGAGAGAAGCTCCCTCTCTAAAGGTTATTTGAGTAGTATTCATTTTCTTTACAAAAGAAAGTGATCTTGAATATCTTTCAAGAACCAGCTCTTGATACCAATTGAAAATGCAATGAACACACTGCAAATGAACCAAGAGGGGGGTGAATTGGTTCAAACTGGATATTTAAAACTTTCTGAAACAAATTGCGGAATTAAACACTAAGGATCGTATCACTAGTTCACCTTTTTCAAATCCAGAAATCTTTCTTCACCCAAGATCAACCATGGAAGTGAAAGCAATGATAGAAAATGTTTCTTTGATAATAACTCTTGATTTCACAAATATATGTAATGAAACATACAGAATTTAAACAAGACACAAAGCAATTATACTGGTTCACCTCTCAACCTTGGAGGCTACATCCAGTTGCTTCCAACCCACACTAGGTTAGAGTAATTACTATATAAAAAAAATCTTTTACAAGCAATCCATAAATGACTTTCTTTATCAACACTAGACAAAGATCCTGATTCTAAAACCCTATTAGAATGCAAATCACCAAGATGCTGAGAACCCTACTCAGAATCTCAAACCTAGATAACCCTACTCTAGTTGCTTGAAAAGAAACTGATGATATATCACAAAACAACAGAAAATGTTAGAACATCTAAGAAGATAGGTTCAAGATAAACACAACCTGTGATCCTTCATGTATGAATGAATGAAAATGAAATGAGATTACCACACACACTCCAGGTTGTAAGAAATTTATAGCTCAGAAGCTCTATCTTGAAAACCTTCTTTTCTTTAACACATTTTCTCAAAACTCAGAATTCTTGATCCTTACAAGAAATGATTTGTCACTTCAGCAAATCAGACTTTGAAACTCTCAGAAAGCTCTTTAACTCTTGGGTATATCACTCATGTCTCTAGAACAATTCATTCAGCTTTTTATAAAACAGAATTAACTGACAATAATCGATTAATCTGTTAGTGTAATCGATTAAATTGCCATAAGTAATCGATTAAGATACTAGATAATCGATTAAAATACAAAGAGTAAAGAATGAACGTTAATGTCTCACGAAAGAACTGTTGTAAAAGAGTGATTTCTCGAGACATCAACTCTCAATAATAATTAAGTAGGGATTTGAGATATGTATACAATTGTCTTATCCCTTTTCTTGTGTGTATTCCTTCCATGTTCTCATTTCCTGATCTGTGCAGGGAGTGATGTGTGGACAAAATGATTGTAAGATAGCTTATGATCTCCAAGTCTTAGCCAGTCTGTGGGGAATCAGAATAGAGAAGAAGCTTAAGCTCTATGTGATGATCTTGTGGTGGAAACCTAACTAGTGGTTCAATTTTAACTTCTGATGTGTGTTTGAATTGTTCTGTAGAGATTTTTGGTAGAAAA
Source organism: Glycine latifolia (assembly GCA_013407115.1). NCBI lineage: Eukaryota > Viridiplantae > Streptophyta > Magnoliopsida > Fabales > Fabaceae > Glycine > Glycine latifolia. The sequence continues at coordinate 21,882,363 of CM023954.1, forward strand.
TTATTTATTGATCTGATTTGTTTGTCTCTCAGCCAAATTGATGTTATTTTGGATATGGACTGGTTAGCTTTCAAACATGTTTTGTTAAATTATTTTGATAAAACTGTGGTGTTTGATGATTCTGAAGTAAGTAAGGATGAGATGTTTATCTCTGCCAATCAAATTGTGACATCTTTGAAATAAGATGCTAAAGTATATATACGATCTTGTTTAACCTGGAAGTAGAAACCAAGGTTCCTATAGGTGATTTCCCTGATATTTAAAAGTTTCCAGAAGTGTTTTCCAAAGATATATCTGGTTTACTACTTACGAGAGAAATAAAATTTTCTATAGATTTGGTACCTGGCGCTGGATTCATATCCATAGCCCTTATAGGATGTCTCCTATAGAGTTAACCGAGCTTAAGAAACAGTTAGAAGAATTGTTGGAGAAACAGTTTGTGAAACCCAGTGTGTCTCCATGAGGAGCACCAGTGTTGTTAGTGAAGAAGAAAGATGGAATCATGAGATTGTGTGTAGATTACCATAAATTGAATAAGGTAACGATTAAGAACAAGTACCCTTTGCCTAGAATAGACGATCTTATGGATCAGCTGATAGGAGCTTGTGTGTTTAGTAAGATAGACCTTAGGTCAGGTTACCATCAGATATGAGGGAAGATTGAGAATATTTCAAAGATTGCCTTTAGGACCCGATATGGTCACTATAAGTATCTAGTCATGCTCCTTGATGTAACTAATACCCTGGTGTGTTTATGGATTATATGAATAGCATATTTCACCTCTATCTCAATAGTTTTGGGGTAGTATTCATAGATGATATTTTGGTGTACACTAAGACTAGAGAGGAGCATGAAAAGCACTTGAGGATTGTGCTGTAAACCTTTAAGGACCAACAATTTTATGCTAAGATGTCAAAGTGTGAATTTTGGTTAAAAAAGGTTAGTTTCCTAGGACATGTGATATTCCAAGGCAGTATAGTTGTAGATTCTTCTAAGGTAAAAGCGATTCTTAAGTGGGAGAGTCCTAAGTCGGTGTTTGAGATTAGAAATTTTCTGGGTTTAGCAAGATACTACCAGAGATTCATAGAAGGTCTCTCCACGTTAGCCTTGCCTTTAACCAAGATGACTCGTAAGGGTTAAGTTTTTCTGTAGGATGCCCAATGTGAAAATAGTTTCCAAACCCTTAAGGAAAAACTGATGATCGCTTGTGTTTGTTTTGCCTAACCCAAGAAAACCCTTTGAGGTGTATCAAAGATGGGTTTAGGAGAAGTGTTAATGTAGAATGGTCAAGTAGTGGCCTATGCTTCTAGACAACTCAAGATGCATGAGAAGAATTATCCTACCCATTATTTGGAGGTAGCTGCTGTAGTGTTTGCTCTTAAGATATGGAGGCACTACCTTTTTGGCTCCAAGTTTGAAGTGTTTAGTGATCATAAAAGCCTTAAGTATCTGTTGAAGAGTTGAATATGTATCAGAGGAGATGGTTAGAGTTTCTTAATGATTATGATTTTGAGATTGGCTATCATCCTGGCAAAGCCAATGTAGTGGCTGATGCTTTGAATAGGAAATCCCTACATGTATATGCTTTGATTGTTAGGGAGTTGGATCTCTTAGAACAGTTTAGGGACTTTAGCCTTGTGTGTAAGGTTATCCCTAGCAATGTGAAATTAGGAGCTTTGAGAATTACTAATAAGTTGCTAGGAGAGATCAGAAAAGGCCGAAAGTCTGATCATTTTCTGAAGACTCAGTTAGAAGCCATAGCGTCAGGGAGAGATAGTAGTTTCCATGTGGGACCAGATGGAGTTCTGAGACTTTAAGATAGAATCTGTGTCCCCAATGTACTTGAGCTTAAGAAGATGATTTTGGAGGAAGGACATAGGAGTAGTTTGAGTATTCACCCTGGTACTACCAAGATGTATCAAGATCTCAAGACAATGTTTTGGAGGCCAAACATGAAGAAAAATGTTAGTAAGTTTGTGTATGCATATTTAGTCTGTCAAAAAGCTAAGATAAAACATCAAAGACCCTCAGGCAAGTTACAACCCTTAGAGATACCCCAGTAGAAGTAGGACAATATCTCCATGGATTTTGTTATAGGACAACCTAGAACTCTGAGAGGTTTAGATTCTATCTGGATTATTGTTGACAGATTGACCAAATTTGTTCACTTTATCCCCATCAATATCAGGTTTCTTAGAGAAATTGACCTCTTTGTATATTAGGGAGATCGTCAGATTACATGATGTGCCGTCTAGCATAGTATCTGACAAAGATCTTAGATTCACCTCTAGATTTTGGGAGAATCTAAACAAAGCATTAGGAACCAAGCTTAGACTAAGTTCAGCTTATCACCCTCAAACCGATGGTTAAACTGAACAGACCATTCAATCTCTAGAGGACCTTTTGAGGATATGTGGGTAGTTGTGAGAGGTTAGTTGGGAGAGTGTTTTTGCCATTGATTGAATTCACCTATAACAATAATTTTCATTCTACCATTGGTATGGCTCCCTACGAAGCTCTATATGGTAGAAGGTGTAGGACACCTTATGTTGGCTAGAACCCGGAGAAAACCTCACTTTAGGACCTGAAATGGTACAACGAATCACTGAGAAGGTCAAATTGATCCAAGAAAAAGATGAGAACTACTCAGAGTAGGCTAAGCTTCAATCTTGATTTAAGAGTTTAGTTGGATTAACCTTTATGATTAATGGTGCAAATTTATGGTTGGCATACTAGGTTGGATATTCATATAATTAGAGGTTACTTTATGATGTACTCTAATAGATTGAGTGTTGAAATATGTTGATGAGTGAAGTGCTAAAATATTAGAGATTGTTGGACTTGATTTTGATAATCAATGTGATATGGAAAAGTACGTCAGGAGAGAATGCAACATGGGAACTAGAGAATCAGGTGTGATAAGCCCATCCAACCTTGTTTGAGTGACGTAAATTTTGGGGACGAAATTTCTAAAAGGGTGGGAGAGTTGTAACACCCTGAAATTTCAATAACTGAAAATATATGGTTGAAATGTTGTATGAATTATCCTTGTGCAACTACATTATGTGAAAGTTAGGTTATGTGAAGTTTGTTTGCTCTATGTTTGAATTATTTGTGTGAAATATTAATTAGATATAAATAGAGATACTACAAAAATGTTTGAAGGAAAATGACCATATTACCATTTCCCTTGATGTGAAAATTACCATAATGCCATCGAAGTAAAATTACAATAACGCCATTGGAGTAAAATTACCATAATGTCATCGAAGTAAAATTACCATAATGCCCTTAGATATTTTGGTAAGATATTTTGAAGTGAAAATTACAATTATACCCCTAGACTAAGTGGCAAATTACCATAATACCCTTGAGATTAAAATTACCAAAGTACCCCTAGATATTTTGGTGAGATATTTTGAAGCAGAAATTACAATTATACCCCTGGAGTAAGTGACAATTTACCAAAATACCCTTAGATATTTTGTGAAAACTTAAGGAAATTACAGAAATGTCCCTAGGATGGAAAATTACCAAAATATCCTTAGAAACAGACAAACATCACAAGAAAACTGGAAGTACCTACTGGTCGAAAATGTATGATTAGGTACGCCAGAAGATAAGTCTCTAAATTTTACTAATGAATATAATAAGTGCAAGCAAATAAACCATACAGTAAAAATGAAGGAAAATCGCATCATGAGCTATAGTTTCGGACCATGTGATGATATGGTGAAGAAAATTATCACATGAGATGTACAAGAAGGATAAAATAGAAGCAAAAGACTAAGTAGCAAGTTTAGAAGTGCTTAAAATAAATTTAGCTATGATTAGTTAATTTAAGGAAGAAACAAATCCTAGCATATGTAGGATGTAGGAGCTTAAGGTCATTTAAATAAATAACTGAAAGCTACATGAAGTACACTTGGTTTAAATTAAAAGAAACAAAAACATAAACCATAACATGTATGGTACGTGAGAATTAGAATTAATTTAATTGGTTGTGGAAGTGCAAATCATGTGTGTATGCACGTGTACTTCCTAGAAATAGTATACATAATCTATTTGTACAGCCATGTATAAAGCAAAGAAGAATCTAGCTTATCCAAGAAGCATTCCACGTTGCATGATCAGCCATAAATGAAGGGAATAAGCTAAATCAAGTCTTGCAAGGAAGCATTCTACGTGCACTTTGGTCAACAAGGAAAGGAATCTTTGCTTTTGAATGCATTAAATGCATGAAATAAAAATATCTTCATAGCATGATGACTAGGTTACATTTTTAACTAGATTTCTTTCTATAAATACTCCCTTTGAGATGAAAAACCTGCACAAGCAAGGCTTCATTCAAAACCCACGGCCATTTGCTCCCTTTTCTCTCACTTTTGCTTCATTTTTCTCTTCTCTTCTTCTTACTCAAACCGTAGCTTTCAGCAAGTTTACATATCATTTCTTCATCCAAAATCTTCTATTAGAAGATGGCTATTTTACTCTTCAAGCTCTTGAATCATTTCAGCAAATAAATACTTTGGTAAGTATTGCTATTAAAATTCGTATGGTTTGAAGCTGAATTTTTGGACTGTGTTGAAATTTCCATATCTTCCTCTGTACTTCACCAAATGAGGTGTGTGACCACTCATTTTAAAGCTTAGGGTGTCTACTATGTTGTCCTAAAATATGAGACCAAACTAAGTAGTGAATCGTGCCCAGAAATTATTTTAGTTCAAGCTGTCCGAAACTGTCCACATCAAACAGATTCTGCAATCCATTTTGAAAATTTTATTTCTCTCTCATTTCTTACTCAAATTAGGTGTATGGTATATGGAATTAAATATCTGGATGTCAACTATAACATATAAAAATTTCAGATAAATCTGGATTGTGTACTGCTTGCAGTCACGAAAACACTAAGGGATGTCAGTGTAGAAATTGGAACTCGCTGGCAGTTTTGAAGTCTAGTTTTAAAAATGTTATAGCTAGAGTTTTAGAAATCCAAATAAGGCATATGATACCTTTTTAGAAAGCTTAGGAAGTCTAGTTTAACATACTAAAAGATGGGAATTTATTAACTTACAGACTAGCACAAATTATAGGAAGAACCGAATTATGTATGGTGCGAAATCTATGCTAAATTATTTTCAATTTGGTATATAGTGCTCTGCATTTGGACCATGGCACGTGAACTTAAGAGAGCTCAAAAGAATTCTACAAAGGGGGCTATCAGAGAGATAGAGATAGGTAAGGGGAGTTTGTTATTTTTTTACAACTTTTGATACCATAGTTGGAGGCCAGGGAGTCCAACTATGAGCATAACTGTCTGTCCCTGCGGTGTGCTGGTTTTCAAGAAAAACTATGTTTTCAACTAATGTGATGTGATATAATTATGATTAATGTGTGTTTGTTCCTATGTGTGCTCATTTTCAAGAAAAGTTATATTTTAAACTAATGGGGATGTGATGTATTTATGATTGATGTGTGTTTGTTCTTGTGTGTGCTTGTTTTCAAGAAAAACTATGTTTTCAACTAATGGGATGCGATGAATTGGCATGTTGATGGATAAAACTATGAATAATGTTGTTGTTGTAATGATTGAATTTTTGGGAAAAGTCTTAATTACAGAGGAGACTCTGCCCAAAATTTTATAACATGTTTTCCTATTTAATTATTCATTAAATTTTAAATGGGCATAAAAGAATGTTTTATATATTGTAGTCCTCCTCTTTAATTTAGAATTTTCCTAAAAATATCAGTCTTGTGATATGATGAATTGTGAATGTATGAAATTTGGGTTGTCTGAAGACCTAGGAAATGTGAATCTCAGGCATATGTATTATGTATAGATATGAAATGTGATTACTTGTGATGTCATTGATGATATTGAAATTGAGATGCCATTGATGTAGTTGATAAAATTTAAATGAGATAATATTGAGATGGTTGATGATATTGAAATGAGATCAGTTTGATATGTATGATAATGATATTGAGATGATGTGATGTTGATGTTGATAATGACATTGATGAGAGATAATGTTGATGTGAACAATGTCATTGTGTGATATGGATACACATGGATACCCATGGTTGTATGTTGTGTATGTCCACGTGGGGTACATTGACTGGTTGGATAACCTTGCGAGGGTGGGTTTACGAATTTTAAGCATCCTAAGAGAGAAAGGGGTTGTTTAAAATTCCGGTCCCTATCTATCCATGGTCAGTGTATCGGTGATGTTGTGTATGTACATGGGGGTGCATGACTGGATAACCTTGCGAGGGAGGGTTTACGAATTTTAAGCATCCCAAGAGAGAACGAGAGTGTTTAAAATTCCAGTCCCTAGCTATCCATGGTCAGTGCATTGATGGTACCCATGTTTCATACTTCATATTTGCACGAATGGAAATAGAATGATGGACAGTAAGTACCTGGGGTACTAGGGAGCATCACTCTGTTTGGAACTCCCTTGAGACTCAGAGCTGATCACCATGGGGGGGGAGCGACCTGTGCACGACAGGGTGACCTCGATGAGCTACTGCATCATTTACCTAGAGAGGCTATTTCCATGAGGATGGTACCACATTGCATTCTGAGAGTTGAGTCAGGTGCATGCATCATTCTAAGCATGATTGTTTTGATTTGTGAAATGAAATGGATGACTGATTTGTTGAGTGTGTATTGACCTAATGGATTATTGAGAATGTTTGTGGTTGTTAATATTGTTTCCTTTCTAATTATTGTTATTTGGTACTTGTTGATCTTATATAATAAACTCACCCTTGCAACTTTTGTACCGTGTGGTTGGTACCTGTGATGATCACGAACCTTTGTTCGTGGGAGCAGATGATCAACAACAGGTGATATTGGAGAGATATTTCTTTTGTTGGAGCCGCCAAGCCAATGTGACAACGTTGGAATTTATTTTGGAAAGAGTTGTGTTTTGTTAATCAACTCTTCCTTAGTTAGTCCCTTGATTCTTTTGTTAGACATGTAAATGCTAAGGTGTAAGTACATGTAAAATTTTAAATATATGAATGATGTGTACTGGTTTAGTATATGTGTGTGTATATATATATATATATACACACACACATATGTATTTAATCATTGTAATTGTATCGTGTGTATGATAATTATATTATCGCGAAAAAAAATTCACTACCATTTTATAATCAAATTAATGGAGTTTTCATTAAAAATTGAAATTGCACGAGCTATAGTTAGTGATATCGTAGCAACGAGGCGGGTCGTTACAGTTTCACCATGATAGGGAGTCATGCATTGATACATACACTTTGCTCTCATCATGTGTCATGAGAAACCATTGTCCAAGTACCATGACAGGTCTATGCTTCTTGTTATCAAGGACATCTACAACAGGAATAATATTTTTCTTAGGTACCTAAATCTTTTTGGGTCCTCTTATGTTAGCCTTGAAGGGATTGGTTGAACCTTTCATGTGTCCATTTTCCATAGAAATAGCAGACAATGATGTCCTCATCATGAACATATACCTTTCCATCATATCCATTTCCAAATTTGTTTGAGGAACTTTTACAATGTCCTAACAGTTCATTAAGATTATTTGTTCCTTTGAAAATTTTGGATAATGTAGTTGTTGAGGTTCTTATTTACTCATGAATTTTTTCTTACAACATCTTGAGGTTGAATCTTAAATTTTTTATTCTTCAAAAGCTTATCATTCAAGAATTTCATAGATTTCTTGCGTTCTTCACATTCCACCCAAAGATTATGTTTACTCATTTTGAGGTCTTCATAATCTTTATGTGCTTGTGCACATTCTCTCCATAGATCATATCTTTCTTCTTTTTGATGATCATGAAGTTCATTTAGCTCCTTCAAATCCATTTGAAGACCTTTCAGTTTGTTTTCCAACTCCTCAAAGTTATTGAGAATAGTAGCTCTTTCCCTGGCACTTCTCTCAATCTTAAGACATAGATTGGACTCTTTTTCTTTAAAAGTTATGCAAGCTTCACATATCTCAGTGGACTCATTTAACGAAACATCTACTTGATCCTGATGATTTTTCTCAAGTTTTAAATGTCTTTGGATAGATTCTTGAAATCTTTTCGTAGGCTTTTGTAAACTTTTGATAGAATAGATTAGTTAGATAGAATCTCATGATAAGTTTTTCTAAAAGATTCAGAGTCATCAAAATTTACCTTGTCTTTCGGTTTGATTCAAACCACTCAGAAGTTGTATCTGCCATCAGACATATATTGGCTTCTTCATCTTCTTCATCAGAAGAGATGTCATCTAGGTCCCCTTAGGTACTCATAAGACCCTTCTTTTCTTTAGTCTTCAAGAATTTCTTCTTATCTTGACTCTTCTCTAGATCTGGACATTCAGACTTGAAATGTCCAGGCTTTTTGCACTCATAACAAATTATGGAGCTTTTGTCTTTATCCTCATTTTCTCTAGGCATTCTTCTTGAACAGTTTCTCCACTTTAACCCTCCTTTGTTTCTCCACATCTTGCAAAATTTACGAGAAATAAAGGCGAGCTCATCTTCATCCAAGTCTTCCTCATATTCATCATTAGATGAATCATCGACTTTAAGAGCTTTGGACAAATTTCTCAAGACTTGTTCTCTAGATGATGATGCCTTCTTGTTCTTCTGATTACTGAGAGCCAGAGACTTTTCTCTTTTGAGTCATCATCCTGCTGATGTTCTTGTTCATGAACCCTGAGGGTATCGACAAGTTCCTCAAGGGACATAGAGTCAAGATTCTTTATTGCTCTCAACACTGGTACCTGCAGTCTCCACTTCCTAGATAGACTTCTCAGAATTTTGTCAATGTGATCATAATTATCATAAGTTCTACCTAAGGATCGTAGTTCATTAAGAATAGTTTGAAAACTTCAAAACATACATTGTATGTCTCCATTTTCATCCATAGAGAAGAGTTCATACTTATGAGTGAGGAGACTGAGTTTGTTCCTCTTCACCTGTGATATTCCTTCGTATGTTACAGCCAAAGTGTCCCATATCTATTTGGCATTTCTAAAACTGTGTACCTTAGTGTATTCTTCTTCTAAAAGATCACACATTATCACATTATGAGCATTGGAGTTTAGCAAAAATCTAAGTCTTTGTTGCTCCATCCATTGGCCTCTAGGAATTTTATTCAGTTAATCATCATATGAAATATAATCTCCATTGTCCACCACGTCTCATAGATCTATATTAATCAATTCGTAGTGGGCTATCATATGCTCCTTCTAGTAATCATACTTTATGCCTCTGAATAGAGGTGGTTTGTTGATGGAGAATCCTTTTTCTATATCTTTAATATATTGGATCTTTTTCTTAGTATTTTCATATACTTAACCCTTAAGGCCAAGCTCTGATACCAACTAAAATAGCAATAAACACACTAAAAAGGGGGTTGAATAGTGTGTATATAAAAAATATAAACTTTTGCAATATAAAAGCGAATATAGATGGAAACATAAATATGTGGCAAGTCGTCCACTGAAGATAAAGTTGATATTTAAAGAAAATCAATATAGTCGTCCAATGGCTAGATAAAAAAGAGAGTACTTAAATCAGTTTTTCAAATAAACACTTGGTGTTAAAAAGATGATAGAAAGTGTTATAGGAATGCTAAATAAAACTTTATGGAAAGAAGTAGAAATACTTGGTGTATACTGGTTCACTCAACTTGAACTACATCTAGTTCTCCTTTACTCACTAGTAAATGGTTCCACTAGTCAAAACTTGATTACAAAACAAGTATTCTAACATGCCACTCCTGGATTTACAAGTATTCTTAATACCACTTCTGGTACCTTCTTAGACTCCCTTTAAATCTAAGAAACCCAAGTATTGTTTAACACTAAGCCACTCCTAGCTTTCACAAACAAAACTTTGGATGAATACAAGTATTATTGACACTAAACGAGTGAATATATAATTAAGCTTCAATACAAAAATAATTTTACTTTGCAAAGAATAAGCTAATGAAAATTGTATATTAGTCACCTAGCAATTTCAGTAGAGTTTTGCTTCAAATATTTTATTGCTCTCTTGTAAGATTTTTCGTCAGAGAACTTCCTTGATGGAGATGACCTTTTATAGACTTCAGTGAAGAATCTGTTATGGGATCAGTGTCGATTCCTTGAAAAGACCGTTGTCTCACACTGAAGGGTAAGGAGACATGTCATGCTCTGATTGGAGTTACTTGAGAACATGTAACGACTCACTACGATATCACTAGCTCTAATCGTGCAATTTCAAAATTTAATGAACACTCCATTAATTTTATTATGAAAATGGTAGTAAATTTTTCACGATAATACATTTATCATACAACGAATAAATATATAATTGAATACATATGTATGTACATTTTAAACCAGTACATATCATTCACATGTCAGAACTTAGTTTAGTTTTTTACATGTATTTACACCTGAAATTTACATGTCCAACAAAAAGGAATCAAGGAATCAGCTGAGAAAGAGTTGATTAACAAAACACAACTTTTTTCCAAAAAGAATTCCAACGTCATCACGTTGGCTTGGGGGCTTCAACAAAAAGGATCTCCCTCCAAGGCCACCTACTGCTGCTCATCTACTCCCACAAACAAAGGTTCATGATCATCATAGGTACCAACCACACAGTACAAAAATTGCAAGGGTGAGTTTATTATACAAAAACAACAAGCACCAACTAGCAATAATTAGAAGGAAAATAACAAATAATACCCACAATTATTCTCAATAATCAATCAGATCACCACACACTCAACAAACTAGTCATCCATTTTTTCCACAATTCAAATCAATTATGCTTATAATGATGCATGCACCTGACTCAACTCTCAGAATGCAATGTGGTACCATCATCATGGAAATAGCATCTCTCAGGAAAATAATTCAGTAGTTTATCAGGGTCACCCTGTCGTGCACTGGCCATTCCCCCCATGGTGATCAGCCAGAGTCACAAGGGAATTCTAAATCGAATGGCCCCTTAGTACCTGCATTTTTAGCCTATAAAAACCCACAGGTACACACTGCCTTCATTCTATTTCCATCCATGCAATTATGAAGTATGAAACATGGGCACCATCAATGCACTGACCGTGGATAGGGACCAACCCTTCCTCGCAAGGATATCCAACAAGTCGTGCACACCCCATGTACATACACAACATACAATTATGGGCTCATCGATGCATTGACTGTTGATAGGGACCAACCATTCCTCAAGGATATCCAACAGGTCGCTGCACCATTGATCATGGATAGGGACCAACCCTTCCTCGCAAGGATATCTAGTCATGCACCCCATGTGTATCCACAACATACAATGACATTGTCCACATCAACATTATCTCTCATCAATATCATTATCAACATCAACATCATTTCATTTCAATATCATAATCATAAACATCAATATCATCTCATTTCAACATCATCAACCACATCAACATTATCTCATTTCAACATCATCAACCACATCAATAGCATCTCAATTTCAATATTATCAATGACATCAATATCATCTCACTCATCCACAATCCATATTACCCCGAGATTGGTATTTTAGAAAAATTCTAAATTAAAGAGGAGGATTACAATATAGAAAACAAACTCTTATGCCCATTTAAAATTTTAGTAAAGAATTAAATAGAAAAACATATTATAAAATTTTGGGCAAAGTCTCCTGTGTAATTAAGATTTTTCCCAAAAATTCAATCCTTACAACAAAAACATCATTCATAGTTTTATCCATCAATAACCAATTCATCGCATTCCATTAGTTAAAAACACAGTTTTCCTTGAAAACAAGCACACAATAGGAACAAACATACATCAATAATAAATATATTACATCCCATTAGTTTAAAACATAACTTTTCTTGAAAACCAGCACTCAACAGGGACAAGCATACATTACCATAATTGGGTTCCCCGACCCTCAACTATGATATCAAAGCTATAACCAAATAATAAACTCCCTTTACCTATCTACAAAATCTCCCATTAGCTCCTCACAGTGTTGTTTGAGATCCTTAAAGTTCGCGTGCTTTGGCCCAAACGCAAAGCTCTATATACCAAATCGAAGATAATTTAGTATAGATTTCCAAGGCAAGGTCAATATTAACATTTGGGGTCAAATTGTAACGACCCGCCACGTCGCTACTGTATCACTAACTCATAACCGTGATATAAATTCATTTTTAATAAAAGAGCACCCTTTTTGTCAGTTGTGAAAACGATGATAAATTTTCGCGAACATCTAGCAACCATCATCATAGAAAATACACATAAAGTAGGTACTCATAAGATACTTCAAATACATGTAAACACATACAAGACATAGTTTAATTACAAGTAGAAAAGATTATGTCTCAAAATATATGTATATGTATGTATGTATATCAAATGTTTTACATTTAAAAAGAGGATGAAAGTCAGGGGTGTACATAGCAAAACAAGGAGTTCATCCATTAAAACAAGGGGTGCATTTAACAAAAAGCAACTCCTGCCCGGGATCAGGTCCATGACATCCCGGCAAAACACGACAGCTCCAATCAACCCGATCCTCTCCCAAAAGCACCTACTGCTGCCTATCTGCTCACACGAACCCGATTTGCGATCATCACAGATACCAAACCATAAGGTACAACAAAACCAAGGTGAGTTCATCATTCCAAGCGTCCATCGAACACTAACATATACGAACATCCACGAATATCTCATAAATCAACTTATGAAATCTAGCATGATGCTTCTCATCATGCAATGTGGTACCATCCCAGAAATGGATCATCCCTGTGGTCAGATGATGCAGTAGCTTGTCAGGGTCACTCTGTCGTGCACAGGAATCACCCCCCATGGTGATCAGGCAATGGGTGTCAGAAGGAGTTCCCAACAGACATAGCCCCCCAGTACCTCTGTACCCTACAACCAATCATCAACCCCATTTCCTCCATGCAAATGTCGTATGTTACATATGCACCATCAATGTATGACCCAGAACCAGGCTCAACCTGACCTGGCTAGGATAACGCCATACACCCCTATGTAACCCACCGCCCACACGAAGGCCCATCAATGTACTAACTGTGGTCCTCGCAAGGTTTACCACCACCCAGTCCCGGCATCTCACGGCTATACATAGAATATCACCACGGCACCATCAATGTATAACCCAGAACCAGGCTCAACCGGACCTAGCCAGGATACGCCATACACCCCTGTGGGTATTTATGTATATCCAAATGCATTCCTCATCTCAAGCCATCACATAGGCCGAGTTCAAGTGCCACCAATATAATCATATACGTCATCACAAACACGTACAAACAGGTGAACCGGTGTGAAGTACGAGGTGTCCAAGTTGGCACTTAGACATACTACCTCAAGGTAAGAATCCAAACAAAGTCGGTCGAAGGCTAACAAGGTCGGTCAAGGTCAGTAGAACTCGAACAAGGTCGGTTGGGTTTGCTAAGGATTTGCCAAAGGCGGTCAAGGGACCCTTAGGTTTCCTGTAAAGTTCTAAGGACGGGTTCTGCACTATGTAATCGATTGCATAAGCGCTATAATCGATTGCATAAGCGCTTGTAAGACCCCGGGTTTGTATTTCACCAACCTGCACAAGGGTGTAAGGTAACCCGGTCTATTGAAGTCCGCCAACAAGGACCAAGTTACGTCATGCATGCGTGCATGCATGCCATGTAACCCGCTTAACTCAGCCTACCCATCCCAGTAGCCAACATCAAAGCGCGAGGGTTTGACACGTATATCTAACTCGGTCTGCCTATCTCGATAGTCGACATCAAACAAGGGATTTATGTATACGTATAACTCGGCCAACCCATCCCGGTACTCATCACTTTCATGAACACTTCCACAAGTGTCTTAGAAATTCTTCAACATCAAAATACCAACTTCACCCACATGCACGGGGAGATGTTAAAACATCTACTCCCCACAAGGACACCAAACATCAACACAAAATAACACTCAACAAATTTAAGGCATACCAATTCCCATTCATAAAAGACGTAGTTTTTCTGGGAAAAACATCACACACACCAAGGACATGCAGTTATCATCACGGGTGGACTCCCTGGCCCCCAAACCATGCTACCTAAAGCTGTTAAGAAACATGAAAAACTCCCCTTACCTAATCAGGAGTTCGTTCACGAGCTTTACGGTGTGTTTGTCCTAAGCTTCAGCTCCGACCACGAGGTTCTTCTCAGCGTCGGGAGTACCGTAGCAGCTACGGTGGCTCTCGTAGGTTGGAGATAACAAAGAAGGGGTCGAGAACGAGAGGTTTTCTGAGTGAGTTTTAGAGAGAGAACAGAGGAAAGGCAAAGGTAGAAGAAGGAAGAGTAAGCTTGTTGCTATGCCAACCTGCTGCTTATAAACACAGCTGACACAGCATGTTCTCTTAAAGTGCACAGCCAGCAACCACAGCACAGTAGAGTTGCCTTACGTCCAAAACCCATCAAGCACGCATACCAAGACAAAAGCACTCAAATAGCAAGTTATCAATAAAACAAATAATAAAAACACACATCAAGCATTCACTAAACAACTTATAATCTGGGTCGTTACACAAATACCCTCTCAAATTTAAAAGGAGCTAAAATGGTGTTTTTGGGAGTCCACATCAAAAGACATCATTTTGAAATTCCAATCACACCAATGTGACCGGGGCTCAACGAAGGTCATAGAAATGACATCAATTTTATAAAAAGGAAACTTTTACAACATCTCATTTTCAAAGGGTTTTCAAAGGAAGTGTAAAAACTCCCAATAATGGTACCCAAAACACAAGAGACACTAAGAGAAGCTTAAAACTAACTAGGAGGAGACAAGGAAACCACGTTTACCTCGAAGAAACCAAGAAAGAAGGATTGGAGGCTCCGTTCTCTACCGAATCCTCGAGGTGAGTTCCGAAGATTTCGCTCTGATTAAATGGTTCCTCTCCGTGCGATGGTCCAACGGCAAGTGGAGGTTGCTCGTGTTGGTCACTGGTGGGTGTGAGTTGTGGAAGAGGAGGTTCTAGGGTTTTTGGGTGAGAGTTTAGAGAGATTGAAGTGAAAAACGTGTTTCTGCACTACTAGACGTATTTATAATCTGCATGTCTCGCTCAACCACCCTGTCTCGCTCAACGCAATTTCCTCTCTGTTAGGGAATTGGGCTCAACGCACTCATCTCACTCAGTGTGACTGCATGTCCCGCTTAGCGCACCATGTCTCGCTCACCTCAATTTACTGTCTGTCAAGGAATTGGACTCAGTGCGCCCATCTCGCTCAGCACAATTGCATGTCTCGCTCAATGGCCAATCGCACTTAGCACGGTATCAAAAGTTGTTATTTGAAGATCCCAGAGATCACGATATGAATAGATGGTCTATGAAGCTACTGTCAAAATTTGAAGGCGATCCAACAGTTAATGAGCCAAGGATTGTAGTTTTATTGAAAAGGGTTTAGGGTCAAACTATCAACAACCCATATTAAACATAGATCAAACAAACTTCACATCTACACCAAGTAATTGCACAAGGGCAATTCACACAATATTTCAACTAATCTAAACTTATCAAATAATCAAATAACACAACAAATACATCAAACATCTATTTTCAGTTATCAAAATTTTAGGGCGTTACAGAACACATGCACTTCCCTTTTCCCCCATTCTCAGTCTTTTTGAGTTACTTTGAAACTAGATAAACAAGTTAACTAAAGTACAGTGTATAATACTAATTTTCACAAGGGTGGACGCTTTTTGGTTTTAGCATGTTGGACACTAGATAAAACATAGCATTCTCTCTTCGATTTTGGACAATATTGAATACTATTAATTTCTTTAACATATTTATCTTGTGCACTTGTCAAAAATTCATTAGAATATCAATAAATACTTATTGTTATACATCAAAATCCAAGGTGGATGAGATGAATAGTCGTCCAAACCTAACAATGGTGCTTAATCCAACAATTGGTATTAGAACCAAGGTCATGAGTTCAATTCCCAATAGGGCAATTGCTGAGTGGAAGATTGTTTGTCAGGTTGTGGCATCCATTGTCTCATGGAAGAGGCCCAAGTGGGTCAAGACATAGTCAACTCATGGCGCTTGGGTTGTTACACTCTTAAGTAGAAATAGTTGTACCCTGGCTATCAACTATAGCTTTTGGCCAAGTTGTAAGTGCATGATCCAACACAAAGGCTCAATGACAGGTCTAGTGTAAGAGAATTGGATCAAGCTATGCAAGCTCAAACTTTCAAGAAAAGGGATGCTGATAAAAGAAATTGGAAGTGAGGAAAAGGAAAAGGCAAAGGAAATAGGTTTTCCAATATAGAAATAATCAAGGTTGAAGACAACTCTAAATCCTCAAATAAAATAAGATGAGGAAATTTCAACAACCAAGGAAGAAGGAAATGGCAAGACAAAACGAAAATTCAGTGCTTCAATTGTGAAAAATGGGATCATTATAACTCTAAATGTTGGTATGACAAAGGGAAGCAATCCAAGAATAGTGAAGAGAAGGCTAATGTGGCTCAAGATGAAGATACTGATGAGGATCTAGCAACCAGTGATGGAACTTCCAATCACATGACTGGCCATAAAGAATGGCTAAGTGATTTTGATGCAAGTAGAAGGACAAAGATCAAGCTTGCAGATATCAGAACTTTAGTAGTTGAAGGCATGAGAAACATAGTGATTCATAGAAAAGATGGCAAGGCAACACTCATTTAAAATGTGTTGTTTATGCCTGGGATGAAGTGTAACTTGATGAGTGTCAGGCAGCTTATTGACAAAGGATTCTGTATAACAATGAAGCATAAGTTCTTTAAGTTGTTTGATCCAAATCATAAACTAGTATTAAAATCTCCACTTTCAAAGAACAAAACCTTTAAAGCCAACATAAGAATAACTAAAGTGCAATGTTTGAATGCTATCGAGCAAAACCAAGAAAGCTGGTTATGGCATCTACAATTTGGTCACTTAAACTTCAAAAGCTTCAATCAATTAGTAGGTAGTGATATGGTCATAAGAGTCCCAAAATTTACCAATGAGAGCATCAAATGTGCTAAATGTGATACATTCTAATGTGTGTGTCCCTTTTTAAGTACCATCTCTAGGTGGAAACAAGTATTTTACATCTTTTGTTGATGAGTACAATAGAATGATGTGGTTGTACTTAACTAAATCTAAGGATGAAGTGCTTTCAGTTTTTCAAAGATTCAAAGTCATGATAGAGAAAAAAGTGGGAAAGCTATAAAGATTCTGAGAACAGATGGAGGATGAGAGTATACTTCAAAGGCATTTGTGTCCTACTATGAAAAACATGATGTTTTACATTAAGTAACACGCCATATACTCCTTAACACAATGGATTGGCTGTGAGAAGAAATAGAATAGTTCTTAACATGGAAAAAAGCATGATGAAACAAAAAGACATTCCTCATTCATTTTGGGGTAAAGCTGTAAGCACATCAACTTATCTACTTAATAGGTGTCCTACTACAAGGCTGAAGCAAAAGATGCATAGGGAGTACTAGTATGGAAGGAAAACTATGGTAAGTCATCTAAGAAGTTTTGATCCCTGTGTTTCAAACATATACCTAATCTAAAAAAAAGAAATTGGAAGACAAAAGTGAGCCTATGATCCCAGTTGGCTATCATGTCACTGGAGCTTACAGGCTCTCTACAATCTAGTAAAGTAGAAAGTAAGCTCTCTACAATCCAATAATATAGAAAATTGAAGTCAGTAGAGATGTGTTAATAAATGAAGTTGAATCATAGGATTGGAAAAATCAGAAAATCAGCTTTAGACCATTTATTCCAACATTGGTTAAAGGTCAGAATAAGGATGGTGTAGAAGACAATAACTAAAACTTCTCATAATCAAAGGCCACAGAGGCGAAGGCAACTGCCAAGTAGCTTTTCAAATTTTGAAATGATTTCCAATTTTGAAGTAACCTTAGAAAGAGAACTAGTAAAATTTTCTTTGATTGCAGACACAGAACTAATTGACTGTGTAGAAGTCTTGGAAGAGCAGGTCTATAAGGCAACAATGTTGGAAGAACTAAAATCCATTGAGAAGAATCATACTTGGAAGTTGGTGGAACTGCCAGCAAAGAAGAAGCTAATAGATGTTAAATGGTTGTTCAAGCTAAAATTGAACCCCAATGACACTATTGAAAAGCATAAAGCCAAAAGTTTGGCATATATTACTCAAAAGTCTATACACCAGTAGCCAAGCTTGAAATAGTAAGACTAGTTGTGGCACTAGCAAGTAGTAGTAGATGTCCATTATTTCATATGGATGTAAAATCTACATTTTTGAATGGTCCTCTTAAGGAATAGTGTGTGTAACTCAGCCTCCAAGTTTTGAAAACAAAAGGAAGAGAAAATTTGGTGTATAGATTGAATAAAGCCTTGTATGACCTTAAACCTCCTAGGGCCTCCTTCTTGGTACAACATGGTTTCTACAAATGCTCGATAGAATATAGAGTCTATGTAAAGAAAGAAAAAGAGTCAAGTGATACTGATTTGCCTATATGTAGATGATCTACTACTGGTGACTAGGAATGATCCTAAGGACATTGAATGTTTCAAGGCATTGATGATGGCTGAATTTGAAATGACAAATCTAGGTAGCTTGATATATTTCCTTTGGTTATAATTTATGACTACTTCAAAGTAAATTATACTTCATTAACATAGGTATGCTACTGAAGTGCTTAAAAGGTTTCACAGGGCATATTGCAATCCTACTAATGCTCTAGCATAGCTGAATATAAAATTGAAAGCTAAAGAAGAAGAAGAAGCAATGGAATGTACAAACAACTAGGTAGCTCTTTGAGGTACTTATGTAATAGTAGACCTGATCTTTCCTTTGTTGTTGGTCTAATCAATAAGTTCATGAGTGATCCATAGAAGTCTCATTTGTTGGCTACCAAAATAATTGTGAGGTATGTGAAGGGAACATTGGATTATTGTATATTGTTTCCTAGAAAGATAGATTAGAAAACAATGAGTTTGCTAAGATATTCTAACTCAGATTGGTGGAGATAGAATATATAGGAGGAGCACTACATCATACTTGTTCAAGTTTATAGGTGCACCAATTTCTTGCTGCTATAAGAAATAGTCTGTGGTGGCTTTGTCTTCCTGTGAGATTGAGTATATAGCAGGTTCATTTGCTGCTTGCCAAGCTATATGGCTAGATTCATTGCTAAAAGAATTGAATTTTAAAGTGAAGAAACCTATTAAATTGCTAGTTGATAACAAGTCGACTATCAATTTGGTTAAAAATCCAGTCTCTCATGGTAAAAGTAGACATATTGAAACCAGATTTCATTTCCTAAGGGATCGGGTAAATAATGGAGAGCTTGAAGTGACATATTGTTCAACAGAAACACAATTGACTACTAACTCAGGCAATTATGTCTGATAGATTTGGTTAAGCAATGTACAAGTTTTCATTACCATATCTTTTTCTCTTCAAAAGTAAGTAAGGAGTTTTATCTCCAACACTCAACATTATGAACTCATTCATGTAATGAGATTCTTTATCATCCCGGATTTCTTTCTCATCCTAGATGGAGGAATCTATCATATATCTCATCCTCATTTCATATAAAGGCATCTTATATTAAATTATTCAAAATATAATATACATCATCCTTCATTCTAGAAGATTATGGCCAACTCACATAATTACAAAATATTATCTCAATAGCTACCAAATAAATCCTCTAATTTCATACACCCAACAATCATTTACAATAACATACCCAAAATATTATAATATCATAAAAATCAATTATTAATTAATAATATAAAAT
>CM023954.1:21902215-21912453 GCA_013407115.1 Glycine latifolia
TATATATATATATATATATATATATATATATATATATATATATATATATAATATTTACATTTACTTGTAGTCATTATATACATGTAATCACGTTACAAATCTATATCCACAATATATAGGTAGGGACATTATATATGCATTCACGCGTCTTTATATTCACCTGGCATTTACATTCATAGTATAACTACATATAAACCAATCACATAACACAAACAAATTACTGCCATGAATGCCTAAATGGATTTCAATGCATATAAACATACACAATTGAAAAAGTCTCCTTTTTATTTATTTCAACCAACTACATCAACACAAAACCTTTATCATTTATAAGCAAGGAAAAACCAATGAGGTGCGCAAGAAATAACGAGAACCATTATGGTGATTCACGTGATCGGCCAAAAATTTAATACAACCATACCATACAATAAATAAGATAGTTAAACTATAATACATACTATAACACTACTAATCTCAAACTAAGAAGACAAAAACACAACTTACAACAAGACACTCGGAGGTTTTAAAAATATGTTTTATTCATCTCTCCAAATAAATAAATAAATATTCTTCATTTATTTTATTTTGTTCCTCTTTATTCAGTGTGCCATCAAAAATCCTTTTGTTTCTTCTTTTTCCCCAATTCTAAGTAGCCTACTAATTTTTTATTTACGGAGAGAGACTGTCATTCTAAAAGAAGAGAATTGCATATCCTTATATAAATAGAGTATTAGAGTATATGATTTAAAATTAGATCACATAATAGTCAATAAATTTGATTGACCAAAATTTGTCTTTATCATTTTTTATTCTATTATCTAAATTTGTCTAATTATTAACATTTTTATTTTTTATTTTCTTTCAATATATATTAAGATAAAACATGATAAGATTTATCTCATTCTCAAGGATCACCAATTTAAATATAATAAATATTTTATCTAAACTAGATATATGATATTATATTATTACTATAAAAATTATCTTCACAAGAGTAATAACTTTTTAATAATTTTAATTAATATATTGAGTTGTCACACTTTATTTTATAATTTTTAAGAAATTCTTATATTAATCACCTAAATTTTTATTGATAAGATAATTATTTAAATCGATTTTTTTAATTTAAATAAATTCATATGCTAATAATTTTTAATACTAAAACTAATAAATATAATTATATTAAAAGTTTAGGATGTTACACATTAATTACCTTTTTTTTTGGTTTTTTAAAGTTCGATTTTACTACTTGTCCTTAATGAGGATCCGGTGATTGTATGACATTTCGATAATATATCACATCATCACCAAATTGATGATTTAACACTCTATTAACCTAATTTATTATCATATCACATCATCACTTAATTGATAATGTAACACTTATAACTTACTTTATTAACTTCTCACATCATCACTTAACCCAATAATATAACATTATGTTAGCTTACTTATTAGTATGTCACATTATCACTTAACTAATGATATAAAACTCTCTTAACTTATTTTATTAACATATCACATCTTCACTTAACTAATAATATAACATTATTAATCAATTTTGTTTGTTACATTATCATTTAATTAGTTATGAAGCACTCTGTCATGTCCTCGTTTAATGAATTTTCAGGTAAGTACTAATTAAAAAAAAAAAAGAAAAGGCAAAAAAATTGTACCAAATAAATTATCTAACTTAATTATCCACATGCCAACTTAACACACATGCAAAATATGTCGGGTTTGACTTCCTACACCAACATATCTTCTAATACATCCAACAATGAATAGTGAAATTTCAGAAATAACCTTTGTAAAAAAGGTTTAATGTACGGCTTTATTTTTTTCCAATACACCATTCACTCACTTGTAGGCATTCCATTCATTCTGCCGTCGTCCTTTGTTGTCGTTCTCCATCGCATCGTCGGGCAAGCTGGTTCTACATTTTTTGTTGGTGGTTGTCGTTGTCGTTGTCGTTGTTTTCCGTGAGAGAGGTAAGTTGTTTCATCTTTTGCATTTGGTTTCGTTTTGTTCGTCCATACGGATTTGCAATCCGTAAGAGTTATATAGATTGCTAATCCGTAAGAAGGAATGGGAATCCGTATGGGTATTTTGAGATTTTGATTTTTTTTTAAATGTTTATTTATTTTTAAAAATGAAGTTGATTGAGTTGCATGTGTAATACAGAAATTGACGATAATTATGGACACTGAATATGGATCCAAACTCAAAAGTCACTAAATATGGAGTACCAATTTCAAGCTTAAACCCTTACTGAATACTACATGAAAATCTTGTCCTTTGAGCCTCCAAATCTCATGATTTTCAAACAATTAAGCACGTACCCTTTTACGGGTTCAACTTGTCTCACCCACCAATAAGTTACCTGTGACACAATCTACCCAAAGAGAGTCCCTATAAGATTGTTGATACGTTCGCCCTCCAAATATGCAAAGCAGCTGAAAATGTCATCCCAGTAGGTGTTCGCCAACAATGTCAAGCAAAGGGAGTTTATACCTGTTCGTTTCGTATGTACTGTTAATGAGGAATATAAAATGACATGAATTTATCAATTTCACTGCATCTGGATGTGCCCAGAAGATGTCTCGTACAACATTTTCATCCTTTCCTCTATGCCAATGGATATACATATCGCATTGAAGAAGCTTAATTAATTGTTGCATTTCAGTATTGTTGTTTCTTATAGAAGTACGGTACACATAACTTGCACTGTAGACTTGTTTCATTGTTGTATAATTTTCCGGATTGCGATCTCTTAAAGTCAGAAGAATATTCTTTGGTTTAACCCTTGACTTTGTCATTTCAGCAACAATAACCTGCTTTTCCTCAATTAAACGACCAGCATATGGATGTCGAGTCAATGACTTAGCCAAACGATGGTTATGTAACTCACAGATTAACTTCACCATCCAACCTTCACCTCCTACGACAGGTTTCCCTTGCAACTTAAAAGGACAACCACACTTTCTAGTGCTAGTGGTTGTTCATACTAAATCTTTGTTGAATGCTCTATACTTTCCACTCCTTTCACAACCTATCAAAATAAATGAGGTCCTTTCCCTCTTACCAGTTGTTGTGTCAGACCTCATTATCACGGCTACAAAACCAATCTCATATGCAACACTACGAGCTCATTGCAATACCTCCTCACGAGAATTAAACACCTACAAAAATTGATAATACATCTTTAATCTTCTAAAACAATTCATTTACTTGCTTTCATGAAATATCATATCATATAAATACCTTTGAAGTATTGAAGGCATCTGAACAATAAATTGAAGACTTGTTATTATCAAACGCAAATGGTTCATCTCCGTTGTCCTCAGTCATATTAATTTCTTCGAACATAATACTATCATGCATCTAGTAATCGTTGTCCATCTTAACAAACAAATTCAAAATAAATGATCATTAACAAACTATACGGAAAATAATCAATATTGACAAAAATTACACTGTTATTTTAATTCATATTTAATACATTACTTAAAAGGATAAATACTAATTCCATAACAAAAAAATACATATCTCACAAATACATTAATTAAAAAAACCCTAAAAAAAAAGAAACTCAAAAACAAATTAAAAAAATAAATAGCCTTACGGATTGGCAATCTGTATGAGTCATGCGTATTGCTACAGTGACCATGGTGCAGAACGTACCTTCGACAATGCTCTCCGACGAACCAAACCACCACGAATATTAACCACGACCTCCACCACCAAAACAACAGTGCAAAATCCGCTTGAAATCGCGCATCCCAAACGAAAAACACACCCACGGCGCTAGAAGAACAAGCAAGAAGCAGCCAACGAAAAACCAGCCAAGATGGGTGTATGTTATGAAGAAAGAGAAAAGGAACAAGGGCACAATTGAAATAAAAAAATTATTGGGTGTATTAGAACTCTTCTGAGTATAGGAAGCAGAACTTAAATATGTCGAGAGTGCTTCTTCATACACCAGCAAAAAGTTCTTCTACACCATTTTAATTTTAAAAACCCAAAAATGCCCCTGCTGCTTTGGACACAAATATGCAAGGTTGGACAACTGAGCTTCATTTGAAAAGCTTCATTTGAAAAGCATAAAACATCCGTATAGCTTTGGGCAACATCCGTATAGCTTTATTGCAACAGCATTGGTGTTTTTGGGTGGCATTTGATTCCTTTCGGGTGGTTGTTGGAGTTGCAGAGTCATCGGCGAAGTGTGCAAAGGTGAGTGGTGCTCGTTGATTTCGCACGGATTCAGTAATCCGTATGAGTTATACGGATTAGGTAATCCGTATAAGTCATACGGATTAGCTAATCCGTATGACTTATACGGATTGACTAATCCGTATGAGCCATACGCATTAGCTAATCCGTATAATCCATACGGATTAGGCAATCCGTATAGCTTGGAAATTGCTGAAAAAAAGCCTTTTTAAAATGTGAAAATTGTTGTGAACATGTATTTGCATAAGATTGAGTTTGTTTTGATAAATTAATTGATTAAATGAAGTTAATAAATTTAATTGTTGTATAAAAATAACAATAGATAAAATGAAACAATATAAATAAGGACAAATTAATTATAAGCGTGTGTATATTTATATGCTGTTCCACATGGAGTTTTATTATGTTTAATTGAATTGTTATTTGTTAGGATGGACAACTATGAATGGATTTATGACAGTATAATGTCAGAAGAAGTTAATATGGAGGAAGACCTTGGAGTAGACGATGATGTGTTTGAATTCAATGAAGACAATGGTGTAGACCCGGATGCGTATGAGGATAATGCTTGTTTAATTGATTGTTCTGCAGCATTTCAAACAAACGAGGTAATTAGTTGTATATGAATGTATTTAAAGTTGTTATATGACACGGTTTACCATATTAAATATTAATTATCCATTTGTCTAGGTGTTTGAATCGCGTGATGCGATATTGAAATGGACTCGTACCGTTGCATTTGAAAATGGTTTTGTAGCGGTCATAATGAGGAGTGATACAAAAACTGGAAAAATGGGAAGATCGTCATTTGTGTTAATTGGTTGTGAAAGGAGTGGAAAATATAGGGCATGGAAAAAAGGTTTCACACCTTCAACCACTAGCACCAGAAAATGTGAGTGTCCGTTTAAGCTGAGGGGTAAACCAATCCCGGGAGAACAAGGGTGGATGGTGAAGCTAATATGTGGGAATCATAACCATGTTTTGGCTAAGTCATTCTGTGGACACCCATATGCTGGTCGAATAACTGAGGAGGAGAAGATCATTGTTGGTGATATGACAAGGTCCATGGTGAAACCAAGAAATATTCTGTTAACTTTGAAGAAGCACAATGCGGATAATGTAACAAGTTTGAAGCAAGTTTACAATGCAAGATATGCATACTGAACGCGTCCAAGAGGCAATAATACTGAAATGCAACAGCTAATGAAACTTCTTGAACGCGACATGTATATTCATTGGCATCGAGTGAAGGATGAAAATGTTGTACGTGACTTGTTTTGGGCACATCCAGATGCAGTACAGCTGAGTAATGCATATCATATGGTGTTCCTCATTGACAGTACCTACAAAACAAACAGGTACAGACTTCCTTTGCTTGACATTGTTGGTGTCACACCAACTGGGATGACATTTTCAGCTGCATTTGCCTATTTAGAGGCTGAACGCATCAACAATGTTGTCTGGGCCCTTGAATGCTTTAGAGGGATTTTTTTGAAAACTGAATTCAGCCCACAGGTTATTGTTACTGATAGAGATTCAGCTTTGATGACTGCTGTGAAAACTGTTTTTCCCGATTCAACAAATCTATTGTGTCGGTTTCACATTAACAAGAATGTGAAGGCAAAATGTAAAACTTATGTTAGGCAGAGTCATGCATGGGATCATGTCATGCAAGCATGGGGATGTCTTATTGACTGTGCTACTGAAAAGCAATATGATGAATATCTTATGAAGTTCGATGTTGCATGTGCACTGTGGCCTACGTTTGTTGATTACGTTAAGGACACTTGGTTGAATCCCCACAAAGAAAAGTTTGTGACAGCATGGACATACAAAGTTATGCATTTTGGGAATACAACAACAAACAGGTAAGTTTCGGCTTGACATTGCTTACATTGACATTTGCATAAGTTTATTGTATTTAAAATTATTTGATGACATGATACACTGCAGGGTGGAGTCTGCACATTCGACCCTAAAGCGCCTACTGCAGAATAGTGTTGGAGACTTGTGCACTGTTTGGGATGCCATGAACAACATGATCACCTTGCAACATACTGAAATCGAGGCATCTTTGGAGCAAAGCACACATGTTGTAGGACATGCCTTTAAAGTTACTTTGTACAACAGACTTGTTGGCATGGTGTCCAGGGTTGCCTTAAACCATATTGCTTCTGAGTATGAGCGGATTCATTATGCAGGAAAAAACCCAAACCGTTGTGGATGTGTTCTCAGAACAGCTTACGGTTTGCCTTGTGCATGTGAGCTAGCTAAGTTTGTGCTTCAGAGCATTCCAGTGAACACCGTTCATTTTTTTGGCGGAGATTAAGCTTTGAAAGTCAAGATATGCATGAATTCCAAGTTACCATAACTGAAGAGATTGAAGCCATATCCAACTGTTTTGATAAACTTGGTTTGTGTGGCAAAATGACTCTTAAGAGTAAGCTTAAACAAATTGCGTACCTTGAGTTAAATTCCATGTGCCCTCCTCCTGATAAGGTTAAAACTAAAGGTGCTCCAAAGAAGAAGATGACAAAGCACGAAAGGTCAACGAGAAGAGATCTGTCTTACTTTGAGTATGTAGACGAGTTTCATTCAATGCAAAGTAGTTGTTCAACTCCAAAACAGTCCAATGCCTCATGTGATGTTCAGATGCAACAGGGGATGGTTCCGATGCTAGATCAATTTCATCCATTTATGCAGAAGTTCATCTTGAATGTCACCGATGTCAAAGCAGATGGTAATTGCGGGTACCGTGTGATTGCTGCCTTATTAGATTATGGTGAAGAATCTTGGGCTTTGGTTCGCAATCATTTGCTTAGAGAACTTGGAGAGTTGACTGATGGATATATTGCGTTGTTTGGTGGTATACATAGATTTGAAACCTTAAAGCGGTCCCTACTGGTTGATGGATTGTCGAAGGTAAAACTTTGTTTTGTTTAATCATTATATGCCTTTAATAATAACGCAAATAGTACATATAAAACATATTTTAATTACTGTTTATTTACAGGTTACTATGGACAAGTGGATGGATATTACAGACATGGGCCATGTAATTGCATCAAGATATAATGTGATTGTGGTATCTCTTTCACTTAAGCAAAGCATGACGTGTTTCCCCCTAAGAAGTCAACCGCCCAGAGATCCCAACGTTCATCGAATTCTGTGTATTGGACATGTTTTTGGTAACCACTTTATGCAGGTATGACAGTATTTTGTTGATTTTATGATAAAATTTTTAAACGGAATAAACGCATGATTGTTTGCTATTTTTGTGTGGCACAGGTTTCCTTAAAAGACAATTGTCCCTTGCCATTTACTGCATTCTTGTGGGGTAGTCACCGTACCAACGAAGCACAAGATTGACCAAGTTACTATATTAGTAGAATGCAAATGTATTACGCCCATATGAATGTGCGCACTGAACATGTAGACTTACGATATGTGTAGAAGGAATTCAAAAAACAAAGAATATCGTGTTTTTTTGCATAACAATATCTATATATATTTATAAATGACCAACTGTGTCTAACATCAGAAAAAACATAAAACTAATACAAGTATAATTTTGTCTAAAAGTAATATATGTGCCTAATGGGCTACTCAAAGGCGCCTCCGCTGTGTATCTCGTGGTCGGGTCCCTCGAGTGTAGACAAGGTCGTAGTCCTTGACACTACGAGCTAGGAGCAACATTTGTTGCGTCCTAGAGTATGCCTCGGAGCTCTCTGCAACCATCCCGTCATCTATGAAGGCTTGCAAGCTCTCAGCCAGCCGTTCGCAAACAGACTGCAATTACAAATGAAAAAAACACGAACACTAAATGATTAAGAGTTGGAAAATATGATAACACTTGGCATAAATAAATAAGTTTATATTTTTACCACTGCATGCGCTGGCATGTGCTCATCGAGACTCCCATCTGATGCATAGGGAGGCGCATCTGGTGAACGGGGATGAACATCAACTGAAGGGGGCGGAGCTGGATCAGTAGTGGGCCCAGGTGTAGCATGTGAACGGGCCTCTATATACTGTGCCGGAGTCATGAATGGATGTGACACCCGATAGAACCACTGCATATACCCAGGGACACAATGACTTGGATACTGCACCAAGTCGCCGGTCGATATAAGGTAATCCGCATAGTGGTCCCATCTGTCATCAACATCGTCTGCGGATGGGACTTCTGATGAAGGCAGATCCAGAATATGCTGAATCTGGCCAAACTGCCTCACCACCCTGTCTGGCAGATACCGGACGACGTGAGGACCCCATCTAATGAAACCCAAAAACAAACTGATGGGCTCAAAATCCCTAAGGGGCCTGTGCTCCGCATAAGGTGTCCAGCATATATCATCCGCTCTCAACCTGTCTATACGGGCACGGTAGGTCGTCAGCGGTAACGCCTTCGCACTCTTCCAGCGACAGGCACGCGACCGCGTCTCCTCATATGCATCCTCTGCACTCCCGTTACCCACCGTGGGAAAATGCTCACAGATCCAGCACTACAAAATAAAAGGATGAAAGTCAATAACAGTTCTTCACATAAAACCCACACCAACACACAATTTCAAACAAGATTACCTGAAGTATAGTAATATATCCAGCTAGATGCTTCCCGTGGTGTTTTGATGCATAACTCAAATTCTCATACATATGCACCAAAGCACCAGCTCCCCATGCATATCCGGCTGCTTCATCAATGTCTCTGAAAGGCTCTAAGAACTGAATGCCTATATGTGTTGCACTCTTGTTGGCAAACAAAGTGCAGCCAACAAGATGCAAGAAATACGCCCTGGCTGCTAGTAGCCACTGCCTAGCGCCACACAGTCTGAAATAAAGCTCTCAAAGCCATGACAGTCTCACATATGCCCCGTGGCACTGTGTCGTCTCGGCTTCAGCTTCATCAACTATAACATCGAGCAGCTCCACCAACAAAGTAATAGCGTCTCCGATGTCTACCTAGTCATACAAATGGAAGACGCCCGTGACAGGGATATGCAGGAGGGAGGCGACGTCGTCCAGGGTAATACTCAGCTCGCCGACAGGGAGATGGAAACAGGAAGTCTCTGTGTGTCATCTCTCAACAAATGCAGATAACAACCCCCGATCTCCAGTCTCAACAGAGCACCTAATCAGCGGACTAAGGCCTGTAGCAGCCACTAACCCCTCAATCTCAGGAGCTGACTTCCCGAATTTAGTTACCTTACGTTCATGGGAAGCCAACTTTAGCTCTGGAAGTTCCTGCAATAATTCAATGAACACTTATTTACAATGATTAACATGCAAACATGTTGTCCTAAACTACATCTCGTTGTCTTATAAATACCTCTCTGGACCAGACTTTAACAGCCACATGATCCACATAAGCACACAAGACTGAACAGTCTTCTGGGCCTCCTGGAAAACCTTCTGAAGCCACATCATCCGTCACCGGTACATCACTATGTCTATGTGGTTCCTCAGCTAGAGGATCCTCAACTGCAGCATCCTCGACTGGAGGATCCTCAGCAACACTAGCATCCACTCTCTTTCGACGAACAGATGCTGTCGGCCTACGCCGCTCATGATCTCCATCAACCGACCGTTGCATTCCTCCTCTAGTCCTTGCCATAACCTGTACAACATTTGTTTATATATTAGATTATCACTTCAAACTAAATCGCATGCAAAGTTTTATTCAATTTCTAACAAAAGAATCCCATTTCGGGTTCCACAAGCATGATTCAAAAGCAATGTGACCTAACATGTTCATTTCTAACAAAACAATCCCATTTCAGGTTCCACAAGCATGATTCAAAAGGAATGTCACCTAGCATGTCAAATTCTAACAAAAGAATCCAAATTCGGGTTCCACAAGCATGATTCAAAACCAATGTGACCTAGCATGTTCATTTCTACCAAAAGAATCCCATTTCGGGTTCCACAAGCATGATTCAAAAGCAATGTGACCTAGCATGTTCATTTCTACCAAAACAATCCCATTTCGGGTTCCACAAGCATGA
>CM023954.1:21912553-21929315 GCA_013407115.1 Glycine latifolia
CACAAGCATGATTCAAAAGGAATGTCACCTAGCATGTCAAATTCTAACAAAAGAATCCAAATTCGGGTTCCACAAGCATGATTCAAAACCAATGTGACCTAGCATATTCATTTCTACCAAAAGAATCCCATTTCGGGTTTCACAAGCATGATTCAAAAGGAATGTCACCTAGCATGTCAAATTCTAACAAAAGATCCAAATTCGGGTTCCACAAGCATGATTCAAAACCAATGTGACCTAGCATGTTCATTTCTACCAAAACAATCCCATTTCGGGTTCCACAAGCATATAATTATCAATATTTGGATATTCAAATGAAAAATATTGTGCCTAATTATTCAAAAAACAGTTTTTTCAAACAAAATAGCCCTATACAGATCAGTCAATCCGTATGGCTTATACGGATTATCGAATCCATACGACGCCCCTTCTCCCATTAACGACCCAAAATGAGAAAAACTTACCTCACACCAGTGCCGCCACCAACTGCAGACCGTCCCACCACCAAGCAACACAAACCACGCACGAAATGCAGAACGAAGGATTCAAAACAATCAACCACCAAGAACAATCACCAGCGGAGGAGCGGAGGAGGGAAAGGAAAATGAAAAGCTTTTAAATTAAATAGCTAGGGGTATATTCGGAATTGCACTGTTAGTTAAATAGTGTACAAGAATTTTTGCTGTGTATGAAGTTGCACTCATATGTCGAGGGGGGGCACTCAAACAAGTTATGTGGACCTTGCACCAAAGAAATTGCCGTGCAACTAAACCCAAGAAAAAGGCAAAGCACAATTTCCTAATGGAAACTAAGCCGAAATGAGAGAACATGGCGTTTGCAGTTAGGGCTTTGTGGGCAGTGAGAAAGATTTGCAGAGGAAGTCCTCGCCGTTATTGTTTCAGCAAACATGCGCATTCAAATTCGAATTCACATTCAAATTCAAATCCCCTTCTCCTGAAATTGCTTCAAGTTCCGAACTCGCACATCAAAACGACTCTTGATCAGGAAATGGCTTCCTTTCAAAGCTCGCAACGTTCTTGGGACTTCCTTATTACCTCTCTCTCCCCTTCTTCCTCCGACAAAGCTCGATTGGTACTAGTACTAATCTTCTCTGTCTCTGTTTTCCGTTTCATCATTTTTTTAACTGCGTTGTTTTTTGTTTGATTTAATAGAAATTTCAAGCAATTTATGGTTAACATTGTAAATACCAATAATCTGTGACAAGAAATTTTCTTTTATTATATTATTACCAGTTTCATTTCATTGGACAAATGCTTATTTTTTATATAATTAAAATTAAAATTCATAATAAATCAATTTTTTTTAATATATAAATTGTACTTTAAATTTTACATTGAGCAATTGAAATTGTGAAGAAGCTTGAAGGTGATAAGTAGTTAAGAAAAAAAGTATATATAGATAAAAATACAAAAAGAGAGTTTTTTGAGAGAACTAAGAGAGATTTGTTTGACTAGCTGTGAGACTGAAATGCTAGATAAGAGAGAATATTGGAATCTGTAATTGAGAGTCTCTATTTTCAAAGTGTGTATTCTAATTTATAATATAGGAGTAGATAACCCACGGATTACAAAATGGCAAATTGGTGGTTTTAACAAATTTTGAGATAAATTTTATGTAACCATTTGTTAAGATAGACCCTCTTTTTTTAAGAGTAATTTAGTAAATTATAACTTTGATTTTACCAAAATATACCCAGTGTATAGTTTGCTAAAAGTTCCTTCTAGTTAGCAAGTCTGATAAGAATTTTTAAATCTATTCTCACTTGGTTTTTGAAAGGAGTATTTAACAAGTTATAACTGAGATTTTTTTAAAATACACTCAAAGTATAGTTGGTTAAAATACTTATGTTTAAAAAAAGAGGGTATATGTTAGCAATTCTTGCACGAGCATGCACACGTGTGTGTAATGTGGTTTCATTTTCTCAATTATGTGACCAATTATGCTTGGTGGATTGACTATACAGACTGTGATGAGATGATCAATATTCTCACTTATATTATTATTGAATGGTCAGATTTTGGAATGGATTTTGGAGAAGCTACTGAAAGAAAATGAGAAAGATCGTGATCTCTTCTCTGAACTCATCTTTCTATGTGGAAAAGTGAAGGACGTGATGCTAGGAATGCGCGTGTTTAGTTCTATGGAGGCTACTGGAGTTAAACCCACTTCCCTGGTTTTCAATTCCCTTATAAGTGTTTGTTTGTCTTCCCGTGATATTGTTACTGCAGTTAGTTTATTTGAGATCATGGAGAGCTCAGAGAGCTATAAACCTGATTTTCACACTTATAATATCTTTATTTCAGTATTTTCTAAGTCAGGGAATGTGGATGCCATGTTAGCTTGGTACTCGGCGAAGAAGGCTGCCAGACTTGGTCCTGATCTTCAAATGTTTGAATCCCTCATATCAGGCTGTGTTAATTCTAGAAAGTTTGAGATTGCTGATAGAATTTTTGAAGAAATGATGATTTCTGGAATTGTTCCTAGTGCATCCATAATTGAAAGTATGCTTAATGGGATTTGCAAGCAAAAGAGATTGGGTCAAGCGGAGGAGTTTTTCAAGTTTGTGATGGATTCTGGATGGGAAATAAATGAGAACATGGTTGATAAGTTAGTAGCTCTGTATCTTCCACTAGGGAAAGTGGAAGAAATGGAAGAGCTACTTGAAACTATGATGAAGCCCTGCGTTATTACTACTGGTGTTCTCACACGAATTCATTGTGGGATTGTGAAGATGTATGCAATGTTAGATAGATTGGATGATATAGAGTTTGCTGTGGGTAGAATGCTTAAACAAGGGTTGTCATTCACAAGTGCAGATGATGTTGAAAAGGTCATCTGCTCATACTTTAGAAGGGAAGCTTATGATAGGCTAGACATATTCTTGGAATGTTTAAAGAGTTGCTATGTGCTTAATAAATCAACTTATGATTTGTTGATATCTGGCTATAAAAGAGCACGCTTGCTTGAAAAAGTAGAAAGGGTGATGGAAGACATGAAATCAGCAGGATTAGTTTAATGTTTGGTGTGACGATTACAGATAAGCTCCATGACATTTGCACCAAGCAGCAATATTGAATATACCATCAAATGAATTGTAAGAGTTCAGTGCCATTTTACCATTTCTCCCTCTATCAAGCTAACAACGGGATTGAGAAAGGGTTGTTTTGTCAAATTTAGGCTTCTGTATAATTGACACAGGCCATGCAATTTTGACTGTTAACGTGACTTCAACCTCTTGTATTTTTTGTTTTTTTCTTTTGTATTTTTTGGGGGTAGTGATTTCACATTGCAAAACTGAAATAATGATGGAGAGAAATTCCTAATTTATTGTATAACAAAAACCAGGTAGTTGGATGTTTGATATACATGATTCATTGCTCTTTCGATTTCATTAGCATTATCATCTTGGCACAGCTCAGGAATTTAGAAGTAAACTCGAGAGATGTAAACTTGTAGAGTAGGGTTAGCTAAGAGAGAAAACCCAACCGAACCAGATGAATAGATGAATATCAGAGAGTTTAGAATGAACCTGAAATTGATTGTATGAATTACCTGTAATTGTAGTTACAAATGCTATCTATACTCCTTTTAGATCTTACATCTAACTAGTCAACCACAACTAACTAACTATTTAACCACAGAAAACTAACATG
Organism: Glycine latifolia; assembly: GCA_013407115.1. NCBI lineage: Eukaryota > Viridiplantae > Streptophyta > Magnoliopsida > Fabales > Fabaceae > Glycine > Glycine latifolia. The sequence goes on from CM023954.1 coordinate 21,916,228, forward strand.
AAATAGAAAACAACAACGAATTACAGTTACAAATGAGACACCCAGTATCACATCTCATCATACGAAACTAGAGATGCTTATTAATATTCTAGACATATAAGTCTATTTGAGTAACCTTCTTTAAAAATATTTATAAAAGATAAAAATAATAAAAAAAATAAAATGAGTTTCTCCATAAATTAAATCAATTTTTTATTAGCTAATTGTTAATTAATTTGTAAAAGTTCTTTCATATAACTTTTTTTAAAATATTAGAAGACATTTACAAATTAATTAATAGTTAGCTAATGGAGAGCTCATTTTAGTTTATAAAGATGTTCATTTTAATTTTTGCTTCTTATTTTCTTCTCAAGTATTTCTAGAGAAACTTATCCAAATAAACACATTGTATTGACTACAAGTGATTAGTATACAACTTTATACTCGGATAGAATGTTACAAAGAAAGGATCTCCAAGTCCAAGTATTCAATTTTTTTTCCCATTTAGACAAAACACAAAACAAATTTCCTCAAGTAGCCATGTTCCTATTTTATTTACCTAAGTAGCAACATTTATTGTTCACAGTGAGAATTCGGTCCTAGCATACCCGAATTCTCACCTTATGTTTGCCAATTTCCTTTTGTACACCCTCTTAGAATTCGGGTACCCCAACTTGAAGCCTAAAGGTGTTTTTTGTATTGTCTTTTGCTTTTGTTTGTTAGTTAATTTTGTTTCTAATTTTTTAATAATACAAATAGAATAATAATAATTAGTAGTATATTTAAATATTATATTTAAACAATTTAATTATTAAATACTAATATATAATATAACTAAATTGTAAGAATAATTATTGATAATTGTTAACATTTTTTAATGAATGATACATTATAATTGAACTTAAATAACAATTAATTTGATAAATAAAAATAAGCATAGAGAAAATCATAATGTAAAAATAATAAACAACGGTAACCAAGACAAATAAATGACAATTAAAAACAATAAATGATGATGTAATTAATCTAGTAGTTGACATCTTTCTCTTGAGTTTTGTTTGTTTAAATGATGATATAGATTGTTTTAATGTGGAGCAACTATTTTGCACTAAATGTAATGCATCCACATACTCAAAGTAAGACGGATCAGCTTTATTGATCTTTGTCGGTCACCTGTTTCATTTGACCACCTTTTAATTTCACCTTTTCAGAAGTAGCACACATCGAAGTTAGTTCAGTGTATGCAAGTTCCCGAAGTTTACAATTTAGAGTCACTTTACCACATATATCAAGATCTTCAAACCGCTTGGACATGGCTTTCATCTCTTCAATTATGCAAACTTCGCACTCAGATAAACCTTGGTCTAAACAAATTAGCCTTCGCCAAAACATATGGACTGTGTCAAGTGGTATGTTACCAACAACATATCTAGATAGCTCACAAGCACATAGGAGACCATGAGTAGTTCTCATAACGCATCCCCAACAAGAACTGTCAATGCCAACATAATTGATTCGTTCAAATTCAGCAGCAATTTGGTTTAATACATATCTTGATATCATGCCAATCAATCTCTTGTATAAGGTAGCTTTAAAAACATGTCCGACCACATGTGCTTCTCTCAAAAGATGTCTTTATTTCACTGTGTTGCAAGGTGATCATGTTGTTCATGGAATCCCAAACACTACATAGGTCTCCAAGGCTATTCTAGAGTAGTCTCTTTATGATCAAATGTGCAGACTCAACCTTGCACTTAAAACGGCAAATAATTATTTTCAACAATTAATATGTTCTTAAAAATTCAATATAGATTAGCAATTTTCATACTTGAGTTGTAGTGTTTCCTAGATGCATCACCTTATTCGTTCATGTTGTTACAAATCTTTATCTGTGGGGAATCAATCATGTGTGTTTTACATAGTCAACAAACATTGTCCATGGTGAGCAAGCAATTTCAAACTTCATAAGACCGTCATCGCACTATTTCTTAGTAGGACAATCCACAAGACTCCTCCATGCTTCCATCACATAGTCCTATGTGTTTTTTTTTCCCATGAGGATTTTACATTTTGCCTTCACTTTCTTATCAATGTGAAACCGATACAACAAGTTTGTTGACTTAGGGAACACAATTTTCACTGCTTTCATCAATGTTGAATCTCTGTCAATAACAATGACTTCAGGGAGTGCATCACTTCTTAGAAAATATCTTTAAACTGTTGAGTTTAAAGGAAGCTGCAAGGAGATTAAACCAAGGTTGAAGACTTGTTTCTTGTTTTAGCTCTTTACATGCCCAATCACTTTGATGGCATTTGTAATTTGGCTAAGTGGTTCAAGTTAAAAGCCTTGTGATCTTTCATTAGCATGTGCTTTCTCATGATCATGCATTCATGTTTTTCAAATCTTAAAAGAAATCAAAATGGTTTTACAAGATGTTATGTTCTCAAAGGCTAAGTTCTTTAAAAAAGCAAATCTTACTGCTTTAATCGATTACACAAGAAGTTTAATCGATTAAAGACATTCAAACCTTTCTGGAAAAGCCTTGAAGAACAGTTTAATCGATTACACAGTGTTTTATGAAAAACCATGCATTACTGGAATAATCGATTACCTCCTTACGTAATCGATTATCTTAACTCATTTTGAAATGATGCATTCTGGTTTAATCGATTACCATTTCCAGTAATCGATTACACAGGCTATTTTTGTATTTCAAGCTTTACTGACTTAATCGATTATTGTACGGATTAATCAATTATTGTGTTCATGAAACCATTCCCAAAAAACTGATGAACAGTTTAATCGATTATCTAGTTGGTTTAATCGATTACATATGGCAATTTAATTGATTACACTAGCGGATTAATCAATTATTGTTAGTTACTTCTGTTTTTTATAAAGCTTGGTGAGTCTTTTTCTTATAAATAGATATTGAGCGATTTACTCATTACAAGAGTGATTTACCCATAAGTTTCTGAGCTTTCATAAGTGCCCAAATTACTGTTTTACTCTGTGTTCAAACAACATCTCATGTGATCAAGATTTCTGAGTTTTTAGAGAAGATGTTTTAAAGAAAGAAGGTTTTCAAGAATGTTTTTCTAAGATATTATTCTTTACAACCTGAAGGGTTTGGTAATCTCATTCCATTTCATTCATTCATTCATGGAAGATCTCAGGTTGTGTTTATCTTGAACCTATCTTTTTAGAAGTTTTGAAAATTTCTGTTGTATTGTGATAAATCATTATGCTTCTTTTCAAGTTTGCTAGAGTAGGGTTCTCTAAGGTCAAGATTCTGAGTAGGGTTCTCATTATCTTGGTGACTTGTATTCTAATAGGGTTTTAGAATCTATATCTTTGTCTAGTGTTGATAAAGAGGTCACTTGTAAGCAGCTTGTAAAAGATTCTTTGATTTAGTAATTACTCTAACCTAGTTTGGGTTGGAAGAACTGGATGTAGCCTCCAAGGTTGAGAGGTGAACCAGTATAATTGTTTGTCTCTTGTCTAATTTCTGTATGTTTCATTGCATGGCTTTGTGAAATCAAGTTTTATTATCAAAGAAATATTTTCTGTCATTGCTTTCTTAACTAAGGGTGATCTTGGATGAAGAAAGATTTCTGGATTTGAAAAAGGTGAACTTGTGATACGATCCTAAGTTTTAATTCCGCAATTTGTTTCAAAAAGTTTTAAGATTCCAGTTTGAACCAATTCACCCCCCCCTCTTTGTTCATTTGCAGTGTATTCATAGTATTTTCATAAACCGTTCAAGAGCACAGACAACATTGTTTATACGTTCACCCTCCAAATAGGCAAATGCAACTAAAAATCTCATCCCAATAGGTCTCACACCAACAATGTCAAGTAAAGGGAGTCTGTATCTATTTGTTTTGTATGTGCTATCTACGAGGAATACCAAATGACATGCATTGCTTAAATTTACTACATTTGGATGTGTCCAAAATATATCACGTACAACATCTTCATCCTTTAGTCGATGCCAATGGATGTACATATCGCGTTCGAGTAGCTTCATTAATTGTTGCATTTTACTATTACTACCTCTTATAGAATAACAATATGCATATCTTGCATTGTAGACTTCCTTCGTTGTTGTACAATTGTTGGCATTGTGGTCCTTCAAAGTGAGAAGAATATTCTTTGGTTTGACCATCAAATTTGTCATATCACCAACAATAATCTTCTCATCCTTAGTTAGTCTACCAACATATGGATGTCCACTGAATGACTTAGCCAATGCATGATTATGAGTCACACATATTAAGTTAACCATCCACCCTTCACCTCCTGGGACTGGTTTCACTCACAGCTTAAAAGGACAATCACATTTTCTAGTGCTAGTCATCATTCGTACTAAATCTTTGTTGTATGCTCTATACTTCTCACTGCTCTCACAACCAATTAAAACAAATGAGATTCTTCCTCTCTTTCCAATTGATGTGTCAAACCTCATTACCACAGTCACAAAACCATTATCATATGCAACAGTATGAGCCCATTGTAATCATCTTCACGGGTAGGAAACACCTACAAAAAGGATAATACAAGTTTAGTCTTCTTACGACATTCATTTACTTACTTTAACCAAATACAAAATCATATCAATACCTCAGAAATATTGAATGCATCAGAACCATCAATATTTTGAAACACTACAAGTTCCTCTCCCTTGTCTTCATTCATATTAATTTCTTTAGACATAAAGCTCTCATACATCCACTCATATTCGTCCATCTTAACAAAGCATTAAAAAAATTTCAATGACAAACTAACAAAAACTAATGAAATTTGATCTATACGGATAATAATTATATTTGCAAAATTTAAGTATTTATATAATACGAATTTAGTACAATTTTTTTAATCACTGTAAAACGTTCATTGGCAATCCGTATGAAACATACGGATTGTCAATTCGTATGAAACATACGGATTGTCAATTCGTATGAAACATACGGATTGTCAATTCGTATGAAACATACGGATTACCAATCCTTATGTTTCATATGGATCGGTCTTATAAAAACCAAAAGAACTTACCTCCGCTGCCACCACAACACCCACCACCACGACAAAGCCAAAGACAATGCAACTAATAAACCACCATGAGCCAATGAAAGAAGAAGGTTTGCTAAGAAGAACAAACGGCGGAGGTGAGAAAAAAGGAAGAAGAAATGAAAATGAAGAAGAAACGGAAGGAAGAAGATGTAAAAGGTAAACTTGAAATAAAAAAAATGTTGAATGGTGTATATGAGTTTTGAATGGTGTACCAAGAAAATCTAATAAAATTAGGGGGCTGTGAATTTGGGAATGGGCCCAAATTCACACTATGAACAGTAAATGTTGTTAGTTGTGTAAATAATTTTCAAAGATGACTATATGGAAAACTTTGTTTTGTATTTTGTCTAAATGGGTAATAAAATCTCAAAGTTTTTTTTATCCCCAACTAAACTGATCAAACAAATGTTGTAAGATAGTCAAATAAATCATAAGTTAACTATAATGACTATTCAAGTGCACTCTCGAGAGCGGCTGTTCCATTATACAGATGAAATTCTTGACATTTGAGAGAATGGACTAGGATGTTGTTAAGCCTCCATCATTATTCTGTTTGTATATATTTAACATTTTGTTTAGCCTTTTAATTTCACCCAAAAAAGATCTCCTTCGATTGAAATAACTGATTTTATTCCCTATGAAATTTATCTTGTACCGCAAAGAAAAATAAGGACAATTTTATATTTTTTTAAGGACAATTATATTTCTGCTCTCTCTAACAAGTGTCAGCATTTAATGTCTCTATAGTGAGTTATTTTATCTTTTGTACCTTTCATCCACATATGTGAAATTTGACACCCATAATAAAATTTCTCATTTTATTTTTCATATTTTTAAGGTGTTACCAAACATGCCATACAAGAGCGTCCAAGAGAGAAAATGCTTAAAATATCACTGTATATTCTGCATAATTTAAGTATTAGTAAGACTTAAATATGATTCTATCCATATTTTTCTACGCAAATTCGTTTATGAAATTATGATATTTTCCGTCTAGCATTGGCCAATGTTAATAATTTGAACACAACTTTCATTCATTATTATTTGCCATCATGGAAAACCAGAAAATACCTAACTAATACATGTGATTACCCTATCCGAGAGAAGAGGATGATTCTATTTTGACAGCTTGAACAAAATTTAGATACACTTCTATACTATTGTTGGTGCTATTGTTCAATTAAAATTAGAATCTTTATTACGCAGATTATTGAGGCAAATTTTCAATTTTGAATAAAGAACATAACAGAAATACTTAAAGAACTACATCTAAATTTTGTTAAAAAAAATACGTTTTTTAAAATAAATCTTTCTCAAACTTACACCCAACTGAAAAAAGCAGTTCTAATTTTATGTTGTGTGCATCAAGATATTCTCCAACTGACAATAAGAGAATAAGATGAATTTTACCTCTCCTAACAAATATGAAGTGAAAGATAAACTCAACTACTAATAGATATTAGTAAAATTAGAATGTAGACAAACTAAAGACTAGAAAGTAATAAGCAAACGCAGCTTTCAATTTATTCAATGGAAAAAGGTGTCAACTTGTATTCAAGATGAAAATCATTAAGCATATCATGAGAAAGTAATTTCATCACTTTCAGAAACTCAATTCTGAAATTCTTGAGGGTGTTTACAAGCAACCTAAACTTCACTTGTTTTACAACATGAACTTCCAACTGGCAACTCTGCGAATAAATTGAGCTGTTTTCAAAGCTCTATTACTTCATAGGTAGAAATGATTTCAACCATTGTTTCCATGGAGCATCCTGTTGTTGCTCAACCCAAGACAAGAAACAGCTATCCAACAAGCAGAAGAAGTTAACATAAAGGAGTTGATACCTCACAGGTATAAACCGAAAGTTTGCAACCTGAACAATTGGCCATATGCCCCCTTCTAAAACAAAGGCTGGGAGAAAATCTCTCTTCACATCTTCTTTTACTTGAGGAGCACTCTTTCCAGCAGAAAAACCCATATAAGTGAAAAACACAAGTAAATCCAATGGTCCAAAGATAAACCCATCAACGGCAACTTTAGTGGCAACAAAGCGGAAGGAATTCGGTTTAAGCATGAGTTTCAGTCTTATAAACCGATCCAAACCTTCGTACCTACAATAATTAATGCAAAAGAAAAAGGAAAATTTATAAGTTGATTACAGAATAGATAGCATTTGTTAATGACCCTCTTCCCTCATAAGAGAAAAAACTACTAGCAGACACAAAACCACACGTGTACAAGTCTTTCATTTTCTGATTCACACTGTTAAGGCACCATTTGGTTTAAGATGTTTTTTGTTTTCATTTTCTGTTTTTACTATCATTGTTTTCATTTGTTTCCTGTTTTCAAAAGCTTAGAAGTCATTTGGTTTGAGAAAATGTTGTCTGTTCTCACTTTCAATTACCAAAATGTCACCTAATTTTCACATTATTTCTTGTTTTAGACATAAGACCATGAAAATAGAAAATGAAAACAGAAAAAAATAAAATGTTTTCTTTGTTACCAACACTTATACTTTTATAGGCCAAAAATAAAGTGAAAACAAGGTGGCATTTTTACAAGTAAAAGTGAAAACAAAAAACATTTTCTCAAACCAAACATTCCCTAGATGTCTCACATTAGCTAAAAAAATGATAAATCATAAAAGTAGTTTTCATAAGATTTGGGAATGCTCCCACCCTAAAGATTCAATCCCTTAGCTGATGAGATGGCCATACCACTACAACTTGCTACTGATCAGACACTAAATGCTACACAAGTAAGCACACCTACAAAGTTTGAATCCTTAGTTTTCAGTCGGTTGGAGATCTCATGAATCCAGAGCCCAAAAGAAAGCTCTTGGCCCTGATTCATCATCACATTACTCCTAATTCACCAGGAAGTTACTACTTATTACAGACCCATCATTCCATCAATATTTAAAGTTTCATCTTAAATACATGGTTAGAATCTGTATGGTAAAAGAAAAATGACTGCAAGTCAAATAAGGGTAGTTGTTGTTTAAATTGATTTGCAACATTGGTATTTTGGTATTGAAACTCAGTAATCTGTTTCTCCATTATCAGTTATTGTCTATTCTTGGAAACCAATAACTATCGTCATCTGACATGGCAGTCAACCACAACTGTAGCATCCAGATGCTATCTCAAGTGAACTATATAACTTCTACTAATGAGACAGCAAAAACATAATAACGACAATCATTTTTAGGATAAAAATATGTATTCGATATTAAAAAGAACAAAATTGACAGCTGGGTTTCTTAATCATCCGAAAGAACTTTCAAATCTGTCCAGGAAACTAATGAGGATCTGAGAATCAGCAGAGATACCCTCACAGAATAACAGTGTCAATAAACAACTGGGCAAAAGAATTTATAATAAGGTCATGTGTTTTACCAGAAGTGGCCAACAGGGCCAACAAATCCTAACCCAAACAAGCTGGTCGTAGACACCCGTCTCCAGTTGATCTTGAATTTTTTATTGTCATCCTAAGAGAAATTGCCATTAAACGAGAAATAAGCTAATTAGATGGACAAGTGTACTGAGAATAAAGCATCACATCATATATTTTGTGAACTAAACTGTTTAAAATTACCACCAACACATGGTTTTGTAACTTGGTATTACATTTACCAAATTCAGAAAGAAAGAGCTAATTTACAACATATTGTTTACCCACAATGTTGCCAATATTAAACTCTAAAGTGTCCTATTCAGATTCACCCTAACAAGAAAACAGGAACCATGACAAGTATCACTATTTTGGAGAAATGAAGAAGTAAAATTTCCCATTTATAGTCATCAAACAAGCCATATGTTTGCTTGCAATTTTAAACTTGACAAAGATTTCAAGAAGCATTAACATAGTTTCTTTTCCCTACTCCTCTCTCTATTGTTAAAGTGCAAAACTAAAGATATGTTCTGAATTTGAAGGATGGAAACCAATGCAATGACAAGAAATGGCACAACAAATTGTATAAAATGTGTTTGGGAGTTTTCCAAAAGGAATGGCAATGGAAAGACTTCAAGACCCCTGCTCTTATCATTCCTAACCCCCAAACTTTGGTCCCTTTAAATTGGGAGTCTAAGAGAGAATGTCAGGTCTTTCAGCGAGAGTTCCCTCCTGTCCTTCATTGAACAACCAAACCAGCAATTGGCACGTATCTTTCCATTCCATTATTACTCACTCCCAAGAGTTTCCAATTGCGCTCCACAACCACAACCATGGCTGCATTTGCCCACCATTTTCCATAATATCATCAATCGCAACACAACTTCAATTAAAAACCAACCCCCCACTCTCTTTACTCTCTCAAATACACCAACCCTAAGCATGCAATTCAGTCAATCTACATACCACACAATCTCATTCAGAAAATTCACCAACACCCACAAAAAGGCACTCCAAGACAATGACCTCCATCACAAACCACAAAACAAACACACCCATTTGCCTAAACAAGCTAAAGGGAAAATCCTTCCACAAAACAACTACAAATCCTTTCCTTCCCTCACTCATTCATCCATTCCACCTTCAATTGTCACACACATCCTCACACAATCTCAAACCCTTCTATTCATGTGACCCAAAGGCCACACCCCAAACCAAGCAAAACACACAAACATACACACCAATTTGCCCAAAAACAAAATCTTTGAAGGACACAACACAATACAATACCTCATCAAAAGAGACACGTTTCTTGGCAGTGTAGTGGGTAACTGCCTGAGCAGCTACGTCCCCAGCACCCCAAATCAAGCCAGAGCTGATGACCTGTGTCTTAACAGGGTGAACCGCCAAGCAATTCTGGTACCATTTCCACAACCTCAGCATATCCAACAACAACAACAACAACAACCGCTATTTATTGATCATGGAAAAATGTAAAACCCCTTTTTCTATATTTGGGGAGTTATTCAAATGGGTCTCGCATTAGAGGATCAAGGATGAATTTTTTGGCAGTGGAACAAGAATGGCACTTTCTCCGGTTTCGATAGGGAACTGTGATCGTTGAGGAATGAAAGGAACACAAAAAAGGAATGCCCTGTGGTCTGTGAGAAGAAGATGCAAGATGAGGAATTGGGAGGTTCGGTTTGACATTTTTGCATTTGTCGGTGGTATTATTGGAAATGCATCGGAAAGGAAGGGGTAAAAATGTACTTTAACTTTACTCTTTCTGGGCCTGGGCTCCGTGGCTGCTGCGTGTTATAGTGCACCAACATATTTTTTTTAAATTGTACTGTTTCTTTATGTAATTCTTATTTCAAACTTAATTGCGATTATTTTGTCTATTCGGATAAGACAATTTTAAATTTTAATGAATTTTAAATTTTAAAGATTAAAATTCTTTTATTTTCAAAATTTTGTGTATGGATAAATAAATTGAATTTTTTTCTTTTTCAAAATTTATATATGATAAATAATTGTAGAAGTACTTTTTTATTAGAAAATTATATAAAAAACCTCCACTCACATAAGATAATTGGAATTTTTGTGATTATGAATCAGCTCAGGGATTCAAATGAAAAACAACATAAAGGATCGAGAAGATAATAAAAATAATAATAATAAACAAAAATTTATTTTTTCAAGTAAATAAATAAAAAATAAAAAGATACTTCTACAAATCTTAAATCTTGGTGGACGCGATGGGGTCCTCACTAGCGTACCACGTGTTCACGAGCGGATTCGACAAGAGCTCCATCAGCTCGTGCCCGATCACGCTCACCATGTCGTCCATCCCAACGTTGCCATTCGGAGACATGAGGTGGTCGGGGTCGCTGCCGCCCATATACCCAGAGACAGCGAATGGATAAGCGTAAACCTCGGGCCACTGTTTTCCAGAGTTCCCCACCCTCATGTACGAGAGGGTGTGGCCCACCTTCAATGTGAAGGTGAAGTAGTCGAAGCTACAGACGGCGCGACAGAAGTCTTCCATGGTGACGTCTTCGACAGTGAGGATAAGTTAGATTTCATTGCAGTGGTCGATGGAGAAGGACTTGGCCTAGACAGCAATGACGATGACCTCCTGCACCGAAAGGCACATGAGGTGGGTGTTGTGGGAGTAGCGGAGCTTAGAGTACTTGTCGGAGATGGAGACGAAGTAGAGAGCGGTGCAGTGGGAACTTCCATAGAAGAAGAAAATTTCAATTTCTCATATTTTAGAAGGAAATTAAAATTTCATATTTTTAGTTATTTAAAATTTTGTTTTAAAATTTCAAAAATTTAAATTCTTCATATAAAAGCATTCAAATGATAAATTTTAGATTAAAGAATTTTAAATCCTCCGATAAATTACTTTCCTTAGTTAAAATTCTCTATTCAAACATATTCTTAATTTAAAGTGATAACACAATGATATAAGGTCATATTTTTGTGTTCATATTGTTGATTTGAGGGGGAGATGTATGAAGAATACTTGAAGAATCAAGCAACAAGAGGCTTGGATATTTTGGCATTCAACATGGTTCAATCCTTGAAGAACAAAAGTGTGTGATTAAATGTAAAAGGGTTGAAATCATTATAATGATCAAAGCTGTGCATGCATCTCATTCATACACATATTAAAGCATTGCATTAAATAGAATGTTAAACAAATTAAAGAAAAAGCTAAGTATTTTGAAAATATAGACAAAGACTGTAATAATCGATTACAGCAATTCAGTAATCGATTATTTACATTCATCAGTATTTTGGAAAAATAGAATTGGACTGTTTTAATCGATTAAGACAAAATCGTAATCGATTATTTTGTTCTTAAGCTTTTCTGGAAAATTGTCAAGAACATTGTAATCGATTACTGCATCGTATTAATCGATTATTTGAAGCTTAGCATTCATTCATATTGGCTAAATGACTGTTTTAATCGATTACCACATTATGTAAATCGATTACCATGTTATAACATATTAACATTCAGACTGTATTAATCGATTACCATGTGATGTAATCGATTACCATTCGTAATGAATATTCTGTGCTTTCTTGTTTAATCGATTACGAATCGTTTTAATCGATTATTTGACTCGTTATTTGAAACAAGAAGTCACCAAGAACTGTTGGTAATCGATTACAAGGTCCGATTTAATCGATTAAATGAGTTACGAAAATTCTTATAAATATAACCCTTGCCTTCTATGTAAAAAAAAAAGATACAGAAACAAGTTTTCGATCTGAGAACATTTCAAGAGCTCTCTTAAGTTTCAAAAAGGTTCTTTCAAGGGTTTATTAGGTTTTGCTTTCATCAATTGATTCATGGGTCATTAAGGAGTTGAAAAGCAAACCATCTTTTTTCAAAGACTAAGGAAAGCTGTTCTACATCATTGATTTGCATTCATCTGTGATTCTTAATCATTTGCATTTCGTGCTTTGATCATCAGGTGATTTCTTTCCTTATCTTTGAAGGTGTAATATTGATATTTTGTATTCTTGTAATAGAATAGGCTATTGTAAGTGGATTTCTTGCAAGTGTAGAGATAGGGTTTCTCTAGATTCTGCTGAGTAGTGTTCTCAGTGTGGGTAATTGCTTCTAAGGTTCTACTAGTGTTGTAGATCTCTGAACTTCATCTAGGGTTGATGAAGAGAAGTGTGTAAATTGCTTGTAAGGATTTTTTGTTACAATAGTGGAACTCCTCTCTAGTTTTGAGTGGGAGAACTGGATGTAGCCTCATAGTTTTTGGGGTGAACCAGTATAAATCTGTGCCTATTCTTTCTTCTCATTAGTTGTTTCTTAATTGTTTTGTTTGTGAATCAATTTCATTTACACAGAAAGTTAAATTCTGGTTTCTTGTGTTTTGTAAAAAGGAAGTTTGATTGAATATTGATTCTTGGTGTTAAAACATTTTAAAGTGATAAAGATCCTTTGATAACTCTGATTTAAATTTTTAATTGACCAAGGTTCAACCAATTCACCCCCCCTCTTGGTTGTTTTGAAGTGTTCCATTGTTTTAACACATATGAAAATGATCTAACGATTGGAAACACCCATAATATGTGAAAGGAAATAAAAAATTGTTTACATATACCATTGAT
>CM023954.1:21929325-21957232 GCA_013407115.1 Glycine latifolia
CAACTACTTACACACAAACTTAACAATAGGTGCCAATGAGATTTTGTAAAATTTACATATACCATTGAGCAACTACTTACACACAAACTTAACAATAGGTGCCAATGAGATTTTGTAAAATTTCTTTCAAATTATTCAGACATTTGATTACAAGCGGTCAAAAGATTCAAAATAAACTTATCTTTTTGGTGGCTTCATATTGAGCAATTTTGTGGTTGTAGTAAATATTTTGTCATTTCTTCTCAACATAGCACTCCAATCTTATTGAATGACTTGAGAATTTTTAGTCTTCCCAATTAGTATAATTTTTCACTGAAAGTTGAAACTCCAATTATCCTTCATAAAAACCTATATTAGTATGCTAAATTATGCAATGGCACTTGTAACATCTTGAAAATTTAGGACCTAGGAGGTGAACCTTAATTTAGTATCATATGTTCTTCCTCCGGGATAGGCAGTGGTTGTTGACAAGTTTGTATATGATCACAGGCATATACAATTACATACATTCACATACATATTTTAGAAAAACATTCTTATAAGTATATTTTCAAGAGTTATAGAATAAGCTATTTGAAAATATCTCGTAAACTCTGAATAACATGCTTATTTTCAAAGTATCATATTCATTTCACAAACTTGTTTCAACTAATGCTTATATTTAAATCTCTTTGTACCTCTATAAATTGAAGTTATTGATTCACTACTACATTAATAGCTTTTTACGACGTGTGTTTTAAGACGGTTGTCGAAAAACCGTCGTCTTTTGAGTACCGGTGGCATTTTTGTAAATATTTGAAAATTTTTAAAGACAACAACGCAATACAAAATCGGTTTCTGATTTGAACCGTCTTTAAAAGCAAGACTTTAAAGACGGTGGAAGAACCCGTCTTCGAAAACCTTTGGTTTTCCCTTTTATCTCGCGTGTCCTCTCACATTCTACTTAGGGTTTCTATCTCCCTCTCCATGCTCTCTGAGCACACACCACTACTTTGTTCCTCACATTCAACACCACCTTGGGTTGCGGCAATGGGAAAAGCCTTCGACATCGAAGCCGAGAATCTGTGAGTCTTTGTGCTGCGTGTGAGTCTTATTGTGAGTCTTTGTGAGTTGAGTCTTTAAAAATACTTTTTCCGGTGCGTGTGATCACCTTCTATTTCAGGCATCCCTCCGGATCAGCAGCGTTTGATTTTCGCCGGAAAGCAACTTGAAGATGGAAGGACCTTGGCCGATTACAACATCCAGAAGGAATCAACCCTTCACTTTGTCCTCAGGCTTCGCAGTGGCATCATCGAGACTTTCCTCATGGCTTTGGCTCGCAGGTATGGGTTAGGGTTTAGGGTTTGGAATTTTATGTTTGATTTTGGTGTCTGGTTTGGTTTGGTTTGGTTTGACTTTTTAGGATGAAGCACGTGCTGTAAGGAGTGAAAGATTGGGTAACTTGGTTGGGTGTTGCTGTGAGGGAGAAGAGAGGTTGCTTATGGCAGAGTTCATGCCCAATGAAACTCTCCCCAAACACCTTTTTCATTGTGAGTTTTTTTCTCCATTTGTTTGTTTATTTGTTATACTTTTCTTCAGCAATGAACAAGAGAAAAGATCTAATTTTTGTTAAACCCCCTATTGTATTTTGGATGATTTGCTTGAAAAGCTACATTAGGAGTCCAGTTTGAGTGGTTTGCTCTCTCAATTTTGTCCCCATGTTTGTTGATGTAGTTTGTGAAATATTGGTTCTATTTAATCCCCTCTTGATTTTGTGATTTGAATGAACTGCTCTCTGGTAGGGGAAGCTCAGCCTATGAAATGGGCAATGAGGCTGAGGGTGGCCTTGTATTTACCTCAAGCATTGGAGTACTGCAGCAGTAAAGGAAGGGCATTGTATCATGATCTTAATGCTTATAGAATTTTGTTTGATTAGGTACTTTAGCTTTTTACCTATTTTGTGCCTCTTTCATTGTATTTTGTCAACTTATGTGGTACCAATGGTGGACAGGAGTACTTGAGGACAAATTTAGCCTTCACTCCTCCAGAGTACTTGAGGACAGGTAATATAGCCTTTTTGTTATTATTGTTTTAGTTGGGACTAAAGCATTTTTTTTGTTAATTTCACCCCTTTTTCTGGTTTATCAAATTCCCTAATGTGTTTGAAATTTGGCCACCCCTGAAAGTGTAGTCTACAGTTTTGGCACCCTATTTCTTGATTTAAAGCTTATGGTATTTATCAGGTACCGTCAAATGTTTTAATGGGCATACCAGATAGGAGTCTATCATCAAAGGAAACAACTTGAAGCCTATATTTCAGATCTTGTTTCATTTGTGAATTTAATTTAACTTTTGGTTTTGCAGGAGTGGGTGGCTGTGGTCTCGTATGTTGTCGCATCGATCCCTCTTACTCACCTGTAAAAGGTTTATATCTTTATGGAGGAGTGCGTACCGGTAAAACTATGCTGATGGACCTAATTTTTTTTTTTTATCAATTGTGAGTTTGAAATGAATTTCGTTTCCATTGATTTTTGTTTTCTCGTTTACTTTTATCTTATGTCATTTAGTCTTGGATGCCTTTTCGACTCTCAATATAGGAAAAATATGAAGCATTTTTATTATATACTATGGAAGTGTGTTCTTATGAGGATTTATACTCTGACTGTCTTCACCGCCTATATCTTATCAGGCCTTCTAATTGGAGGAAAAAGAGGATTCACTTTCATGACGTTTTGTTGAATGTACATAGCATGGTACAAGTAAGTTTACCAAACCTGTTATGTTTCTTTTCTTTTTCTTTTTGGTAGATAAAAGGGGAAAATCTTATTAATTGATTTATATATATGGCCATCTCTTATATGTATAACTAGTTTTATTCTAATCCTGTTGTGATTGGTTCTATTTTCATTGTTTGTATTGATGTATTTTTTCAAATCTGTATCCATAATCTACATTTTATGGACTTGTTCCTGATGCCATTCACCTGAATCTATGGGCAAAGTATTTAGTAGCAATATGTTGGTCCATAGGGACCCTTGAATCAGTTGGTTATGGTGATATACATCCTGTAAATACAAAAGAAATGGTATTTTTCATTTTTTATCTGCTCTTTAATCGTGGACTCACCTCATATCTGATAGGCAACATGACATTCAGGGTGTATTCTAAGCTATTTTGGTATAGACATTCAGGGTGATTTGATTCGTCTCATCAGCAACTATATAAGTGACTCCATTGTTTGGCTCCTAAGGTTAATTTTGGTTGTCATTAGTGATGAACTAGGCAATAATTTATGCTTTAATGGAGATTATACTTATCTTGAGGGATGTGTTTTTCTTTAATATAGGCAGTCTATAGAGCATTAATACTGCATCTTAATTCAAAATAAATTATCTCTTGGTCATTTGATTACCTTGAGAAAGTATAATTTTCACTTTTTTGGGATGCATGCTCAGTTTTCCTTCTTTCCCTTAATTTTTTGTTGTAAAAAAAATCTTGGGTAAATTTCTGCTTTTTCAAGAAAATTAAAGTACAACCAAATCCATGGGATCAAACTAGTTTTGATAGATTATTTTTGTTTTGGAACATTTTTTTCCATCATTATTATTCATTATACACTATTAAATGCCCTTTATAAGTTTTTGCATTCTGAGCACTGTAATTTGTTTGGTATTTAGTATTTTGGTTTAGATCATGCAGATACCCTAATGGTTTTGTCTATGCAGAAAATTCCCAGGTGGCAACTGCAAAGTTTCAAGCGGCTGCAGCAATCCGAGAAGCAGCTATTAGAGAATGGGGTTTTCTTAGTGCTGATGATAAGAAAGGCTTGATAAGGTCTTCCTTAACTTTGATTCCACTAACTTTTGTGCTGTTTTTGATATTTACATCATGAGTGGCCTTGTTTATATAATTTACAATTAAACATCTTTCTTCTGTACCTAATAATTGTTGTTCCATTCATTACCCAAAAATATGTTGATGTGTGAGGTTTCTCTTGCATGTATGAGCATGTTCCACAAAGTAGAGATTCTTATATCATGTTGAACACAAATCTTTGTGGTTGGGAGAAGTTATGATAAGAAAAATAAAATAAGAAAAAGAAACGAACTTTCTGGAAAATGGATTTTGCTCATGGACTGCAAAATTGAATGAAACACAAAGAATACTTATAAAGAAATACAAATCTCGAAATAAAATTCAGAAGGGCTTATCAATACTTATCAAGACTGTAAGACATGGTTGATGTATGTGTACCATTTGTTCTTTAAGTTTGCTAATTGATCCATCTATATGTGGTGCTTGCAACTATGTATGCATTACCAAATGAATTGCTTTAGCTTCAAGTAGTATGATTGTTGCCAAAACCTTGACTCGAGCTGGGAGCCAAATCTCTATAATGTGTCACATGTTTGATAGTTACAAGGCAACTCTCTATCAGACTCATCATGCTACTATTTGATATATTGTTACTTATTCCTCTTTAATGATTTGTTCTTGAATCTTGATTACAGGTATGGGAATGCTACTATGGTGGAGAACACGGAAAGGGGATGGCAGGATCTTATTTTCCAGAGGATACGTGCTGTGTTTGGTTTTAGAATTTGAGATTTTTCTGATTGTATTTCCTGCATTATATAATTAACAGATTTTGACATTTATTGGTAAGGAACGATTAAT
The DNA here is from genome assembly GCA_013407115.1 of Glycine latifolia. Taxonomy (NCBI): domain Eukaryota; kingdom Viridiplantae; phylum Streptophyta; class Magnoliopsida; order Fabales; family Fabaceae; genus Glycine; species Glycine latifolia. The sequence continues at coordinate 21,933,982 of CM023954.1, forward strand.
GGATGATTGAGATTATTGGATAATGTTGATTGCAATGTTGTCTGCTTCTGCATCTTATTTAATACTTTATTTAATACTTTAGGCTTGTATATCTGTAAGTACATGGATTATTCTATAATTAGTATAGACCCTCACATTAGTTTTTGATATTTAAAGCTTTGAACACATTAATCTTTAACCTTACAAAGTAATTATTTTAATACCTAATTTTACAAAATATCTTTAACCTTATAGAAAGCATTTAAAAAAAACTAAATAAAAATTAAAAAAAAACTTTTTAAAAAAAAAAATAACATACAAAGACGGTTTTTAGGCAAAACCATCTTTGTATGTCAACATACAAAGACGGTTTTGCCTAACAACCGTCTTTGTATCCCTTCGTTTAAAAAAAAAAAACAACGAAGACGATTTTTTGAACCGTCGTCGAAAGTGATGCTTTTCAACGACATGCACAACAAAGACGGTTCTACAACCGTCGTTGTATGGGGTTTAGAACCGTCGTCGTAAGCCTCGCCTGTAGTAGTGATTATGAAATATTTTTCATGGTTTTGAAAAAATATATTATACTAGTATTTCTTTAGGCTATTATAAGTCTTATTTACATGATAGTGACATTGAATCTCTTTTTAACAACATTCATAGGTATTGATAATTTTAATTTATCTAAAGCACATTAGAAAATAAGTTAGATATTTATGTGTTCTCTTTATTTATACCATATCTTATAATATAACACGTGAGTTCATAGCAATATTTTATCATACTGATTTTACAAGTTAAATAATTTAAAGTTTATAAAATTGAGATAATTAAATCTCAGGTGTTTATGAAATTACATGATTTATTTTGTTATCATAATTATTTTAGCGTATAGCTATAAACAATAATATTCATGAGCATAAAATAATATAAGTCTTAGTGACACGCATACGAAAATATTGATTTCATAATCACTAATATTTCAGTTTGAGGAATTTTCTTTTGTTGAGTGTGATTGATAAAATCTTTATAAGAGCATATATATCTATATATATATTATATAACTCTTATTATTTCAGTTTTATTTTTCTTTCACTGGAAAAAAGTATTTATACCCTAAAATTGCTTGCTAAGGTTGTAACATCCTTTGAGCAATTAGGTGGGAAGTGTTGACGTGTTACACTGCTATTATGCCCATGGAGAAGAAAATGAAAATTTTCAGAGGCGAAGCTATTGGATGCTTGAACTGTGAGTGTGATTGTACTATTTTGTTAGAATGGAAACAGATGATGCTACTTTTATTCATTTATTTTGCATGATAATTCGCATGAGCTCTTCTAATGGATGATGCACCTTTTATTAAATTTATTTTGTTGTTTTACTTTCTTGATCTAGGGAAATATTTGCAGTTTCAAGGACATGGAGGAGGATGATGCGCCTTTTGTGAGTAGTAATTTAAATGTTTGTGAGTAGGACAAAGCATTTCGATTGTGAATGGAATTCACAAGAGAATGATATAAATATTCACTCAAAATAGGAAAAATTATTAGGTAACAACAACCAAGTTCTACTTTTCAATTTGTACTTCTTAATATTGATTGCAATTAAACATTGTGTTGTCAATTTCCTCTGTAATGTTGCTACAGTCATCTGCTGTTAAGGTAAGATATTTTGATTTTGTGATATGAATGAAATTATATCGACACATGATTTTACCCAAGATATGTCATGTGTTTTCTATTATAAATTTGTTTTGCTTGATGTTGTATACTTTCATTCTCTTTATTTTCATGGCTTTGGTCATTGCAATTAAAGGAAGCTCAATTTTCCTCACTTTTGTTACATGACTCTGATCATTGCATTAACAAGGTCGCATTTCTTCTCTCACTCTTTTTCTATTTACAAGACAAACGAAGACTAAAGGATGCTTTGGCTGGGTTGGTCATTGCTTTTTTTTTAAATAAAAAAATTATTGACTTCTTGTTATATCTATAGATGTTTTTTTAATTTTATTTAGAGTGATTGTTTTACGTGTGTGATATATTTAATATATTTTAAATATAAATTCTAATTAAAGTGGTCCACTAATATACAAATTCAGTGTGTTTTAGATTGTGAAAAGATGAGAGTATCAATTAAAATTCATTTATGTTCTAATAAGACACAAATATTTTCTGAATATCTAACTATAACTGAAATGCACTAGCCTCTTGAGCTACACTATTTACTCAAAAGACGGACCTTCATGTTTTTCTCATGATATAATTCATAATGCAGGATGTTTACTCTAACACCAATTTTGTGCTGGTATCTTGAAAACTAAGGTGCTTATCCCACTCTTTATATGCACTAATGTAACATGAACATTTTGTTTTTCAAGCACTTTCCCTCAGTTAAGGAGTTACTAAAAACTCAGCAAATAGAGATATAGTCCAATAGCCAATTGAGTTGATTAAAAAGACAGAATAAAGCACATAACAAATTCTTTTTTAGAAAAATGTTTAAAAATGGAAAAGAGGTTTGAGTTGTGTTATTCTATCAATTGCATTATCCTTACTCACTTGACCTAGGAAAATTTTTCACAGGATATGGAATTGGAGTCATCTCATTCGTGGTAAGTGGTAACTAACTACAACATTATAACCATATTAGGAAGAACTATCATGTTTGTTTCTTTGCTAACAATAATTGTTGGACTAAAAGTGATTATCATGTTTGTTTCTTTGACTAAAAGTTAAGTATCATTGAGATGCATTTTGACCTTGACACTATTTGTTCTGGAGCTTATGATTGTTATTTCATCATCAATCTCATTCTTATTAGGAAGTTTCTTAAGTTGGAGATAGTTAGCTCTAGTAGTTAAGTTAGTTGTTGCTTTTTAACCAGTTATGGAGGAAAAGGTACTGTTGTGTTGGGTTGAACTTGAAGGGCTCGTGCCTTGCATTTCATTGGTGATTGGTTTGCACTTTATCCCAGAGTCTCCTAGATGGCTGGTAAACATTTAGTGATAAGATGTTGATATTTCTCAAGAAGCTGATGAAATTCTTGTACTGATCAAGCTCCCTTAACTGCTTGAGCATCTTTAAAATATTCCCTAATCAATTTGACATGCTTGATAAGCTGAGTCGAGTTATTTTTGCTAACAAGATTATATTGAAACTCTACAAAGCTTTCCTAAAACTAAGTTTCTGGATCTGTTTATCAATTATTATATTGTTACTTTTTTTATTTCTACTGATTTTTAAAATTCCTAAATTTGGTGAAACCTCTTTTTTGTTAGTTTGAGTTAATGATGGAGTTTTATGATGAACATGAAGGATGGTGGTGGCTGTGATTTCATATAAGTCTTAATCGGGCATTGGAACCTACCAATTTATTTTTTTGGTTTATGACTTGATGTAGACTGACAATCTTGCACATCAATTTTTCCTATGTTCTTATTTTGTCTACTTTATGAAATTTAATCTATTTTTTTGGTTTCTAACGCTATTAGGCAACTTATTGAGTTGCATGAATAAGTAGCCATCCTCTTCATTTATATAATAATTAGGCTACTTACAACACTGTTTATTTTGGAGAAATATATCCTAATATGTTCAATTATTATGTTAGGCATGAGCAAAAACAAGACCTTCTCCGTGAGCAAAGTAGACTATTTGTGCCTATCTTTAGTTTTCTGTCCTATTTTCAAACTTTTTTCTATATATTTTGCATAATAGAAAAGCTTGCTCCTAATTGTTTTACCTTCTAATTTCAATTTTGTCCTTTTAGTTTTTCAATAAAGATCTAGGGAATGATCAATTGTAAACACGCTTCTTTCTTCTGGAAGAATTTGTTGCTTTGTCAAAGTTAAATGACAAAGGCTTCTTAATTCAAATAGAGCTTAATTTTTTTGGCAGGACATTGGTGAAGAGATACATACCTTACCTTCATTATATAAATGTTGCTTTTTCTTTGTTTTCAAAACAATTATGTCACATTATCTCTTTGTAAAGCAATCTGTACTTAAAGAACAAACTTATTCAAAGGCAACTGTAATACAATGACCGAGAAAATAGTGGGATTGTGAAAATAAGTTTGTTATAGGGAGAGAAGTGCAGTCATTAGACTAAAAATTAAGAGATAATCTGAACACTTAATCACATAGTCTACATGTTTGGTAATTGTATACCTTAGTCATGTAATTTCCTTCAATGTATGTGGGTTTGTTTTTGTTATTGTTAATAAAAGTGAGAGATACATACCTTACCTTCATTGATGCTACTTGGTTGATTTCAATTCCATTTCTTTTCAATTCGTGGTTTTTTTTTATTGTTTCATTGGTTCTTTGGTTTCTGTATGATTTGGTATAGTGTTTTGATATGGGAAATATGTGTAGGATATGGAAAATTGATTCTTACTTTTAATTGAATAAAAAAATATAATAAAAAGATTTAGAATGCATATTGATGCTGTTGTGCCAATTGTTTTCATGTGCAACCAAAGCTAACGTGTAGACTATGAAAAATTATGTTTTGTTTTATTAAAAAAGATAAAAATAAAGAGAAGAGCAGCTATGGAAGGTTTATGGACTCAAGCAGGTTTCTTTGGTATTTTCATGTTCTTTAGTTAACATAAATAGGAAAGATAGAGTTTTCTTTTTTTTTAAAAAGATCTTTAAAAAAAAAGAGATTCTGATTTGTTTGTTTTATACTGTAGTTTGTAATATATATGTTTAACTCATGATATGGTTTGTGACATTAATTGAATAACATTTCTCTCTTTAATGTCACTTAAACTATTAAAATTTATAGAATAATCATTTGTTATCTTAAACTTTTGTGTTTAGAGTTTTTTTTCCTTTTTTTGAAAAATATTTTTTTTTTCAAACATGCCATAATCAATAACATTAAATTGAATAGTCATTCTATCTTTATCAATAGTCAAATTGTGATGGTTTAATGAATAGTCATTATGTAAGTCTTAGTTACCGAGCCACTATACTATTGTAATTTTATAAGCCAAATCAGTTTCACTAATTCATTCAACAGGTAGTAAGAACTTACACAAAGCAGATACTACTTGGACTTGAGTACTTGCACAAAAATGGAATCATGCACAGAGACATTAAGGTGAATTTTATTTCATTAATTTGAATGTTATCTTGGTTCTTTACTGGCACTGATGTTTAAGATTTGTTTAAATTCAGGGGGCCAATATTCTTGTAGAAATTATTTGGATGTACGAAATAAAGGTCTTGGTGGGTGTATGCTTTTTAAAGTTTTCGGTCCCAACCAATTTGAATCAGAGTTATTATTGCTTGCATATTGTTTTCATTCTCTAGCAGAGATAGTTATATGTTTTATATGAATCACATGGACAATTTGTGCACGTTTTGTAATCAAGTAGATGAAAACAAAACACATCTTTTGTTCTCTTGCAGTATCATATGAGGTATAGATCATTTCGTACTCTTGGGCCATATCTCAACAAGCACTATACTATACCACAACATGTTGGAACAATAAATGGGAGCAATGACAAAAAAGCGTGGTGGGGGGCCTGGCTAGCTACAATGTGATCATTATGGCTGCAAAGAAATTTTTTATCTTCAACAATAAACAGGTAAATTAGAGCATGTGGTTGACACAATTAAATCCAGCTCCTGCTTCATGTAACTATTCATATATTATATTCAATAATTATTTTAATGCTAGAAGAATAAACACAGGTTATATGAACCCGACCCATTAAAGATGTCATTTATGGCGGATCTTGAAAATAGCGAAAAACACCTTGTAGATGTCTTAACACATGTCATGCAAAGAAAGTTTTATAATAATCTATATCATTCTTTAGTCCTTTATCAACAACATAGTGACAATGTTTATTAGGACTCAAATGATTTAAAGAAATTAACTTTTTTTTTAAAAAATATTTTCACTTTAAAAACTCATGTTGTAATTAGAACAACATGGTCAGAAATTTTCATTTTACTATTAACAGTTATGTTTTTAAAGAATTTTGTGGTTAAATTTGTGCAAATTCCCCTGTGGTTCATGAAGAGACTGGACCATTTGAAGTGAACATTTTCTTTCTTTGATAAGAATGATTATTTATGTTGATTTTTGTGCTATTACCATACTGCTTTTGCTTATAAGCTTTCTATATTCTGTTTTGACTTCTGGACTGGTTTAAATATGTATTTAGAAATGTTAAACTTTTTTCATTCCGTTAATCATACTATAAATGCTAAACAAGCACTTCAACTTCTAATGTGAGAATGTAGTTATTGATACTTCTCTATTCTGAAGTGAACATTTTCATTCTGTTAATTGTCAATATACATTTTTTATGTGTTATGGAGAGAGCTAGCATGTGTTGGTCCCAGATGAACTCAAGAGGGGGGGGGGGTGAATTGAGTTTTATAAAATAATTCACAATTTAAAATCAAACTTAAAGCAATTATATGGAGATAAGAGATAAAGAAGACACAATCAATTTTAACGTGAAAAATCCAATTGGATAAAAAAACCACGACATCCAAATTGGATAACCAATCCAATGGACAACTCCACTATGATAATTTTGTGTACAAGAGTTCCTAGTATACTAGTTTCCTAGCCTACCCTTACACAACAATTATCCCAGCTGGTATCTTTGTTTTCCAGCAAAAAGCTATCGTCTCAATTCACCAAGAATAGAGACAAACTGATATCCTTGTTTCCCAACCAGACTGGTATCCTAGTTTTCCAGCTAGAAGTCGCACGTCTTAATTCACCAAGAATAGAGACAGAACTAGTATCCTAGTTTACCAGTTGCGACCTTTTCCAAAGTCAAAAAGAAGAATACAATAAAATAGTTACCTTTACGCTTTTATTCCTTAAGCAAATAGGTACATGTAAGTCCTGATGGAGAGTTGAAGAATCAAACTTGCCAAACGCTTCTATATGATCTCACAACAATTCTCTCAATGATTCAAATATAAACTCTCTAAACTCTGATATTATTTGGAATGAAATGCATACTCTAAACACTAAGATATGTGTCTATTTATACTCGTTTAAGCATATGATTTTAACCAATTTTTGAATGCAATCCTAAAAGATATTCAATAATCTTAAAGATATTTTATTATATTATGCAATGCAATCTTAAAAATATTTTATCCTATTTTTGAATATTAAAAGATATTATATCCTATTTTTGAGTGCAAGATTAAAAAAATATTTTATCTTATCATGTAATTGCAATCTCAAAGATATTCTATTATATTATGCAATGCAATCTTAAAAATATTTTACCCTATTTTTGAATGCAATATTAAAAAAATATTTATCCTATTTTTGAATGCAATCTTAAAGATAAATATCTTGGCAAGATTAATCTTCTAATCTCCTTACATAAAATCTAAAAAATAAATAAAAACAAATATTTTTAATTCCATGTCATCTTGAATGATATCAATCTTTAAGATTCTTCAAATAATCTTATCAATTATGTTGATATTCATAAATCCAAAATATCAGTAACTTCAAAATATCAAATAATTATCATGAGTGCAATACATATAATAATGCGGCATTCATTGTTTGTTATCATCAAAACTTTATAAATCTTTTTATGCATAAAGGGTTCAACAAATATCCAATAGCATGCAGTTTTCTACTTTTGTGTGTTGCTAACTTATTTATCAAATGGAAATATATTTAACTGTAATATTTTTAATCAGAGTTCACTTTTTTGGTGCTTGCAGGATATTGTGATGTATGTCGAGAATATGTTAAGACGGGAGACTGGTGCAATTGGATAAACTGTTGGTTCTATAATGTTGCATGCTCTTGTGGATAGGTTGCTAGAGTTGGATATAAGTTGGTTAACCTCAAACATTTTTTCAAAGAAAAGTTGGATCTTTTGCCCAATAATATAATTCCTATTAAATTGGTTGTAGGTGGAAATTGGATGGGATGGAATCTTGCAAGAAGATGCCAAAGGCATATTTGAAATGAAGTTAGAAGATATTACTGTATTTGCATGAGGATGAAAATTGTGATAATATGGTATGCATCTTATTATACACTTAAAGTTCATGTTGTGTTCTAATGATAAAATGTTACCTTGAAAATTAAAATATGCACCTCATTAAATTGAAGATAGAAATTTGCTTGAATGTGAAAAATCTCTTATTCCTGTCATTGTCTCTGTATTACTTGTCTAATTTGTATTCTTCTATACATTTTGTGTGTTGTGAAGTTGTTTTATGTTTATTCCTTCTCTTCACTTTGTTTCCTGAAATTATAACTGTATAGTTGTTAGAATCAGAACAACTAGGAACTGGTCAAAATCTATTTGATCAACCCTCAAAACTAGCCTCACAAATAAATAACTGGTAAAATCGGTAATTCTATCCCAACATTAATGATTGATAATTATATCACTTGTATTTATTTAGTTTCTAATAGCAGGTGTTCATGTATATTATGTGTGTTCTCTTAAATGTTATTACATTTGATTTAGGTTCATGTTTTGTTTGAAATACTATTTAATTATTATTATTATTATTATTATTATTATTATTATTATTATTATGAAATCATGAGTGTAATCTTTTTTGTTTAACATTACTTAACATAATATAAACTAAATAATATTATTTAATTATTAATGGATCAACATCCTTCAATGACACCTAGACCATTGAGTTTGATAGTTGTAAAAAACTTGAACAAATATTTTATTCTATTTACTTTGCTTACACGAAATACTACTTATATTCTAAACATGCATCTGAACGTGAGGCTTACCCGTGCGTATGTGCACGGGTACCAACACTAGTTAATATAGAAAATACCATATTGCAAATCAATCCACCAAGTGTTATGATTAATCATATTAGATTCATAACAAACTAAAGAGGTAGACATACCTTTCTTTTCCAAACCATAGCTTGAACTTAGGACAATCTTTCTTCATGTTCCCATTCTTTTTATAGAAGAAACACTTGGATTCTTTCTTAATTTCAGCTTGAGGTGGTATTTTACCACTTCCCTTGTTCTTATGGTCTTTCTTATTATCCTTCCTTTTAGTCATCATAAGAGAACTCTCTCCTTGTTCCAAATGCAACCTCCCCTCTTCCTGAACACACATGGTTATGAGTTCATTAATAGACCATTTATCTTTATGTGTGTTGTCGGATATTTTAAAAAGGGACCATATGGTGCTTGGAGAGTATTTAGAATAAAATACACCTGAAAGGAATCAGACATGTCCACCTCTAGAGTTTTAAGTTGAGCTGCAATGTCCCTCATCTGCATGATGTGCTTATGCACATCCCTCAAAGTATTGAGCTTCATGAAAGAAAATTTCATTATTAAGATATTGACCAATGCCTTCCCTGAAGTCTCAAATTGTTCATCAATGTACTTTAGGAGCACTCTCACATTGTCATACTGTTCAACTAAGCCCTTAATACCAGTCTATATACCACCATATATATTGTTCTTTGTAATTGTTGGTGGCTTAGTTTTCCTGATAGCATAATCAATGTCCATATACATTAACGTCAATAAAATCATTTTTTTCCATATAGAAAAATAATTTCCTCTCAATTTCGGGACATCAATTGTATTAATAAGTTGTATAGTTGTAAAATAAGTCAATATATATGCTTATCATTAAAATTTGAGACAAAAATAATGTATCATGTTTTACCAATGTAAGTCATGCTTATAAAATTATGAATTTAGTGACATAAAATTTTCCTGTGGGCTAAAATTTTAATTCAATTAAATTCATATAAAAATCATGATAAAACTATTTAGTTATCTTTCCTAATTCTTATGGGCAAGTCAAGAAATATAATTTAATATTTTATCCTAATTAATCATATTAAACTATAATAGAAATTCCTGTGGGATAAAATCTATTATATTATATATGACTAATTACAATTAATATTATTTACCTTATGTGATCTAGAAGCTCTTCATATATAATTTAAATAATTAAAGTTGTTGTGGTTAGGCTCTAATCAATTAAATTATAAATATCATAAATATTCTCTTATTTCCAAAATTAATTTTATTGTAATTAATCATAAACAATAAAATTAAATAATCAATCACTCAGATTAATCAACTTAATATTACATGTATAAGGAAACATAAATTAATACATGTAATGATAAAATAATAATAATTTATGTGAATACATATCATAAAATTATCATTAGTATAATTGGCAAAATGCTTTATAGCCATTTATTTGGTTACAGGTTAAATTCTCATCTAATGCATTTTATTTTGAATTCAACCTTTGGGGGTCACTTTAATCCGGTTGCGACCCACGGACCCGAATTAAAAATCCGATATTTCCAACCATTTTAAACATCAAAATTCATGTTTTTTTAATTCACAAAAAGCTTATAAACTTAATTTCTATATGATTTCAGGTCTCTTTAGTAATTAAAACGTTCAAAAAAGAGTGCCATGAATCAACGTTTCAAAAAAGAAAGATGCCAAATAAAAGCAAGGCAGAGGCAATAATGGGCTCTGATACCAAATGTTAGATAAAACTAAATGATCTAATCACACTTATATACATAAAAAGCTATTAGATCAAATGCGGAAAAATTAAAATCATAAATACCTCCCGCCATTGCTATTCTTGTTTGCTCTGAAGATGATTTGCAATTGGCCATGAGTCTAATAATCTGTAAATAGTTTATGGGCATCCAAACTAATCTGACTTTTGGCTTAAGGATCTTTTATGCTTTCACTATCAATCATTGATGGTGTATTGAGATTTTCAGATAGCAAGCACACAAACCTTGGCCATGGTGCAGATCTCATTTTATAACCTCTTCCCATCAAAGAGGTTATTTTTTGATATGCATAAAACATGGGCATAGTTGTTTAAAATAAGAGATAAGATTAGTTGATAAGATTAGCAACAACTTATTCCTAAGAAGATAATATGAGTGGACCACCTTATGTGATTTTGATTTAGTCAAGCAACAAAAAATAAACCAAAAATGTGTGCTTGAGTGGAATCAAGTTTATATAGGTGATGCAATTTAAATGACCTCTGAAGAAAAATGGTGTTTAAATACTTTTGTATAGTGGATTATGATTGAAATGAAGTTGAATATATTGTTGATGTGAAGTTGCAGCCATGTGATGACTTTGATCCCTTAAATCTATGTGTCCATGTGTTTATTACAAGTCTGATTGAGAATCTTTATAAAAGTGTGAAGTTCGTGTCTTGTACTCTGTCCTTAATATGCTCTAAGTGGATTTAAAAGCATTATTGAACCACTTGAAGTGGTACTCATGTGATTAGAGTATTAGAATATTATATATGGAGTGTATTAATTGAAAATTTAATTGTTATGTTTAAATTCTGCCTTTACAATTGCTATATAACCAATCCCTCTTAAATCTATTTTAGCCCTTTAAACCTCTTAAAAGCGTTAAGTTTTATCTCTAAAATTTTTTTGGAACCATCCCATTTCAATATCTCTACAATTTATAGAAGTTCTTTTAAGGCACAAGTTAAAAATAGTTTTTGCTCAAATTTAATTCATATAAAGTGCAAATTGTGAACTTGTAAGACATGAAATTTGTAAGTATTGAACCAGTGACCTATGAACTATTTTTACAAAGTATCTTGAGGCTCCTAACCTGTCTAAAGATAGACTCCAAGTCTTAGCTTGTATGTGTGCCTTCGAACTCTACTTGGAAATTAATTGTTGGGTGAGATATTTTATTACGTAACAGATCTCCATGTCTATACTGACTGCTTAGCATTTTGAGCTTTGTGTGATTTATAATAAAATTCCTTGTATTAGATGTTATACTTCCATTCATCTCTGAACAATGGTTATAACTTGTGAATATTGTAGTTTTATGGTAGTGATTGGGACTAATGTGTATGTTTATCTGAAACTAGACATGCTTATTTAACGCTATAAGTTGGAAGCTTGCAATTTGCATTATTGGAGAATTTACCATGAACTTTATAAGATGAAATTGGGGATGGACTAGGATGTTGAGAAAACAGTTCTGAAATAAGGAAAATAGTATTGTATTCGTGGTCCTTGCACTTAAGGTACAATCTTGGGAGAACTCCAACTTGTTTATCCATATAAAGAATGAACCTTTTTCAGTTTCTAGCCAACAAAAGAGAGTTTTATATTTTTTTAAGATTTTTTCCTCACCTAGACTACTCAAATGAGTTCTCATAACTTTCAACTTCTATTCTATTTTTTTTATATAAATAGTGATTTTCTCTCTAGTATCTCAATTACGTTAACCTATTATCTAATGTGATAATTACTTTTAGTCATTTCTATAAGGTTTTATAAAGGTTCTTTATATATTATTTAAAATTACAATGTGTATATAGTTTTTTTAGTATTTACCTTTGTATAACAAGGAGCCTATGGGGAATGAGGTACGTAGTTTATTTAGTTTTTTTTTTACAATGTGTATATTTTATATCAAACTTGTCATATGTATTCTTACTTTTATTGTTAAAGATAGATTTCAACCCTATGTTTTTTACTCCTTAAGTATTTTCCAATATCCTAATTTAAGTAGACAACAATCAACTATTTGTGTCTTATTTGTTAATCTAGAGTAATATAGGCAAAAGAAATAAAGAAGAGCAAAAAAGATACTTTCATATGTGAGAGTAAGACGAGTTTACATGTACTAATAAAGAGAAGATAAAAGATTGAGAATTGAATCATTCATCATGACGTTTTGGACTTAGTGTCCTTTTTACTTATTTGTGGATTCAGGCTATGTGCAGATCCTCATAAAGTTGTTACACTCATATGACTGGATCTAAGTGATCTTTGCCTCTAGTGGATCATTGCTTAGTGCTTGATCCCAACTAGGTGTAAAGTATTTGACTAGGTGTCAACTATGAAGGCTCTATGCCTAATTTCTTGGGCCCGTAACGGCTTGGCACCATATAAATCCATTATCCATACACATTGCATGTAACTGAAAGAGATGTATTGACTTGCATAAATGTAAACATGGCATACTTTAGGGAATGTGTGACTAATTCTAGGTGATTGAAGTTATAATGTTACTACAATGTGCTTGAGAATACTTGTCCTGTATTTGATGCACATATTGTTTTACTTAAAATATTGTAATTAAATTATATTAAAGTATATTGTCTTGATTCAGAATATAAGTAAAACCTTAGATCTTGGGCTTTGGTTTGTGATCTAGGGAATAACATTAAGATTGATTTGTATTGAGATTGTGTTGTATCTCTCCTACATGTTTATGTAAGTTACCATAACCCCACTCCTTTATTTTGTATTGTTTAGTTTTATTACTTGTTGAACAATAGGAGGAGTATGACAAAGTGAAGGAGTCATAATATAGTGCAACGGGAGAGTGCTAGAGGAAACTTTAGTAGATGGGAATCTTACCTTTATTTTGCTTTTTGTGCTAGCCATGTTCTATATATATGAGAAATTATTAAATTACCTTAGTGTAATTTTAACAACTATTACATAATTTTTATAACTTGATATAGAATGCAATTTTTATTGATCCTCCGTTGAATTATATCTACATGTTACCAAGATTGTCTGTGTCAAATTTTGTCAAAATTGAACAACAACAAGAAGGTAATCGAATGATCTATATTTTAGTATGTTTTGAAATGTTTATATTACGTCGATTTTGATTTATATGAATGAGATAGTAAATGATTTTGGATTAATATGAAATTTTGCATATATGATCTATGTGATAGGAATTTTCAATTCATCGATGGGTTTTAAGAAAATATTATTTAGTTAAAAGTTATAAAATAGTGCAATAGTTGTCAAAATTACATCAGTATAATTTGATCCATCATCTCTCTCTCTCTCTCTCTCTCTCTCTATATATATATATATATATATATATATTACTTTAGGAGACTTGCCTTATCAAAAGTGATTATTTTAATTTGTTTATATGTAAATGATATAAATCTCCATGACCTTGTAGTCATGAGACTTTTGAACAACCAACCCTATATTTTGAAGTTGTACAACTTTGAAGTTTGAAACCATATATGTATCAACCCACTAGACCTCTCTTTTTATAAGCCTCTAGTTTTAATAAAAGATCTTTAATTATACATGTACAACAAGTACATGAGAAACATAAAATCTAACATGTGTAAATCTAGTGTATATTATTTACTTTATATTTGTCTTTATCCTTCTTGCTTCACATTTTACACTACAAATGCTTTTTCCTACGTTTTTCAAAGTGTGTTTTACTATTTGAATATCGAAATTCATTTACAAAAATTACGTTCAGAGTGTGAGAGATCACTAATATTGATTTATTTTCAAACACAAAATAAAACCCATAATTTCCATAACATTTTCTTAGGTTGTTTAAAATCATAATTATGATATTTTTAAAAATAGGTTATAGTTTCGACAAGGCAGGTCCTTACAAATGATTATTTTGAGTAATGTCTTAAAATTTCAAAATTCATAAAAAAAATATAAACTAAAATTTAATCATATTAACCATTTATAAGATCAAATAAATTGTAAAAAATCTTACAATGTGAATTATTGATTTTAATATTGAAATTTTTGGATATATACAAAATAAAATATGGATCATTTCATCATTTAATTTTTTTTCAATTTGAGAAATCTTAATCCAATTATTCGATTTGAGTTTGTCACCAATATAGTACCTAGATTATGGATATGAAAGACAATTTATGGTAAAAGTAACTATTGATGGTTAATTTTTTATTAATATATTGATGGTTAATTGTTATGCACTTAAGTAATCATTTTATTAGTGTCATAATCATCTCTTGTGGTAATTAAAGACAATTTTTTCTATTTCAACTGAATAAGAGTTCATCAATCTTAAAAATGTCTTTTGAAGTGCAATTTAGGAAATTTCTTATTATAATCTCTTATTGCATAATGATTAACAAGGACTAAATATGTAATTTTACCAAAATTAAAATAATCAAGTCATATTTAAAAAGAAAAAAAATACTTTTGGACTTGAAATATGTTAGAGAAATCAATCCAATTTTTCAAATATTATTCTGAACGAAAGAAATTGAAATAGATGTGTTTCAAGAGTTCAAATGTATCTTGATTCTTGATAATCTTCATTATCATAATCAAGGTAGGCCAAGAGATAGGATAATTAAGATCCACTAAGTCTTATTTAAGAAAGAAGTCATGAATCTTTGTCATATAAAGAGATCATGTGAAGAGAGAACCACCACCAACTAAAGAGAGGTCACCACCCAAGTGAGAAGGAAAGTTATGTAATGATTTTTTTTTTCAAAAAAATACTTGTATTCTTATTTGAAATAAATAATATTTTGTTGAGATGTTATATGGACATAAGCGAGAGGTGTCAAACCACATAACTTTTAACGTCTTTTGCTATTTCTATAGTTATTTTGTGTGTGTCTACATCTTTGATCCTCATCATTGTTGTGCGTGAAGGGAGGGGATGGTTTCCCATTAGAATATGTTAATTATAATAAATTAGTCAAGATTTAAAAGTGACATATTATGGAACTTTAAAATTGTGTAACATTGTAATAAATTCAAGTCAAAAGACCTTGTAAATCTCTTGGAATTAATTTTTAAAGTTAAAAAAGTGATATAAAAAAATTAACTATTTTAATAAATTTCAAAATTCAAAAATAAATAATTCTAGACCAATTATAGAAAATACACTTTAAAATATTAACTTATTTAACTAATATTAGTAAATGATTTTCAAGTGGAATCTTAATCAAAATTATCATTAAATTGTATAATATGTTTATTAACATAACATTAATTAAATTCATAATGTAAAAAGATTTTTGTAAAATTTTTAAGAATTTAAAACAATATTTTATATACCACAATTAAATAATTTAAAAATATGTTTAAGACCTTATAGAGTGTCATGTGGGAATGTTGTTTTTGGAACCCACAATTAAATGTTTGTTTCTTGATGCGTAAGGTTCAAGTGTTCTGTTACTAAATCTATTTTATCATCAATCAATATACTATAGATTTCTGAGTTAATATTAGAAAATTCTTATTTATCACATTTTTCTTTTGACATCTTATTTTTTTCTAGTTCAATTCCTTCCTTTGTACTCTTCAATGTTAATTTTTTAATTTTTAAAATAAAAAAGATTTGATTATTTTTAATTGTTAATTAATAAATTTTGAAAATAAAAAGGACTAACAACTAATTATTTTTTAATTGTTAATTGTTATAAATTATAGATAAATAAATTGTTATAGATTATAGAAAATAAAAAGGACTAACAATCCACGATTTTAAAAATTGATGTTTTTTAATTGGTATAGATTATAGATAATTGTTAATTGTTAAATTTTTTTAAAAAAAAAAGACAAACAATCCATGATTTTTTAATTGTTATATGTTATATATTATAGATAAATAAATTATTATAGATTATAGAAAATAAAAAGGACTAATAACCTACAGTTTTACAAATTGACTTTTTTCTAATTGTTTATTGTTATAGATTATAGATCAACAACTACCTAGGACTAACAAACTACAAATTTAATTTTAATATATAATAAATGATTTCAAATATATTTATCTAATATCTTTTGGATAACTAGAGTTTTAAAAACAATGAATCTGATTGATTGAAAGTTCAAAGACCTCTTAGTTAGGGATTTAAACATGAGTCACCATTTGATTGTTTAAACATAGTGTCCACAACTTTTAATTTATAATTATTAATTTGATTGTTACAAAAAATATGTTTTTCTCCAAGTTTTCTCATGAAATATCATTATAAAATTTTCTTTTTAAAGAAAAACTAAAAATGCCTTTTTTTAATTTTAAAACTAGATAATTATTTATTAATTTTATAAGATATATTTATATATATAAATGATTTTTATATTTGAATGCAATTTAGTGAATTTTTATCATGTTCAAATATATTTATCTAACAGTTTTTGGATAACTACAGTTTTAAAAACAACTAATTTGATTGATTGGAAGTTCAAAGACCGTAAGAGTTAGGGATTTAAACATGAGTCACCATTTGATTGTTTAAACATGATTTTAATTAAAAAGTACCAATTCAATTGTTACGACAAATATATTTTTCTCCAAACATATACTTTCACTATCACATTCTGTTGTTGACCAATGACTAGTCACAAGGGATACCAATTCTGTAAGTTTATTCTCCAGCCTTTGGTTATCAACAACCATAGAAAATGAAACTTCATTTGTAGCAGCCTTGGATGTTGCAGCCACTCTAGTACCAAATTGTTGATAATTGGTTGCCATGGTGGAAATCAATTGTCTTAGAGCAACAAGAGTTTTGTCCATTAAAGCGCCAACACTGGCTGCATCAATCATACTCCTACCTATTAACATCAATCCTTCATAAAAATACTGGATCAATAATTTCTCACCGATTTGATGGTGAGGACAGATAGCACACAACTTGTTGAATCTCTCCCAGTACTCATACAATGTCTCTCCAGGTTGCTGCCATATATTACAAATTTCTTTCTGAATGGATGTTGTTATGGATGCAAGGAAGAATTTTTCTAAAAATCTTCTCTTCATACATGTCCAAGTGTTGATATAGTCTGGTTGAACGTACAATCAATCCTTAGCCACACCATCCAAAGAGAATGAAAATACTTTCATCTTCACATAATCCTCATGAATGTCATGTGGGTGCATGGTGAAACACACTACATGAAAATCCTTAAGATGCTTGTGTGGATTTTCACCTACAAGACCATGAAACTTTGGCAGCAAATGGATTAGTCCAGACTTAAGCTCATAACTGACCTCTGTCTCAAGATATTGAATACACCAAGGTTGATACACAACATCAGGTGTAGTCAATTCCTTAAAAGTTCAGTTGTTATTAGTCATTGTATCAACACTAATTTTAGACTCAAAAGCACTAAAGCTAGGCTAAAAAATAGAATCAATAATGAAATCAGTATTCACTATATTACTATCCAAAACTATATTGTCATACAAAACTACACTCTTATTATTTCTACACAACCTATGAAATGTTTTATCTACCTCAAGATCATATGATGCAAGTCACCTGCTTTGCACCTAGTCATACACAACTCAGCTCATTAGTGACAGAAATGATAGGAATAACAAAAATAACAGACAACTACTCTAGCGAGATACTATTCACAATATTTGCTTAAATGATACAGAAAATGAAAAACTTCCCAAACAATTTTTAGAGAATTCAAAAACACCACAGTAAATGTCTAAAAATCATTTTTTTTATTTTTGGTAATTTTTTGGTGATTTTTAAAAATCATGAAAATAGAAAAAAATTCCAAAAGTGGTCTAAGATCATCGAATTTGGAAAAAAAATGACCCTGAATGCTTGTGTTTGTCCCTCACAGGGGCACCTTGATATGAATTTTTTTTTTCTACATTCAAACCAAGTTTCAGCCCATTCCGAGCTAGTTGCATGTAAAATGACCAAAATACCCCTACCACTAAAAATCCTATTGGAGGCAGAATTTGCAAATTTTGACCCTAACCAAATCTCAAAGGGGTTTTTTTCACTCATAATATTGGAGAAACTTTGGACACCAACTTGTACAGCCAAACTCCACTGGTCAGTTTACTTCTGCGACATACAATGGACAACTACGCTGCACTACTAATCAATGCAAAACACTCTACTACTTACACATAATCTATATAACAACATTAACAAAACCTAAGCAATATATCAAACAATTAGTGGAATGAAAAAAACATGCAGAATGCAACAAAATGCAAAACATGCAACAGATGTGTATTTTTTTTTTCAATGTACAAATGCAAACATGTTATACTAATATCAATTGTACATATATTACTATATACTTATGAGTGAATTAAGGTTGGCACACAATACATTGTATCCCCGATAATGGTGCCAGTTTTGATAACGATCGTCGAATAGTTCCAAAACAAATAAAACAAGGATTAATTATGCAGTATAGGAATAACCTAGGTCAACTCAGAGATATAATTCATTTTGGTTCTGACATCAATCCACTTATAAAAAGTATGAGATTTTAACAAACAATTTGGAGACAATAGAAGAAAATTGTAAAAGCACAAAAAGAAATGCAGAAGCTAACAGAGTTTATGAAACAGATTGTGAAACAAATTCAAGAGCATCAATCCAATTCACCAAATCCAAGCAATTCGAATTATCATAGTTTTCTACAGATGATGATCATGTTGTGAAAGTCCAATTAATGTCATTAGAGGTAATTCAATCGAATTAATCCTTAAATTCTTTAAGATCACAAATTAGATTGAAATATCATCCAATCAATCTGTGATTAGATTTCAATTAGGAAATGAATCAATAACCTAATTTGTTTCTAATCCTAAACACATTCATAATCATGAAAATCGAAAATAAAATTTGAGAAGAAGACGAACATTCACACAGAATTCAAAATACTTAGCCAAAACTCAAATTCCTCATTGCTTAGATTGGATCCTTAGATTGATTAGTTTTTTAACCTTTCATAATCATCATCAGTGGAAGAACAATGAAATTTGAGCAAGAAAAGAGAAGAAAAAATTTGAAGAGATGAAGAACAGTTGAGAGACAAAAGAGAAAGAAGAGTTTGATCTCAAAACTTGTACTAGAAGTTTCTAAATTCTGTTTTGTACAAAAATGATTCTAACTAACTACACTAAGTAGACTAATATATACTGTAACTAATTAAAAGTAATGGATGGGTCCTGATTAGGCCCAACTAATCTCTCTAATTAAGCTAATTATACAATGCAAATGCCCAATTTCGCAGTCCAAAATTCAAGTGCACAGGCTCTGACTTACAAGCCTAAAATGACCCTAAAAAAGGTAGAACTGGTCCAAGCTTATTTTTGACAAAATTGTAACTCATTTTCTTATATTTCCAAGGACTACTCATATTCCCAATTTGGAGTTCTGTAGCGTCATATTGGTTCTACACAAGGAAGATAGGTCAAGTAAGCGTAAAATTAGAAAATAAGCAACAATTATCAATTAAGTCCAATTATTGGCCTAAGATCAAAACTGAGTTAAGGTGAGAAAATAAGAGTCAAAGAGAGGTCAAATAATCTAAGAAGAATAGGAAAATACTAAACTAAACATGCTCAATCACATATCACAATATCTTCAAGCCTTTCTTTCCTTGCTCAAACCACGATGAATAAGGAATGAATCTTGATCATTATGAATCTCTTGTTGAAATGCATAGTGGTTCCCTTAGATGACTCTTAGAAATTAATTTTTAAAAGATGAGATTGAATCAAGAGTCACTAATGAGAATGAAAAAGTTTAAGGTATATATAGTTTTAACATATAAAATGGATTTAATCGATTAACAAATGGGTAATCGATTAATTCATTCAAATCCCTGGTTGTTTTGCATTTCCATATACATGGTAATTGATTATAGAATTTGGTAATCAATTATCTCATTTCATAAAGAGCTTCTCAAGCTTCTATGGTTTTTGGAATAATTGATTATCAAATGTTGTAATCGATTATTTGAAAACATAAAGAGCTCCTAAGTTTCCAGACACAATCTAATCAATTACAAAATGTGATAATCAATTATTTCTAGCTATAGAGACTCCCTTCTTTTGAAACTAGCTTGGGTAATCAATTACAATTCTTGGAAATCAATTAATTTGATGTAACTTGCCAATATTTCAAGAGAAGTAAATTTTGTTGCTTGTTCTAACTCTTTGTGATTGATTACTTAACTTAGTAATCTATTACACAATGTTGAACTTATTGCTTCTTAGAAATTTTGAGATCAAAACATATATTTTCTCATGTTTGATAACCACTAAGCATGGATAAAGACAACTAAGTCTAAAACACTCAACATGTATGGTATAAAAACATCCAATACAAATGCCACATCTTTAGAAATTTGTTTGGCATTGCAATTATTAAAACCAAAATATTCTAATACTAGTCTTCAAATCTCCAAACTCTTTGATTCAATAGCTATCTCTAAAATTAGAGGAAGTGTCAAATATGTGAGAGCTTTAGAGGGGAGGATGAGGGAATTTTAAAGATGTGTTGAAGAAGTGAACTTAATTGGTGGTGGTGGTGGTTTCTTCAAGTTGGATCTGGCAACTATATGGAATGCTACATATATAATGCTTGAAAATGTTTATTAAGTATTGTAGTGCATTCAGTAATTTGGCTTATTGTGAACAGAAATTACAAGTTTTGTCCAACCAATGAAGAATGGGGAAGAGCTTAAAAGATCAGGGACTTTTTGGCTCCAATATATAACATTACTAACGTGATGTCTGGATAAAATTATCCCACCGCTATAACTTATATGTCACGCAAGTTGCAATTATAGAGATGGGGTTGAAAAAAAATTTGAATAATAAATATGAGGAGATAAAAAATAATGGCAATAACTATAAAGGAAAATTTTTATAAGTATTGGATTGAATATTGTGTTTCTCTTGCGTTTGGACGTGTGTTTGACCCAAAGGCAAAGTTAAATTTCATAAGATTTTGTTATAAAAGGCTTTATCCATTTGATTATCAAGTTAGGATTGATAAGGTGAAGGACAGTTTGTATGATCTCTTTAGTGAATATGTAAAACAAGCACCAACACGAAACTCATCTCTACTTAGTAGTGTAACGACCCGCCTCGTCGCTACGATATTACTAACTCTAATCGTGCAATTTTTGAATTTTAATGAAAACTCCAATAATTTGATTACGAAAATGATGGTAAATTATTCGCGATATTACACTTGTCATACTATATATAAATATATAAATAAATACACAAACATGTATATCTTAAACCATCACATGTCAGGATATAAGTTAATTGTATTTCAAGTATTTACACCTGAAATGTACATATCCATCAAAAAGAAATTAAGAGACCAACTAAGAAAGAGTTGACTATCAAAATACAACTCTTTTCCAAAAAGTAATCCATCGTCATCATGATGGCTCGGCGACTCCAACCAAAAAAAATCTCCCTCTAAAGTCACCTAATGTTGCTCATTTACTTACACGAATGAAGGTTCGCGATCATCACAGGTACCAACCACACGGTACAACAAATGCAAGGGTGAGTTTATTATATAAAACCAACAAGCATCATGTAAAAACAATTGGAAAGGCAACAACAATAACAACCACAATCATTACCCAAAATCCATCAGTCCAATACACACTCGACACACCAATCATCCAATTCATTTCATAATTCAAACAATCATGTTAAGAATGATGCATGCTCCTGATTTCACTCTCACCATGATAAATGATTCATCGCCTATCAGGGTCATCATGTCGTGCACTGGCCAATTGAAAATACAATGAATACCTAATCCAATAAACCAAGAGGGGGGGGGGTGAATTGGTTTTTGATCCTTTTTGATCTTTTCTTGGAAAACAAAACTCAGCGGAAGAATTAACTTGGATCGTATCCTAAATCAAAATAAAATTTAGTAAACAATTTTCTTCTCCAATCAATTAACTCTTGTGTTGAATCAAAGTTTGAGTTGATACACAAAATAATATCTCAAGCAGTTAATGAAATGTAACTCAAAACATAAATGCACACAATTTTATACTGGTTCACCTCCAACCACTGAGGCTACATCCAATTTACCTTCTAATCCAAACCAGATTAGAGTTCCACTAACAGATTTTAATTCTTTACAAGCAATCAACAAGGTCTCTTTTACCCACCCTAGGCAAAACTCTAAATCTATTCCCTAGATTTATCAAAAGACCTGGAACCTGAGAACACTACTCAGTTCTACCTACTAGAAAACCCTTTCTAGTAATGCTTTAAAGAAACCCAACTGTTACATGGAAAAATTCAACACAAATTCCAGAAAACAAAAGAAAAAATTACAAAGAACAAAACTTGATGTTCAAGAAGGATATCACCTTATATTCCTTTGCAGCATAAAGGATATACACGAAATTTATAACCTTAGGTGATGAATGATATGCTTTCTTGATTGATCTTGAAAAACTCAATGCATGAATGATCACAAAATAACTCCTCTTAAGCAAGCATGATGATTCTAACTCTTATGAACAACACTATCAAAATGATTCTTTTAACTCTTTGAAGCACTCAGAGATTACTAAAACTCTTGTATGAATGAAAGCTCTCGAAATCAATCTCTGGTTTTCTGAGACACTGCTTGTCTATTTATAAAAAAAACAGATTTA
>CM023954.1:21957494-22005410 GCA_013407115.1 Glycine latifolia
TAAACTTTCTTTCTTTTTCTCTTAATTATTAAACCTAGGTTATTATAACTTATACCCTGGCAGAGGAAGACGAGTATTGGTGGGATAATACCCGCCAATGCATGGAGGCGAAAGGCCGGGTAGTAATGTGCGAGATCTTCAAGGAGGCATTCCTGGAGAAGTACTTCTCGGAGGACGTGAGGAACAAGAAAAAGATGGAGTTCCTTGAGCTTAAACAAGGGAACCAGACTGTAGCCGAGTATGCGGCTAAGTTCAAGGAGTTGGTAAGGTACTTCCCTCACTACCAGGGACGGGATGGTGAAAGCTCTAAGTGCGTGCAGTTTTTGAATGGCTTGCGACCCGAGGTGAAGCAAGCCATGAACTACCAAGGGGTCTGTCAGTTCCCAACCTTTGTTAACATGTGCAAGATATGGGACGAGGATTCCAGAGACAGGGCGGCCTACTACTGAAATACGGGCCTTGTTAAGGACAAGAAGACCGGGCATCAAAATCACAGGAAGCCCTACACCATCCCTCATAAGCCGCATGACCATCGCCCTAACCATCAAAGGGTTGTTACTGCGGGATTTCCGGGTGGTGGTAGTAGTAGACCCGCTACCTTTCCAACCCGGAATACGTGCTGTTGAGTTTAAAGGAAGTTGCAAGGAGATTAAACCAAGGTTGAAGACTTGTTTTTTTTGTTTTAGCTTTTTACATGCCCAAATACTTTGATGACATTTGTAATTTGGCTAAGTGGTTCAAGTAAAAAGCCTTGTGATCTTTCATTAGCATGTGCTTTCTCATGACCATGCATTAATGTTTTTCAAATCTTAAAAGAAATCAAAATGGTTTTACAAGATGTTATGTTCTCAAAGGCTAAGTTCTTTAAAAAAAGCAAATCTTACTGCTTTAATCGATTAAATAAGAAGTTTAATCGATTAAAGACATTCAAAATTTTCTGGAAAAGCCTTGATGAATAGTTTAATCGATTACATGATCGTTTTAATCGATTACATAGGCTATTCTTTGAATTTCAGCTTTACTGACTTAATCGATTACTGTACGGATTAATCGATTATTGTGTTCTTGAAACCATTTCCAGATAGTTGATGAATAGTTTAATCGATTATCTAAGCGTTTGTTGTGTCGCTTCAAACAATTAAACTACGCTAATTTTGTAGCACAGGATTAACCTAGGTCGACTCAAAGACACTATCAATATTGTTCTATCTTCAATTCACTACTAACAGTAAAGGGGATTTTTGTCAAACAGTTTGAAGGCGCAAAGTAAAAATTGCAAAAACACAAACTACGATTAAAGATCAATGCAGAAACTAACAAAATTGATAACAAGTAATGTAAAATAGATTAAAGAGCATCAATCCAATTCACCAAACCAAGCTATTCAAATCATCATCGTTTTCAGAAATTTATCCTATTGTGAAAGTTCATTCAATTTCATTAGAAGCAGTTCAATCGAATTAACCCCTAAATTAATTGAAACCACAACCCTAATTAAAATATCATCCAATTAATATGTGATTTACATTCGAAATTAGGAAATGAATTCATAACCTAATCCACTTTCAATCCTAAACGCAGTCATAATCATGAAAACCGAATAGCAATTGAAGAAGAAAGTGAACATTCACACAGAATTCGAAATACCAAACCAGAACTCAAATTCTTCTCTTGTTTGGGTTGGATCCTTGGATTGATTGATTATTTAGCCTTCCATGATCATCATCAATGAAAGCCCCATGAAGTAAGTGCACAAAAATGGAAGAAGGGAAAACAAAAATGAAGAACAATGAAGAACAAGGAAGAACAGTTGAGAGAAAATAAGAGAAAGGGTGTTGATTATAAAAACTTAAAAAGAGAAATGTAAAACTGTTTTTGCAAAATGAAATGTAAAGTATTAATTCCTCGTAATGTCACTAATATATAGTGACTAAGTCTGAAGAAAAGAATGGGCCATGAACAACCCATCAATTCTAATTATTTATGCTATTTACAGCAATAAAAGTCCAACTCGCAGTCCAAAATACAAGTGCAGTGGTTCTGACTTCAAAGCCTAAAATCACCCTCCAAATGGTAGAATTGGCCTTGGCTTATTTCTGGCAAACATGTATATATTTTCGTTATCTTTCCAAGGACTACAAGAACGCTTAAGTTGGAGTTCCGTAGAGCTCTATAGGTCTTGTACAAGGCAAATACATCAAGTGAGCATAAATTCAAAAATATGCAACAATTAGCAATTAAGCCCACTAACTTGCCTAAGACAAAAACTGAATTAGAATGGAAAAATAAAAGTCCAAGAGAAGTCAAATAAGCTAAGAATGATAGAAAAATATTTAACTAAAGGCACTCCATTTAAATACCCCACACTTAAACATTTGCACTCTTGGGCAAAACTAGAAGAAAGACTAAAAGAAAATTTCAAACTAAAGTAAAATCAAAAATTTAAAAGAAAAGTATGAACAAGGCACACATATTTTTCAATGAATCATAACAATGCACAAAAGTGAGAAAGATGAAAGACGGAAGAATGATATTACGGTAACAAACAATCCATGAAAACATGATCACAAAGTGCAAAGTGAGAAAGTAGTCAAGTTTAGAATTAAGAATGTACCAAGGTGATAGAAATCTCTCAAAGGGGCAACACTTAACCTCATATAATGTGTATGGCTTTGTGTTTGCACTCAAACACCACATGTAACTAGCACATCCAAGTATTGACAAGACTCTAATTCATTGAACCTCATATAATGTGTATGGCTTTGTGTTTACACTCAAACACCACATGTAGCTAGCACATCCAAGTATTGACAAGACTCTAATTCATTCAACTTGAAATACACATGCATCAAAAGATCAAAAGAACTTTATTAGCTTGTAATGAATGGCTTAGGCAAAGTTGGATAAGAAAATGATATTTAGGCTAAAACTAAGAGAAAAGAGGGGTAATGGGGAGCAATCCAACAAGTTAAAAGAGGGGTAGAAACAAAGAAATGAGATTTAAAGGATACAAGGATGAAAATCAACCATAACAACTTTAATTACATTTATAAATATTTTTCTTTCCTTGCTTTTCTTGTACTTCTTTTTCTTTCTTTGCTTTTCTTGTACTTCTTTTTCTTTGATTATGCACAATTTTTTTTCTTTTGAACTTTGCTTTTTAAACTCTTTATTTTCTTTTCTATTCTTTTCTCATCATCATTTTTTTCAAATCAAAACAAAAGAAAATAAAAATACCCCACACTTGTTTGAAACCCACTCCCAAAACAATTCCAAAGCCCCTTTCCTCCCTAAAGCTAGGATAACATGGTTTTCCATTTTTTTAGTTTGCAATGAGCTATATAAGAAAGAAAAGGCTAAAGGCCCAAAAAGGGGTGACAAAGGATATCAACACAAGGATAGGTTTATTTGGCTAGTGGCTAAAAGAAGAAGGCCTAAATCATCTCAATCAAAGCATGTGCAACAAGGAATGTTAAAAGAAGCAAGGCAAAAATAGAGTAATCTAGCATAAGGGTGAATTCACACATGAAAGAACATATCCACAAAGGCTCAAAAACTCACAAGGCATAATTCTATCACACATGATTCATCTTAAATTCTATTTCTCAAACCTACTTATCACTTCAACAATTGCAACAATGATTCACATCAAGCATGAAACCTCTCAATCCAACCAAATTTTTAACATTTCTCACAATTTATGCAAGTTAGAAATCCTATGAAAAACATGAAAAAGTGCCTAAATTCAATAAAAATAGTAACAAAACAAAAATAGCAACATAAACAGATAGAAAATAGAAACATACAGACTCAAAAACTAAAACAGACAGATAAACAGAAAATAGAATGTATAAACAGAAACGTAAGCAGAAAATAGAAAATAGACAATAACAAGAAAACAGATTTTGGAATTCTTCACCCCCTACTTGAAATGCACATTGTCCTCAATGTAAGCATGCAAAGAAATGCAAACAAAGAGACAACAAATAAAAGAAGGGAAAAGGAAACTCCCGAAATGTTATTCAAGATGCTTCTTCACACAAAATTGGCAAGACCAAAGAGATGTCCGCCACAAGCTCCTCCTCCACTTGAGGGCTCTCATGAAATACTTTGAGTTGGTGATCATTGACCTTGAAGACTTTGTCGGTAACTTCATTTTTAATCTCAACTGCACCATGGGGAAAAACATTAGTAATAACAAAAGGTCCATCCCATCTAGATCGAAGTTTACTGGAAATAAGCTTAAGGCAAGAATTAAACAAAAGCACTTTTTGGCCACTATGGAACTCCTTTCTAAGAATTCTCATAGGCTTCTTAGCGGATCTCTTCAAGTTCTTGCAACTGAAGCTTCCTTTCCATACTTGCTTCATCAAATGCCGTTTTACAACTCTTCCCCGCCCAATAAGCACGGTGCTCAATCTCCACCAGTAGGTGGCATGCCTTACCAAAAATCACCCTATAGGGAGACATCCCCAAAGGTGTCCGATAAGCGGTCCTGTGAGCCCATAAAGCATCCTTAAGTAGCTTTCTCCAATCCTTCCTGTTTGGTTGCACCACCTTCTGTAACACTTGCTTGATCTCTTTGTTAAAAACCTCTGCTTGCCCATTAGTTTGGGGGTGATAAGTTGTAGCAACTCTATGCACAACCCCATACTTCTGAAGCAAAGATGCCAAAGACCAGTTACAAAAATGGCTCCCCTGGTCACTGATAATGGCTCTAGGCACACCAAACCTGCAGAAAATGTTGGACCTCATAAAATCCACAACAACTTTAGAATCATTAGTTTTGGTGGCCTTAGCCTCAACCCATCTAGAAACTTAATCAACAGCAAGAAAAATATATGAAAAATCATGAGAAACAGGAAATGGACCCATAAAATCAATACCCCAGACATCAAAAATCTCACAGAAAATAATGGGTTGCTAAGGCATCTCATGTCTATGTGTAATGGTTCCTCCTGCTCTCTGACACTGCTCACAAGTGGTGGTAAAGTGATGAGCATCTCTAAGCAGGGTGGGCCAAAAGAACCCATAGTCTAATACCCTCCTAGTGGTCCTCTGAGGACCAAAATGACCTCCGATAGGTGTGTCATGACAAAACTGAAGAATAGACTGAATCTCATGATCAGGCACACACCTTTGGATCACTTGGTCACTACCAAATCTCCACAAATAAGGATCATCCCAAACATAATATTTAGCATCACTCTTAAGTTTATCTACTTGGGACTTAGACGCATGAGGTGGAACAACAGATGCAACAATGAAACTAACAATGTCAGCAAACCAAGGTGTGACATGTGATGAATGCAAATGCATCAAATGCTCATCAGGAAAATTATCACGAATGGGAAAAGACTCAAGAGGTCCTTCAATCCTGCTCAAGTGATTAGCAACCAAGTTTTCTGCACCACTTCTGTCCTTAATCTCGAGGTCAAACTCCTGAAGAAGAAGCATCCACCTGATCAATCTAGGTTTAGCATCAGGCTTCTTCAACAGGTACTTCAAAGCTGCATGGTCAGTAAAGATAGTGATATGGGAGCAAAGCAAATAAGATCTAAATTTATCTAAAGCAAAAACAATAGCTAAAAGCTCCTTCTCAGTGGTGGTGTAGTTAACTTGGGTTGCATCTAAAGTGTGTGAAGCATAAGCAATGACATGGGAGAGTTTACTAACTCTCTGTGACAACACAGCCCCAAGTGCATAATTAGAGGCGTCACACATCAGCTCAAAGGGAAGCTCCCAATCTGGTGGCTGCATGATGGGAGAGGTAGTCAGCTTATTCCTCAATCCCTCAAATGCCTCTTTGCAAGGCTGGTCAAATGTAAAGTCTACGTCCTTTTGGAGAAGCTTGGACAATGGCAATGAAATCTTACTGAAATCCTAAAAAGAACGTACTTCCCGCATAGAAGCAGGTAAGGCAAAGAAGTAATCACATCAATCTTGGACTTATCGACCTGAAGACCTCTACTAGAGACCAAATGCCCTAAGACTATACCCTCATGCACCATAAAATGGCATTTCTCAAAGTTAAGAACAAGGTTAGTCTTAATACATCGGTCAAGCACTCTAGAGAGACTATCCAAACATGCATCAAAAGAGGAACCATAAATAGTGAAATCATCCATAAACAACTCCATGCAATTCTCTAATAAATCAGAAAAGATGCTTACCATGCACCTTTGGAAGGTGTCAGGTGCGTTGCATGGGCCAAAAGGCATCCGGGTGTAAGCAAATGTGCCAAATGGACAGGTGAATGTGGTCTTGTGTTGATCCTCTGGTGAAATATGAATCTGCATTAACCAGAAAAACCATCAAGAAAGCAATAATGTGATTTACCTGCCAACCTCTCTAAAACTTGATCAATAAAGGGAAGAGGAAAATGATCCTTGCGAGTGCTCTGGTTGAGTCTCATGTAATCAATGCAAACTCGCCAACTGTTGGCCACTTTAGTCGGAATCAGCTCACTATCTTGATTCTTCACAACTGTGAGACCCGACTTCTTAGGAACCACTTGGACAGGTGAAACCCAAGTGCTATCTGAGATGGGATAGATGATCCCTGCAGCTAGTAGCTTTGTCACTTCCTTCTTCACCACATCCAAAATAGTGGGATTCAGCCTCCTCTGTGGCTGCCTCACCGACCTAGAATCATCCTCCAAAAGTATTTGATGCATGCATATAGAAGGATTAATGCTAGGAAGGTCAGTAAGGATCCATCCAATGGCCTTTTTGTGGCCTCTCAAAACATGCAACATCTTCTCTTCATGCTCAAGTGACAGACTACTAGATATGATGACTGGAAGCTTCTAAGCATTATCTAAATATGCATATTTAAGGTGCTCAGGTAGTGACTTCAGCTCCAAGGAAGGTGGCTGAATGGTGGAAGGCAAGGAAAGACTGGGGGCTGAGAGAAGTGGGATAGTAGGCTCAGAACCTATATGTGTACCTGCAACACAATCAGAGTGAAGTGTGGAGGAAATTTCAGCACAAATACTACATGCAACAGCAGAATCATCACAGGTACAATTACAAGAACCAAGATCAAAATCAGAAGAATTAGAAAAATCAGAAAGTAAATCAGAAATATCTACACTATCTACTGCAACATCAATGATATCAAGAAGAAGGACAGAATGTTCCTCTACAGGATGTCTCATGGCCTCAAAAATGTTAAACTGGACAACGTCATCACCAAACTCCATGGACAAAGTTCTTGCATACACATCAATTTTGGTCCTGGCTGTCATCAAGAATGGTCTCCCTAGGATCAATGTGGAACCATGGCTGGAAGACTCATTCTCCATATCCAGTATGTAAAAATTCGCAGGGAAAATCAAATTATTAACTCGTACCAACACATCTTCAATAAGTCAAAGTGGAAGTGCAGCACTCCTGTTGGCCAAGTGAATGACAACACCAATGGGTTTCAACTCACCAAGGTGTAGTGATTTGTAAACTAATGTGGGCATGACATTAATAGAGGCTCCAAGATCACACATGGCATCTGCAAAAGTAATACCTCCAATGGTGCATGGAACAGTGAAAGTGTCAGGATCCTTGCACTTCTGTGGCAAGGTGGATAGTGGCATGGAATCAACAATCTTGCCCTGTATGAGTGCAGATACATTCTTGCCCATCTTCACTTGCTCATCTCCCTTTAGCTTCCTCCTATGAGTGCACAAATCCTTCTAAAACTTTGCATATTTTGGAATCTGTTTGATAGCATCCAATAGGAGAATGTTGACTTCAACCCTCCTGAAAATATCAAGCAAATCAAAATCAAATTCCACTTTCTATGCAGAAATGGATCTAGAAGGAAAAGGTAGAGGAATTAGAGGAGTATGCTTTGGTGCAGAATCTGATTTAGCACCAACAACTGTTGAATCTGAAAGCTCCTTGCCACTCCTCAAGGTAATGGCATTCACACTCTTTGGATTAATCACTGGTTGTGCTGGAATGTTGCC
Source organism: Glycine latifolia (assembly GCA_013407115.1). NCBI lineage: Eukaryota > Viridiplantae > Streptophyta > Magnoliopsida > Fabales > Fabaceae > Glycine > Glycine latifolia. The sequence continues at coordinate 21,965,461 of CM023954.1, forward strand.
AGAACCTTGTTGCTGTATCTGGTTGACAGTTGTAGCTAACTGTCCAATCTGAGTCTGGAGGTCTTGGATGGTGGCACTGACATTCTGTTGAAACTGAAGGTTGGTGGTGGCCATTTGCTTCATCAAGTCCTCCAAAGAAGGTCTAGAACTGGTCTGCACAGGTTGTGCAGGTGTAGGTGCAGGTTGCTGGAACTGTGGCTGTTGTCTGAATAAGGGAGGTTGGTATTTGGTTGTGGCAGGCTGGAAGTGCTACTGTGGAGGTCTGAAGGGTTGCTGCTATTGTGGTGGACTAGGACCATACCTCAAATTCGGATGATCTCTCCAACCAGGATTATAAGTGCTGGAGTAAGGATTATACTGCTGTTGAGGTCTAAATGGTTGTCCAGGTTGCATGGAAAAAACTTCAGTAGCTTGTTCTGTTTCTTGGAGAGTGGGACATGCATCTGTTGGATGATCAGGTGCACAGTAGATACCACAAAGTCTTGGTTGGTTGGCTGCCATCACATTCTGTTGTTGACCAATAGCAAGTTGCCTCACAAGGGATGTCAACTCTGTCAATTTGTTCTCCAACCTCTGGTTATCAGCAACCATAGAAACATAAACTTCATTTGCAGCCTTGGATGTAGCAACACCTCTAGTACCAAATTATTGATAATTGGCTACCATGTTAGAAATCAACTGCCTTGCAGCAAGAGGGGTCTTGTCCATCAAAGCGCCTCCACTAGCTACATCTATCATACTCCTGTCCATCAACATCAAACCTTCATAAAAATACTGAATTAATAATTGCTCACTGATTTGATGGTGAGGGCATGTAGCACACAACTTGTTGAATCTCTCCCAGTACTCATACAATGTCTCCCCAGCTAGTTTTCTTATACCACAAATCTCCTTCCGGATGGATGCTGGAAAGAATTTCTCCAGAAATCTTCTCTTCATATTTGTCCAAGTGTTGATAGGATCTGGTTAAAGGTACAACCAGTCCTTGGCCACACCATCCAGTGAAAAAGGAAATGCCTTCATCTTGACATAATCTTCATGAATGTCATGTGGTCGCATGGTGGAACACACTACATGAAACTCCTTAAGATGCTTGTGTGGATCTTCACCTGCAAGACCATGAAACTTTGGAAGCAAATGGATCAGTTCAGATTTTAGCTCATAACTGACCTCAGTCTCAGGATATTGAATACACTGATAAACGTTTGCCGTGTAGCTTCAAAACAATTAAACTAAGCTAATTCTGTAGCACAGGATTAACCTAGGTCGACTCAAAGACACTATCAATATGGTTCTATCTTCAATTCACTACTAACAGTAAAGGGGATTTTTGTCAAACAGTTTGCAGGCGCGAAGTAAAAATTGCAAAAACACAAACTACGATTAAAGATCAATGCAGAAACTAACAGAATTGATAACAAGTAATGTAAAATAGATTAAAGAGCATCAATCCAATTCACCAAACCAAGCTATTCGAATCATCATCGTTCTCAGAAATTTATCCTATTGTGAAAGTTCATTCAATTTCATGAGAAGCAGTTCAATCGAATTAACCCCTAAATTAATTGAAACCACAACCCTAATTGAAATATCATCCAATTAATTTGTGATTTATATTCAAAATTAGGAAATGAATCCATAACCTAAATCGCTTTCAATCCTAAACGCATTCATAATCATGAAAATAGAATTGCAATTGAAGAAGAAAGTGAACATTCACACAGAATTCAAAATACAAAACCAGAACTCAAATTCTTCTCTTGCTTGGGTTGGATCCTTGGATTGATTGATTATTTAGCCTTCCATGATCATCATCAATGAAAGCCCCATGAAATAAGTGCACGAAAATGGAAGAAGGGAAAACGAAAATGAAGAACAAGGAAGAACAGTTGAGAGAAAATAAGAGAAAAGATTTTGATTCTAAAAACTTAAAAAGAGAAATGTAAAACTGTTTTTGCAAAATGAAATGTAAAGTATTAATTGCTCCTAATGTCACTAATATATAGTGACTAAGTCTGAAGAAAAGAATGGGCCATGAACAACCCATCAATTCTAATTATTTATGCTATTTACAACAATAAAAGTTCAACTCGCAGCCCAAAATACAAGTGCAGTGGTTCTGACTTCAAAGCCTAAAATGACCCTCCAAATGGCAGAATTGGCCTTGGCTTATTTCTGTCAAACTTGTAGATCTTTTCTTTATCTTTCCAAGGACTACAAGAACACTCAATTCAGAGTTCCGTAGAGGTTTGTAGGTCCTGTACAAGGAAGATACATCAAGTGAGCATAAAATCTGAAAATACGCAACAATTAGCAATTAAGCTCACTAACTTGCCTAAGACAAAAACTGAATTAGAATGGAAAAATAAAAGTCCAAGAGAATCCAAATAAGCTAAGAATGATCGAACAATATTTAACTAAAGGCACTCCATCATCTAGTTACTTTAATCGATTACATATGACAATTTAATCGATTACACTAGCGGATTAATCGATTATTGTCAGTTAATTCTATTTTTTATAAAGCTTGGTGAGTCTTTTTCTTATAAATAGACTTTGAACGATTTAATCATTACAAGAGTGACTTACCCAAATGTTCCTGAGCTTTCATAAGTGCCCAAAATACTATTTTACTATGTGTTCAAACAACATCTCATGTGATCAAGATTTCTAAGTTTTTAGAGATGTTTTAAAGAAAAAGGTTTTCAATAGTGTGTTTCTGAGATATTATTCTTTACAACCTGAAGGGTTTGGTAATCTCATTCCATTTCATTCATTCATTCATGGAAGACTCTTACAGTTAATGGAATTGAAAAGTGTTGTTGAGATTTTGATGTGGAAATCGATTGTACTCAGCATTGTGATTCTAGGATTGTTAAATGTGATGTTATGCTTGATTTTTTATCCTGGTTTTCCATCTTGAAATTGTGTTTGTTGCTGAGGACAGCAATATCTAAATCTGGGAATTATTTGATATGCTGCTAGCATATATTAGTTTTTAGGGTTAATTGATTAATGATTCATTCAATAATTAGTAATATAGGCTAGAATTAGTTAAGTTTATTTATTTATTTATTTATTTATTTATTATCTCATTTATTATTATTTTTGTTATTTAGGAACCAACAAGAGAGCAAAAGAAGCAACCTGTGCTCTCGAACATGCCACGCGATCCGCGCCAGCCTGTCAGGAGGAACTTTCAGCTCAAACATCTCACGCGATTAGCGTAAGGTACCACGCTAGTAGCGCCATCCTGTCAGGAGAAACTTTCAGCACGAACATCTCACTCGATTAGCGTGAGATACCACGCTGATAGCACCACAGTTACGCAGTTTCCTGTTTTAAATGATTTGGCATGAAAATAGCTGGGGAAAAATGTTCTTGTTACTCTAATTAAATATATGGACTGGTAGGAGACAAAAAGGGACACTTTTGGCACAGGAAAAACAGAGAGGAACGCAGAGAAGAACAACAGAGATAGGATTAGAGTCAAGACAAGAAGATCGAAGGAAGACGGAGCAGTTTATACTTCTTCTACTTTCTTTGTATTTCTCTCCTAGATACATGTTAGTTTTGCACTTAAGGTTAGTTATGAACATGTCTGGCTAACTTCTCTTATTGTGGTTAGAGCCAGAACCAATGTGAACTCCTCTGTAACTTGATTGGTATTAATATGAAATTATGATAATTGTTTTATTTTACTTTGTTCTTCATTGGATTATTCTTTACTGGACTTGGCCATTCTAGTAAAGTTCTAAGGGTTAATGTCTACAATAGGGATGTTGGAACTCTAATTTCTGAAAGCAGTAAAATAACAGCTTTTACATTACCTAGGGATAGGGATGTATGACTGCAGAATTATTTGATGTATTCTCTTAATGCTTAGCTTAATAGGGAATTACTAAGGAATTAAGATTTCTAATTGGGTGAAAGGGTTAAATTACTAAGGGATTAGGATTTAACTAATTATGCAAAAATACATCCTCTGAACAATTAGAAGTAATTGAAATTAAGAACCAATTCAAGTAAAGAAGGTAGGGAACAAATGGGAGTGTGCTATGACCACAATTATTTCTCATCACTACGTAATAATTAAGTAAAATTCATTTTTGAATTCTCGCCAATTTTCTATTATTTATTTAATTTGCGTAATTTCCAAATACAACCATATTCTCTTCAAACTTATTATTTGTCTTCCAATTTCTAAGATAATAAGTTGCGATAAGATTGCATTCAATCCCTGTGGAGACGATACTTTATTTACTCAGTTTATTACTTGAAACGAACGGTGCACTTGCCGAAGATAACGAACACCCCCATGACTTCATTGACAGATTTCTTAGAATCTGTGATACCATCAGACATCAAGGGGTGTCAAATGATGCTATAAGATTGAGGTTATTTCCTTTTGCTGTTAAAGGGAAAGCACTTAGATGGTTAGATAGACAGACCTCAAATAGTATAACCACTTGGGAAGAATTAGTTGCAAAATTTTTCTCTCAATATTTTTCAATGGATAAGTACAATCAGTTGGTGAATGAGATCACCAATTTCACTCAGAATGAGAGGGAAACTTTATGTGCAGCTTGGAATAGGTTTCAAGAGCTGATTCGGAGGTGTCCACAATATGACATGATTGTGGGTAAAAAGGTACGTATTTTCTTTAATGGAATGATTCCTGAATCACGTCTTATTGTTAATGTTGCAGCTGGTGGTTCTATAAGATCAAAGACTGTAGTTCAGACTTATGAGTTAATTGATTCTCTAGCCCATGATGAGAATGAAAGCATTCCAGTTCAACCCAAAAGAGAAGTCATTTAATTGGGGAGTAGTGATGCAATGTTAGCTGAACAGAAAATATTGGCTCAGCAGTTAGCTAAATTAAATGCAAAGATTGATAAACTCCAAGTCTCTGTAGCTCAAGTTTCATCCAGCAGAATGCAACCTGTTATCTGTGAGTATTGCCAAGGTGAGCATGAGTCTAATGAGTGTTCTACATTAGTAGGAGCTTATCCAGTTCAGGTGAATGGCCTCTGGTATGAGCAAAGACCCCAAGCAAAATTTTCAGAGAAATCAAAATAATGCTATGGGACATAATTTTCAAAGGAGAATTCAAGGTGGTGGATCAGATTACAAGTCTAACAATTATTTGCAGCCTCCACCTATTCCACCTAAGGAGCCATCAGAGCTGGAGAAAGCTATGTTACAATTGTCTAAGACCACCAATGAGCATATTCAGGCCACCAATGCCTTCATTAATGAGACCAGAGCTCACCATAAAAATCAAGATGCATCCATTAGAAATCTTGAAAATCAGATTGGTTAATTGGCAAAGCAACTAGCTGAAAGGTCTCAAGGACACTTCCCTAGTAACACTGTTGTGAATCCAAGGGAGCATGCAAAGGCAATTACTACTAGGAGTGGGAAGGCAATCACTTCCCCAGAGAAGCCTAAGGTAAGCCAAGGAGGAATTGAAGATGAAACTACCACAGTTGATGCGGAACGAGAGGTAGAAGCACCTTTAAACAAGCAAGAAAGGCAAGAGAAAAATTATGCACCTTCAAAGAAGCCAATGGATTTCTCCCGCTTTGAGAAGCCTCCCTACCCAGTGAAGCTCAAGCAACAAGCCCAAAAGCAACAGTTTGCCAGGTTCTTAGATATGTTTAAAAAATTGCATATTAATATTCCATTTGCTGAAACTTTAGCTAACATGCCTAACTATGCAAAATTTATGAAAGAACTGCTGTCTAGAAAGCATAAGTTGCAGGAACGTGAGACTATTGCACTTACTGAAGAGTGCAATGCTATAATATAGAGGAAGCTTCCACCAAAGCTTAAGGACCCAGGCAGTTTCAATATCCCAATTGCAATAGGAAACATTAATGTGGGGAGAGCTCTATGTGACCTGGGGGCAAGCATAAATTTAATGCCTTTGTCAATTTGCAAGTCCTTAGGAATTTCTGAATTAAAGTCCACCGGAGTCTCTATCCAACTTGCAGATCGTTCATTGAGGAAGCCTACAGAAGTCATTAAGGATGTCTTAGTTAAAGTAGATAAGTTTTTTTTTCCTGCAGATTTTATAGTTTTAGATATGGATGGTGAAAGTGAAATACCACTTCTCTTAGGTAGACCATTTTTAGCCACTGCTAGAGCTTTAATTGATGTAGAAAAAGGGAAATTAGAACTTAGGATGGATGATGAGTCTATCACTTTTAACATTTTTGATGTTATGAAAAGTCCATCTGATGAGCATGATTGTTTTAGGCTAAATGTTTTGGATACTGTAATTCATGTAGGTCAACCAGAGGAAGAGGAACTTGAAGAAGAGCTGGAAATTCGAAGCCAAGAGACCGTGCAAGAAGAATTTGAGGTAGTAATGGAGGTGCTGGAGAAGAAAGAAGATGACATCCCAGTTGGAGCACCAAAAGTTGAGCTAAAAGAGTTACCGGAGACTTTGAAGTACGTGTTTCTAGGTGACGAAGAGACATACCCAATCATTATTAATAGAGGGCTGGAATTTTATGAAGAAGAGCAGCTGTTGAAAGTACTCAAGGAGCACAAAACTGCTATAGGATGGTCTATCTCTGATTTGAAAGGTATTAATCCTTCTTTCTGCACTCATAAAATTCTTATGGAAGAGGATATGAAGCCAGTGAGGCAACCACAGAGGAGACTTAATCCCACCATGAAAGAGGTGGTCAGAAAAGAGGTGGTGAAGTTGTTGGATGCAGGGATGATTTACCCAATTTCAGACACCGCATGGGTAAGTCCAGTTCAGACCGTCCCTAAGAAAGGTGGAATGATAGTTATTCAAAATGACAACAATGACTTAATTCCCATAAGAACTATCACTGGATGGAGGATGTGTGTGGATTATAGAAGGCTCAATGACGCAACTAGAAAAGACCACTTTCCACTTCCTTTTATGGACCAAATGTTAGAAAGGTTAGCTGGTCATGATTACTATCGCTTCTTAGATGGATACTCTGGGTACAATCAAATCCCAGTGGCACCAGAAGACCAGGAGAAAACATCCTTCACCTGTCCATTTGGAGTGTTTGCTTACAGAAGAATGCCCTTTGGCCTATGCAATGCGCCTGCGACATTTCAAAGGTGCATGCTTTCTATTTTTTTGATATGGTAGAAAAGGGTTTAGAGGTATTTATGGATGATTTTTCTATTTTTGGCTCTTGTTTTAATTCATGTTTAGCTAATTTAGCTAAGGTTTTAAAAAGATGTCAAGAAACAAATTTAGTTTTAAATTGGGAAAAGTGTCACTTCATGGTTCGTGATGGCATTGTTTTAGGCCATAAAATTTCTGAAAAAGGAATAGACGTTGATAGAGCTAAATTGTTATTAATCGAAAAATTACCTCCTCCTATTAATGTTAATGGTGTGCGGAGTTTTTTAGGTCATGCAGGATTTTACAGGAGGTTCATCAAGGACTTTTCCAAGATTGCAAAACCTCTCAGCCAATTACTTGAAAATGGAGTAGAATTTCGTTTTAATGAAGCTTGTATTGATGCATTTAATGTATTGAAAAATAAGCTTACTACCACACCTATTTTAATGGCCCCTGATTGGAATCTACCATTTGAACTTATGTGTGATGCAAGTGCTTATGCAATTGGTGCTATTTTAGTACAAAGAAAGGATAAGCGTCTACATGTTATATATTATGCTAGTAAGATTTTGAATGAGGCACAAGTTAATTATGCCACCACTGAAAAAGAAATGCTAGTTGTAGTATATGCATTAGACAAATTTAGGTCATATTTGGTTGGTTCTAAAGTTATTGTTTACACTGACTACGCCGCTCTTAAATTTTTTATGACTAGGCAAGATGCAAAGCCACGCTTGTTGCGTTGGATGCTTTTGTTTCAGGAGTTTGACTTGGAAATAAAGGATAAAGCCGGGGTGGAAAACAAAGCAGTTGATCATTTGTCAAGGATTCAAGAAAAGAGTTTGCAAGATGGACCGGAGGTGGAAATCAATGAATTTTTTCCTGATGAGGGGGTGATGGCAATCCAAGTTAGCCTATGGTTTGCAGAGATGGCCAACTACAAAGTTGTAGGTGTAATGCCTGAAGATCTTAATTGGCAACAGAAAAATAAGTTTCTCCATGATTTAAAGAGGTATTTATGGGATAACCCTTTCCTTTATTTTCAATGTACTGATGGGGTTATTCGCAGATGTGTAACTGAGTCAGAGGCACCTAAAATCCTTTGGCATTGTCATGCCTCGGATTACGGAGGACACTTTGAAGGAAATAGGACAACACAAAAGGTCTTGCAGTGCGGTTATTATTGGCCAACACTATTCAAAGATGCAAGAGATTTTGTAGACAAATGTGATAATTGTCAGAGGACGGGAAATATCTATCGCAAAGATGAGATGCCACTGAATAACATCCAAGAAGTTGAGCTGTTTGACGTATGGGGAATTGATTTTATGGGACCTTTCCCTATTAGATAATGACAGGTCCTTTAAAGTTAATAGATGCAGATTGAAACCATATTTTGGAGGGCAAGTGGATAGAAATGCGGGTTCCATTCCACTGAATTCACTTGAGGATTAAAAGTTGGTACGTCAAGCTCGTGATGTTAAACAAGCACTGCTTGGAAGGCAATCCAAGACTTTTAAATTGTTGTTTCAATTTATGCATGTTTTTGATTGATTAATAGTTTAATGTTTAAATTTCTCCCTATTTATTTTGGAGGATGTTATGTGTGTTAGTTAGTTAGTTGAATTGTTTATTTCATTGTCAATTTGAAGTTTAGTTTTATATTGTAGGTATTACTACATCTAGTTAGTTTGGCTTGAAATATAAAATAGTAAAAAGCCTTGCAAAATGTTGTGAGCATTCGGCCTCCCCATGCTGATTGCGTGGTCCCTGGCGCCACTAGCGCCACATGTGCGAATCAAGAGATCAAAATTACAATTCTGGCGCGATTCGCGTGGAGCATGGCGCTACTCGTGCCAGAGGTTCGAATCCAGTTAGCTTTGTTTGCTTTCCCACACTGATCTCGTGGCTACCCATGCCAGTAGCGCCAGATGTTCGAATCTAGGTGTTCACCTGAGTCCTCTGGCGCTAGTCGCGCCAGAGGTTCGAAATGAAAGCCCTGTATTCACAATTGACGCGATTAGCACTGGTTGTGGCGCGATTCACGCGAGGGCGTCGTTCTGGTTTTTAAAAAAGGAAAACTCACTTCAAAAATGCGCCCCCTCACTTTTCTCCCTAAATTTCTCTCATTTCCCTCAATCTCATTCAATCTCGTTGCTTACATTACGCTTCAAAGCATTCAACTCACCCATTATAAAACCCTAAACCTTAATTGCATTAGCAATTCAGCTTCCTTTCACCATTGTTGCACAAGCTTGAGTTCTGTTGAAGCTTTCATTCATATCACTTTATAGAGGTTCAATGGCTGGCGAAAAGGTATGTTTCGTCATTGTTCGAAGTTCATAGAATGCATAGGGAGCAGTTGTGAGTGGTGAGGCTAAGGTATAAGTCTTGAAGAAAATGAATGGATTTGCAGCCCACGCTACTCGCGCTGGCACTGGCGTGGTTAGTGTCAGCTGGAAATCTATGGGTGTTCAAATGAAATTTGGGAATTATGCTGAGAATAGGTTTGGGGCAAGAACATGTTCTGACTAAGTCTTGTTTTGGTTTTGTTAGAGGTTGCTAGGATTCTATTTTATATGCATATCTAGTTTTCCATAACTTCATTTATCTTTGGTTCTTTAATCTAAACTTGAAATTCATGTAGGTTGGATATGGATTTGGATTGTCATTGTTTAGAATTGTGGGTTGGTTCAATTGGTTAATTTAAGCCCTTTCTGCATCATACTTGAGATTGTGGTGTGATCATGAGTGATCAACCATCATTATTGTAGACATTTCACATGACTACATTTTATCCTATATTGAACTTAAATCTGGAATTTTGATTGATCTAGACCTTATGTGTTTGTTTGAATATTGACTTGGGTTACCATTTTCGAAGTGTAGGTTTTGATTAACTGAAGCATATATATTGTTGCTTGATATTATTTTTGTGAGATGGATATGGGTTATATATATCTGTTCCTGCAATTAAATTAGTGAATTATGACTGAGTCATATTGTTTTTATTGCTGGTATAGTACTATTTTGATTGAGACAAACACTTTAGAGATATTACTTAAGCTAAATCTGGGAATTCTAATTGAGCTAATACTTTCTTTACACTTGTGTGCCTGCTGATTCGGGGTTACCTTATTATGATGATGGGTTCACTTATTTTGGAATTGTTTTTAATTGAGACATGAGCTCCTTTGTTTGATATCATTGTTGATGTGGTGTAGATGTTATCATGAATCCAATTGATTATATGTACATTCTTTGGGGAATTGCAAGTGTGGATTCTGATTGACTCGATGCTCTATGTGTGCTTGTTTTGATATTGATTATGAATCCCTTTATTAGAATTGAATGTCGATTATTGACTGTCATAGATATGAGTAAATTGTGAGCATGGGTCTTTTAGCATATTGAACATGAAGTAGGTTGATGAGTCCCTAAAGTCTGAAAATCGCTTTTGACAATACTGAGTTCCTTTATATGACAAGTATGTATAGCAATGGTTTGTTTATCATGAGTCAAGTTACGTGGGACACTAATTCTTGTGTTTCAATTTGTATGTCTATAATTGTTTGAAATTGATCATAACTATGAAAGGAAAGCCTGAAGTTAAATTCTTAGATGACACTGATTTTGAGAGGATAAATTGAGATAAGGGAAGTATTGTCTAAGATTAAATCTGGGAATTATTGGTTAGGTACATTCATGGAAAATGCTGATTTTGTGGTGGTTTCCTTTATTTACTTGATCTGATTGTGTCCTTCTGTGATATGAATGGAATTAAATCTGGGAATTGTTATATCTAATGTTCAGATTCATATTGTGATTAGAATTTCAGTTGAATCATATATTGTATTGGATATTTTCTGAGTTTCAGGGTAAACAGGTTGAGAAAAGCAAGAAGAAGAGCACAGCTGCATCTGGCAGCAAGCAGGCCCGCACTTCTAGTTACGATGAAGCCCGTTTCCATTCTTTGGAGTGCCAAGAACAGTTCGATAAGTGGTACTTGCCCAAGAGGATTATCCCGGAGAAGAAGATTTTATGGGAGTCTCTACCTGAGGACTCCCCAATTCTAGAGGTGATCACCAGGAGGCAGTGGCAGCAGTTGGTGAGCTTCCCTGAGCCGAGCTCCAGCTCTATTCTGAAAGAGTTTCTGGCTAATGTAGACAGAGAGACAGTTGCGGAAAGAAGGATCAGCTGGGTGAGGGGAGTCTAGGTTCCTTTTGACCACAAGACCATAGAGAGATTCCTGGATACCAGCTACTCTCCTTTCTCCCGCTACGAGTTCGCTCACCTTTTTCTTAGGATGCAGCCTGATGTCTTCAGTAAGATGTATAGGGATGATATGCCTCAGCTAGCCAATCAGATCAGACATGGGATCACGAGTTTATACACAGCTTGGAAGACTAAGGCAGGCTTAGACTATGTGCCAGAGAAGCTGAGGAAACACGATTTGGTGGGCGATGCAACTTTTTGGCACCAGTTTATGAATCACATAGTCATTCCTTCCACAAACATGATTGATGTGAATCTGGAGCGAGCCACCCTCTTATACGTGCTACGGGGTGAAGGTAATCTCTTTATTTCTTACATTTTGTCCAGCAGGATCCTCCACATGATTCAGGACGGCAGTAGTAAGTCCTGGCTGGGCCATTCTTCCCTCATCTCGCATTTGTGCCACTGAGCTAGTGTAGAGATCCCTGACGAGGAGCTGATGGATGTTTGGATCGCTTTCGTCATGAGCCACAAGACCTATTTAGATGCGATGGAGAGTGCCACAGAGGAGCAGTTGATCAGAGCTTCTAAGTTATCTGCAGAGGAGCTCGCCGCTCGGTGTCCCCGTGGGGTACCTGATCTTGATGATCCTCAGCCACAGGTTCCTGCCCCACCTCCACCACAGCATACTTCATCTTCTTCTTTCGCACGGAGGGCATCCAGACATGAGCTAGTCTATGAGGACTCCCCCAGTTACATTTTCATTCAGACTCAGCTGGAGTATCATACCAGGCTGCTGGAGGACCTCTGTAGACAGCGGGGTGTTGATTACACAGCATACCAGCCTCAGGATCCGCGTGCACACCATCTTCTCAGCCGCCAGTTGGACATAGATCACCGACACCACCAATTCCTACTCCTCCAGGACCCTCCAGCCCTACAGAGCCAACAGCAGACCACCCTGATCCATCTCAGGCTGCTGAGGATAAGACGATGGAGGGAGAGGAGTGATAGATAGGACTATTTAGTTTTTCTTGTTTTTGATTTATTTTTCTTGTTGTTAATTTTCAGTACCTTTATATTACTGCAGTTAAACATTTGAATGCTTGATGAATTTGTGGTAGTTGTTCTATATGATTAAATTGATTGTGAGTGTTCTGTTTGGATTAATGTTTCATTCTGGTTGTAATTTCTCAAATAATGCATACATGATTGAGTATTCTAGTAGCGCATAATCCTTTTTAGTTATTGCTGGGGACAACAACTTTCTAAATCTGGGAATGGGGCGCATACGCATTATTTGAAGAATCACATTCAAGAGACAAAGGATGTCTAACAGAAATTTTTTGTTAAGTTTTAGTGGTTTTAAATTTTAGTCATTAGTTTAAATTTAGTTAATTGTTTGAATAAGGTATTAGAAGTATATTTTATACATCTCAGAATTAGAATTGTTGAAATCAGTGATGAATTGGATATTTCTGTTAGGAAGCATGAGTGAGATGAAATATGGCATGGATTGCATGAAACATGATTAGAATTGTGATTGTTGGTATGTTGATGTTCATATTGAAATAAGAAATGATGCTTGATAAGAAGTTAACAGAGTCTAGCTTGAGACTATAGCTTGTGAGGATTGAGCCTATACAGAATTATTTTTGAATGAGAGACCTCACTTTGATAGTACTCTAGAACTTGCTCTGTTTCTCTAGATGCATGTATATTCTGATATGATTAAGGCAGTTATTCTTTGAAGCTAGGGCCAAATTGACTTACCTTCAGTTTTTCCATTGCTACCCATTTGAGCCTAAACCTTTTTCATTCATGTACCTGACAGTTAGAACATATACCTTGACTACCCTATTTGAGATTGGAGGAAGAAAGAATTAGAACCAAGACCACTAGATATTGGAAAATAGAAAGATGAATGCCCATAGGAAAGGAAAGAAAGGGTAAGAGGAAAAACAAAGTTACCCAAGAAGACAATTATGGTTGGGTGTTGAAGTGCCAACAGAACAGATCTGGCAAAAACCAAATCTAGTGAATAATTCAGTTGGAAAATAACAAGTCTGAAATACCAGCTGGTGGATCTAAATGTATTTTCTCACTATTCTATTCTCTCTGTTTTATTTTTAAAAAAAACCACTGAAAGATGGATGTGGACAAGGAGACATGAGAGGGAAATAAGTGATATTTTGTTTAAGTGGACTTGGGAAATTCTATCTAAATCCAATCTTAACTTAGCTACTATCCAGAAATCTTCCTACCCTTAAACCAGGCCAAGTTATAAACTTATAAACACCTTTTGATCAGTTGTGCATGCATTTATGTTTCTTATCTTTGGAACTTGAGAATATGATCAAGCTTATGGTAGTGCTATGACTGTATTGGATTGAGTGATTATAATAACCCTTATACACTTGAGTGTTGAGTGAATTACATATATCTTGGTGAGGAGTACTCAAGTGAGACTCTTACAGTTAATGGAATTGAAAAGTGTTGTTGAGATTTTGATGTGGAAATCGATTGTACTCAGCATTGTGATTCTAGGATTGTTAAATGTGATGTTATGCTTGATTGTTGACCCTGGTTTTCCATCTTGAAATTCTGTTTATTGCTGAGGACAGCAATATCTAAATCTGGGAATTATTTGATATGTTGCTAGCATATATTAGTTTTCAGGGTTAATTGATTAATGATTCATTCAATAATTAGTAATATAGGCTAGAATTAGTTAAGTTTATTTATTTATTTATTTATTATCTCATTTATTATTATTTTTGTTATTTAGGAACCAATAAGAGAGGAAAAGAAGCAAAAAGAAGCAGCCTGTGCTCTCGAACATGCCACGCGATCCGCGCCAGCCTCCGCGCTAATAGCGCCAGCCTGTCAGGAGGAACTTTCAGCTCAAACATCTCACGCGATTAGCGTGAGGTACCATGCTAGTAGCGCCATCTTGTCAGGAGAACTTTTAGCTCGAACATCTCACGCGATTAACGTGAGATACCACGCTGATAGTGCCACAGTTACGCAGTTTCCTGTTTTAAATTATTTGGCATGAAAATAGCTGGGGAAAAAGGTCCTTGTTACTCTAATTAAATATATGGACGGGTGGGAGACAAAAAGGGACACTTTTGGCACAGGAAAAACAGAGAGAAACGCAGAGAAGAACAACAGAGATAGGATTAGAGTCAGGACAAGAAGATCGAAGGAAGACGGAGCAATTTATACTTCTTCTACTTTCTTTGTGTTTCTCTCCTAGATACATGTTAGTTTTGCACTTAAGGTTAGTTATGAACATATCTGGCTAACTTCTCTTATTATGGTTAGAGCTAGAACCAATGTGAACTCCTCTGTAACTTGATTGGTATTAATATGAAATTATGATAATTGTTTTATTTTACTTTGTTCTTCATTGGATTATTCTTTACTAGACTTGGCCATTCTAGTAAAGTTCTAAGGGTTAATGTTTACAATAGGGATGTTGGAACTCTAATTTCTGAAAGCAGTAAAATAACAGCTTTTACATTACCTAGGGATAGGGATGTATGACTGCATAATTATTTGATGTATTCTCTTAATGCTTAGCGTAATAGGGAATTACTAAGGAATTAGGATTTCTAATTGGGTTAAAGGGTTAAATTACTAAGGGATTAATATTTATCTAATTATGCAAAAATACATCCTCTGAACAATTAGAAGTAATTGAAATTAAGAACCAATTCAAGTAAAGAAGGTAGGGAACAAAGGGGAATGTGCTATGACCACAATTATTTCTCATCACTGCGTAATAATTAAGTAAAATTCGTTTTTGAATTCTCGCCAATTTTCTGTTATTTATTTAATTTGCGTAATTTCCAAATACAACCATATTCTCTTCAAACTTATTATTTGTCTTCCAATTTCCAAGATAATAAGTTGCGATAAGATTGCATTCAATCCCTGTGGAGACGATACTTTACTTACTCACTTTATTACTTGAAACGAACGGTACACTTGCCAATTTCGCAACAAGGCGCAGCAGAAGCGTGCTCTTCCCTTCTTCAACCTTTGTTTTTCTCCTTTCTCTCTCTAAAACACACCCAGAAAACCTCTCGTTCTCGATCCCCTCTGTGTTACCTTCAACCCGTGAGAACCACCATGAAATCCAGACGTTGAGACGGACCTTGTGGCTGGAGCAGAAGTTAGAACAAAATGTCGTGAAGCTCATGAACGAACTCCTGGCTAGGTAAAGGGAGCTTATTATGTTTGATGACAGTTTTAGGTAACATGGTTGAGGACCAGGGAGCCCAACCATGGCGATGATTATATGTCCCTGTGTGTGTTGTGTTGATGTTTAATGCTGTTCTGGTGTAGTGTTTGATGGTGTTCTGGAAGGGGGGAGTTGATGTTGTAAGAACTCCCCGTGCATGTGTGGGAAGTTGGCATTTTGATGTTGAAAAGCTCCCAAGACACTTTTCAGAAGTGTTCCTGGAGGTGTCGGCTACCGAGATGGGTTTGCCGTGTTGCACATAGGTATCAACCCCTTGTGTTTGTGATGTCAGCTACCGAGATGGGTTGGTCATGTTGCACATAAGCATCAACCCCTTGTGTTTGTGATGTCAGCTACCGGGATGGGTTGGCCGTGTTGCACATAGGTATCAACCCCTTGTGTTTGTGATGTCGGCTACCGGGATGGAAGGCCGAGTTAAGCGGGTTACGTATCATGCGTGTGCATGCAGAACGTGACTTAGTCCTTGTTGCGGACGTCGGCATACCAGGTTCCTTACCCGGGATGACACCTTAGAGCTATTGAGCTCAAGTTTGCTTTGAGAGAGTGAGCTACCGGGTTCCCTAACTTGGATGAACTCGTTCCTTCTCGGGAAAAGAGTCATCAGGTTCCTAACTCGGATGAGCTCGTGCTTCCTTGGGAAGAGAGCCACCGGGTCCTCTACTCAATTGGGCAATTCTCTTTAGAATTGTTAAGTTCAAGCCTTTTTCCTTCTAAGCTATCGTGTTTCCCTACTCGGAAGAGCCCTCACCTTTTCTCTTAAAACCATTAGGTTCTCCCTTACTCGATTTTCCTTACCCGGACGACCTTGGGTAGGTTGGTAATACTCATACAAACCCGAGTCTTGTATGCGTTATCTGTTATAACCTATTACAATGCTTATATAACTGATTTCATAATGCCAAGTCCACCCTTTGGTATTTTATGGAAACCCAAATAATCCTTTACCGACCTTTGCCGACCTTGACCGATCTTATCCGCCTTTGTCTGACTTTGTTCGGATTCTTATCTTGGGTTAATATAGCTAGGTGCTAACCCAGACACTTAATACTTCACACTAGCTCACTTGTTTGTGGTGTTTGTGGATGATGTGTAAGAGGCGTATGTGTCTATATTGATGATAATTGAGATCGGCCTATGTAATGGCTTGAGATGATGTACGCATTGATAACATGGGGGCTGTATGGCAGTATCCTAGCCAGGACGAGTTGTTCCCAGGTCAGGCCATACATTGATGGAGCCCATGGTGATCTTAATGCAGATGGATATACATAGATACATGGGGGGTGTGTGGCAGTATCCTAGCCAAGACGAGTTGTTCCTGGGCCGAGCCATACATTGATGGAGCTGTGGTGATATGCTATGTATAGACACGTGAGATGCCAGGACCGAGTGGTGAACCTTGCAAGGACCACGTCAGTGCATCGATGAGCCCGTGTTGGGGCGACCCTCTTTTGGGGCGGTATTTATGTACATGGGAGGGTATGGAGATCCTAGTCAGGACGGGGTTGTTCCTATGCCGGACCATACGTTGATGGTGCCCATGAGAGACATACAACATTCGCATGACGGAAATAGAATTGATGATTAGCTGTAGGGTACTGGGGTACTGGGGGGCCACGTCTGTTGGGAACTCTTTCTGACACCCATTTGGTTGATCACCATGGGGGGTGCTTCTTGTGCATGATAGAGTGACCCTAATAAGCTACTACATCATCTGACCACAGGGATAGCCTATTTTCGGGATGGTACCACATTGCATGCTGAGAGTTGAGTCAGGAGCATGCATCATGCTAGGCATTATGATTTGACTTGTGGAATGTCCCTAGATGCCTATTCATGTTGGTTGCGCATTGATATACCTGGATTTTGTGATGATAATGTGACGCTTGGATTGTCTTCCTTAACTGATGTTATCTTTTGCTTGTTATTTTACATAATGAACTCACATTTGCTTTGTTGTATCTGGTGGTTTGGTACCTGTGATGATCGCAAATCGTGTTCGTGTGAGCAGATGGACAGCAGTAGGTGGCCGGGAAGATGACCACTTTTGGTTGGAGCCGCCGAGTAGCCGGGATGTCGATGGACTAGATCCTGGGCAGGAGTTGTATTTTGCTAATCACACCTCTTGTTTTGATGGATATACCTCAGTGTTGTGCTAAGTACACCCCGATGTTTAATTTCTAGCTTCCCTGTAAAACACTTGTACATTTTAGACATGGATAATTGTACTTACAACTTAACCACGATTTTATTGTGTATATTTATGCAATTGGGATGTTTCGTACATGTCTTGTTTATGATTACGATCATTATGTGCTCACGAAAAATTTGCTACCATTTTCAGAATCAAATTAAAGAGATCTTAAGTTAAAACATGTTTATGGAGTGATTAAGAGTTAGTGATACAGTAACGACATGACGGGTCGTTACACTACCTCTGAATTTGCTATCCTATTCCTAGGATTGGGAAAATATTTGTCTTTCTTTTTAGAGCAAGGGTTCATACATCTGCAAGAAGTACATTGTATGGCTCAAATAAGCTGTAAGGAATTTTATTGTTTAGGTTAAGGCTTTTTGGCCACTTGCTAAAATTAGGAAATATGGCCTTGATCACTTCTAAGCAAGCATGCAAGCAAATGGACTCAAGAAAATCAAGCAAAATGATATGTGAAGCAAGGGGTCACTTAATTTCATCAGTTCATAGAATTTTCCTCACCAAGGTTATAGGCTCATCAACAAAACAAGAATGCTTATGCAACATGCCAAACACATTAGCCACAATTTGAACCAAAAACTAATGACCAGGGGTGCAACAACAAAACATGCCTCAAATCAAAAACCAATTTAAAATCAACATTCAATTTGTGCTTATTGGGACAAGCCAATAATTACAAAAGCCATCATTATTTCACATAAAACAACAATTATTAATCAAGACTAAAATCAAACAAAAAATAATAAAACAAAAGGAAGAAGAACTAACCTTGAGAGGACAAATCATCATAGACCTCCCCCATATCCTCATTATCAGGCCCATCCTCACCCCCTTGGCCAAGAATGTGTTGGTACCTAACTTTGACTAAGCAATCATCAGCATAGGTTGCCAACTCCGCTAAGAGGGCGGTGGAGGGAACTCATCTAGGTAGCATTGGAGATAGAAGTCATATGTCAGAGTGGTGGTGGTTGCGGTACGTTGGTATGCTGGTGCAATGGTGTTTGGTTGGATGTGGGTCACAAATGTTAGGTGGGTTATGGCTATGGAGGTTGTAGGTTGGTGATTTGGGGAAGGAAGGTGGAGCACCAGAGATGGCGGAGTTGTGTGAGGTTATGGTTGTGTTGTAATGAAGTTTGGATGCACAATTGTTGCCATGGTGATTGGTGATGGTGGTGTTGTTGTGGCTATGGTGTTTGGGGAGGGTTCGAGAAGAAGAAAGGAGAATATGGAAGCTCTATGTCGTGCAAGAGAAGAAAGGGAAAAAAATTTGTCATTTACTTTTTGCATCCCCCTTTCGATTATTCATACCCCTCTTAGAAATTTTTTTCCGCCAAAGAGCACCTAGACGTGCCACGATCATGGTATTACTATTTACTATGACCAGGCCATAGAGAAAAGAGTAAATTCTACTCACACCCCCTGTCTTTTGCTTAAATTTCACCTGATACCCCTCCTTTTTTACACCCTACAAAAAACTCTTTAATTGTTTACCTCACATTACACCTAGACCCCCTCCTTCCTAAACCCCGTTTAATAATCTAACAGAAATTAGGCACATGTTGTTCACATGACTTTTAATGAAAATTTATGTCTAA
This sequence comes from Glycine latifolia, assembly GCA_013407115.1. NCBI lineage: Eukaryota > Viridiplantae > Streptophyta > Magnoliopsida > Fabales > Fabaceae > Glycine > Glycine latifolia. The sequence continues at coordinate 21,984,879 of CM023954.1, forward strand.
AATATCCTCATCTTCTTCCTCTCAACCTGAAAATATTTTAATACTATTGTTTCTTTTTGTTTTTTGTGTAATTGGATGTAAACTCAACTTTTTGTTGGACATGAACCCACTTTGTTGGTACGCAGTGTTAACAACATTTTCTCATCTTTTGTTCTACTAACATACATATGAACTAACTTTTAATTCTCAACAAATATTTTCAGCACATCATGATCAGTGTTAAGGGGGAGAACTTTACCACTAGCATAGAACAAAATCATAAAATAAAAGGGTGACATGATGATAAGTCTAAATCATTAGCAATGTTGTTCACACAGTCATGTATTCTATGTATTCCAGTTCATCCATTGTGTTCATATGGTCCCAAATATCAACACTATTTTAATTAACAATAATAAATAAATGATTTTTAGTTCATCCATTGTGTTTCATGTGATTCTAAACATCAACATTATTTTAATCAACAATAATAAACAAATGATTTTCAGTTCATCCATTATGTTTCTTGTTGTCCTAAACATAATACTATTTTAATTAACAATAATAAACAAATAATTTTAAAAATCATAAGTGGTCTCAAACTGGTCCTCCATTGAAACCCTATTCAGAAATAAGTAACAATAAACAATCAAAATTAAATAAATAATCTTAAAAAGTAACCTATATACAAGATCCAATGACCACTTACAGGCATAACCCCAGCATGAACAAAAATCGTGGAACAGGAAGAAAAACAGAACACTCGTGAAAGTTGAAGAGGAAGACAAACGAAGGCGCTCATGAACGTCGCGAATTAGAAGAGAAACAATGGAGAATTCGCGAATGGGGAAGAGAAATGGAACGTGAACATCGTGAGAGAAATAGAAACTCACACCTCCTGGACGCTGAAGAAGAACTCGCAAACAATAGGAAAATGAATAGTACTCACGAATGGTGAGGATGAATGGAACGTGAATTCTAAATTCTGAAATTAATTGGAAAATGATAATTTGGGTTTTACAATTAAAATGTAAGGATAATTTTGTCTGCTCACATATTTCAATAAGTATTAGTTAAGAGTGTTAATATAGGGAGTAAAAGTAATGTGAAAAAATTGAGAGGTATCAAATGAAATTTGAGCAAAACATAGAGGATACAAGTGTAATTTACGCTAGAGAAAACTATTGTTGACTGGAGCACACCCCAGGCATGGTATATGCCACAACCTACCTATGGTTGATTTATGGATGGCACATCTTATGAACCATGGGCATGGCATTTGCCATAGGCTACCCGTGGTGCATTCTGTTGTTGACGCGGATGAGCACTCCATACGCCACGGGCATGGCGTCTACCATGGCTAGCCCTCGGTGTCTTTTATTTCATTTTTTTAAAGAGGATACTTGCTTAGTGTCTTCATTTTGTACATAGCATCCTAAAATAATACAAGAACAACACAAAAAGATGACTTGCACCTCTTCATCTCTGATCCATCGAATATACTCTTCCAAACCTTCAAAAGATTTACACTTCACAATTTTTAACTCAAAAGTCATTTTAAATGTTCCTCAAAATCAAATTCTAGCTTCAAAATTTTACTTAATGTCACCAAGTTCAAGATTAGTTTATCATTTTTAACTTCCAGAGCAATTTTCTCGGCCTGAAGAACGAGTGACTTGTCTTGAGGATTTTTTTTTTTTCAATTCATAGGAATCAAAGACAAGAGGATTAGTTTTCTTCAATTACTTCAAAACATTCTTGTATTCTTAAATGAATTAACAATTCATTTTGAACGAGTACTCAATTTACTTTAAATGGATTATAATTTAATTTGATTAATTCAAATCAAATATTTTTTATTGATTTATTTTTTATAAATTAAATTAATTAAAATAATTAAACCAATATTTTTAATATTAAAAAATATTTCAATAATAAGACATGACATTCGAAATTTTGGTACAAGAAAAAAGAATCTGATTCCACTCCTTATCCCACGTTCCCCTTCTGGATATGATTTTGTGTGTGGATAATTTGCAATTATGCACATCTTTTTTCTTCTTCTTTTTTCTTCGGACACAATGACGCCACCTGTCACTCTTGTAATATATTGTTCATTACATAACCCCACTAACGTACCATTGCCTACTGCACATTCAGCAATCAGCAGGTAAAAAACTAAAGATTTTCCCCCTTAATTTGCGATCTTCTAAATTTCAACGGTCTCCACTTTCTCTACTCTTGATGGGTCATCTCCAATTACGGTTTTTGTCTTTGGAATCTTTGCTTCTTTTTCTGTTATGAATTCTTGTGCTATTATACTCTCCAATTGTTGTATTTCAAGAAAAATGACATAATCATCCAAAGAAAGAAAGCATGCTGCTTTGGAGAACATTTTCATGTTTGTGTTCTTTCATTAAAGTTTGATAAATTTAATGCAGAACAAGAATCCATGTAGTGTTAGAATTCAAAGCCCCGTTTTATTAAATGAAAAATAAAATAAAATATTGCATTGAAGAAGGGATATTCAGATATGTATAATTTCATGTATATAGCGGCATTTCTATGTTACCCTTTTGTTATTTATGATTATAAATTGTTTTGCACCCTTTTCTCACATTCTATCAGCTTTTTTCAGGTACTTTCTGTCTGATATCTTAGGAGGGAACATGGAATAGAACAGAAAATAAGTGGTGGCCTTCCAATGGTGCTTGTTCCATAGTCAAGTGATTGAGGTTGACAAACACCAATTTGAAGGAGAATATGGGAAAACCTGACAATGATGATACTGATTGTGGAACTAGAAGTAGAAAGCAATCAGGAAATAACAACATGAAGAAAGGGTTGTTTCACTCAGAATTTTACAAGGTTTAATTACCTAATTGATCATATTTGTGCTGCCAATTCACTGCTTTATAGCTTTTGGTTCATGTTTTTGCCATCTAAATGAGAGCTTTTGATTCTTATTTTAGGGTAACTGCAGATATTTCATTATCATACTATTGCCATTTTCTTCAACGTTGCAACTATTGCTCAGAAATTCAAAATCTGAATGTGATTGTTATTTACTATATTAGGAGGAAACCTATTGCTAAATGGGTTACATAAGTCAGTTGCAGAAAAAAAATTTGTGGTTCAAATTTAAGCAACTCAATGCCCTGAACTGAGTAGTGTAAATTGCCACTTGCACATAATCACATGCAAAAGTAGGTCCAACTAGTTAAGCCGTTGAATGTTGAACCCACAGAATAGTATTCTGCACTTGACTTGTGTTGAAGGTGGTTTCTTCATTCTTGTTGTTGAGCCAAAAGAATGAAACTTGTAATTCATGCTACATATGTCAGTTGTTCACTTTTTGGTGAGAATGTTTGGCTTAATGTTAGTTACACTATCATCATTCTATTGAAAATTCACGATACTATAGTCCAGAGATATGACATAGTTGTCTGTCTGGTTGTTGGATAATGAGAAAAACAATTGAAGATGGCTTCAATGTTTTTTATTGTTAAGAAAAAGGAAAAGGAAACAATGAGTTAAAATTGAAGTAAAATTCTAGATTCTCATAGTAGGAAACTTGGATGTGTTTTATCACCTACTTTTTACATAAGGAAACCAAATCAGTGATGCAACCATTTCAAGAAAATGGGAATTGGCATGTCCCACGGTTTCTCGAGAAGAAGGAAAAGGAAGATTTCATTGATGCAAAACTCTATAAGTTTGAGTCTGATGTGTTTAGGTTGTCAGTAGGGTGTACATGCATTATATTTCATTTGTAACCTATTACTAGGTAGAAGTACTATTTAATTGAATATATAATTACATCTATTTTAGTTGATATTCAACTAATAATGATTTTTATATTTGATTCTATATTTTCTAAACAGTTTAGGCCATTAGGGTGATTTGTCTTTAGCAATGGGTGGCAAGTAATAAAATCAACTGCAAAGTTATCTACCATGTTGAAAAAGAACTTTTAAGGTCTTCTTTAATGATCATTGGCTACTTTTGGAAGTTCTAATTGTAAATTACTTGTCATGATTGATAAACCTACTATTTCCATATTTCTTAATAACTGAGCTAAATGTGTGGTTTTATATGATTAATTTAATGCCTACTGTTACCTAAAACATGTCTAAATTTAGTCTGCATCAAGTTAAGAAGAAGTTAGTACTGCTGAAAATTAACTATCTTTTGGTATATAATTTGATAGGGGAATCATTTTGATGGCAAGAATCACATGAATGAAAATACTAAGGCCACAAATTCAGGCAGTCAACCCAGCTGCACTTTCTGCGTGGTTAAAAATGATTGCCAAATCGTACGCTCAAGAACAAAAGTAATGAATATTCTGATAAAGAGTGGAAAACCTCAGGAAGCTATAGTCATTTTTCAAAATCTGATTGAAGGAGGGCACCAACCATCTTTAGCAACATGTACAACCCTGTTAAATGCCTTAACCACTCAGAAGTATTTCAAGCCTATACATTCCATTGTCTCACTGGTTGAAGAAAAACAAATGAAGCCTGACTCAATATTTTTTAATGCTCTTGTAAATGCATTTGCTGAATCTGGGAACATGGAGGATGCCAAGAAAGTTGTTCAGAAAATGAAAGAAAGTGGATTAAAACCTAGTGCTTGCACTTATAACACATTGATAAAAGGATATGGGATTGCAGGTAAGCCTGATGAATCAATGAAACTGCTAGATCTGATGTCAACAGAAGGAAATGTGAAGCCCAATCTCAAGACATACAATATGCTAATAAGAGCTTTGTGTAAAATGGAGAATATGTCTGAGGCATGGAATGTGGTGTATAAGATGACTGCTTCGGGAATGCAACCAGATGTTGTTACCTTCAACACTATAGCAACCGCTTATGCTCAGAATGGAAAGACTGCTCAGGCTGAAGCAATGATTTTAGAGATGCAGAGGAATGGTTTGAAACCCAATGAGAGAACTTGCACCATCATCATGAGTGGATATTGTAGAGAAGGTAAAGTACAGGAAGCTTTAAGGTTTGTTTACAGGATGAAGGATCTGCGGATACAGCCTAATCTTATTGTACTTAATTCCCTGGTTAATGGTTTTGTGGACATGATGGATCGAGATGGTGTCGATGAGGTAAGCTCCTACCATTGTTGCCTTAACATTTTTTGTGAATGGGATCTGTTGATGAAGAAGGTCTGTTAATTATTTGACTATAATTTTAGACTTCCTTGACATAGAATCAATCACAGACCTCTTTACTTCATACACTCTTGACATTCATTTTATAATTAATATCCAGTAAAGCAAGAATCAATGTTAAAAGAAAATTAGCATCCAACAATAGTATGCATAAATATTGTAAAATGCAGCTTTGTGTCAGACTCTTCTAGAATTTACCACTTGCCAACCTTTTATCCATATTTCCAATGTACAAACATGGCTCGAGGTTCTTGGTGCAATTACATTGGTTCTTGATTAAACAGGGTTAGAAACTTAGAATCATGTGTGATTCAGTTTATCATTTTTGTTTAGAATCTAGTACATGGTAAAGGAGTTATAAGTTGTAACTGAGGACATTATATAATTTTAATTTATTGCTTTATGCCTTTGGTTTCCAAATCTTGTTCTGAGTTAGGTGTTTATCAAATTAATTGTGTCAAGTATCATGCAATTGTCTTATAAATTTTTGCCTGAAAGAATATATGCATTCCACCTTATTGCTCATCATGGTGAACATCCATATTAGGTGTTAAAGTTGATGGAAGAATTTCAGATCCGACCAGATGTGATAACATATAGTACTATAATGAATGCATGGAGCCAAGCAGGATTCTTGGAAAAATGCAAGGAAATCTACAATAACATGCTAAAATCTGGTGTTAAGCCAGATGCGCATGCTTATAGTATTCTTGCTAAAGGTTATGTGCGAGCACAAGAAATGGAAAAGGCTGAAGAACTGCTTACTGTCATGACTAAATCAGGTGTCCACCCAAATGTGGTTATATTTACAACTGTCATAAGTGGATGGTGCAGTGTTGGCAGAATGGACAATGCCATGAGGGTTTTTGACAAGATGGGTGAATTTGGGGTTTCTCCAAATTTGAAGACTTTTGAGACACTAATCTGGGGATATGCAGAAGCAAAACAACCCTGGAAAGCAGAAGGAATGCTCCAAATAATGGAAGAGTTTCATGTTCAACCCAAGAAATCGACCATTTTGCTTGTTGCGGAAGCTTGGTGTTTTGCTGGATTTAAAGAAGGGGCAAAGACACTACTAAGTACTGTAAAAACTGAGAAGATGACCAATTCAATAGACAAAGACGACAATATACCTGCTAAAATGTCACAGAAAATTTATCAAAAGCCACATACTAATGCTCCTTTTTGTAGTCTCTTACAGATTCCGTCTATATCTTCCACTGAGCAGAAAAGTTCAGCTTTAACTTCTAGAAGAAATAGAAGGCTCCTTAGAGATGGTGCTGTGGAGACTCCATTGCTCACAACAAAATTCAAGTGTCATTCTCATTGTAGATACGGTGAAGGATTTTCCATTATGTGCAAACAGTTTCAAGGACAGCATGGTACATATCAACTTGCAAATTCATGTACAGCAGTGTTTTTAAACTAAAAGAGTTTGGGAGGTGCAGTGTGGAATCTCTTTCTGATGTAATTACCTCTTATGTCAACACAAACTGTTCATTTTTGTTAACAAAATACTCGTTATATTTTTCATGTAATAAAAAATTAAAAAGGCTTGTTTTTTATGCTGTAACTTATACTCTCCCTCTTTTTTTTTTTGCCCAAATAATTCCCATTCTCTCTAGATGATAGGAAAGACAGGTAGCACCCAACCCACCATTCACTCTTTCCCCAGTTTGCATTAAATTAATAGTACTGCAAGTGTGTACCATCCGCTAGTCGGATCATACCTTATGTTGAAAATTAACCTTTAAAAAACAAATAAAGACAATCAAACTATAAAATATTTGGTCATTGAATAATTATTCCCTCCATCTTTCTTTATCGGTTGTTTAGAGTTATACAACATGGATTAAGAAAAGTAGTTGTTTCTGTTTTCATTAAAATTAATAATAATTTCTTAACATTTATCTATTCTTGTAACATTTTATAAGGATATAATTAAAAATAATAATAATTAATTTTATCTTGAAACTTTAAAATGAAAACAATAATAATAATAGTAAAATCTTATCTAAGTATGCACATCAATTTTGGTCCTGGTTGTCATCAAGAATGGTTTTCCAAATATCAATGTGGACTCATGGCTGGAAGACTCATTCTCCACATAAAAAATGTAAAAATCTACTAAAAAATCAAATCATTAACTCGTACCAGCACATCTTCAATAACTACAAGTGGAAGCGCAACACTCCTATTAGTTAGGTGAATGACAACACCAGTGGGTTTCAAATTACCAAGATTGAGTGATCTCTAAACTGATGTGGACATGACATTAATTGAGGCTCCAAGGTCAAACATGACATCTGTAAAAATGCAATCTCCAATGGTCAAGGGACAATGAAAGTGGCAGGATCTTTACACTTCTATGGCAAGGTGGATGGTGGAATGACAACAACAATTTTGCTCTGTATTAGTGCATAAACATTTTTGTCCATCTTCACTTACTCATTTCCCTTCAGCTTCCTCTTATAGGTGCACAAATCCTTCAAGAACTTTGCTATTTTGAAATCTATTTAATGGCATCCAAGAGGGGAATGTTGATTTCCACCCACCTGAAAGTTTCAAAAAGATCAAAATCAAGTTTCACTTTCTTTGCAGGAATGGATCTAGATGGAAATGGTAAAGGAATATGTTTTGGTGAAAAATCTGTTTTGGCACTATCATCAATTTTGGCACCATAATCTGTTGAATTTGGAAGCTCATTGTCATTCTTCAAGGTAATAGCACTCACATTCTTTGGATTAATAATCAGCTGTGTGGGAATTTGCTAGAACCTTGTTGCTGCATTTAGTTAATAAATGTAGCTAACTGCCCAATCTGAGTATACAGATCTTGGATGGTGGCACTCACATTCTGTTGAAAATGAATGTTACTTGTTGTCATTTGCTTCATCAACTCCTCCAAGGAAGGTCCATAATTGTTCTACACAGGTTGTGCAGGTGTAGGTGCAGACTGCTGGACTTGTTGTTGTTTTTTGAATGAAGAAGCTTGGTATTTATTGGTAGAGGGTTGATATTGTTGCTATCTGAATAACTGTTGTTGTTGTGTCTGCTGATGTTGTGGACCAGGACCATACCTCAAGTTTGGATTGTCTCTCCTACCAAGATTATAAGTGTTGGAGTAAGGATTATATTGTTGTTATTGAGGTCTAAATAGTTGTCTAGATTGCATGGCAGAAACTTCAATAGCCTGTTCTGTTTCTTGGAGAGTGAGACATGTATCTGTTGGATGATCAGGTGCACAACAAATACCATATAGCCTTGGTTGATTGGTTGCCATCACATTCTGTTGTTGACCAATGACTAACTTTTTTACAAGGGATATCAATTTTGTAAGTTTATTCTTCGGCCTTTGGTTATCAGCACCATAGAAACAGAAACTTCATTTGTAGTAGCCTTGGATGTTGCAGCCATTCTAGTACCAAATTGTTGATAATTGGCTGTCATGTTGGAAACTAATTGTCTTGCAACACCAGGAGTTTTGTCCATTAAAGTGTCTACACTTGTTGCATCAATCATACTCTTATCCATTAACATCAATCCTTCAAAAAATACTAGATCAATAATTGCTCACTAGTTTGATGGTGAGGCAGGTAGCACCAGCTTGTTGAATCTCTCCCAGTACTCATATAATGTCTCTCCAGGTTTCTCCCTTATACCACAAATTTCTTTCCCGATGGATGCTATTCTGGATGTAAGGAAGAATTTTTCTAAAAATATTCTCTTCATATTTGTCCAAGTGTTGATAGGGTCTAGTTGAAGGTACAACCAATCCTTAGTCACACTATCCAAAGAGAATGAAAATGTTTTCATCTTCACATAATCCTCATGAATGTCATGTGGTTGCATGGTGGAACATACTACATGAAACTCCTTAAGATGCTTGTGTAGATCTGCACCTGCAAGACCATGAAACTTCAGAAGCAAATGGATTAGTCCAAACTTTAGCTTATAACTAAGCTCTATATCAGGATATTGAATACACCAAGGTTGATAGATAACATCAGCTGTAGCCAATTCCTTAAGAGTTCAATTATTGTTAGCCATTGTATCAACACCAATTTCAAACTCAGTAGGTTTAGAAATAGAAGGCTCATAAATAGGATTAGTAATGGAGTCAGTATACACTATACTACTATCCAAAATTACATTATCATGTAAAATTACACTTCTATTATTTCTACTCAACCTATCAAATGTCCTATCTACCTCAAGATCATATGGATGCAAGTCACCTAGTTTGGACCTAGTCATACACAACTCATCTCATTAGTGACAGGAATAAAAGAAATAATAGACAACGACTCTACCAGGACATTATTCACAATATTTGCTGAAATGATACGAAAAATGCAAAAATACCCTAAACAATTTTCAAAAAAATAAAAACACCACAATAATGTCTAAAAATCATTTTTTATTTTTAAAAAATATGAAAACAGAAAAAAAATCTCAAACATGGTCTAGATCATCGAATTTGGAAAAAAAGCCCCCCAATGCCCATGTTCATCCGTCATAGGAACACCTTGATGTATGAAATTTTCTACATTTTGGCCAAGTTTCAATTCATTCTGAACTAGTTGCATGTAAAATGACCAAAATGCCCCTATTGATAAAACTCCTATTTAGAGGGATGAATTTGCAAATTTTGACCCAACCTAACCCAAAATTGGTTACTTTTGCTCATAATGTGGGATAAACTTTGGACACCAAGTTGCACAGTCAAACTCCAAAAGTCAGATTACTTCTGCGACACAGATTGCATAACTACACTACACTACTACTCAATGCAGAACACACTACTACCCACATAGACTCTTCATAACAACATTAACAAAACCAAGACAATATATCAAACAATTAGTGTTATGAAGAAAAAAAACAGAATGCAAAATGCATCAAAATACAGAAGGCTCCAAAATGTAGAACATGCCACAACTGTGATTTTTTCTTTTTCCAACAGACAAATGCAAACACACTATACTAATATCAGTTGTACTTATACTAGTATATAGTTATGAGTGAATTAAGGTTGGCACATAATGAAACATATCCCCAACAGCGGTGCCAGTTTTGAGAATGACTGTCGAATTGTTCCAAACAAATAAAACTAGGATTAATTTTGCACTACAAGAATAACCTAGGTTGACTCAAAGATACAATTCAATTTGGTTCCGACTCAATCCACTTATAAACAACAAGGGTAATTTTAACAAATGGTTTGCAGACAATAAACAAATATTGCAGAAACACAAACAAAAATGCAGAAAATGTAGAAACTGATAGAATTGATGAAATAGGTTATGAAACAAATTTAAGAGCATCAATCCAATTCACCAGACCAAACAATTTGAATTATCACAGTTCTACAAATAACGATCATATTATGAAAGTTCAGTCAATGTCATTAAAGGTAGTTTAATCGAATTAATCGCTAAATCAATTGAAATCACAAATCAGATTGAAATATCATTCAAACAATCTGTGATTAAATTTGAAATTAGGATATGAATCCATAACCTATTTTTTTTTTAATCCTAAGCACTCATAATTATGAAAATCAAACATAGGGTTAAAGATGAAGATGAACATTTACACAAAAATTGAAATACTAAACCAGAACTCAAATTTCTTGCTTGTACTAGATCCTTGGATTGATTGATTGTTTAGCCTTCCATGATCATCACTAGTGGAAGAGCAACAAAATTTTTGAAAGAAATGAGAAGAACATAGTTGAAAGGAGGGAAAAAATGAAGAACAATTGAGAGAAAAATAGTTAGAAGAGTTTGATCCTAAAACATGCACAAGAAGTTCTTAAATTTGTTTTGTACAAAATAAAAGTAACTAACTAACTACACTAATATATATTGTGACTGAATAAAAGGAAAAGATGGGTATTGATTAGGCCAATCTAATCTATCTAATTAAGCTAATTACACCAAGTAAAGCCCAATTTCGTAGCTCAAAGTCCTAGTGGAGAAGTTCTGGCTTACAAGCCTAAAATAACCCTCAAAACTGCATAATTGGTCCAAGCTTATTTTTGACAAAATTGTATCTCTTTTCTTAGCTTTCCAGGGATGGCTCATATGCTCCATTTGGAGTTCCATAGAATCCTATAGGTCCTGCACGAGGAAAATAGATCAAGTAAACACAAAATTCGAAAATAAACAATAATTATCAGTTAAGTCCAATTATTTGCCTAAGACCAGAACCGAGATAAGGTGAGAAAATAAGTGTCAAAGAAAGGTTAAATAAGCTAAGAATAATAGGAAAATAATAAACTAAAAATGCTCAATCATTTTGTTTTAAAAATTGTGTTTGAAAACTGAATTTCTGGTTATGAGTTTCTGGTTTTTCGGTTTCCAAATGCAATTTTCAAAACAAAACACATTCGATAAAAATGGAGTTGAATTAGTTTTTAGCACATTTTTAAAACAATTTTACATTAATTACGAAAACCAATAAAAGGTATTGTAAATTTAGTTTAGTTTTAAAAAACACTTGTCACCTCCACCGCAACTGCCACCACACCCTATCATTGTCTCCTCCACCACCACACCATCGCCACCAGAACCACCACTATCACCTCGCCGCCACCACCACCATTGTCTTCGACACCATTTTTGCCACCTTCATTGTTGTTGTCGTTGCCGCTACCACTATTTCACCCCACCATCGTTGTTACCACCATCACCACCATTCCACTACTACTATTGGCACCACTGCCACCATTTTTTCGCTTTCATCGTCATTATCACTGGCGTTGCCGCTATTCCATCCATGCACCACCCATAATTAAAAAAACTGAATTAGCTATTGACCCAATCAAGGCATTGGGTTACTAGTCCAACCAATGGGTCACTAATTGACTCGATCTTTATTAAAAAAATTAAAACTTTATACCCAACATTAATTGACTCGCATAACCCAATCATGTCATACCGAGTTGTACAAGGTTCAATGGATGGTTATTCTGAAAGGCAACTAACCCAACCAGACCTCTGGGTCGCAGTCAAATCAGTTAGAGCGGCTGATTCGGTCTAGATTTTAAAATACAATCATCACCATTCCACCGCTACTACCATCATCATCCTTATTCCACCATTGCCACCATTGTCATCGCCATTATTCCACCTTACCATCATCGTCATCGCCACCGACACCACCACCACTCCCATTCTACTACCCCTATTGTTTCATAGTAGAGTGAGATAAGATGAAATGGTTGACTCATTTTATTTATTTCCAATCTATAAAATCTTTTTAAGAACTAAAAACAAAGAATAAAGTGAAAATCAAAACTAAAACTGATTTTGATTTTTAGAAATTTCAAAACTAAATATGAGAAATCACCCCTACGAGATATTAGATTTTAAGTATTGATTTGTGTAACACCCCGTATGCATCCGGTTGTTAACATTCCATTATGGTCGTTAAACGCAGTAATTAATTTAACAAATAATTACTTAAGAAGCAACTAATAAAATGACATCATCATACGTCCACAGTTAAATAATAGTTGTGCATTATGTATAGTAATTTTTTCACGAGGTTACAAACATATAAGGCCTCGAGGTGCGATCTCCCCCTCAGGGCCGGGTTACAACATGCATAAAATACATATAAAAAAAAATCAGAGCCAACGTGCTTCAAAATAAACTAAGGTTCGCTCAGAACCCGTCCCGGCTCGGCCTCTTGTCCAGAATCCCTCGGACTGCCTCGTTATCCAGGCCTCTTGCCCCGGGATCCGCCGTCCTCTCTGTGCTCATCACCTGCAATAACATATAATCCCCCACCTTTTAAGGAATTTTGTCCACAAAATTCAAAGAATCTTACCCGTTAAGTAACTCGGGGTACAATTGCACGAGCTCCGGTTCCCGCTCCCAAGTTGCCTCCTCGAGAGTCCTTCCTTCCCACTGTACCTTGACTATGAGAATAGTCTTACTTCGGATCTTCTTCTCCATTTTGTCCAGAATCTAGGTTGGCCACATAGGGCACATCAAATTCTCTTCAATTTGAACTATGTTCAGCTCCACCACGTGCGACGGGTCTGACACATACTTCCTTAATTGCGACACGTGAAAGACATCATGCAACCCAAACAATTGGGGAGGCAAAGCGAGCTTGTATGCCACTGGTCCCACTCTCTGGAGGATCTGATAAGGACCTATGAATCTCAGGCTAAGTTTCCTCACTCCCAACTCCCGTTCAACCTCGGTGACTGGAGATAGTTTCATAAACACATGATCGCCTTCATCAAACTACAATGGGCGATGCTTTCTATCATAATAGCTCTTCTGTCGACTCTGAGCCTGCAACAGCTTATCCCGGATCATGCAGATTTGCTCAGAAGTGTCCCGTACCATCTCGAGTCCAAGGAGTTGACCCTCCCTACTTCAGTCCAGCACGTGGGAGTCCGACACTTTCGATCGTACAGAGCTTCATAGGGTTCCATGCCCAGGCTAGCATGGAAGCTATTTTGTACGAGAACTCCACCAAGGGAAGGTACCTATCCCAACTGGTTCCTTGCTCTAGAGTGCAAGCTCTCAACATGTCCTCCAAAGTCTAGATAGTTCTTTCGGTTTGGCCGTCAGTCTGGGGATGATAAGTCGTGCTGAGCCTCAGCTGAGTCCCAAAGGCCTCCTGAAGAGCACCCCAAAACCTTGAGGTGAACTTTGGATCTCTATCACTGACAATGCATTCTGAGATGACATGCAACCTGACTATCTCCTTGACGTATAACAAGGCCAACTTTTCTGTGGTATAGTCTGCCCAGACAGGTAAGAAGTGAGCCAACTTGGTCAGTCTATCAACAATCACCCAGATGGAGTCGCATCTAGGTTGAGTCCTTGGTAGCCCGACTGCAAAGTCCATGGAAATGTTATCCCACTTCCACTCTGGGATCAGCAAAGGTTGTAGTAGGCTTGCCGGTCTTTGATGCTCGATCTTAACCTTCTAACATACCAAACACTTAGCCACATGCTTGGCTATGTCTATCTTCATTCCTGACCACCAGAAGTTTTTCTTAAGGTTTTGATACATCTTGGTGGCTCTGGGATGAATACTAAACCGACCCTTATGAGCCTCGGACAGAAGCGTATCCACTAACTCTCCCTTGGGTACCACAACTCTCCATTGGTATGATACTAAGTCATGGACCTCTCGAGAAACACCTTTCTATCCCAACATGGACTTCACATCTTCATCACTTTCTTGGGCCTCTCGAATCTTTCTAATCAACTTGTTATTCACTCTGATTGCTCTCAATTCGAGACCCCGGTTCCCTTCAGTCATGGTCAGGTGCAGATCTCGGAAATCCTCTATTAGTTTGCAGTCCTTCATCATCAAGCAAGTCAGGCTCATGTGCTTCCGGCATAAGGCGTTCGCCACTACATTGGCCTTACCAGGATGATATCTTAACTTAAAATCATAATCCTTGAGGAACTCCATCCATCGCCTCTGCCTCATGTTCAGCTCCTTTTGATCAAACAAATATTTGAGGCTCTTGTGATCACTAAACACCACTAGCTTGGCACCATACAGGTAGTGCCTCCATATCTTTAGAGCGAACACCACTGTTGCAAGCTCTAAATCATGTGTTGGGTAGTTCTCCTCATGTGGCTTCAGCTGCTGGGAAGCATAGGCAACCACCTTTTTCTCTTGCATCACAACACATCCCAGTCCCTGCCCGGATGCATCACAGTAGACCTCGAAACTTCCCTCAGGGTCGGGAAGGGTTAGCACGGGGGCGGTGGTCAACTTTTCCTTCAGCTTGTGGAAGCATTCCTCGCATTCATTGGTCTAAACGAAAGGAGTCCCCTTCCGGGTTAGGCGAGTCAAAGGCAACACCATTTGTGAGAACCCTTGAATGAACCTCCGGTAGTACCCGGCCAGTCCAAGGAAACTCTGGATCTCGAAAATACTCTTGGGCCTTTCCCAAGTCATCATGGCCTCGATCTTACCAGGATCAACTGCTATCTCGGTTGCCGAGATCACGTGGTCGAGGAACTTCACCTCGAACAACCAAAATTCGCACTTAGACCATTTGGCGTACAACTGGTCGTTCCTTAACGTCCGAAGGACAGTCCGGAGATGCTCGGCATGCTTCTCTTCATTCTCAGAGTAGACCAGTAAATCATCAATGAACACCACCACGAATTCATCCAAGAATGGTTTGAACACCCGGTTCATATAATCCATGAACACAGTCGAGGCGTTTGTGAGACCGAACGGAATGACTTGATGTTCATAATGGCCATACTGAGACCGAAATACGATCTTAGGTATGTCCTCGGGCTTAATCCAAATTTGGTGGTATCCGGACCATAAGTCTATCTTAGAGAATACCCGAGCTCCCTTCAATTGATCTAATAAATCATCAATCCTGGGTAAAGGATACTTGTTCTTTATGGTGACCTTATTCAACTGCCGGTAATCCACACATAGCTGCATACTTTCGTCCTTCTTTTTCAAGAAGATAACCGAGGCTCCCCATGGAGAGACACTCGGCCTAATAAACTCCTTGGATAATAATGTTAGATTCAAGTGATTGAAGAATCTGAAGAAGACAAGTTTTGATATTTGATTCATGCTTTGTAATTTTCATTTTGTTTGTAAAGCTTGGTTCATTAAAAGGAATAACCTAAATAACCCTTTGCAGCTACTAATAAAATCAATCCAACATGCATTCATGCTTAGGTATAAAATAATAACATATGCATTTGATTAGAAATACATTGATGTGTTTTAAACATGCATAAAATGTTTTAAGACTGAAATAATCGATTACATAGGTGGTATAATCGATTACATAAGCATTCTGCATAATCCTGTTCAGTCTTAGAGTGGTTTTAATCGATTACCATTTAATCGTAATCGATTAAATTGTGCTAGAGAGAAAAATGCACTCCACTGTGATAATCGATTAAAAGGCATTTAATCAATTACCTTTGCTTGTGTTTTTTCACTGGTGTTCTGGAATAATCGATTACAAGATGAGATAATCGATTATTATGTTCTTTCAAGATTTCCAGAATTACTATGAACACTTTAATCGATTAAATGGTCGAATTAATCGATTACCTGAGTTAAATTAATCGATTACATTAGCGAAATAATCGATTACTGTCTGTTAAATCTGTTTTTTTATAAATAGCATGCATTGACTCACAAACAGGGGGTGATTCAGAATTCGAGAACTTTCATTACTAAAGTGTATTAACATTCTCTGAGTGCTTTAAAGGAAAGAAAGAGTCTTTTTCATTGGGTTGTTCATATATTGGAGAATCATGAAGCTAGAGTAAAGGAAGGAGTTACTTAGTAATCATTCATGCATTAGTTTGTATCAAGATCATTCAAGAAGGCATTGCATTGATCACCAGGTTATAAATTTCGTTTGAAATCCTTTATGCTGCAAAAGGAAGTCAAGGTGATATCCTTCTTGAACCACAAGCTTAATTCTTTGTGAATTTTTGTTTTTGTATTTTACTGTTTGTGTTTGAAATTTTCCATGTAACAGTTTGGAATTCTTTAAAGCATAACTAGATAGGGTTTCTAGTGGATAGAACTGAGTGGTGTGCTCAGGTTCTAAGTCTTTAGATAAATCTTGGGATTAGATTTAGAATTTTGCCTAGGGTGGGTGAAAGAGACTTGGCTGATTGCTTGTAAAGAATTGAATATTGTTAGTGGAACTCTAATCTGGTTTGGATTAGAAGACAACTGGATGTAGCCTCAAGTGGTTAGAGGTGAACCAGTATAAATTTGTGTGTAATTGTGTTTTGATTTACATTACATTCAATTGCTTGTGGTATTGGTTTGTGAATCAATTCAGACTTTGTTTCAGCACAAGAGTTAAGTGATTGGAAAAGAAAAATTTGCTTATTAAAAATGTTTTGATTAAAGATACGATCCAAAGTATTTCTTCCGCTGAGTTTGAATTTCAAGAAAAAGTTAAAAAAAGTGTTAAAAACCAATTCACCCCCCCCCCCCCTCTTGGTTTATTAGATTAGGTATTCATTGTATTTACAAATAAATCCTCGAGTTGTGCCTTCAGCTCTTTTAGCTCCAAAGAAGCCATACGGTACGGGGCTATGGATATGGGTCCTACGCCCGGGATCAAATCAATGGAAAATTCAATCCCCCTGTCTGGTGGGAGTTGTGTGATCTCTTCCGGGAACACATCAACAAACTCGTTTATGACTGGGATCCTTGACAGGTCATACCCTGCCCGTCCTCCACTGCATTTAACAAAAGACAGCCCCGTGCTCCTTCCCTCATTTCCTTGCGAGCTTGTAGGACCAAGCAAAGCGAACTAGAATTCGACCTTGCCCCGTTTGAAGGTGCCACGACATTTTTGTTGTAACAATCCAACATAATGCCATACATAGCTAATCAATCCATCCCAAGAATAATCTCAAGGGTGGGCATCGCAAGGCAATACAGATCAACATTGTACTCTTTGCCCTCAAAGAAAAACTGCACATCCTGGCAGTACATGTCATCCCGGCACTGCTCCTTAGGAGCGGTGGTAACCTCTATAGGAGGGAAAAGTCTGAACACCTGTAGGTTCAGTCCTAAGGCTGTACTATCTTTAATGAATGAGTGAGTAGCTCCAGAGTCGAACAGGACTCTCACATCATAATCATTTATCAAAACTATACCTTAGATCAAGTCAGGAGCTCGGGTTGCCTCTCTGGCATCCATTGTGTAAATCCGGCCTGTGGTGGGCGTGTTAGACATCACTGGAGTAGCCACTACCCGGCTGTCTGTCCGCGGGCACTCTCTAGCATAGTGATCGGGCTCGCCAACCCTAGAGCATATCAACTGACCTGAGCGGCATGCTCCCCAATGATCTACCCCACAAGAGGTACACTTAGGAGGTTGGGTCGGTCTTCGATGAGATCCTCGTTGATTCGGGCTCTTCTTAAACCGATCTGTTGAAGAAGCGACCCTCAAGTCCCGACCCTTGCCCTTCCCGGCTGGACCTGAATTACCAGGCTTCCTCCCTTCCTGTCTCACTGAGGAACTCGGCTGGCGCCTCCTAATCATGTCCTCTACCTGGTGGCATTGCCTCACCAGGCTGCCCATATCCCTGGATCCACTCCCAGCGATCTTCTCTTCAATACTCTCCTTAAGTCCCCTATGGAACTTAGCAGCAAGGACCTCCGCATCAGGGAGAGCTATTCTAAAATGAGCATACTTAACCAATTCATTGAATTTGGCTAAGTATTCATCCACCGACATCTGTCCCTGAACGAGGCCTTCAAACTCGGCCTGCTTCTGTTCCCGGGCATCCCTGGGGAAATACCTGTCCAGGAACTGGGCTTCGAAGATCTGCCAAGTGATGCCCTCATCCCAGTCTCTCAATAATAAGGAAGTGTTGACCCACCACTCATGCGTGTCCCCTTGAAGCAAATAAGTAGCATAGAGGAGCCTCTGATGGTCCGGGCACTCCATCACCGGGAAGATCTTCTCCAATGCCTGCAACCATTTGGCGGCCGAAAGGGGGTCATAGCCCCCATGGTAAGCCGAAGGGTCATGCTTGCGGAAGGCAATAAGCATTTTCCCTCTGGTCGTTGTGTCCTCCTCGACCTCAGCTCGGGGAAACTGGCCTCCTCTATGGTGGCGGGGTCTATCAGAACAAGGGGTACCTCCACCCTGATGGCGACTACCTTCGCCCTTGTATGTAGGTGGGCGAGAGGGTGCTCGACCCTCCTTCCGCAGCGTCCTCAGCTCTACCATCAAAGCTTCGTTGCCCTGCATCAGGGCCTCGTTCGCTTTCCAGTTTGCAGCCACCTTCTGTTGCATAGCTGCTAAGGCAGCCATCACCGGGTCTGGGTGTGCATTGGCGTCCACCATCTCGCTATTATTTCGGGTTCTCACCATGATACTACACATGTCACACAAAAGGGTGAGTTGATCAGGCCGACACTTGTGATCACGCATGCAATAGTCATAACGGACACCTAAAACAATATGCATCACCCATAAGACACCATACATAATGCTTCCCAAGGAAAGACCGCTCTGATACCATTAAATGTAACTCCCCGTATGCATCCGGTTGTTAACATTCCATTATGGTCGTTAAGCACAGTAATTAACTTAACAAATAATTACTTAGGAAGTAGCTAATAAAATGACGTCATCATACGTCCATAATTAAATAATAGTTGTGCATTATGTATAGTAAATTTTCACGAGGTTACAAACATATAAGGCCCTGGGGTATGATCTCCCCCTCAGGGCTGGGTCACAACATGCGTAAAATACATATAAAAAAAATAGAGCCAACGTGCTTCAAAATAAACTAAGGTTCGCTCAGAACCCGTCTGGGCTCGGCCTCTCATCCGGAATCCCTCGAACTGCCTCACTATCCGGGGCAATGCTCATCACCTGTAATAACATATAATCCCCCAATCGGGTTGAGATAATAATCTCAGTAAACTCCGGGTTCTGGAAGGCTTCTCCTTTCCCGGGTTCACTTCCACGATACACAGCATCAAAACAGGCATTACACAAGCTAGCCATCCCGGCTTTCATAAAAATACATTACATGTATATAATCACATGGATATAGCAAGAGAGATCATCCAACTTAATGGGCACATTCCTTGTATATCATTGCCTGAGGAAGATCATCCAACTTAATGGGCACATTCCCCCAGGACTTCGGACAGACACCACCTGAGGAAGATCATCTAACTTAATGGGCATATTCCCTCTGGGTTCTGCACGAACGTATATGGCTCTTCCAAGAGTGGTTCATCCAACTTAATGGGCATTTTCTCTCAAGTTTTCATATATATTAATTGACCACTTAGAGTTGTTCCACATCACTTTGGCTCTAAGGAAAGTCCATATTTGTCCATTCTACTGGCCAGAGAATCTCATACATCATAACATGGCATCACAGTGCAAAACATATACATGTTCACAATCAGAAAACGGTAATACACAATTTCAATACATGCATCATGGTATACAATAACCATCACTCCCTTGGAGTATGGTGGAACACGATCCAGAGAAGAACTCTCAAGAACAGAGAGCTTACCTGCTCTAAGCTCTACCCTGGTTCGCTTAACCTCGCAGTTCCGAACACCACAATCCTTAGTGTCACACCCTACATACATGCATGCAAGTAATCAATAGCGGTTCTCACCCGTTGCATGTAGAGAAACTCTTATACATCTCCAGGTTACAAAACCCACAGGCGACATACAGAGCCCCAAAAGGGTCTATGATGGCCTAGCCCAAAATTCATAACAGTTAGATTTTAAGGTTAAACCGACGTTCCTTACCTCTAAGACGGTTAACGAGGCTAGAGAGCAGCTTCTCCAAGCTCGAACGTCCTAACAAATC
>CM023954.1:22005510-22052980 GCA_013407115.1 Glycine latifolia
GCCTTTTTGTGAAAGGACAGAGGAAGAAAAAAGTTATGTAAGAAATGGTCCACACACACATTACTTAAATACTCAGGGAGTTAACGCACGTCACATATGTCACTAAAGTCAACACGTATGACTCAAGTGACCTGGTAGTTAATGCGGATCCCGTGCATAGGGTAAGCTTGTGAAAGCACCAACTACCGGGTTGGCGAGTCAGATGCATATTCCCATTTAACGTGTGACACCTGAAGTCTTACAATTTGAATTTGTTTTTTCTTCTTCACATATTCATATTTGGGTTTAATGATTGACTTTTTGTGTATGTTTTACGTAAGTTTTAGTTTATTGTTTTGATTGAATGAGAAAAGACTGGAATTTTTACTACTACAAAAAAATTGCTTAAGGTGCTTAACGAATAAGAAGAAATAGGGCATTTTAGGGGAAAAATACACTTGTTTGTCATGTGACTCTTTAATTAAATGGAACTAACATCGTCTAAGGTTTAGGGGGTTCTAGTGTAATAGGAAGATAAAGGCTAAGGGTTTTGTAAAAAGGAATGGGTGCATGTGTAATTTAAATAAACCTCATAGGAGGTTGTTGTAATTTGCTCTAAATTATATTATAAAGAAAACTTCATCATTGATAAATATCTTTGAATGTGTAATTTCAATCGTGATACAAAATTATTTTAATTATTAATAAATTTTATAAGAAAATATTTAAATTTAAGAGAAAAAAATTATACACTAATAGCATAAAAAGTTTCATAATGTCATCTGTTCCGTTTACGAGAAACAGAATGTACCCAGCAGGGTTTGCTGGGATTTGCTATGGGATCAAACTCTCCCTCTCTGAAGATGCCTATGGAGATGAAGCACCCCCAGGAAGATGATCACTGCCGGAAACAACACAAGTGGTGTGCTGTGTGTGCAATGTGAATGGAAAAGAGAGAGTTAGGATTGTTGTGTACCTTTCACCATGAATGATGATGTATTTATAGTAAAATACCTGGATCCTGAAAGGATATTGTTGAGGCCCATTATCTTCTGTAAAGATATTCTTATTATCTAATATATGAACGGAATTGGTTGTGATCATATCTTCTGTTTTATCTTCTATCTTTGGGTAGTTGTATAATTTAAATACTGGATTGGGCCTATCCGTAACATCATCCAATCACAACTTATCATATATGATAAGTTTATTGACTTTTATGATAATTACTTTAAAATTCATATTAACGGTGAATTATGATTGAACGACATTATAAAAATACTTTACATTGTCAATGCATGATTATTCAACTTTAAATCTAGTATATCTACTATCTATGGTATTTAAAGAAGGAATTTACTGATATAAATCCACTTAAAAATTAGAGGATGTATGTTAACATTGAATACCTTTTTATTTGGACAAAAGAAAATTAATCTCACTTGATTTAAACCAACGTAAATGAAAGGACAATTATGATTTTTCCTTTATTTTTTTAAAATGAAAATAATTCAAAATTCTTTTTTCTTTCCCCCACGTTATCTTTCTTCTTGTGCTTCCCTCTCGAGTCTCATCCATGGAGGTCTTAAAAACTACAACTTTAATAGGGTTAAACTTCACCTTATTTTCCCACTCCACCTTGTACCTTACAGGTGTATATTCTTATACCATTTACCCTTGAACCACTCTTCACACTGCCTCCACCACAACTATCTTAGTGATCCCTCTTCATCAAGAACTAGTAGTAATAATAATTCAATTCAATTCCTAAAAAATGAAATTGGAATTAGACTTGGGTCATAAGAGAATGGGGTTATGGAGTTTCAATTTATTTTTTCTTTATACGAAAAGTTATGATGTTAAGTGTGATATTTACTTGGAGTGAGTACTATTTTGTGAACATTTTTTTCTATTTTGTTTTAAGAATGAAGGTTCGACAAATACTTAAAAGGAAACAAATAGCCATGGTAGCACCGCAATGCCAAGAAAGATGCCCAAGGTAGTGTAAAGCTCGTGCATATTTGATTTAATGAGTTTGATAGAATTTGATTTGTGTAGTCTTGCACTAGTGAGGAGATTCATAAGTAGTATATTTCATGGTTGATGTATGGTTCTTATGGATGAATGATAGATCGATTGCAGCACAACAAAAAGAATCACAATGGTGGAAAAGAGATGGGGAGATTTTGATATTTTTTTAAATTAAATATAAAATGAAATCAAAATTACATAGTTGTCCTTTCATTTTTGTTGATTTAAGTGAAAGATTTTTTTTGTCCAATTGAAATGGTGCTAGATGCTAACATAAACATTATAATTTGTAAGTGAATCTATGTTAGCAAATTCCTTTAAATAAAAGTGAAGTTGCTTGAGTGATGACTTTAGTGGCAAACAAATGGATTGCATAAATGTTTTGTCAGATATAATGGTTCTTACTCCTTCCATATAATTTTTTAAAATGTTTTTATGAGTAATAAAGGTGAGTTTTAGTCTTACTTCTTCTAATCTAGCAATAAGATTAAAGGTTTATATAAAGTCTATATACCTTCATGTTGGTTATAACTTTGAGCGACTAATCTATCTTATTTCTTACCACTTTTTCATTTTCCAATAATACTTTGTTTTTAGGCCTAGGAATAAGAGTTCAAACACCATTTTGGTGAATTGGTGTAGTTCTTCTTCCATTGTTATGATTCAGTCATCATATGATAATGCTTCGATTATATTCTTGGGTTTAATTTTTGAGATGAAAGCATAAGATGTTTGGTTTTTGAATAATGATATAGTTTTGACCCCTTCTGTTTGTTTCCCAATTATCTGATTTTGTGGATGATATATCACAAACTTCTAATCTTTGGTTTGCGGTTGTTTATATGGTCCTTCAATTTGTTGTCTCAAATAGTTTGATGTTGTTTGTCTTTGGGGGTTTAGATGGATCAATTCGCATATTTGCAAAATCATCCTCAAGATTTGATAGTCTCCTATTAGATGTTAGTCCATCATTCAATTTAACATAAATGAATTCTTCAAAAATAGAAGTTCTAGAGTTAAAAACTCTATAAGCTTTTGAATTATTTGAATACCCAAGGAAGATTCCTTTATCCACCTTAGAATTAACTTTTGCAAGTTGATATTTGGTGTTAAACATATAACACTCACATCCAAATGGGTGAAAATAATAAATGTTGTGTCTTGTTAATTTCCATAGTTTATAAGAAGGAAATTTTTGCAACACATGGTTCTAGCCATTTCTTGCATAGTTTTATTTTTTCTTTCAACTATCACATTTTGTTGAAATTTTTTTGGTGTATAGAAATTATAAAAAATACCATTTTTTTTCATAAAATGATTAAAACTCTGGCATTTTCAAACTTTGTCACATGATCACTTTTGATGACAGGAATGCAACTTTTTCATTTTGAACTATTTTACAAAATATTTTAAAGACCTTAAAAGACTCATGTTTATGACCTATGAAATATATCCATATATATCTTGAATAGTCATCAACTATAACAAAATCAAATTTATTTTCTATGAGACTCTAGATATGTGGTAGGTCCAAATAGATCAATGTGCAACAATTGCAATAACCTATCATGTTTTTGGATTTATAAGACATTTTAATTAGTTTCCTTTTTGACATGCTTCATAGACAAAGAAATCTTAGACAATTCTTTTAATATATTTTTAAAAAAAACTATCAATAGTTAAAAATAATGTTATATCAAAATATAAATTATTTATCATAATTTTAAAATATAATTTATATATTAAAAATATTTATTTATTACAAATTTTAATTATAATATACTTTATAAATTTAAAAATATTTATTTATGAATATTTATATAAAATAAAAATGTATTTGTACATTGTACATGTTAATATATATATATATATATATATATATATATATATATATATATATATATTGGTTAGTTTTATATTTTATAAGAGATGGATTTAAAATATCCTTAGTGTAAATTCCACATTGTAATTATGAGAGGTAAAACTAAATAAATATTTCATTAATGAGATTAGTCTCTGTCCTTGGTACACATAAAAGAATATGTTATTTAAATAATAAAAAGTCAAAAATGAGAACTTAATTAGTCAAAATTCAAAAAAATAAGAGAGGATAATTTGAGGTTAAGTGATCATTTTAGTTCTTCATTTTATTTATTTTGTTTTAAATTATTTTGTATCTTTCAGAAAATTCACTTTAATCCTTTATCTTATTAAAAATGTTTAAAATAATCATTTATCTTTCAAAAAGTTCACTTTTATATCTTATTTGCGAAGATTGAAAATAGTCTTTCAACTTTTTCTTTTAATAAAACTAAGATAAATGAATATTTTGAATATATATATAAATAATTAAAAGATTATTTTGAACTTTTCAAATAAGATAAATAATTAAATTGAACTTTAAAAAAAACTAAATTGAAAAAAATAAAATAAACTAAAATTGCCATTTAGTCATAATTTGATAAAGATTTTAATAATTATTCACTAATAATATCAATCAATTTTATATTTTTATTTTATCTGACATAATGATTGAAATAATTCTTCAAGTAATTATTATAAAACTTACTAAAAATTTTATTTTTTTTGGTAACAGAAAATTATTGTAAATTTATATATATATATATATATATATTTATTTTATCATGTTTATAAATTATAATTTATGATTGAATAACATTATAATATTATTTCTGTAAAAAAGGTATAATATTATTTATACTGTTAAGTGCTTAGTTTTTATTTTATTTTTTCTCTTTGATAAATACTAACAATATTAGATTTTTTTGTTGGTAAATTTAGATTTTCAGAAATCGGACGTGGCAAATCGGAAGTTTTTGATTTGTCCAAACGCCTCACCTTACGTGGTCAGTTAATAGCATGTCAGGGCACCTCCAATACTAGAAGCTTATATGGGTTTCTTATTGAGTTTTGGTGGGTCCTCTTTTAAAATATAGTTTCTTATATAAGAAACTTAACTTAAATTTAAGCACTCCAGGAGAGAGAAACAGTAAAAAAAGATGCCAAATCAATTAAAAAACTCTCTTAAAATACTGCACTGGAGATGGCCACAACTCTACATTCATAGTAGTAACCGCGTGGTCTGCCTCTTCAAAATACTTAACACATCATCGATTAAAATTCAGGTAAAAATAATAATAATAAATAAAAATCTGGATATGTTAGAAAACTTAAAACCCGAACACGTTCAATTCTGAAAAAAAATCACAATCCCTTTCT
Source organism: Glycine latifolia (assembly GCA_013407115.1). NCBI lineage: Eukaryota > Viridiplantae > Streptophyta > Magnoliopsida > Fabales > Fabaceae > Glycine > Glycine latifolia. The sequence goes on from CM023954.1 coordinate 22,010,761, forward strand.
TTTCCTCTCCGATCTGCAACCACATTTCAAGGGGAACGTTTTTGTTGTTGCGCTCAACTGGTCTTGCAAGTTTCTTTTGCAGAGAGGAGGTTTCATCTCTTACAAAAATCAGAAATTTTTATTTTATAATTTTTGTGAAATTGATTCCTAATCGGTCAATGATGGGTTTCCGATTTGTTAAATTGAAATTGGCGTTGTTTCTGATCGCAGGGGAAGTCCTTATTCGTGAGATTTTTGTTAGGAAGATGAAAAACACGGAGAGGATTGCAAATTTGGCTTTAGCAGGTTTGTTTCTCTTGTTAATTGTTGTTGGTAATTTTTCTCTCGTTTTACTGTTTCAGTGATGGGTCCTTTGAATTTTTTATTTTTTTTATAATTAGAAGTGAACTTGTGTGAATGCTAATTTTGGGGGTGTAAATGTGTAATATATGCTTGATGTTGATGGAATTCGTGTGTCACGTGCAAGGTGGCTATATTCTCTTATGTTACTGTTTAAAATAAAGGGGTTTGAGTGTTAATGTGATAAGCTGTGAATTTTGGTGAGTGGAGAAGTGATTACTGATTATGCTACTACAGGATTTAAGAAGGTATGGGGCTTAGCAGGTTGTGGTATTGTGCGTTGTGGTTTACCATGAGTTAGAGGCAAGTGATGTTTGTATTATAGGTTTCGAGTTCTCTGTTGTCTAATTTTAATGTATCTGCGAGTGGGAAAGTGGGATCCGTTTATTGTTCCTAAACTGTTTCTTTGTTAATCAATATTCACCCACTTGTTATCTCTTGTGGCAGGTTTAACTTTAGCCCCCCTTGTTGTGAAAGTAGATTCAAATGTAAATGTTATCTTGACTGCTTGCCTCACCGTGTATGTGGGATGTTATCGTTCTGTCAAACCAACTCCACCTACTGTAAGTTGTGGCTTTTATCCTCATCATCTTCTCTGTGTTGTTCTCTTTAAGTATAAAGGGTCAAGTTCTGACTTATCTGAATTGCGTTGTATATAATTATGCAGGAGACAATGTCCAATGAACATGCAATGCGTTTCCCCTTTGTTGGGAGTGCAATACTATTATCACTTTTCTTACTCTTCAAGTTTCTATCTAAGGACTTGGTCAATGCTGTGTTGACTGGCTACTTCTTTTTACTTGGGATTGTTGCTCTATCGTATGTTCTTTTCCTTGGGCAATTGCGCCCCTCTGTGAAGTAAACAGTACACACAGATAATATATATGTGTTTGTGTGTATACGTATTTAAATCATTTTGCTATTTGATCCCATCTATGTTCTTTGTACAGGGCAACATTATTACCATCTGTCAAAAGTTTTTTGCCAAAGCATTGGAATGAGGACCCCATAGTCTGGCGTTTTCTATATTTTCGTTGTATGTCGTGTACATGCCTCCTTTATTTCCCCATACTCTCGCTTTGAATAATTTCTCTTGTGGTTTCAGAACTTATATGCTATGCCCTCCCGTCTATTAGATACTGTTAACCTGCTACTGGTTTTATGGTGTGTCCATGAGAAATTGATATTCTCACCTGACAAAATTAGCTAATACTCTTACCTGACTGAAGAGAGTGTAGTAGTTGATACTTGATAGCTTCCCATAAAAATTGGCTTGTCCCAGATGTCCACTTTTCTTTTCTTATCTTGAGTTACTGACCTTGTTAGTGGCAACTGCATGTACATGAAAACTTATTTCACATTAAAGTAAAATACCTATAGGAGCTACTAAATATGATTTAAAAAAAAATGGCTAATTTGAGGACAGAAAATTTGAAATGAGCGGTTTTTATACTTCTTCAAAATGTTCAACTGTTAAATTTGATGGCAGAAATTTTAAATTCATTGTGTTCTTTATTTTATTTCTCTATTTGTAGATCTTTTCTGCTCTCTTGTTCTTTGTTTAGAGACAATGTATATAGTGATTTAACTAAGTTTTATAATTCCATTTGATGTTTATTAGTATCTTTTGCACATTGTGTATTTATATCAATGCATGCCATCTCCTACATTGCATTTGTGTGCTTAATAGGCTGAAACTGTGTTCTTACTTTATCTTAATTTTGGGCTAGTTGGTTATAGTTACTACTTTGTTTTCAATTCTATAGGACTTGTATAATCAGATTGGGGTTGCGTGAGATTTTCATTCTATTAAATTTAAAACATGTTGTACTGATTGGGAAGAGATCACTCAACAATGACGCCTCCTATTGCTTGACTTCTATTTCCTGGGCATCTTGAGAAGATGTGATATTTGCATGCCTGTGTTCATTGCCTCTTTTTCTTTTTCTTCCCTTTTTGACCAAACATGTGAAGCTTGATTAGCTGCTGTGCTGTTGGTTTCTTAATGAGCACTTTTTCAAATCATGATATGATTATCGCATTGTGTTTTACCTGTTCTGCTTGTTTGCACTTGATCTAGTTGACCTTAACTTGCTTCTATCATGCAGAATGATATTTTTCATTACACCTTTCTTACACAGCTTTGGAGATTGAGTTTACAAAGTCGCAGATCGTTGCTGCAATCCCTGGAACCTTTTTTTGTGTGTGGTATGCTTTGCGGAAGCATTGGCTAGCAAATAATATATTGGGTCTTGCTTTCTGTATACAGGTTTGGTGCTAAACTTTTTACCTGTGTATATTTGTTTGAATTCTACTTTCCTGGTCTAAAAGGATGCCTTTATGGAATGATGTGGTTACTATTCTTTGGATACCATATCTTGAATGTCATGCATAATCTAAACCAGAAGATGGGCTAAATAAATAATGTCCACATTCCTAAAAGAATGGAGTTGAGAAAGAAACTGAGATTATCATTCAATGAATGTTTTGTTATTCAAATTCAAATTATGACCAGTGAAATTACCCCAATGACTCAACATGTAATATTCACAGGGAATTGAAATGCTCTCTCTTGGGTCTTTCAAGACTGGTGCTATTCTCTTGGTAAGTCTTTTTTTTCTTTAATTATGGCTATGGTGATTGAAGCCTTTTTGTTTTAACTTTATGTACAATTTTTTCAACTTCTTGTTCTATAACTCACCCATCCTTTGGCTGCAAAAAAACAAAGCTGTTCTGCATTCTCTCATTCATTTAAATTAATTTGTTTTTAACAATTTTTCTTTCTTGGATAAAAGTACCATGAATTTGTTGACTTGCCTTTCTCCCTATCTTTGCATCTGTTACTGATTTGTTTTGGTGCTTCCAGTTCTTAATACTCTAATTTTGAAGGATATATGTTTTACTGGGCAAATATAGTTAGGTCCTGGCTACAATAAGATTAAGTATTTGTTTTGTAATTTGTTTTTCATTCATTTTTTCATCTTCATGGTCTTTGCTTTGAATCTTTTCCAATCTCATGTTTTGCAGGCTGGACTCTTTGTTTATGACATTTTCTGGGTTTTCTTCACTCCAGTGATGGTCAGCGTTGCAAAATCATTTGATGCTCCAATAAAGGTTAACATTTTATGAAATGATTCTATTTTCCCTATCTTCGTATGAAGTTTAAATGTTTAATACTCCCTTGATTGCAAAACTGTAGACTTTTTAGACTTTTTTATTTAAAAATTATTGTCATTTTAGAATTCAAGGCCTGATTTTTTTAGTTAAATCCTCATTTAATAATTATGTGTATCATTAATTTCACACTATCTCAACTAACTACAATATTTCTCTCTATTATTACCTATCATTTTTCTATTCTATTCATCCTATTTTTCCTTCTCTGTCTGTTAACTGCAGCATTAATTAATTAAATGAGTCACTCTTTAATGTGGTCTTTCCCTCTCTGGAATTCTCATTACCCATATATAACATAAAGAGACACTAACGTGCCCTATAAATTTGGTTCTAATAAGCACTGATGTGCTGCAAGTTTCTTCGTTGTATCTGCTAGAATATGTTAAATCAATATTGTACTCTATTTCAACTAAAGGCACATGCTTATCTTTCTTTGTAGTCATGCTGGTTGTGTTACGTTTTGGGATTCTTTGGGGTCGTGAGATTGGGAGACTTTCTTTTTGGCCATATTTGAAGGGGTGGAGTGACTGTGAGGGTTTATCTAGGGTTTCTTTTACAGTGGAAGAGAAAGTGTGTGGTGTTAGGAAGGATATATATATATATACCACATGATGAAGCTAGAGGGATAGATCAGATGTGTTTGTGTTGTGTTGTTGGCTTTTCGAATTCAAATTTTGGGCCCCAACCCAATCCCGGAATTCAAAACCATGCCTATCTCTGTGTATTTCTATTCGCTCACCAGTCACCACGTGTGGCTGATACCAATTGCAGCCCAAACTTATCCTTTCTTTTCTCAACATATAATTTGTCACTTGAATTTGTAATGCATTGACCGTTGGGTCTTTGTGGTATTGAAAAATATTTTTTTACTCAATTTATAAAAAATGTTTTATCTCAATTTATTCATTTGTTAATGTAAATGGTTAAACCTATGTGATATTGTTTAATTTATTTTGTTGAGTGTATGCTCATTTAGATAGACTAAATTATCCTTTGAAATTTGAATTGAAGAGAAAATGGAAGGACAGAAAAATTTAAATATTTATTCCTAAAAATAAACTTTTATCTCCATTTTATTTTTAGTTTCTCACTTTCTCTTCAACCAAACAAAAGCAAATGCATTGTTATCTGTGTTTTATCTCTGTATTTTCTTCTCATCCAAACAGATATTAAAAGACAGTAGTTTTTGAATGGAGGGAGGAATATACCCTACACAATTTCTTCCTGATTTTAATTATTTCATTTGTTTGGCAGCTTTTGTTCCCCACCGCAGATTCTGCAAGGCCATTTTCAATGCTTGGACTTGGTGACATTGTTATCCCTGGTAGGTTGAATCTTTTATATTGATGTATTTTCCTGTAATGTTGACAGCGCTTTTGTGAGTTGTAATATTAATGTTTAGTATTACAAAGCTAATTCTTCTAATAACCCTAATTCTTATAACACTCCCCCTCAAGCTAAAGCATAGAAAGCTTAAACTTGTTAAAAGTAACAAACCCATGAACATATAACAAAGAACACCACCAACACTTGAAACAACTCAGCTGATCTCAAAAAAATAAAAAAACAAAAGAAACTAATATTCCCCTCTGGCCTCCCCTTAAATAACCAAACCTTGGCTAAACATTGAGACTATTTAACTGGTCTTCAAAATATTGAGATGGGTTCTATACAACCCAGTAATGACCTCCAACTGGGTCTCCGAACACTGAATTGGGTATCATAGCACCTAGTAACACAATTAGGTTCCTTTACTAGTGGCCAAAGTCTTCGATCTGTGAACTAGTGAAAGGAAGCAAAAGAAAAAACCACAAACAATGAACTTCAAATAACACTAACCATACAAAATAACTATAAAGCCTTGCAAAACCAAACACAGGCAGGACTGCATTGAATCAGAGCAAATATCTGGCCAAACAGAATTATCACCAAGAAAACTTGAACAAACCCTGTAAATAGGGAAGGAAAATCAATTGAGATGTTGAACCAACACAGAGAAGACAAGCAAAAGTCCATTTGAGAGACTGTTGGCCAGCCAAACAAAGCAGAGGGGAAGAAAGGAAGGAAATGACTGGAAACACCCTTACAATGTGTTGGAGATGCACCACACCAAAAACTCCAGAAACATGAGAAGAAGCATTTGGTACAGATCCTAAAGAATTGACAATAAGGGAATGAACAAAGGCAAATCCAAAGAGGATGCCCATTTGAAAACCTCAAAACCATGAAGAAACAACATCAAAGCTATCTTGAATCATTTCCAGTCAAGATAGAATTGAGAAATAAACCTGAAACACAATCAGAAGAAAACATAGTCTGGAACAAATAATCAGTAACTGGAAATTTGAAATGTATATGATTCGGGTCAGTTGATATAGGATCCATGTCCATATGTGGAACTGGAAATCAGTAACTTTATTTATTACTACATATATGTTTCCCCTTCAGGTATCTTTGTAGCATTGGCCTTGCGGTTTGATGTTTCTAGAGGAAAACTGCCCCAGTATTTCAAGAGTGCATTTTTAGGATACACTGTTGGCTTGGTCCTTACAATCATTGTGATGAACTGGTTCCAAGCTGCTCAGGTGATTGGATCTGTAGTTAAAATTTTATTAATTTTTTTCTCTTGAGATTTTTTAGTGGAAGGGGATTTTAACTGTAATATCAAATTCACTACTAATATGAGCTGGTTGAGCATGTCAACATGCCATGTTTTTTTGAGGATTGATCTTCGCTATTAAGTATTAACTTCTTTCCTTTTATCTTTGTTTCAGCCTGCCCTTCTATACATTGTACCTTCTGTAATTGGATTTTTAGCTGCTCATTGCATATGGAATGGTGATGTCAAACAGGTTTCTTTCACTTCCTAATATTTACCTTTTTTATGTTGTATCAATATTAATCCATCCTTTCTAATGCATCTGATTTGACTACACAATTTCTTGTATTGAAGTATAGTATTTCATTTTCAAATTATAACCATGTATATTTACCATAGTTTAAATTTACGCTAATGTTCTTTTCCCCATCAGTAAACATTAAAGTGCCACTTTATTGTAGCAGTGAGATAGTGAGATAAAAGCTGGTGGCACTGTGAAATTGTTTACACTATAAATAAAAGCTTCTAATTGATTCCTTAATAAAAGCTTCCTCAGCATATTATTTAAACCCAGTAAAAAGCTTCCTCTTGCAATAAAAGCTTCTAATTTTTTTCTAAATTAGATGCATCAAATGGTTCCTTAATAGTGAGATAAAATTGATTCCTCAGCATATTATTTAAACCCAGTAAAAAGAGTGTATCAATTTTAGTTTGACCTGGTGGCACTGTGAAATTGTTTACACTATAAATACACAAGAAAATGTCACAATGTTGTGGTGACTAAAGTTTGTCCTTAGATTCTTAGATTATGGCATCATATAGTGTGTCAAAAATAAATCTAATATATATTTACTAAAATTTACATTTAATTAAGAAGTACTTAACTGTTGATTTTACCTCAAGTTACATCAAATTCTGGTGCAGATAATCTTATTAATAGATTCTTAGATTATTATGCAACCATTTTTTACAATTAGCTTATGAAGGATTCCATAATGTTTCAACTTTTAAATAGGATAGGATACGAGGAAATAAAAGATACATAGATGTAGAATTTAGGCTTTGTTAACTACTATTTTGTAGATGTGACTTTCATGTTATAACCAGTTCTAAAAGGTCTGTCGCATCTTCATATTGGTAACGATTATTATGAAATGATTTGCAAGTTAGTGGATGCATGGTTGTGTCATTTACTATGTTGCTTAGCTAAGGCGTAACAACTTGTTTCAACTCAGTTATTGGAGTTTGACGAGTCCAAGACTGCCAAATCATCTCAAGAGGAGAGTGATGCCAAATCTAGCAAAAAGGTTGAATAAGTCGAAGCCAGTTCAATACAAATACTTTTTGAGTCATAGAAGAAACACTTGGTTTTCTAGGAACCCCCATTACCTGTGTAATGCTATGTTATTCAGCTGCAACCTCTGTAAAGATTTTGATTGAGAAAACTAACTAGCCTTATTTTTCAGTGTAGGATTTTGCTTTTACTTCTGAAGTTTGTTTTTATGGCAAACTATTTTTGCCATTTAAAAAAAAAAAGAAAAATTTCACTGCTGTGTAACTTGGTATGTGGGACTAATTTAGATAAGTTTGCAGAGGAAGGCATGCTTGTTTGGTTCATTTGTATGACTGATGCCTCCTGGAATACTTCTGCAGAGCGTCAAGATACATTCAACATATTTGAGAAAAATATATATATTTTTTAAATATATTATTATATTGAACAACATGAATATATATTATTGAATATATTATATTATTTAAAAGCAGGCAATGCTGGTGGCCTTGTTTGAAAAAATGTTTTGAATTTTTTTAAGATATTGGTGGAGTGAATTTTTGAATTTCAGTGTTTTGGGTTTTGGTTTTAATTGTGATTGAATTAATTTTATTTTAAGCATGAAAGTTTAATTTGTAATATATTAATATTTTAAAATTTATTTTATTTTGTAACTTGGATAACTTGTTTGACCAGTTGAATTAGTGAATTAATAAACCACTTACTAATAATATTAATATTGACCATTAAATTTCACATAGATGGCTAATATTAGAAATTATTTACATGATTTTATATTTTAATTTTGACAATTATTAAACCATATAATTTATTTCTCTCACAAAATAACACTTACATATGTATAGTTTGAACTCCTCTCTTGGCAAACAAAATGACATTGTAGGAAAGATTGATTTTCTTTTTCTCACAAGAGGGAAAAATAGTACAATTCAAGAAAAAAATAAAATCGGAGCAAAATACTAAAAGTTTTAACAAGATTTGCTCTTCTGAGTTCTGCTATCTTATACTGACCAGATATCAAATATACTTCATATGCTCTGATCAGACATAAGAATGGTTTTTAAAAATCAAATTAGAAGTCTAGTTTGATCTTTTTTTAATTTTTATACTCCGTCCATTTTAAAAATTGCGCATTTAAAACTTTTGTACTCAAATTAAGAAATATTTAAGTTATATAAATTTAGATTAAATTATTCTTATTTATTGTGTTACAATTCCTTATACTAGTTTCAACTGTTACATTTGTACTTAATTTTTATACTATTTCCATAAAAAAAATCACTAATGCTCCATTTTAAGTACTTTTGTAGAAATTGAAGTTATTAATGCTCTAAAAAAAGTAGTCTTAATTACTCAATTACATATAAGACATAATTGGAAAAAATGCACAAATACATTGGAATTCTAAACAACAAGTTTAAAAGAAAAATAAACAATTTTGAAATTGAGGAAGTAAGAATCAATTTACAATATCTCTTGTACTAATTATTTGGCTAAATTATAATTTTAGTCTCCCTAATTTGATGAATCTATAATTTTGGTCTCCTAAAATTTAATTGGGATATTTAACTCCCCTAATTTTTAAAATTGAGGATTTTGGTTCATCCCTCAAATTATTTCTGTTGATTGTCAATATATAAACAATCACCAAGTAATTATTGGCGTGACACACTTACGTTTTACTTATTAACTATTAATTGTGTTAGTAAGTTAATTATAAATTTATTAAAAACAAATGTGAGGAAGGGGAAGAATAAGTTGGTGAATAAGAGGAAGTAGAACAACAAGTTGCCTATGATGTTGAATAAGTCGTTACTTGATTCACCTTTGGCATAAAAAATGTCGACGTTGTTCATGGTGGTAGCTCGATAGTCATCAATAATGATTAGTTGGAGGACATAACCATGTTTGTTGGACTTGACTCTTTCAACTATACCCTTCTTGATGACATTCAAGGAATTGCTGTAGTGCTAATTAGTTCCTTCAAGGAGGTCGGAAGAGGCTTAGGGTTTTGGTGTTGTGAGGAGAAAGTTTTGAGAGAAAGGGGATGAGTTGGAGGGGTTTAATTGGTTTTGTTGGGCTTCAATTACAGGGGGAGGGGTGATGTTATTAGCAGATAGGTCTTATGGGGTCGTAGATAGGCTCGCAGAGGAAACGATAAGGGCTGTCAAGCAACTTGTGAAGATGCGGATTTGAGTTGTTTTGAATTGTTGTTCAGATTGAGAATGTTTAAGATGAATGGTAGTGGAGTGGATTATTTTTTCATTTTTGTCTTGGTGGTTGGGAGCTATACTAGAACCTTCCTTTCAAGGAAGTTTGAGGACAACACTGTGCTGGTGCTCTTAGACTCTAACTATGTTGCAAATATGGATGCAAGGAGATATGTGGCTGGGTACGCATTCACGATTGACAACTCTCTTGTTAGTTGAAAAACAACACTTCAACCCATAATGGCCTTATTCACTACAGAGGTAGAGTACATGGCTCTAACAGAAGCATTAAAGGAAAGTATCTGGCTGAAAGGTCTTATTAGCAATCTTGGGTTTCCACAAGATAAAACTATTATTTTATGCGACAGTGCGAGTGCAATTTGTTTAGCCAAGGATCAAGTCCATAATGAAAGGACTAAACATATGGATATCGTATACCACTTCATCCATATTGAGAAGAGGATTGCAGTTTAGAAAGTTGATACGAATAAGAATCCAACTAATATGTTTACAAAGTATGTTCCTCGAAGCAAGTTCATGCACTATATGGATCTACTTGATGCAAATTGTTGGGAATAAAATTGTGTTACTTCTAATTTGGGATTGTTATTGAACCAAGGTGGAGATTGTTGGAAGAAGGAGTGGGCGAAACTGAAGAGGTGACCGAACGACATTGTCTGTATCATCTAGTTTAGCGCTCTGTGCTGGAATCTATCTTCTGTCCAGTGGTGCACCTAGCCTAGTCTACCTATACATTGTCCAGTCTATATAGATGGATTATTAACAATGTTTTGTGTTGTAACTATTTTATATGTTTGTAACCATTTTTCAATTATTCTATTGTTTGTATACTCCTTTAAGAGGAGTTAGTTACTAGGGTTTGATAAGCGAGTTAGATAGAGCTTCTAAACCCAAAATATCATTGTATATGTTATTTCTATTATTAATCTCCATTGTTGTGTGATCTCTCTTCTTCTTTTATCATATGTTTTTCTCATCTGTTTGTGTATTTTCTCAATCTTAAACCCAACATCTAATAAGGCTCCTTGGCCTAAATCCATATTCCATTGATCATAGATATATAAATTTTCAGTCAAGGGATGAAGTTCTCAAACAAAAAAGATGATCATCAATGAAGTTAATCTAAAGGAAATTACCTAACCAATTTGATCATGCAAGTTGGTGCAAAACAATCTCTTTCTAGGTCAACTATGAAAACAAAATGAATACACTCAAATACCGAGGGGGGTGAATTGGTATAATCTTGACCTTTTAAAAAACTTTAGAAAATTAGAGTTGAAGGATTTTTATCACTTTTAAAACCAATGAAACTTCAATTCAATCAAACCACTCAGTCCAAGACACCAATGACAAAAACCTGCACTTGTTGAGTAAGAAAGAAATCACAGTTGTCAAGAGATCAAGATAGCAAGAAAAGATAGAAAAATAGAGATCAACACAAGAACATATACTGGTTCACTTTTCAAGAGAACCTACATCCAGTTCTTCTAATCAAACTAGATTAGAGTTCCACTAAATCAAATATGTTCTTTTACAAGCTTGTAACAAGTGATTTTCTTTATCAACCCTAGATAAAGAACAAGAATTCTAACACTCTATTAGAAATCAAATCACAAAGACACTGAGAACCCTACTCAGTTCTTTACCCCTAGAGAACACTACTCTAGAAATCTTGAAAGAAAACTATTTGACTTTAGCCTTACAACAATTTAAAATAGACAAAACAATTATCTAGAAAGGTTTAAGAGAGATACAACCTGTGATCCTCAATGAATGAATGTTACCAATCACTTCTAGGTTGCATGAATACTAAAGCACATAATCAACTCTCTTGAAGTTCTTTTGAAGATCTTGTCTTAACACATCATCATTTATGAAGCAAGTAATCTTTTGATCTCAAACAAGAAATGTATCACTCAGAAAAACTGTTTCTTGGACATTTGAAAGCTCAGAAAGTATTGGGTATTTCGTAAACTTAGATTGTAAGTTGTATTTCGAAAAGCACAGACCTAATGGCTTTAAATAGAAAATTGATATAACAATATGTAATTGATTAAAATGACATGGTAATTGATTATTTTAACAAATGTAATTGATTAATATACCAGGTAATCGATTAAAATGTTCTTGAGACAATTTGGAAAACTTTCATGAACAATGTAATCGATTAAACTGTGATGTAATGGATTAAAGAAGTTAGACACAATTTATGAAATAAGCCTTGGTAATCGATTACAGAAGAATGATAATCGATTAAGGCAGTCCTGCTATGTTTTGTACCAAGCCTGAGTAATCGATTACAGTGAGTGGTAATCGATTAAGGTAGTCAGACATGTTTTTGAAATAAGACTATGTAATCGATTACGCTTTGCTTGTAATCAATTAAAGTGTTCTTCATGGCTTTTCGAGAAATAACACAAGCTGGTAATCGATTACTTATTGCCTGTAATTGATTAAGGCAATGCACATTCTGATTTTTCCAAAACATAAGCCATGAGAATTCCTTTTCAAATGCAAACATGTGATATTATATTCTTATATTAAGTCATAAATGCATGTATATGATTATGCTCATGCAATGCAAGGATCACAAGACAATCTTCTTGAACAACTAGACAAATTACAAGTGCCTTCAATTTGATTGGCATGTGAGAAGCTAAAACTCTAAAGCAACATCTTCATGCTTGCCTTGATCTTTCTTCCCGCTCCCCCTATATTCAACAATCTCCCCCTTTTTGGCTTTGATCATGCCAAATACCAATTGAACATTTGTAGACTTTAAGTGCATGAGAGATGAATGATAAAAGCTTCAAACTTAACCTAAAATACACTCAGCCTTTTGCCAATATCAAGTGTTAAGTTTCCTTGCATAAACATGGATAAATTCTTAGGTTGCTCCCCTTATTTTAGGTAATTTTACACATTCAGAGAAATAGATTCAGAGCAATATAAGATTCAATTTTATCTAGCACAGCACATGTTCATATTCAATTATGTTCAATTATTTTCTTCATTTTATCAAGCACAACACATGCTCATGTTCAATTATTTTCTCCCTTATTTGCTTAACAAAGGCAAAAAAATTGTAAGATTAACGTAAGCAAAGAACGAAGAAACTGAAATTGAACTTTTCATTAAAGGAAAACTGAAGTACAATTGTTGAAATTAAAAACAGAATTGAAAAATAGAACATTAAGCACAATATGAAAGAGACTTGTAAACAGAAAGCAAACACAAACATAAATTCAAACAACCTAATCTAGGGCTCATCAAACCCATGTAGAACCATCCTAGACTCTAAGTTTTCCAGCCTAGATTGAATTTCTTCTAAGGATGAGTTGGTCTCAGCCCTATGCTCGTGATGTAGGGATAATAGAACATCCTTCTTTTGAATCATTACAGATTCAAAGGGGCTGTAAGGCTATTGTGCATGGCCTTTTTCAGCCTCTTCTTCAGCTCCTTCTTCAGCACCTTCAGCTTGTGGTTGCTAACCAGCCATCTTCCATCCTTGAGGAGTTTTTACTAGTCCAAGCTGATGTAGATGCTTTGTTTTGATGAGATTGGTGATATCAGTTGTGTTGTCTACTATCTCAGTTGAGATATCAATCTTGAAATAATCAATAAAACTAGAGATTAACACAACATATGGAAAGTTATAGCTGAGTAACTTATGTAACACCCTGAAATTTTGATAGCTTAAAATATATGTGTGATGTATTCCTTGTATAATTTGACTACTTTATTAATTAGGATTGGTTGAAATTTTATGTGAATTATCCATGTGCAATTACTTGGTGTAGAAGTCACATTATGTGAAGTTTGTTTGAGATGCGTTGTATTTGAGTGATTCCGAGTTTGACCCAAAACCTGTTTTAGTAAAATCACCATTCTGAATCGATTAACCGTTGGATCATGTTAAATACGTACCAGCAGTGTAAATCACAAAAATGGAGGTTTTCTTCTTCCTCCTAGCTTCCTTCTACCTCCCACTGTCATCCTCCACCACCCAAGACCACCGGTGACCATCACCGGCCGTCGTTGTTTGCCACGAGACCACCACATGGAGAGGAACACTTTAATCAGAGCAGAATCTTCGAAACTCTTCTTGAAGTTTTGGTAGAGAACAGAGCCTCCAATTCTCCTTTATTGGTTTCTTTGAGGTAACCTTGGTTTCCTTTGTCTTCTTCTAGCTAGTTTAAGCTTCTCTTAGTGTCTCTTATGTTTTGGGTACCGTTGTTGGGAGTTTTATACTTCCTTTGAAAACCCTTTGAAAATGTGATGTTGTAAAAGTCTCTTTTTTATGAAATAGATGTCATTTTTATGATCCTTGTTGAACCCCGGTCACATTGGTGTGATCGGAATTTCAAAATGATGTCTTTTGATGTGAACTCCAAAAACACCGTTTAGCCCCTTTTTGATTTGAGTGGGTATTTGATCCCAAATGTTAATTTTGACCTTGCCTTTGAAATCTATACTAAATTATCTTCGATTTGGTATATAGAGCTTTGCGTTCGGACAAGCACGTGTACGAAGGATTTCGAAACAACACCGCTAGGCTGTAACAGGGAGAACCCCTAGTTAGATAAGGGGAGTTTATTATGTTGGTAATAGTTTAGATACCATAGTTCTTGTGTGCGCTCATTATTGAAGGATAAAACTGTGAATGATATTGTTGTTGTAATTGATTGAATTTTTGGGAAAAGTCTTAATGATAAAGGAAACTCTGCCCAAAATTTTATAATATGTTTTCCTATTTAATTCTTTATTAAATTTTTAAATGGGCATAAAAGTGTGTTTTCTCTATTGTAGTCCTCCTCTTTAATTTAGAATTTTCATAAAATACTAGTCTCGTGGTAATATGGATTGTGGATAAATGAGGTTATATTGATGTCATTGATAATGTTGAAATGAGATGTTATTGATGTGTTGGTGATGATTGAATAAGATAATGATGATGTACAAATGAAATAATGTTGATGTAGTTGATGATTTTGAAATGAGATGACTTTGATATGTATGATGATGAAATTAGATGATGTGATGAGGATATTGATAATGACATTGATAATAGATTATGTTGATGCTAATGATGTCATTATGTGATATGGATATATATTGACACCCATGGGGGGTGCATGACTGGTTACCCTTGCGAGGAAGGATGTGTTCCTAGCCGGGTCATGCATTGATGGTGCCCATGGTTGTCATTGTGTGATGTGGATATACATGGATACCCATGGGGGGTGTATGACTGGTTACCCTTGCGAGGAACGATGTGTTCCTAGCTAGGTCATACATTAATGGTGCCCATGGTTGTATGATGTGTATGTACACGTGGGATGCAGTGACCGATTGGTTACCCTTGCGAGGAAGGATGTGTTCCTAGCCACGGTCAGTGCATCGGTGAGCCCATATTGGGGTGTTATGTATGTACATGGGGGGTGTATAACGGGTTACCCTTGCGAGGAAGGATGTGTTCCTAGCCGGGGCATACATTGCTGATGCCCATGTTTCATACTTCATTTGCATTGATGGAAATATGATGGTTGTAGTAGGTACAAGGGTACTAGGGGGGCATCACTATGTTTGGAACTCTCTTTTGACTCAGGGCTGATCACCATGGGGGGGAAGGGGGGGAGCAGCCTGTGCACGACAGGGTGACCTCGACAAGCTACTGCGTCATTTTCCTGAGAGAGGCTATTTCCATGAGGATGGCACCACATTGCATGCTGATAGATGAGTCAGGTGCATGCATCATTCTGTGCATGATT
Source organism: Glycine latifolia (assembly GCA_013407115.1). Classification (NCBI taxonomy): domain Eukaryota; kingdom Viridiplantae; phylum Streptophyta; class Magnoliopsida; order Fabales; family Fabaceae; genus Glycine; species Glycine latifolia. The sequence goes on from CM023954.1 coordinate 22,026,172, forward strand.
TGTTGGATATAGGGGAAGCAGGAAGAAAATGAAGCTAAAGAAGAAGCTTGTGCCTTAGAAGAAAGATTTTAGTTTTTCACATGCCAAGGAATTTGTAATTTTGTTAAGTGTATGAGAGGCTAATCTTATGATCCTTGCATTGCATGAACATGATCATTAACATGCATACATGATTTCATTTAAGCATTAAAGCTATTCATGTTTTCAAAAGAAACTAATTTCTCACGGTTAAGTTTTTGGAAAAACGAAATCTCACTGCTTTAATCAATTAGCCAATGATATAATTGACTACCAGCTTCTGTTTTAATTATGGAAAAGCCTTGAAGAACATTTGAATTGATTACTGACTACTCGTAATCGATTACATAGCACAAAATGAAAATCATGTTTCCTTGTCTTAATCGATTACCATGATATCGTAATAGATTACTTAAGTTTATTTTTAATATGCATGGCTGACTTAATCGATTACCATAATCCGTAATCGATTACTACAATCTGTAATCGATTACATAAGTTTGTTTTACAACTAAACATGTCTGCTTTAATCTATTATGACTTGGATTAATCAATTAATTTGCTCATTGCAGTTCCCAGGTTGTGATAAGAACATTTTAATCGATTATTTGGAAATTTAATCGATTACATATGATAATTTAATCAATTACATGACACTTTAATCGATTACATTCTGTTATAAAAATTGGTTATAAATAGATTGAAGGCTTGCCTGAAAATATAACTTTTAGACTTCGATTTTTCTGAGTATATACAAGCCTTGTCAAAGTTAGAAAGGATTTTCTGAGTTAGCAAAGATCTTGTCCCACTTTTTAATCTTCATCGTGTATTGAAAGATTTCTTGGGCAAGTTTTTCAAAGAAGTTTTGGAGAGAAAGTTCTGAATTTGATTTCTGCATTTCAACTCTGATTGGTAAACCATATTCATTCATATTCATTGGATCATCAGGTTGTCTCTCTCCATTATCTCTTGTTGTAAATTCATTTTTGTATTCTTCGTAGTTTGAAACTATTGTAAAGGATTCTTTAAGCTTTTTCTAAAGTAGGTTTCTCTAGAGGGAAGAGTAGAGAAGGTTCTCTATGTCTTGATCATTACTAATCTACTAGGGTTTTAGATTTATGTTCTTTATCTAGGATTGATAAAGAGTGTTTGTTGTAAAGCTTGTAAGAATTGAAATTTTATAATATTGGAACTCTAATCTAGTGTTGATTAGAAGAACTGGATGTAGCTTATCTTGAGAAGTGAACCAGTATAAATTCTTGTGTTGGTTTTCTATTCCTTAAACTCTTATTGTTATCTTGATCATTAGTTCTTAGTGTTATTTTCATTACTCAACAAGTTCTGTTTTGAAGCAATTGTATTCTTGGGCTGAGTGGTTTGATTAATTTGAAGCATTCTTAGTTTAATTGTGATCAAGATCCTATAACTCTGATTTTCTAAATAATTTTAAAAGACCAAGTTTAAACCAATTCACCCCCTCTTGGTTATTGTGGGTATTCCTATTATTTTCATGATTGTTTGAGTTTTGAAATGCATTGGATGATTGGTTTGTTGAGTGTGTATTGGAATAATAGATTTTTGTTAATGATTGTGGTGGGTAATGTTGTTTCTTTCCCAATTGCTGCTATCTGATGCTTGTTGGTTTTATATAATAAACTCACCCTTGCTTTTGTTGTACTGTGTGGTTGGTACCTGTGATGATCGCGAACTTTCGTTCGTGTGAGCAGATGAGCAGTAGTAGGTGACTCTGGAGGGAGTTTCTTTTTGGTTGGAGCCGCCAAGCTGACGTGATCACATTTGATTTCTTTTTGGAGAAAGAGTTGTGTTTTGTTAATCAACTCTTTCTTAGTTAGTTCTTTGGCTTTTTGTTAGATATGTAATTTCATATGTATATACATGTAAAACTAAAGGAAGCTCTAACATGTGGATGACATGTACTGATTTAATATATATGTACATAGACATTTAATTATGTAACTATAATATGTGTATGATAATTGTATTATCGCGAAAAAATTTAATACCATTTTCATAGTCAAATTAATGAAGTTTTTATTAAGATTGAGAAATGCATGATTAAGAGCTGGTGATATCGTAGCTACAAGGCAAGTCGTTACAACCTGGAGGCTTTCAACATGGTTTCAACAAACACAAGCACCCAATTGATTTGAGTTGATGTTTTCATGGCATACACCAACTGTAAGTCATCATCAATGGCTTGGGCATGGTTGGATGACCTTGGAGTCAGAATATATGTGATTATGTAGTGAAGAAGCCTATCTTCACTTGTCATAGTACCAGTGCCAAGCCTTAGCTTCAGCCAGATTTGAGGGTCTTGAAGCATCCCTCTATAGGTTTCAATTTTGTTGTACCCACCAATTTCTTCATCAAATCTCCTTACACCAACAAGAGAGATTCCAGTTACAGAAAACCAGACTTCCTCATCAATCACCATGGAAACACCCTTCACTTGAGAGCGAATTACCTCATCCATACTAGCTTTTGCACTGTTGTAAAACACCTTTACTAACTCAGGGTAAAAGGTACCCTTCAGCTCAAGGAATTTCCTTAATCCTTGGACTTCAAGCAAGGAAGGGAATTGAACTCCCTCATTGATGAACCAGTCAAGGTCCAAATACTTGGGAGGCATGACCATTTTTGTAGCATTAAACTGAATGTAGTTCATTCTATCTTTTCTTCTGGGAACCAATGATTTAGCCTGTTCCCAGTAGGATTTGAGGATTCCTAGCTTTTCTTTTGCCAGTTTTGGCTTTCTTTGAGGTAGACATGGCAGTTTAGGTTTAAAAATAGGAATGCGCAGAGCTTAGGCTTGAGAGAGAGAAGAAGAAAGCTCAGAGTAGAGAGAAGGAATTCAGGTGTGAATTTCTCTCTTGTGAAAGGCTGTATTTATAGGAGTTTTTAGGGTTCAAATTTGAATTTTAAATTTGTGTAACAACTATTTTGTGTACCCAGAAGCTTAAATGCTCAGTTGCACATTTGAATTTTGAATTTCTAATCAGATATGGCAATTTAGATTTCCAAGAAATCTGCAGAAGTTGCAGAAACGCCATGTGTAATCGATTAATTCGTGGACAAACAAAGACTCTGTTACATGGTGTAATCAATTAAATCCAAGTGTAATCGGTTACTCTAGTAAGAATATAACCAAAATAGCACACTGTAATAGATTACCATAATGTGTAATCGATTACTCCAGTGAGACCTTAAACCAGAGCAACACACTGTTAATCGATTACCATGTTGTGTAATCGATTACTCCAATGAGGTTTTGATTCATAATAAGCTTCTAAAGACATGTAATTGATTAATTCGATCAAGTAATAGATTACTCCAGAGTTTTCAGAAATTTTGGATTCAGTTTAGATGAATAGTAATCGATTATTTCGACTAAGTAATCGATTACATATGCAACAAATTATTTTTAAAGAGCATTCAATCATCAAATAATCGATTATTCCGATACGTAATCAATTATAACAGTCAATTATGCAGAAACTACAGTGTTTATGCAGCAAAATGCTTATCCTCTATGCATCATTGATATATGGTCATTTATTTAGTGAATCATCAAATGGAAAGGCAGTCAAAATGACATGCTAACATATGTTGGATTCATCAAGTATGCCTAGCATGTTTCTAAGTGCATAAAACTTATCTCTTGCCAAAGGTTTTGTAAATATGTTAGCCAATTGATTTAGAGTGTCTATGAACTCAATTTTACAATTACCTTTTTGGATATGATCCCTGAGGAAATGATGCCTTATCTCAATATGTTTGGTCCTTGAATGCATGATTGGATTCTTGGATATGTTGATTGCGCTTGTATTGTCATAAAGCAGGGGTATCTCCTTTAGCTCAACACCAAAATCTAGTAGTTGTTGCTTCAGCCAAAGGCTTTGTGCACAACAACTTTCAGTAGAGATATACTTAGCTTCAGCAGTTGATAAAGCAACACAAGATTGCTTTTTGCAGTGCCAAGAGATTAGTGAGCTGCCTAACAAGTGGCATGTTCCACTAGTGCTATTCCTATCCAATTTGCGCCCTGCAAAGTTAGAATCAGAATATCCAATTAAGTTGAGAGATGCACCTTTAGGATACCATAGTCCAACTCTTGGTGTAGACTTTAGATATTTGAGGATCCTTTTGACTGCAGTAAGGTGAGACTCTTTGGGATTTGCTTGGTATCTAGCACACAAGCATACACTTAACATAATGTTAGGTCTACTTGTAGTTAAGTATAACAAGGATCCAATCATTTCTCTATATTTAGACTCATCAACACTTTTTCCTTTGTCATCTGAATCAATATAAGTTGATGTAGCCATTGGAGGTGCAGCATCCTTGCTCTTCTCCATTTCAAACTTCTTGATCACTTCCAGGAAATACTTGGTTTGACTAAGAAATGTCCCATTCTTCATTTGCTTGACTTGGAGTCCTAGAAAGAATGTGAGCTCTCCCATCATTGACATTTCAAATTCACTCTGCATTGAGATAGAAAATTCTCTGCACATAGATTGATTAGTTGAACCAAATATAATGTCATCAACATAGATTTGAACCAACAAGATGCCATTGCCTCTTTTCTCGATGAACAAGGTTTTATCAACTTGTCCTCTTATGAAAGATTGGTCAAGCAAAAATTTGCTCAATCTCTCATACTAAGACCTTGGTGCTTGTTTCAAACTATAAAGAGTTTTTCTTAATTTGAAAACATGGTTTGGATGTTTGTAATCAGTAAATCTAGGAGGCTTATCAATATATATCTCCTTTTCAATGTAACCATGCACTTTTAACATCCATTTGAAACAATGTAAAGTCCATCAAAGATGCATATGCAAGCAACAACCTAATGGCCTCTAACCTAGCAACTGGAGCATAGGTTTCATCATAGTCTATGCCTTCATCTTGGTTGTATCCTTTAGCAACCAATTTGGCCTTGTTCCTTACTATGATGCCACTTTCATCAAGTTTGTTTCAAAAAACCCACTTGGTGCCAATAGGTTTGTGAGAAGAGGGTCTAGGAACTAATTCCCAAACTTCATTTCTCTTAAATTAATTCAATTCATCATGCATGTTCATCAAGCAAAGCTTGATCAGTGCTCTTTGGTTCAATCTGTGAAACAAAAGCCATAGTACAACAAAGATTTCTTAAAGAGGATCTAGTAGAAACTCCCTTGGAAACTTCCCCAATTATATTGTCAAGGGAAAGGTATTTAGTTGTTCTCCAATCCTTGGGCTTTAGTAATGGTGTTGACTATTCCAATTCATCATATGGTTCTGCCTTTTCCTTTTCATTTAGATCCTTGAGTTGCAAATACTCTTCCATTGGTCTTGCATCAATATCACACTCATTTTCCTCCTTGGAAGAGTTAGACTCATCACATATAACATGGATAGATTCCTCTACACACAATGTTCTTTTATTAAAGATCCTATAAGCTTTACTTTGCAAAGAGTAAGCAAGAAAAATACCTTCATCAGCTTTAGCATCAAATTTGCCAAGAGAATCTTTATCATTGTTTAAAACAAAACACTTGTAGCCAAATGCTCTTAAGTGAGATATGTTTGGCTTTGTTCCTTTGTATAGTTCATAAGGTGTTTGTTTTCTTTAAAATAGGCCTTATGAGTAATCTATTCAAAGTGTACAAACCGTACTCACCGCATCCGTCCAAAAATTTTTAGGGTTCTTGCTCCTTCTTCAAGGGATCTGTTTTTCCTCTCCACAACACCATTTTGTTGGGGGTGTTCTTGGAGCTGAAAAATTGTGGTTAATTCCATTTTCTTCACAAAAATTTTCAAAATAATCATTTTGGAATTCACCACCATGATCACTTCTTATTGAAACAATGTTGCATGCTTTTTCATTTTGAATGATCTTGGCTAATTTTCTAAATGTTGTGAATGCATCACTCTTGGATCTTATAAACAAAGTCCATGTGTATCTTGAGTAATCATTTACAATAACAAGTCCATAGAAATTTCCCCCCAAGCTTATGGTTCTAGAAGGACCAAATAAATCCATATGAAGCAATTCAAGGGGTCTAGAGGTAGAAACAACATTTTTACTTTGAAAAGAATTTTTTGATTGTTTCCCCTTTTGACAAGCATCACATATTTTGTCCTTCTCAAATTTAAGCATAGGTAAGCCTATGACTAGGTCCTTTCTAATAAGCTTGTTCAAATGATGCATGTTTAAGTGATTAACTCTCCTATGCCATAACCATGTATCATTAATTTTACTTACTAGGCAGCTAGTGTTGTGAATAAATGCATGCTCAATGGATAGAACATATATGTTACACTTTCTCTTACCAACATGGATAACCTCACCATTTTGACCATCACATATTAAACAACAATTGTCATTGAATGAGACTTTGAGTCCTTTGTCGCATAGTTGGTTTATGAGTAGGAGGTTGTGCTTCAAACCTTCCACATAAAGCACATTCTTTATCTTTGTTTTGAAGCTATCTCCTATATTTCCTTCTCCAATGATCTTTCCTTTATTATTATCACCATAAGTGACATACCTTCCATCTTTGAGAGTCAAATTTGTGAGCATGGACAGGTCACCTGTCATGTGCCTAGAGCAACCATACCAAGATACCATAATGCTGATTTTGCTCTTAGACACACCTGCAAAAATCAATTTAAGTAACAAAGAAAGGTACCCAATGTGGGTTGGGTCCATAGGGGTTAGTTGGCTTCCTTTTTCTCTTAGGCACCCAAATGCATTCAGCATTAGCCACATGGTATCTCCTATCATAGCACGTAATGGATGTATGACCTTTCTTCATGCAATAATTGCAAGTAATAGTATTTGATACTCTTTCAAAATGAGTCAATTGATGATACTTAGTTTTTGAAAAAGCCTCTTTGATTTTTCTGTTTTGGTGGTACAAACTTTATTTTTCCAAAAGGTTTTGATCCATGTTTGTAACCCAAACCAGAAGTATCTCCAACATATTTTTGAACACTAAGCATTTGATTCAAACTACATTTTCCTCTATAGAGTCTTTTCATAAGATCAACCAAGTAAGAACTTTCTGAAAGCAAAAACATGTATTTTTTACCTTGACTCTTTTTGTAATCATCAAATTCTTTTTGTAAAAGCTTGCATTTTTATCAACATTTGAAGATGATGAGGCACATACACATTGATTAGCTTTGTAACTTGAAACAAGCTTTTCATTTGCTTCTTTCAAATGGCAACGTTCAGATTGCAATTTAACAATTTTGGTAACTTGCCATTTGAGATTACCTTTCAGCCTATTATTGGTTTGTGTAAGTTTTTGGGCCTCTTCATGCATCTCATGGAAAGCATCAATGATATTATCATACTCAGAATTTACCTCAGATTCAGCACTTGATAATTCTTCATCATCACTTATTGTGGATGTGAAACAAACATTTGCTTCTTCATTCTTACTTGTTGATTCAGAGGTTGTTGAATCAATGTCTTCCCATGCTATGTATGCCTTCTTTGGCTTCCCTTCTTTCTTTGTCTTCCTCTCACCTTGTTGCTTCTTCAAAAATATTGTACATTCAGATTTGATGTGGCCGGGTTTACCACATTCGAAGCAAGTGAAGTTAGAGGTATTGTTGTTGTTGTCATTTTTCCTGTTGAACTTTGACAAGTTTTTGTTCTTGTTTCTTCTCATGAACTTGCTGAATTTCTTCACTATTAGGTTCATATGTTCATCACTTTCATCTTCAATTGAGTCTTCTTCCTTTTCCTCATGAGTGGATGAAGTTTTCAAGGCTATACTCTTGTATATCTTCTCTGCATCCTTTGCATGTGTTAGCTGTGACATTTCAAGTTCATACTTGAGAAGCTTACCAAAAAGTGTAGCCATGGACATCTTGGATAGATATTTTGATTCCTTGATTGCTGTAACTTTTGGTTGCCATGGTCTTGTGAGACACTTCAATATTTTGATGTTCAATTCTGAAAATACAATGAATATCTAATCTAATAAACCAAGAGGGGAGGGGTGAATTGGTTTTTAAAACTTTTTGACTTTTCTTGAAATTCAAACTCAGCGGAAGATAAACAATGGATCGTATCTTTAAACCAAACACTTTTAATAAGAAATATTCTCTTTTCCAATCACTTAACTCATGTGCTGAAACAAAATCAGAATTGATTCACAACCCAATACCACAAGCAATTGAATGTAATTTAAATCAAAACACAATTACACACAAGTTTATACTGGTTCACCTCTAACCACTTGAGGCTACATCCAGTTGTCTTCTAATCCAAACCAGATTAGAGTTCCACTAACAAGATTCAGTTCTTTACAAGCAATCAACCAAGTCTCTTTCACCCACCCTAGGCAAAATTCTAAATCTAACACTAAGATTTATCTAAAGACTTTAGAACCTGAGTACACCACTCAGTTCTACTCACTAGAAACCCTATCTAGTTATGCTTTAAAGAATTCTAACTTGTTACATGGACAATTACAACACAAACAGTAAAATACAGAATTAAATCTCACAAAGAGTTAAGCATAAAGTTCAAGAAGGATATCACCTAAACTTCCATTTGCAGCTGAAAGGATTTCAAACGAAATTGATAACCTGGTGATGAATGCAATGCCTTCTTGAATGATCTTGAAACAGACTAATGCAAGAATGATCACTAATCACTTTCTTCTTCTATGCAACCTTCATGTTTTACACTTCTAAGAACAACAAGACTTTAAAAGACTCTCTTTAATACTTTTTATCACTCAGAGAACAATTGAACTTTTGTATGTAATGAGTGCTTTCGAAATCTATTCTATTTTTTCAGAGTCACTGCATGCCTATTTATAAAAAAACAGATTTAACAGACTGTAATCGATTATTTCGCTAATGTAATCGATTAATTTAACTAATGTAATCGATTAATTCGACCATTTAATCGATTAAAGTGTTCATAGTAGTTCTGGAAAATAAGCATGATCAAAGTAATCGATTATCTTACCGTTTAATCGATTATTCCAGTGAGCTTCACTTTTGCCTCTAGCATGTTTAATCGATTACAATTAATTGGTAATCGATTAAATCACCTTCTATACTTCACAGAATTATGCAGAGTGCTTATGTAATCGATTATTTACCTGTGTAATCGATTATTCCAGTGATAAATCAATTTATGCATGTTTCAAGTTTATCAATGCATTTCTATATGAATGTTAATGCTTAAGTGATTCTAATCCTATGTATGAATGCATGTCTGTTGTTTTTTATTTACTAGCTGCAAAGGTTTATTAGATCATACCCTTAATGAACCAAACTAACACCACAAACAAAGGATTACAAATGCCATCAACACTTGATTGGACATGAATCAAATATCAAAACACTTCTTGTAATACTTCTTCTGATTCTTCAAACACTTGAATCTAACAAATTCTTCAGCATCAAAGATCTTCCCAAGACCAAGAAAATGGTTGACAATGTGAGTGAACCTTGTTTGTAGCTGAGAAATGTTTTCTGTATTGCTCATCTTGAACATTTCATATTCATGAATCAAGGCATGCTTCCTTGATCTTCTTACTTCATCTGTTCCTTCATGAGTTACTTCCAACATCTCCCACATTTCCTTTGCGCTTTTACACTTAATAGTTCTAAAGAATTCGTCAGAAGAAAGAGCAGATGTAATCATGTTTTTAGCTTTAAAATCATACTGTACAACTCTTTTTCTACATCCATCATCTCATCCCACTCCTTGGGAATTCTTTCATTATCAACAATTTTTGTAGGGATCAAAGGACCTTTTCCAATTGCATTCCAAGCTCTGGGGTCGTTTGATTGAATAAAAATATTCATACGATTTTTCCAAAAACTGAAATGCTCTCCTTCAAACATCGGAGGACGATTAAGGGAGGCACCCTCTTTGAAGGTTATCTGTGCGGTATTCATTTTCTTGAAAAGAATAGTGATCTTGATTACCTTTCAAGAACCAACTCTTGATACCAATTGAAAACAAAATGAATACACTCAAATACCAAGGGGGGTGAATTGGTATAATCTTGACCTTTTAAAAAACTTTAGAAAATTAGAGTTGAAGGATCGTTATCATTTTTAAAACCAATGAAACTTCGATTCAATCAAACCACTCAGTCCAAGACACCAATGACAAAAACCTACACTTGTTGAGTAAGAAGGAAATCACAGTGGTCAAGAGATCAAGATAGCAAGAAGAAATAGAAAATAGAGATCAACACAAGAACATATACTGGTTCACTTCTCAAGAGAAGCTACATCCAATTCTTCTAATCAAACTAGATTAGAGTTCTACTAAATCAAATCTGTTCTTTTACAAGCTGTAACAAGTGATTTTCTTTATCGACCCTAGATAAAGAACCAGAATTCTAACACCCTATTAGAAATCAAATCACAAAGACACTGAGAATCCTACTTAGTTCTTTACCCTTAGAGAACACTACACTAGAAAGCTTGAAAGAAAAATATTTGACTTTAGCCTTACAACAATTTAAAACAGACAAAACAATTATCTAGAATGGTTTAAGAACTTGTGATCCTCAATGAATAAATGAATGAATGTTATCAATCACTTCCAGGTTGCATGAATACTAAAGCACAAAATCAACTCTCTTGAAGGTCTTTTGGAGATGTTTTCTTAACACATCATCATTTATAAAGCAAGTAATCTTTTGATCTCAAACAAGTAATCTTTTAAAAACCATTTTGATAGTTGTTGTCATTTTTCTTCCACCTTTACACAACGCTATAACACCCTCAAAATATTACATAGTATCACCAAAAGGTTTAATACAAAAAAATATCACGACACTGAGTATAGAAGTCTTCCCACCCCAAATATACATAAAAAAGGGAAAACAATCCTACACTCAGAGTAATCACTACCCAAGACCTACAAGTGATACGTAGCGTGTGCCTTTATAGTGATCAGTGGTATCCAGGACTCATCTAACAACAAAAAGTGGTGCTGGATGTAACCAAAGTACATGTGGAGGATCGCTTCTTCCTCCACCATGTAGCTATAGTGGTAGCTACTGATCCAAGTGAACATCCTCTATGGATGCTCCATGACCTCCCCCTGAAATGGTGGTTGCAAGGGTGAGTCTTTTGCTCCTCAAACAACACGCAATAGTAAAACAAAATTAAAACATACAATCTACGTAACCACTGCGTGTGGTTATCTAAACAAACAACACTCTCGCAATATAAGCGCGTAACTATCACACTTATTTCACTACATGGCCCAATCACTGCCACCGATCCTCCCAGGTTTTGATGATCTTACAAAATCATGTGGATGACAGTTGGAAGTCATCGTTGTTTGATATAGGGGGAGCTAAAAAAGAAGATCAAGGATGAAGCCCTTTTCACTTGAAGATTTTAGCTTTTTTACATGCCATTCAATTGAAGGCATCTGTAATTTGTAAAATGGTTTAATAGGCTTATCTTGTGATCCTTGCATGCATAAAGCATAAACATACTCATGCATACATGTTTTAAAGAAAAGAACTTATGGTTTTATGTTTACATTTGATAAGAAACATTCCATGGCTTTGTTTTTGAAAAATTCATTTTACACTGCTTTAATCGATTACACAAGGATATAATCGATTACCACAATCTGTAATCGATTACCAAGGCTTGTTGCATAACTCAGGTTGACTACTTTAATCGATTACTTTGTTCATGAAAATTTTCCAGATGGTCTCAAGAACATTTAATCGATTACTTGGATAAATAATCAATTACATATCATAAAATAATCGATTACACATACGTTTTAATCGATTACAGTCTGTTAAAATTATTTTCTATTTAAAGCTACTTGGGCCTATCATTTGATATACATCATATACTTCATTCTATCAGAGAATACGAAATACCCAACACAAGCTAAGCTCTCATAGGTCCAAGAAACAATTTTCTGAGTAATAGATTTCTTTCTTGAGATGAAAAGATCATTTGCTTCATAGTTGAAGATGAGTTAAGATAAGATTTAGAAAATAAGTTCAAGAGAGTTGATTTTGTGCTTTAACATTCTTGCAATCTGGAATTGATTGGTAAGTTCATTCGTGCATTCATTCATCAATTCATGATCATAGGTTGTGTCACTCTTGAATCTTTCTTATAGATTGGTTTTTGTGTTTTAAATTTCATTAGTAAGGCTAAGTTCAAAAAGGCTCTTTCAAGCTTTCTAGAGTAGTGTTCTCTAAGGAAAAGATCTGAGTAGGGTTCTTAGAGTCTTTGTGATTTGATTTCTAATAGGGTGTTAGAATTCTGATTCTTTGTCTAGGATTGATAAAGAAGATCACTTGTAATTGCTTGTATAGAACACATTTGAATTAGTGGAACTCTAATCTAGTTTGATTAGAAGAACTGGATGTAGCTTTTCTTGAGAAGTGAACCAATATATGTGCTTTTGTTGATCTATATTGTTCTATCTCTTTTTGCTATCTTGATCTCTTGGACTAAGTGGTTTGATTGAATTGAAGTCTAATTGGTTTTAAAAGTGATAAAGATCCTTAAACTCTGATTTCATAAATATTTTTAAAAGGTCAAGATTATACCAATTCAACCCCCTCTTGGTATTTGAGCGTATTCATATTGTTTTCGATTGTTACATACATATACATCATACACCTGCCCCTCATCTCCCAACTCAAAAAGCATAGTCTCAGAGTCTGTCAAGAGTAGCAAAGTGAGGCTTGTGAGTTACCCATGCCAAATGAGTGCACCAAATACAAGTAGTCACCGTTCGCTAATTCCCCTATGTCCCTCGAACCTCTCCGCCCACTATATCTCAATGTATCTCTGTCTGTCATCCACTTCCTCAGGGTAGCCTCACCTTCTCACAAAAGGAAATAGAACCAATGGTTCTTTAAACTCCATACAATCCTCTTGACTGTTGCTGCTGCTTTGCGTGCATAGCCCTTGTGCCATGTGCATCAACGGACACGTACAAACAAGAAAGAGAGATGAGGCTCAGACCTACCTATTACTCTCAGGGAACCAGTCGTGGTCCCTTAAGAGGTAAAACCACTTGTCACACAAAATAATCGGACAACATAACAATTGTAATTATAGCTATCTAAACAAACATAACAAACAATTTGCTGACACCCCGGACCCAACCACAACACCTACAGATAAAAATGACAATATGCAGATATATATATATATCATAAAATAATTTTGCATGCCTTATATATAATTGCCGAAGTTTACACTCTTCCGGTCATATCATTCAATAAACATAATAAAATACAAGCATGCATTTTAGTAATTTTACCAGTAGAGAATCATCATAATTTCAGGAAATGCATCCATCATCATATCTTGCATTTATCTCAACAATATAACAATAATTAATTCAGTAGTTCTAGAAAATAAATAATTCTTCTAAGATAATTTATACAGAGGCACAAATTTCAAAGTTAAGCTATCTACGGTCTAAAATCACTCTATCGCTCAATTTTTCAAAGTTTTGCTCCTAACTTATTTTTAGTGCTCTCGATGCTTCGGGAGTTGGATTTTTGCAAATCTTATATCCTACTCTACATTTTAAAACCTAAGAAACTCACTTTTGAGGTCAAAACTTTAATAAAATCAGTTGATACTACTGTAACTCTCAATCCAAATTCGTGACAGATTTTTCATTTTACTAAAGGTCCTTAAGCTTGTTTATTTTGTAACTTTTGCTAGGAAACTCCGATTTAAGTGAAATTTGAGGCTAACTCTATGTTTTAACATGAAAAGAACTCATTTTTGGCATAAAAAATTCAATAAAAATAGGTAAGCACACAAATTCAGGACATGACAGCAAGCTCGAAAATATCAAAGCAACATGTTTACGGAAATTCAACAATAAGCATATGGTTCAAGAGTTGGAGAGACCCCCCTTACCTCTTGTAGGCTCCACAAAATTATAAGGAAGAATGAGGGAGTTTAGATTCAATTTTCCAACCTTCAAGAGTGTAAAATAAGGTTTTGAAACTATAAGTGAGAATAGAGCAAGAAAATGAAGTGAAAATCAAGCTTAGAGTTGAAAATGGAGGTCACTTACCTAAGCTTGGTGGAAGAAGAACTCAAGAACACTTGGTAAAACTTGGAAGAAGAAGTAGAAAAATATGGTATCCTTTCTCCATAAGCTACAAAAAAATGGGAGAAATGGCCTAGGCTCTGGCTTTTAAAAAACAACACCTATTGTATGTGAAATGCTTGGACCAATGAAATTGCAAGGCCAAGTCCTTATCTTCTTAATCTAAGCACTTTGAATGACCATTAATATGACTAATTGGAAGCTTGGACAGCCCTTGAGGTGCTCTCCACGAGCTCATCCATGCCTTATATTGCTTCTTGCACTTTTCCAAAACTAACTATAAAAGGATGAAGTAGAGTTTTGCCGAAAATTGTAAAAATTGATTTTGCTAAAACTGTTAAATCTTATCCTAATGTTCTAGATTAGTGTGCTAACCTCCCTTGGGATATGTGTACTAAGATTGAACCTTGCACAAAGTCCACTCATATAGAGACAAATTACATTGTGACTTAATGCACATACACACATAGTTTTTATTTCCCTGTCAAGCTTTACTAAATCAATCACACACACACACACACACACACACATATTTATATATCACAAAATTCTATGATTAAAAACATAAAACTACTGGAATTAAATTCATAGATGCACAAATGACAACACAAAGTTTCCTCTATCAGTTTGAGTTATAGTTTCTCAGGGTGTTACAACTCTAACTTATATTAATTATTCCTCATCATATAATTATACACTTTAATTAGTCACCATCTAATTAAACTAACATTCTATTTTAAACTAGTTATATAATCATTTACAAAAATGCCCTTCACTTTAAACTCTTATGACTTACTTACCTCTTTTCTAATTCTATGGAATCTAAATTACCATTAATCAACCTTAATTATCCCCACTTAATTTATAACTTACATTAATTACTATTTTTCTTTCAAGCTTCTAATTTTTAAATTTTAGACCAAAATCCAATTATTAACATCTAGGTCATTAATGAGTTGGTTATTATTTGACTAGAGAATTTTCTCTGAATTATCCATATTCTTTCTAGACTTTAGCTTAAAAGCTTATAATTTTAACCATGCCTAGGTATCCTATGGTAACATCTCATTTTTACCATTTCAATAGTCTAAAAACACTACCCAATCGCACGAAAAAGCATTAACACTATCTACCACATATGAGAAATTGGGATGTTACAGGCATGCTAAAGGAAGAGATCGATAGTTGACTCAAATAATTATTTAAAGGGAGTGCAAATACACTTGTTGAGGAAGCCAAAAGAAATAATTATAAAAGGGGAGTGGAAAGTCACCTGCAAATGTTAGTTTCTAGGGTATTTTGGGAAAAAGTTAAAAAGGGAAGTATATTAGTAATCAGAGGGAGTGAAAATAGCAATTCCCATGCTTAGTTTGGGTTGTGTGTTGCAACTAGCAACCTAATTCATTTATACCAATTCTTTAGAGGCTTTTCCTATATCCATCTCCCATTTTTCTAAGTACACTCCCCCTTTGGTTTATTTTATTTTATTTTATTTTATTTTTACTCTCATAAATACTCTGAATAGGAAAATACCCTTATATCATTATTCCAGAAAGTACTTTTTGGAATGATGTTTAAATTTTAGTAAAGTGGCCACACAAAGAAAGAATTCTTATTTTAGTAATAAAGGGGAAATGTTTTGTTGCCATGGAAGGAGAGTATTGTTGTGGGTAGGGGTAAAGGGAGTGTGCGAACATGTGAGAAAAAGAAGAGGATTTGAAATAAGAAGGTTATTTAAGTCATTTGAGTTTTAAAAAAAATGAGAATGTACTTAGTAGCAAAAAGGGGTGGATATAGCAAGTGTCTTCTATATATCTTATTTTGGACACATTTTGTGCTTCAAATTAAGGCCATGTTTTGATCAATTATATTATGGCTTATAAAAAACACCTAGTCTAAAGTATGAAAATTACATTTAACAAATGATAAGGATGGGGAAAATAATCCTTGAATTTGAAAGGCACTCCCAAAACAAAACAAAAGAAAATTATAAAATTCATGCCTTAGTGCCTTCATTCATTCATCATCATAATATTTAAACTAAGTGTTAAGTCAAAAGATATTTATTTCTTAAGACGAATCAAGACTCCTAGTTATTTTGATGAGATACAAATAACTACAAATGCTAAGAGCTAAGTCTTATGTGCTATTAGAACATGCTTTGTGAGTTTGTGTCTGAAGTATTAGACGATAATTAGCTAAAGCGATGATCTAATACAACATTAAAGAAATGTCATTTAAGACATCAGTTATTACTATGCCTAAGATTTGTTTTGCAGAGAAATTCTCCTAGGATCTGTCAAATCCTATGAAGAATAGATAAAGTTTAAGATTTGAAAGTTATCAATCTTCACCAAAAGATGCACTCTGATGTGCAGACCCTCTCTGATGCAAAATGAAGTGGTTTCCTGCTGAAGTGTTCAACATAATAGCTAAGAAGAATGGTTTTTCGGCATGGAGAAGTATGTGCATTTAATACAAGCATTAAATGCTCCAACGACCACATTCTTCTAACACTAGCTAAAGCAAAGTAATCTATTTGTTTAGAGACAAATGACACTTTTTGAAGAAGGCATATAAATACCAGTGGCTTTGAAGAAGGCATTAAAAGCTCCCTGTAAATTCGTGTAAAGTTTAGAAAAGATCTCAAAACTTCTTGAATACCTTTAGAGAAAAGACTAAGTGATGAGATTGTATATCCATTGGTAAGAAGTTAGTCATTGTGCAATTAAACAAAAAATCTACTTTGATTTGTATAGAGAAAGAATTGGCTTGGTAGGATAGAGAATAATGAGTTGTATTGGGGTAGAGCTTGAGTTGTAGATACGTGGTAATGACTAATACTTGCAACTTGTTAAAGTTAGGGGAACTTGGTGGTTTGCCAAGAACTGGACGTAGTCTTAGTGGTAGAGACGAACCAATATCAATATATGTGTTTGTTGTGCTTTATTTATCATTCTACTTTTAGCTGACCTAGTGTTTAAATTTGATTTTATTTTTCAAAACTTTGTCTATTTTGCAAAATTTGTTTCATCGCTTGAAAGTGTTTTTCTCTCAAAATCTGTTATTTGTCTTATGAAGTTTCTATTTAGACAATAACTTTGTTTTCTTTGAAATGGCTTTGAAAAATTTCTCAAATCCTAATTTAACACCCTTTCATGTGATATTTGCTTTTACAATTTGGTATTAGAGCTCAACCTCTAAGGGTTGAGAACCTAACAGTGTCTAAAGGAAAAAGATCCTGTTGATATGTATAACAACAACGGTTAGTTAATTTCTAATTGAGAATCCTTCATGAGGCCACCATGCTTCACAGGAGAGATTATGCCTACTAGAAAGACAAAATGGAGATGTACAACAAGTTTGTAACAGCCTGAAATTTTGATAACTAAAAATAGATGTTTGATGTATTTCTTGTGTTATTTATTTATTTTATTAGTTTAGATTAGTTGAATTATTGTGTAAATTATCCTTGTGGAATTGCTTAGTGTGGATGCTAAGTTAGGTGGAGTTTGTTTAAGCTGCGTTGAAATTGTATGATTTTGAGTTTCATCCGAAAACCTATTTTAGTAAAATCACCATTTTTGATTGGTTAACCGTTGGATCACCTTCCAATTTTAAACATATGTTTCTAACCAATATATGTAACTTTAACCGTTGTGATTAACGTGAGATAATAATTTTTCACTGACTCAGAAATTTTAAAATTGGGCTAGCTCGCCCAGGCAAATTTTGGCAGGCTTTTTGGCTCGCTTGGGCGAGTCAAGTCGGTTTTAAAAACGTCTAGCAGCCTGAAATCTCCATTTTCATGCTTCCATCTTCTCCAAAACAGCCACCAAGCCCCCACCCTTCTCCTCCACCACCCATAACCACCATCAACCACCACGGGCCGCCGTTGCTTGCCACGAGACCACGACACAGAAAAGAACCTCGTAATCGGAGTGGAATCTTTGAAACTCCTCTCAAAGTTTTGGTAGAGAATGAAACCTCCAAATCCTTCTTTCTTGGTTGCCTTGAGGTAATCTTGGTTTCCTTTGTCTTCTTCTAGCTAGTTTAAGCTTCTCTTAGTGTCTCTTGGATTTTGGCCAAATCTATACTAGGCTATAACAGGGAGAACTCCTAGTTAGGTAAGGGGAGTTTATTATTTAGTTATAGTTTTGGTACCATAGTTGGGGGCCAGGGAGTCTAACTATAAGAATATATGCATGTCCCTGTTGTGTGCTGGTTTTCAAGAAAAGTTATGTTTTAAACTAATGGGATGCGATATATCTACCATTTATGTATGCTTGTTCCTATTGTGCGCTCATTTTCGAGAAAAACTGTGTTTTTAACTAATGAGATGCGATGAATTTGTTATTGATGGATAAAATAGTGAATGATATTGTTGTTGTAATTGATTGGATTTTTGGGAAATGTCTTAATTAGAGAGGAAACTCTGCCCAAAATTTTATAATATGTTTTCCTATTTAATTCTTTATTAAATTTTTAAATGGACATAAGAGTGTGTTTTCTATATTGTAGTCCTCCTCTTTAATTTAAATTTTTTCTAAAATACCAATCTCGTGGTAATATGGATGGTGGATGAATGAGGTGATATTAATGTCATTGATAATGTTGAAATGAGATGTTATTGATGTGTTGGTGATCATTGAATGAGATAATGATGATGTGTTTGATGATGTACAAATGAAATAATGTTGATGTGGTTGATGATGTTGAAATGAGATGACTTTGATACATATAATGATGATATTGAGATGATGTAATGTTGATGTTGATAATGACATTGATGAGAGATAATGTTGATGTAGACAATGTCATTGTGTGGTGTGGATGCACATGGATACCCATGGGGGGTGCATGATGGGTTACCCTTGCGAGGAATGATTTGTTCCTAGCCAGGTCATGCATTGATGGTGCCATGGTTGTATGATGTGTATGTCCACGTGGGATGCAATGATCGGTTGGTTACCCTTGCGAGGAAGGATTTGTTCCTAGTCATAATCAGTGCATCGGTGAGCCCATATTGGTGTGTTATGTATGTACATGAGGGGTGCATGACAGGTTACCCTTGCAAGGAAAGATTTGTTCCTAGTCGGGTCATGCATTGATGATGCCTATGTTTCATACTTCATATTGCATTGATGGAAATAGAATGAAGTCATGCGCATACCTGTGGGTTTCTATGGGCTGAAAATGTAGGTACTAAGGGGCCATCGGGTTTAGAATTCCCTAGCGCTATTGGCTGATCACCAGGGGGAGGGGGGAATGGCCAGTGCACGACATGATGACCTTGATAGCGATGAATCATTTTCCTGTGAGAGGCTATTTCCCTGGATATGGTACCACATTGCATGGTGAGAGTGAAATCAGGAGCATGCATCATTCTTAACATGATTGTTTGAATTATGAAATGAATTAGATGATTGGTGTGTCGAGTGTGTATTGGACTAATGGACCTTGGGTAATAATTGTGGTTGTTATTGTTGTTTCCTTTCCAATTATTGTTACCTGGTGCTTATTAGTTTTATATAATAAACTCACCCTTGCATTTATTGTACCATGTGGTTGGTACCTGTGATGATCGCGAACCTTCGTTCGTGTGAGTAGATGAGCAGCATTAGGTGACTCTGGAGGGAGATTCTTTTTGGTTGAAGCCGTCGAGCCATCGTGATGACGATGGATTAATTTTTGGAAAAGAGTTGTGTTTTGATAGTCAACTCTTTCTTAGTTGGTCTCTTGATTTCTTTTTGATGGATATGTACATTTCAGGCATAAATACTTGTAAATACAACTAACTTATATCCTGATATGTGATGGTTTAAGATATATATGTTTGTGTATTTATTTATTTATTTATTTATATATAGTATGACAAGTGTAATATCGCGATTATATACCACCATTTTCGTAATCAAATTAATGAAGTTTTCATTAAAATTCAAAAATTGCACTATTAGAGTTAGTAATACTTTAACGACGAGGCAGGTCGTTACAAAGTTTACTTAGTACAAACTCTAGCTAATCATCACAAATGGAGATATTCCCTTTCTTAGACCTAAAACAAAATGTATAGAAGCAAACCTTGCTATTACGGAGCTAAATACAAAAGCTTATTATACTCTAACATTCGATTTATCCAAAAATAAGTATAACAATTTTTGTAAATTGAAGATAGCCAAAGAGATATGGAGTTCATTGCTTATCAACTATGAAGGAACAAAAGATGTTCTACCGATAACAACTGCCATTTTGACATGACACTATAAGAGCTTTTCCATAAAAGAAGGAGAATATGTGGATGACATGTTTGGAAGACTTCAAGTGCTTTTAAATGGACTTGAAGCTCTAGGACACACCTTCACCAAAGCTCACATAAACCTGAAGATCCTAAACAGATTTCCCAAGGTGTGGGAACTAAAAACAATAGGCATCCAAGAAGCTAGAAACCTGAAAATTCTTGCATGGGATGAACTATTAGTCCTGCTAAGTGTTGATTGTTGGATGATGGATGATAGAGACAGGGTGAATGACAACGTTGGTTGTTTGGTCCAGTACTCTTGTCTTTTGTATTGGTCGTCCAATCTTTTGTAATCTAGTGGAGCTCCAGTCACAAAGAAGGGAACATCCAGTTTGGTTGTTTATTAACATAGGTTGTGTTATAATTGTAATCATTTTATGTTTTTTCTACTGTAACCATTTTCAGTTAGAGAATTAGTTGTTGTCTCCTTTATAAAGAGCTTTGTATTATGGGTTTTGTGAGCTTGAAAGTTCTTTGAACCCCTTCATTGTAAATTATGTTATTTGCAATAAACTTTACAATTTGCTTGATATCTCTTCTCCTACTATCATCTGAACTTTCCTATCTGAATAGAATTTATCGAATCTTTCCCAACCCTAAGACTTCATGAAGTCCATCTTCGGTACAAAGATCATCTGCCAATGCAAGATTTTGCTACTCTCAAGTTTGGAGAGACTAGCTCTAGAAGAGAAGAAAATAAGAGTTTTTCCAATGCTCTTAAAGTGTAGATGGATGAGTCTGATGGGTTAGACAAATTTTTTGAAGATTCCACAAATGATGAAGTAGCTCTTATGTTTAGAAAGTTCAAGCAAATGATGAAAAAGAAAAGAAAGTTCCAATACTTTCCAGAAGAAAGGACACAAAATTCAAGAAAATACACAATGAGGAAAGCAATGAGATAATCTACTTTGAATGTCTAAAGCTCGGGAATATGAAGGTTGAGTATTCCCAGTTGAAAAACAAAAATATTTTGGTGACAAGAAAAGGAAAATTTTGATGGCCACTTGGGACGACTCACTAGTGAGAAGAGTAACAATTTTGATAATGAACAAACCAACATCTTTCTAATGGTAGATATAGGCAAAAAAGTAGAGGTAAAAACTTGTTATGTATCTAATACCTTTTCTAATGCTTCATCAGATGATGAAGAAGAAATACCTTATGATGTGCTTCTTCAGAATTGTCATATGATTTCTCTTCAGTACAAAAAGTATGAAAAAAAAATATAAAACATCTAAAATGTTGAGCTAAAGAAATCAAATGATGTTTTGGAGAAGAAAATTTAGACTCTGGAAGAGAGTATGATCCTGACTAGTTAAATAGACGAGTCCTTAATAGTTGAAAAACTAAGAGAGAAAGTAGCTTGTCTTACTAAAGGCTTTGAGAAGTTTTTGGAAAGCTCAAACACCTTAACCATGCTTTTAAATTCCATCAACATCCCCACGATAAGTATGGTCTATGTTTAGGAAAAAAAGGCATCATCTTCCAAGTCACCGTCTGATTAAGATAAACGAGACTTCTGTGGTAAGTCTGGACACTCTATGTTCAGATGCATCCATAAGAAGTAGATGTCTAAGGGTACTAATGTTGTTGGATCAAAAAGATTTAGGTACCTAAGTCTCTGATATTTCCTATTGTTGATATCCTTGGTGGGAACAGGCTAGGGTTTAAGCTGGTACCTTGATAGTGGCTACTCATGACACATGACAAGGGAAAGGTCTATGTTCCTTAACCTAAAGCCAATCGAAAAAGGAACAGTTGTCTTTGAAGGCATGGGTAAAAGGGAAGATCACTAGTATGAATAATATTGGTATTGTTTCTTTAGCCTCCATAGACAATGTCTTATATGTTTAAGGACTAAGTATAATTTTTTTAGCATAAGTCAATTTTGAGATAATGTTTATATTGTGTATTTCCATAAAGACCAGTGTATAGTCAAGTAGAAGATGATAAGTCATTCTTTAATGCCAGATGACATAACAATTTGTATGAGATTGATCTGATAGATCTTAACAATAGACTGTAATGTATCTGCTATCCAGAGAAGGTGAAGGATGGATTTGACAAAAATAACTTAGGCATGTCAATCTGAAACATATTTCAAAGCCATCCAAAAAGGATTTATTAAAAGGACTACCTAAGATTTGTTGGAAAACCTATCTTATCTATGAAGCATGTCAACAAAGGAAATAGATAAAAACTTCTTTTAAATCTAAAGACGATGTTTCCACTTATGAAATCTCACTTCCTAAACACTTATAGGGCAGAAGCAATGAACCCAACTTGTTATGTTAAAAAAATCATTGATAAGACCACTGATAAAAAAGACTTCTTATGAACTATGGATAGGAAGAAGACCCAATATTTCATACTTTCATCCATTTGAATGTGAGTATTTTATCCTTAAGACTAGAGATCAACTTGCAAAGTTTGATTCAAAGGTGGATAAAGCAACCTTCCTAGGACACTCTAATACATCTAAAGCATACAAAGTGTTTAACTCAAGAACTTTAGTTGAAGAAGAATCCATCCATGTTAAGTTTAATGATGGTCTAGCAACTGATAGGAAGGTATCAAATCTTGAGGATGATTTTGTAGATATGTAGATTGGTCTATCTGTTGCACCAAAAGAAAATGCAGTCAAAAAGTCAGAAGAAATTCTTCCCAGACTGGTGAACCATCTAATCAAAAACCTCAGATGAAGGGCTAGCAATTTGTTAACTACCATCCTCAAGATTAGATCATTGGAGATCATATTGAAGGAATAAGAACCAGATCATTGTTGGAATAACCAAAAATATAGAATGGGGTTGAGTAGATTCTCTTCAAATGTTTACCAATTCATTCTTTAATACTCAATTAAAACTAATTCTTCATTATAATCAAGTTTTTCTCAAAAACTAGATAATGCAGAATTTTCAACAAATAAAACAATGAATAAAAAATTCTATGAGAAATAGAGTATTATGGCCCTTTTTACAAAATTAGATTACCAAGATTGATTATCAAAGAAAAGATTTAGAGAAAGAGAGAATCAAACATATAATTTATACAAGTTCCATCCTAGAAGAACCTATATCCAATTGTTCTAAGACCCCTTAGAACTTCCACTAATAGAGAACCAAGTGCAAATACTATGCATAAGACATTCCCTAAAATTCTACTATTCTCTTGAACCCTACATGAGAAGGATCAACAGTTGAAATTAAAAACACAATGAACACACTTCAAATAACCAAGAGGGGGGTAAATTGGTTAAAACAGATATTTAAAATTTCTCTAAAACAATTTGCGGATTTAAAATGTGGATCATATCACTCAGTCACCCTTAATCAAAATCAGAAACTTTCTTTCAATCATGATACACCTTATAATGCATGTAATGTCAGAATTACTTCTTGTTGATTATAACTTGGTCACCCAAATACAAGTAATGAAAGATATTCAGATTTAGAACACAAGACACAATAATTTATACTGGTTCACCTCACTAACATAGAGGCTACATCCAGTGTCTTCTAACCAACACTAGGTCAGAGTTTTCACTAAATCAAAATTATTCTTTTACAAGCAATTACAAGTGATTATATTTATCAACCCTAGATAAAGAATATGAATTCTAAAACATTATTAGAAAACAAATCACAAAGAACTTGAGAACCCTACTCAGATCTTTATCCCTAGAGAACACTGCTCTACAAAGCTTGAAAGAAACTATTTGATATTCACAACAGAATTTGAAACTCAGAAATTCTAAAAGAAAGATTCAAGAGAGACACAACCTGTGATCCTTAATGGATGAATAAATGAATGAACGAAGTTACCAATCAATCCAGGTTGTATGAATGCCAATGCTCAAAATCAACTTTCTTGAAAAACTCCTTTTCTCTAACACATCATCTCTAAAAATCAGTAATCTTTTGATCTCACACAAGATGTGTTTCACTCAGTAAATCAGTATCTTGAACTTTTGAAAGCTTTGAAAACTTTGGGTAAATCATAAACTTAAGAGTAGTTCGTTCTTTTAAAGTGTAGACCCATAAAGCTTTAAATAGAAAACTGATTTAACAGAATGTAATCGATTAATGCAAACAAGCTTAGATATGAAAGCTTTGAAAACTTTGGGTAAATCATAAACTTAAGAGTAGTTCATTCTTTTAAAGTGCTTTGTCCTCACTCACACACTTCCTAAGAAACTTCCCAGGAGATCACCCATCTCAGAATTGCTCCAAGTCAAGCACGCTTAACTGTGGAGTTCTTAAGTTATGGGCTACCGAAAAGTAGATGCACCTTGTTGGTATAGGTAGTACCTATTATTTCCTATAAGTTATCCTCAACTGTATAGTCTCATACCTGCACAGCCTCTGGATCCCTCTCGTTCGGGTGTGTATTCGATTCATTCATGTACCCCTTCCACTGGAAGCCTGCCAGGAGTAGCTCCTTGTTCGTGCCTCATTGCACCGGCGATCACTCCCCGCCCTGGTCAGCGCCCGGGATGTTACAAAATAAGCCTTTGTAATCGATTACAGAAGAGTGATAAGTGATTAAAGTAGACACGCATAATTTGTAAAAAGCACTTGGTAATCAATTACGTCTTGCTTGTAATCGATAAAAGTGTTCTTCATGATTTTTTCAGAAATAAACACACGCATGTATTCGATTAAAGCAGTGCACAATCTGATTTTTCCGAAAACATAAGCCATGAAATTTTCTTTGCAAATACAAACAGTTAATCCTATATTCCAGATATGAATGCATGTAAGTGAGTATGCAAATGCAATGCAAGGATCACAAGGTAATGTACTTGAACCCCTTAGACAAATTACAAATGCCTTCAAATTGATTGGGCGTGTAAAAAGCTAAAACATCGAGCCAATTACTTCAGCCTTGCTTTGATCTTCTTGCAGCTCTTTTTGTATCCAACAGAAATCCTATCAACTCATATAAACCCTTGATAACCCTAATCAATGTAAAAAGCTAGAAAGAAATCAAAATAGGATTGAATATACCTAAATGTGAATATCACAATATCTTTATGCCTTTCTTTCCTTGCTCAAACCATGATGAAGAATGAATGAATCTCTTGTTGAAATGTAGAGTGGTACCCTTAGATGACTCTCAGAAAGTATTTTCAAAAGATAATATCTAATAAAGAGTCACTAGTGAGAATGAACAAGTGAGAGTATATATAGTTTTAACATATAAAACTTATTTAATCGATTAATTTGTTCAAATCCCTCTTTATTTTGCATTTTTGAAATGTGGTAATTGATTATAAAATGGGGTAATCAATTTTCTTGTTTCACAGAGAGTTTCTCAAGCTTCTATGATTTTTGGAATAATCGATTATCAAATGTGGTAATTGATTATTTTAAAACACAAAGAGCTCCTAAGTTTCCAAACACAATCTAATTGATTACAATATGTGATAATCGATTATTTTGAGTTAGATAGACTTTCTTCTTTTGAAACTGCCTTGGGTAATCAATTACAATTCTTGGTAATCGATTAATTCAATGTAACCTGCCAATGTTTCAAGAGAAGCAAGTTCTATTGCTTGTTTTAACCTTTTGTAATTGATTACTTAAACTTGGTAATCTATTACATAGTGTTATACTTATTGCTTCTTAGAAACTTTGAGATCAATGCATATATCTTCTAATGTTTGACAACCACTAAGCATGGATAAAGAAAACTAAATTTAAAACACTAAGCATGCCTAGTCTAAAAACAACCAATACAAATGCCACATCTTTAGAAATTTGTTTGGCATTGCCATGGAAGAAGAACTTCGTCAGTTCACCAGAAATGGATGTCTAGACACTTGTTACCATGCTGGAAAAAAAACATTATTGGAACAAGATGTGTGTTCAGAAAAAAAAAACTGCACGAATAAGGTAAACTAGTAAGAAACAAAGCTAGGATAGTAGCTCAAGATTATAATCAGCAAGAAGGTATAAACTTCATTGAAATCTTTGCTCCTCTTGCTAGACTTGAAGCTATAAGAATCATGCTTGCATTTTTTTATCTTAAAAATATAAATCATTTTCAAATGGATGCTAAAAGTGTTTTCTTAAAATGGCTTTATTGAAGATGAAGTGTATGTAAAACAATTCCCTAGATGTGAAGATCATACTCTTTCAGATCATGTTTTCAAACATAAAAAAAAAAGGATATGTATGGTTGGAAATAGGCAACATGTGTTTGGTATGATAAACTGAGTTCTTTTCTTTTAGAAAATTGTTTTATGAAAGGTAAATTAGATACAACCCTTTTTAGAAGAGAAGTTGACAAAGATTTCATTATAGTTCAAATTTATGTTGATGATATTATTTGTGGAGCTACTAATGAATCTCTATGCAAGGACTTTC
>CM023954.1:22052990-22066461 GCA_013407115.1 Glycine latifolia
CTAATCTGATGAAGAATGAGTTTGAAATGAGTATGATAGGAGAACCTAAGTTTTTTCTAGGGCTTCAGATCTATGCCAGGACTTTTCTAATCTGATGAAGAATGAGTATGATAGGAGAACCTAAGTTTTTTCTAGGGCTTCAGATCTATGCAAGGACTTTTCTAATCTGATGAAGAATGAGTTTGAAATGAGTATGATAGGAGAACCTAAGTTTTTCTAGGGCTTCAGATCAAGTAAGGTAGTAAAGGAATATATCTTCATCAATAGAAATACACTAAGTAACTTCCAAAGAAGTTTAAGATGGAAGGTGCTAAACCAATGAAAACTCCTATGCATGCTTCTAATCCTTTGAGCAAAGACAAATTAGATAAACCAGTAGATAAGACAATCTACATAGGTATGATTGAATCACTTTTGTATATGACTACTAGTTGACCTGATATTATGTATAATGTATGTCTGTGTGCTAGATTTGAGTCTTATCCTCAAGGGTCACATCTCAAAGCTGTTAAGAGGATTTTAAGTTATCTAGTAAGTACTACTAACCAAAGTTTGTTTTATAAGAAAAATCAAGACTTTAGGTTAATATGACATTCTGATGCAGACTATGCAAGATACAAAGTAGAACGAAAAAGAACAAGTGGTGGATGTTACTATGTTGGACCTTCTCTAATATCTTGGGCCAGCAAGAAGATAAACTCCATCGCTCTGTCTACAACAGAAGCTGAATATGTGTCTGCTGCAAGTGGTTGTTCACAAATGCTATGGATAAAGTATCAGTTAGAAGATGACTCTAGTTTTGATAATAATATACCAGTATATTGTGACAACACTAGTGTAATCAATCAGTCTAAAAATCCCATACAACATTCAAAGGCTAAGCATATTTAGATAAGATATCATTTTATTCATGATTATGTGCCAAAAGGTGTCATTGATATAATGTTTCTAGACACAAATCATCAATGGGCTGATATCTTTACTAATCCTATATCTAAAAATTGTTTCGTCTGTATCAGGGAACATTAAAATATGGTTAGTTTATCATACTAATGATGTATGCTACACTATCAGACAATGGCATCGTCTTATAGTCTTTCATTAATTTATCTGGACTAACGTGTGTTCAAGTGTACAAACAGAAGGGAAAACATGTTCATAAAGATAAAACCTTTTTGTCTTCTCTCAAAGATGTTCCCCACCCTTTTTGCCATGATTGAAAAATATTTTTTCAAAAAATATTAAATGTGATTTGAATTGTTACTATTCAATAATCATTATTTTTTCAAAAACATATAAAAGGTAAGGCGGACATTCAAGAGACTCTTTTGAAACTTTGAGCTTTCAGAAGTCTCTGAGCATTTTTGCCTGCATATGAGAACTTAAACTTTCAAAAATCCTTAGCTTTGCTTTCAAAAAGTTTTGATCTTTGTGAACAGTGAGGCCAAAAAAGAACAGGGCAGTTGTGATTTTAGGAATCAACACTGAGGAAGAGGCCAAGAACACTTTTCTAGAGGATTCATTCATTCTTGGACGATGGTGAACTTCCAAAGTCTAGAAGAAGATGGATTTCTCGTTAAAGGACTCTTTGATTGAGTTGGGTGGACATCGTTCCTCAAAAAAAATTTCAATTATTGGCATCATGGTCCTTATGCCTTGTTTTGGGGAACTATGAGACAGGACAAAGTCAGCATCAAATGCACCATCAACAACAAGGAAGTGATAATCTCTACAACAACCATCACTGTTGCCTTTGGATGTGCAGAGGAGGGTTTGATGCCTGACAAGGACTGAGAGAAGGAAATAACCTAGAAAACCATGGATATCACACTGTATGGTGGTCCACATCCAATCACAGATGATAGGAAGGAGATTATTTGATTCCTAAAAACTGCAAACCTAACCTACATGTGCAGACTCATTTATAGCTTCATTTTCAACATGATGATGCCCAAACTTGGGTCAAGGGACTATGTTAAGTGACATTGATATATTTTGCATGTACAAAGTAATGGTGGGATAGAAGGTGAACTTGCCTAAGGTCATATTCTACTAATGGATGTAGGCCTTCAAGGAAAAATTCAATCCAAATGTAAAGAACCTTTTGGTATGCTCTTCATACAAATCATGTGTGATGTTGAAGTTAATGTATCTAGAATGAGACCATTTGCTAGAGCAACACAACTCAAGAGTATGACCTTTGTGAAGATGGGGATCATTGACAACTTCCCTGAATATGCTCAGAAGCATGTTAAGAGAAAGGTCAAGGAGCCCGAGGAGGAATCACAGTCTATGGCTGATCAGATGATAGGTACTGAAGGTCAACCCATTGATCTTGGATCTAAAACTACACAGACTAAGCCTAGTCATTCCAAATCCAAACATCCCACCAAAATAAAATATCCACCTTCACCACCATCTAACCTGAAGCTTTTTGACCTTACCAAGAAACCCAAGAAATAATCTCCATTTGATCCCAAACCCTTTAACCCCAAAACTGCCCAAAAGAGGAAGGTTCCAGACTCTAAGTCTAAACCTGAATCTGAGCTTGCTCTCCAAAGACCAACCATCAAAATCAAACACCTTTAACCCCAGCCTCAACCTACTTCTATGTCTCCTTCTAAGCCAATGGAATCTGTATATGAGATTCTTGCAACCCCTCAACCTAAGTCAGCCTCACCATCAAAGGAGCATGAATTTGATGTTGAGATTCTTGAAACTCTTACCCCCCCCCCCTCAATGTTCACTCCCTTTTTCCCTTCCACCTCAAACCTTTCAACCTTTATCAAAATCCGCTTCACTGCCTTTGAGCAAAAAGGAAGCTGCTTCCTTGGAAAAAGCTAAGAAGAAGTCCTTAGCTAAAATAAGGAAGAATGCCAAGTTAGATAAATCCTTGGAGAAAAAAGAGGCCTTTGAGATAGATGAGGTTGTTCTTGCTTCTGCGGCAACTCTGTCTTCTAAAGAGCACAAGAGGAAGTTGGAAGAGGATGTAAGACTAACTGCCTTAGCTGAGAAGGCATCTGAAGACATTCCAGGTGATGTTTTGGAATTTGTGAAGACCTTATTTAGTAAGGAAGTGTAGAGAAAGGCTTCAGAGAAGGCCACCATGATGGATATAGATGGTGAGTAGGCCTGAAGAAGTGATGCTTGAGTCTGTCATAGCTAACTCAGAAGATGAAGTAAGAAGAATTGAGATTGAAAAGTTTAAAAGGGTGCAATATGCCACAGAGCATGAAGTTGTCCTCATGTCTGTATATGCTCTTGAAAGACAAGCAGAGATGGAAGTTGCCATTGTTCCTAAAGACATGGTCTTGAGGAAAAGTGTAACACCCCCATATTTTCACTTATTACATATGGATTTGAAGTAATATTTTAGGACAATTAGAAAATTAAAATTCACCATTTAGTAAGATTGTTAGAATTTAAATATATATATATTAATCTAAATTATTAGAAACTGGGTGAGAAGGATAGAAATAAATTTACGAAAACTAAGCAAAAAGAAAACATTATTGGAAACAAAAAACCAAGCTAAGTTACGGTGCAAGGAAAATGAAACAAATCACAACAGCCCTAGTATGTGGGATTCAACGTGAAATGCAATCAAAAGTGAAGGGTAGGGGCCAATTCAAAAACAAGAGAAGATAAGCAAGCAAGTGGCCAGCCTATGAAATTATTAGAGACACAAGGAATCTACAATAAATGCTAGGAAAAAAAATCTAGTTGATCTCATCCCAAAAGCCATGTGACCGTGCAATAATATGTGGACCAAAGAATACAAGCTAGCAACCAATAAGAATAAAGCAGTAATAGGAATATGCTATAAAAGGAAGAAAGTGAAGCAAATTTGGGGTCAGCCGTGCAATTGTCTATTACCCCACTTGTTTGCCTTTGTTGACTCCTTATTGAATCCAAAAACTAAGAAAGCAATCCGTGCAGCCCTTCCCATTGTTCCACTTGCTTTTATTTCTAGTTAAGGGAATTCCAACAAAGCCACAACCGTACCCACCTTTAACCATCATTTTCACCAAAGGAAATCACTCCAAGCTTTAGACAAGCTCACGTGAAGTAAGGAAAAAGGAACCAAGCTTGTTCATTTTCAGCCAACACTTGAGGTAAGGGGGAGTTTTGTTAAATAAAATTTAAATATTTGCTTACCTCTAATTAATTTTTCGTTAAAGCTTAATAATTTCTGGAGTTAAGAATTAAGTAAAGAAATGGAAAAGGAAGAGAAAAATCAATTAATTATGAGGAAGGGAGAAACTTAATCATTAAATTAAACTCTTAGTTCTATTTGTTCAAATAATATTGCTTAGGCAATTGATTAGAATAGTTTATTTAATAGTTTATTTTTACATATTAGAATTTAAGCTAAGTTAAAGGAATTTTAAAAGTAGTTATAGCTATATATGTATGGCTGTTATATATATGATGGTAGTGCTGTATGTATTTAGCTGTTGTATATTGATTGTATGTATTAAAATTTAATTAGAATATTTGCTGTAGGATGTTGACTTAATTAATTAGAATCGTATGCTGTTAACAAAATTAAATAA
Organism: Glycine latifolia; assembly: GCA_013407115.1. NCBI lineage: Eukaryota > Viridiplantae > Streptophyta > Magnoliopsida > Fabales > Fabaceae > Glycine > Glycine latifolia. The sequence goes on from CM023954.1 coordinate 22,057,547, forward strand.
ATCTGTTACGCTGTCTGTATGCTGTTGTGAAATGAATCTGTACGCTGTTAAATAAGTTGTGAGTTATATAGTTGCTATGAATTAAAGCTGGATGTGGTTAAATGAATCTGTATGCTGTTTTTACATAAATCTGTATGCTGTTGTATGAATCTGTATGCCGTTAAATAAGCTGTAAACTAATTAACGAAAATTAAATAAAGCGGTATGGATGCTGTTGCTGTAATCAAATTATTATATAACCCTTGTGGATGAAAGCTGTATTCTATAATGTATGTGGCTGTAATATATATTAATTCTAAGTAAAACAGCATATTCACGTAGGAATCTGTTGAACATCCATTTAAGAAATGTTATTTTATGTGACTTGGAAAATATTTTCTAAGTAGTGAAGAAAACAAATACAAAACCTATATGAGAGGTTAAACAATTCCTGATGATGAGACAAAAATTAAGAAGTAAAATTATATGATGATGTTGATTTGAAAATTTTGTGATGATGCTTGAGTGGAGAATTTGAGATGAAAGTGATGAGAAAAATAATTAAAAGATGAAAAATGAATCATTCATGCATTTTCATGTGCACTTACCCGGTGGGGTAGAATTTGGGACGATGAGACGATCCTCGTAAAGAGGTGTTTGTCAGATAACTAAACTGAGTTCCATACGTGTTTTTAACTTGGGGGTAGTTGAGACAGTGGGGAACCACGCCACCATGATGATCACATGGATGGGAGTGAGACTCCTACGCGACACTGGGCTACCCTGACGGGATGGATAGGTTCGTTCCACTGAGATGAGGGTGGGGTTATCTGACAGTGGCCACAATTTTTGAGAAGTTAAGCTGAGATCTCAGTCATGCATCATATAATAAGATGAACATGCATTTTCATTTCATGACAATTATGTGTGTAAAAATGACTTATTTACATTTCGTATAATTGTTTATGTATATTTACTATTTGTTCCGTCGGTAATTAAATTTGATTTATGATTTGGTCTGCTGATATTTAAATTTTATTTATCAAGACTGACCCTGTGTTGTGTCGTGTGGTTGACACCTGTGATGACCTCAAATTATTTGGGCGAGCAGGAAATCAGTGATAAGGATGCCGTACGAGAAGAATGAAGATTGTGTGCTGTTTGTCTGCTTTTGGATTATCTGTACTTGTGATGTATCATGGACTGTTTATATATGGAATTCCGGCTATGTAATAAGGAATGGACTGTATGGTATGTGTGTGAAAGTCATGCATTACAAAATAACGCGTAAACCGTTATAATTTCTAAATTCGTTCTTAAATCGACGAAATTTTTCATTTGACCCTTTATTTTTAAATTCGTTTTAAAATCAATCAAATTTTGTTGGAACTTTTATCCTTTTGATTTTCGAAAATTTTTAGCAAATAAAAACAAATATGTAATAAAAAGCGAAGTATATGAGGTCGTTTCAAAAAGGATGCTCTTGAAGAGGCTATGCTTTAGTCTGTCATTAAAGCATCTTTAGGAGAACAAGAGGATGATATACTTAAGATAGATCCTAGTGCAAATTGTGTTTATCCAAAACCAGTGTTTGCTGATGATTACCAACTAGTTGAAGCAGCATAATCTGAAGAAATGGATGTAGCTAGACTTATATAAATGGAACAAGAATATGGAGCTACAGAGCCTGTATCCATGGAAAACATGGTTGCTCATCTAGAGCAAAGGAAGATCATGATGGTATCTGAGAAGCTTATTAGTCTGAATGATATCTTTGCTAGACTTCATAGATGTTTGATGATGAGAGATCATCAATAAGCCACTAAATTGCTTATTCCTTCAAGACCCTTGTCTCTACCTCCACAGGTTGCACATGATAAACCTGTTGTTAATGTTAGATTCTATCCTGGCTTTAGAGGCCATAGAGTTGTGGAGTGGAAGACTTGCAATAGAGCATGGAAGGAGAAGGTGATATTAGGTCTCACATTCTTCATCCAGAGTGCAACTAGTGAAGCTTGACAAGCTTAATCTTACAAAGCTCTGGAAGGAAGGTTTTCTAGGTATTGATCCTTTCAACTATCCATCTTGGGATACTTTTCCCAAGGAGGAAGAATATGCACTTGGAGTGTATGAAGAAAGGGAACTAGTGCTCAAATACTTTCGTATCAAACACACTTTTTCTCCTAACCCAAACACTCTGATCTTTCAGCATATGTCAACTGCAAGTAAGGTCTATCCCCCTGGTGTTACCATTTGGAGAAGCAGGAAAGCAAAATCGTTTGAAATGCCCTTCTCCACTCCATTAGACCTCCAAAAGCTCCTTGATCTAATGTATATGATGAATTTAGTTCTTCCTTGGGACAAAACCAAGATTGAAGAAACTTTTCAGTCGAGGGACATCACTTTGGAGGATCCTAAATATAGTCCAAGGTTTTTAGAATGGGAGAAAATTGACTATGGACTTGACCTAAGAATGAAGGTCTCTTCACCCATTCCAATATAAAGGATTAATCAATCAAATAATAGATAATAAATGGGTTAGTTTGAAAATAAATGAATTACTTGTTGTAGAATATTATTCTCATTAGACTTAAAGCTAACTAAAATAACACAAGTTTTTACATCAGGATTTTTCACCATTCATATATCATAGACATGGATATGGTAAAATTGTCATTCCTTGCCCAACTTTTTCAACTATTTTTTTGGTATTACTGAAACATTATGAATAGAGAGTCCATATAAAAAAATTTCAAATAATAGTATGCATTGTGATGAGTAAAATTGATGAATTTGGTAAAGATTCAGAGAGAAATAGGGATTTGAACCCTCAATAAACAAAAAGTCTACATAGTAATTCCAATACTGGGCCTTGAACCACTCAACCATCTATCCTACATAATGATGTCCAGAAACTAGGTGAATGGTGAATCATTCATATTTTTTATAAATGCATAAAACCTATTCAAATTATAAAAATAGAAATAAAAGTTATAAAAAAAACTCCTCTAAGGTCTTTGGCTAAACAAATTTGATTCAATTCTATTTTTACGTTATTTCACATTATTCAACTTACAAAGAAGAGATTTGAGGGAGACAAACTTCTTTAAGAAGATCGGGGAGGTTTTCTACACACTTACCTTTTATGCTTGGAACTCAATTTTCATGTTGGACACCTCCAACAAACGTTTTCAAATGGTAGTAGATAAACCCGTGTTTCACCAAAAGGCTATCAGCTACAAAGGGAAAGAGCAAGAAGAAGATGAAGCTAATGAAGAAGCTTATGCCTTAGAAGAAAGATTTTAGCTTTTCACATGCCAAGGAAAATTGTAATTTGATAAAGTGTATGAGAGGCAAATCTTTTGATCCTTGCATTGCATGAACATGATCATTAACATGCATACATGATTTCAGCAAAGCATTAAAGCTATTCATGGTTTTAAAAGAAACTAATTTCTCATGGTTAAGTTTTTGGAAAAATGAAATCTCACTGCTTTAATCGATTACACAACATTTTAATCGATTACAGGCTCTGTTTTAAATCTGGAAAAGCCATGAAGAACATATTAATCGATTACAAGCTTCTTGTAATTGATTACATAGTACAAAATGAAAAGCATGTCTCACTGTCTTAATCGATTACCATGATATCGTAATTGATTACTTAAGTTCATTGTTAAATATGCATGACTACTTTAATTGATTACCACAATCCATAATCGATTACACAAGCTTGTTTTCAAAACTGAACTTGACTTCTTTAATCGATTATGACTCAGATTAATCGATTATTTTGCTCGTTACAGTTCCCAGGTTGTGCTAAGAACATTTTAATCGATTATTTGGTAATTTAATTGAGTACATAAGATAATTTAATCGATTACTTGGCACTTTAATTGATTACATTCTATTATATACATTTTTTTATAAATAGATTGAAGGCTTGCCTGACCTTACAACTTAAATACTTTGATATTTCTGAGCATATACAAGCCTTCTCAAAGTTAGAAAGGATTTTCTAAGTAAACAAAGCTCTTGTCCCACTTTTAATCTTCATGGTGTATTGAAAGATTTCTTGGGCAAGATTTTCAAAGAAGTTTTGGAGAGAATGTTTTGAAATTGATTTCTGCATTTCAACTATGATTGGTAGACCATATGCATTCATATTCATTGGATCATCAGGTTGTCTCTCTCCATTATCTCTTATTGTAATTTCATTTTTGTATTTTTGGTAGTATGAAACTATTGTAAAGGGTTCTTAAGCTTTTTCTAGAGTGGGTTTCTCTAGAGGGAAGAATAGAGAAGGGTTCTCTATGTCTTGATCATTAGGAATCTAATAGGGTTTTATATTTCTATTCTTTGTCTAAGGTTGATAAAGAGTGGTTGTTGTAAAGCTTGTAAGAACTGAAATTTTTAATACTGAAACTCTAATCTAGTGTTGATTAGAAGAACTGGGTGTAGCTTCTCTTGAGAACTGAACCAGTATAAATTCTTGTGTTGGTTTTCTACTCCTTAAACACTTCTTCTTATCTTGATCATTAATTCTTTGTATTATTTTCATTACTTAACAAGTTCTATTTTCGAAGAAATTATTTTGGGCTGAGTGGTTTGATTGATTTGAAGCATTCTTGGTTTAACAGTGATTAAGATCCTATAACTCTGATTTTCTAAATAATTTTAAAAAGACCAAGTTTAAACCAATTCACCCCCCTCTTGGTTATTGTGGGTATTCCTATTGTTTTTTATGGACAAGGGTGTTTGGTCACTGTTAGAGTGGTATAGTGCATATAATATAATAGTCCTCCCACATCGTCTATATGATAGATTAGTTTTTGTACTTATTGATATAAATATATTCCATGTGTGCTCAATATATATACACATAATTATCCAATCTCAAGTTGGTATCAGAGCCTAGTTGAGGGATAACGAGGGACCGTGCTTCACCGTGGACCGAGTGTCTCAGTGGACCCCTTTGCTTGTTCTCCATTTGTTTCTGCCACCATCACCAGAAATACTGTTCAAGTACCAAAGTTACTGTTCACTCCACCGAAAACACTGTTCACGTCGTCACTGAGCCACTGTTCACGTCACTGGATTTATTGTTCACATCACCCAAAATATTGTTCACATCGCCCAAAATATTGTTCACATCACCGAAAATATTGTTCACATACCGGAGATATTGTTCGTGCTGCCAGAAACCCTATTCATGATGTCAGAAACACTATTCATGATGCTGGAAACACTGTCCATGATGCCAGAATGACTATTCACGCTGCTGGAAACACTATTATCTGTTTGTTCCTACCACCATCACCGGATATACTGTTCACGTCATCAGAGTCACTGTTCACTCTGCCGGGAAACATTGTTCACCCCATGTCTTTGTCCCAGATGTAGTGGCCTTTGTCTTTGTCCCAGATGCACTGGCCTATGTCTTTATCCCAGTTGTACTGGCCTATGTCTTTGTCCCAATTGCACTGGCGCTTGTCGTTGTCTTAGTTGCACTGGCCCTTGTCTTTGTCCTAGTTACACTAGCTCTTGTCTTTGTCCTATTTGCACTAGCCCATGTCTTTGTCCCAGTTGCACTGGCCCTTGTCTTTATCCCAGTTGCATTGGTCATTGTCTTTGTCCCAGTTGCATTGGCCCATGTCTTTGTCCCAGTTGCATTGGCCCTTTGTTTATGTCTCAAATGCACTAACCCTTGTCTTTGTCCTAGATATACTGGCCCTATTTATGTCCCAAATAATTTATAAATAAATCACTATCAAATATTTGTCTTAGAGGTCCTCAGGTTGAATTTATTTGTAACAAGCTAAGTGCTCACAATATATATGCACTAGCTTGAGGGGGAGCATTAGTGTAGTACAGTGCATATAATATAATAGTCCCACATTGTCTATATGATAGGTTAGTTTATGTACTTATTGATATAAATATATTCCATGTGTGCTCAATATATATACACACAATTATCCTCAAGTGTCACATTTTCTCATTCGTTATGCATTTTCCCCATTCTAGATTCACTTTCACTCAAAATGTGCAACCTATTATTTATGAAGTAGATTCTAATGTTAAAGTTGGAGTTGATCCTGATGCCATGGCTGTTGTGGTCTATGACTCTCCACCTTTGAAAGAATATGCCAGATTGATTGAGGCTGAGCTTCTAAGGACGCATGAAGCACTTGCAAAAGCTCTTGAAGATTGGAGTTATGTTGAGAAGAAAGCTATGAAGTGGCATCTGATTGGTGATTTCTTTCATAAGAAAGCCACTGGTTATGAATCCCCTTGATCTACCTTCCCTCCTAGAAGTCCTATTCATTTGTCCTTCAATACTAATGACTCTAGTAATGAGTTTTTGTGGAAGCTTGATGTGGAAGCTTCCAAACTACAGGGGAAGAAGAAGTAAAAGATGAAGAAGAATGCATCAGCTAAGGGGGAGCCAAGTCTGACAAAAACATATATAAGGGGAGATATTTGTGTACTAAAAAACACATCTTAATGTAAAAATTCTTTATGAATAAAATGAGATATTTTCTAAAATTTGACTAACTTTATCTCAAAGTCTTATATGATGCTATGTGTTTCTGTTGTTATATTTTCTTTTTCACTTGATAAGACTAAAACTGCTCTTAACTGATATATCTCATAAGTCTACCTTCAACCTTTAAATTTGTAGTTGTTTGGCATCATCAAAAAGGGGGAGATTGTTAAGTCAAAAGACATTTATGTCTTAAGATTCCTAATTATTTTGATTAGATACAATAAATACAAATATTAAAGTTGCATCTTATGCTATTAGAACATGCTTTGTGAGTTTGCATTTGAAGTATTAGAGGATAGTGAGCTAAAGCCATGATTTGATACAACATTTAAGATATGACATTTAAGACTTTAGTTAATACTCTGTGTTTGAGATTTGTTTTGCAAGGATATTCTCCTAAGATTTGTTGAATCTTGTGAAGAAAAATAAAGTTCAAGATTTGAAAGTTATCAATGTTCATCAAAAGACACGCTCTACGATGCAGACCTATTCTAACTCAAAAAGAAGTGATTTCCTACTGAAGTGTTCAACATGATAGCCACGAAGAGTGTTTTTCAGCATGAAGAAGTATGTGCATTAAATATAAGCATTAAATAATCCAACGATCATATTCTTCATATGCAAGCTAAAGTGAAGAAATCTATCTGTTTAGAGACAATGGACACATGTTGAAGAAGGCCTATAAATACCAGAAACTTTGAAGAAATGAAGCACTAACCTAATGCTCATATTCAAAATTATTTCTACAAAAAAACCCTGTAAATTCTTGTAAAGTTTAAAAAGTTCTTAAAAATTCGTGAACATCTTGAGAAAAAAGACTAAGTGTCGAGATTATATATCCTTCTGTAATATGATTGCGAGTTAGTCATTGTGCAATTAAACAAAAAATCCACATTGATTTTTATAGAGCCAAAATTTGCTTGGTAGGACAAAGAATACAGGGCTATATCAGGCTTGGGGTAAAGCTTGAGTTGTAGAGTCATACGTGGTAGTGACTAATACTTGTAACTTGTTAGGGAAACTTGATGGTTTCCCATGAACTGGACATAGTCTCAGTGGTAGAGACGAACCAGTATAAATCTTTGTGTCGTATGTGCTTTCTTTATCATTTCTCTTTAAATTGACCTAGGGTTTGAATTTAATTTTTTTTTAGAAAAAATTGTGTGTTTTGGAAAATATATTTTCATTGTTTGGAAGTTTTTTTCTTGTCAAAATCTATTATTTGTCTTACAAAGTTTCTCTTTAGACAATAACTATGTTTTATTCGATGGATTCCACGACAGTTAAAATCCATCATAGAAGGCCCTAAATAACCATCATGGAATCCCGTATTTGTAGTATTGCACAATTCCATTCATGTTGTAAAAATCACCTTACAATTGAATTTGATTCCATTATGCTCCAAATTCACCCCAAAACGGAATCACGACTCTGTTGTGTCACAATTTATGTAACATAATAGAATCACGTTTTTGTTGTAAGGATATTTTTACAACATAACGAAATCATGATTTTGTTTTGTTACGAAAATTGCAACACAATGAAATCTTGGTTGCAAATTATGCAGCAAACATTTTTTTAAAATAACATGTGTTTTTTCTCCTTTTTTGTAGGTAAATGGATTGGAATACTTTTACATATGATGAGGTTACAATGCCAGCCAGATAGGAAAGTATGGTTGATGGAAGCCAGGGTTTCTTTTACCAACTCGACCTTTTATATGGAGCCAAAGCTAATAATATTGGTTTAAGGAATGATAATGATATGAAAATGTGGTTGGTGATGATAGTGATATGCAGCTGCAACCTAACTATCATGACTTTTCTAGTTATTTTATAACTGACGAGGTATATTTCATGACTTTTATATGTTTGTATTTTGTGAAGCTTGAGTTTTGTTATTGAATAATTTTTTTTATTCTTTTAGGTTTTTTAAGATCATGATGATTTGTTAAATTGGGTTCAACGTGTGGGAAAGAAACACGGTTTGTAGTTGTTATTCAAAAGTCAGAAGTAAGTAAAAAAAATATGTTGTATTGGGTTACGAAAAGGGGAAAAAGAAGCAAAAAAAATACAAAGACAAGTTAGTACACAAGAGTATTGAAACCATAAAATATGGGTGTCCTTTTAAATTATAAAGGAGGTTTGTGAGAACCATAAGGTGGAAAATTATTGTAGAATGTGATTTTCATAAACCATAAAATGATGGAAGCACCACTTGTCATTCATATGTTTGCCATTTAAGCAGTGAAGAAAAAATTGTGGTTAACTAATTGACCAAAAATATGGTCAAGCCTGGTCAAATTTTGTTGACAATCAAAGATCAAGATCAGAAAAATGTCAACAGCATCAAAACCATATACAATGAACGTCATAAATATTGTTGT
>CM023954.1:22066471-22086141 GCA_013407115.1 Glycine latifolia
GACCAAAGGGGTCCAAGAAAGAAAATACAACATCTCATGAAGTGGGTAGAACGCAATGAATATGCTTATTGGTTTAGATAGCTAGACAATGAAGATGTCGTTAGAGATTTATTGTGGGTACATCCAAATTCCATCAAACTCTTGAATCATTTCCAATAGTGTTGATTTATGATACAACTTATAAGACAAACAAATATTGTCTTCTACTATTGGATATTGTTGGTATGACTTTAAAAAACATGACTTTTGTTTGAAGAGAATAAATAATTTTGAGACCAAAGGGGTCCAAGAAAGAAAATACAACATCTCATGAAGTGGGTAGAACGCAATGAATATGCTTATTGGTTTAGATAGCTAGACAATGAAGATGTCGTTAGAGATTTATTGTGGGTACATCCAAATTCCATCAAACTCTTGAATCATTTCCAATAGTGTTGATTTATGATACAACTTATAAGACAAACAAATATTGTCTTCTACTATTGGATATTGTTGGTATGACTTTAAAAAACATGACTTTCGTTTGAAGAGAATAAATAATTTTGAATGGGCTTTAAGTAAAGTGAAAAGATTGTTTGTGAAAGATGATTTGTTGGCTCAGGTTATAGTCATTGATAGGGATCCTGCTTTGATGAATGCATTGGAGACTTTGTTTCCTTCTTCAACCTACTTGTTATGTCTATTTCACATTACAAAGAATGTCAACACAAGATGAGAAATCCACATGGATAAGGCTAAAGAGTGGCAAAATGTCATGGATGCTTGGGAACTATTGTTACAATTTTTGGATGAAGAATCGTATAATGAACGCTTGAAAAGCTTTACAAATCAGTGCGCACATATTAAAGTATTTGTTGACTATGTACTAAATACATTACAAGCATAGGCTGATCAGGTCATGCATCTTGGAAGCACAACAACAAATAGGTACATAAATTTGTTGAATTGGTTAATTACTTTAATATTGAAAAAAAATTGACATTACATTTTTTGCATAATAGGATTGAAGGTGAACATGTAAGATTGAAGAGGTTGATTCATTATAGCATGGGAGATTTGTGTAGTTGTTGAGATCCAATGAATAACATGCTTATATTGCAGCACACAATGATTAAGACTTCATTTTTGAAAAAAATATAAATATGGTTGAGCACAGGTTTAATATCCCAGTATATAAGAAGATATGTGGCTTTGTATCAAGAAAAGCATAAGACATCGTTTTCCATGAGTTGAAACAAGTTGACAACGTATGTATTAACAATTATGCTTGTGGCTGCATACTTAAAGTTTCTCATGGTTTACCTTGTGTCTATGAACTCGCTAGATTTATTAATATCTATGGCTCCATTCCTCTAAAGTCCATTCATGTACATTGGAAGATGTTATCCAATCGTAATTCAGATGAAGCGGGTGACTCTTCAGGGGACTTAACCCTGACACATGAGGTTGATGCATTATTTAAGAGATTTTCACAACTAAATGTGTGCAGTAAGATCACCCTAGAGACTAAAGTTCTTGAACTTGCATTTCTGGATACCATTTTGATGTATCCCCCTCTAATGAAGATAAAACAAAGGGTGCACCAAAGTCTATGAAATCTACAAAACGTGAACCTTCAACGTGGAAGTATGTCGATGAAATGAACACATTGGTTGGCAATTTGGGAACTCCAAGTGTGGCTCGCAAGGTTGGCTATAACAAGAAGAAAATAATGGATAATTATATGGATGAATTGCTAGATGAGTTAAAATAATACATTTTGAAGACTCTTGATGTCATACTAGATGGAAATTGTTATTACAGTGCAATTGCAACTTTTCTAGGCTAGGGTGAGAAGTCTTGGTCTCTTGTTCACCAAGATTTGGTATGGGAACCTCAAACATGACACTCTCTCTATGTTCAATTATTTGGCTCAAAAGAAAGACTATTAGAATTAATAACTTATTTGTATGTTGAAAGTGGTCAAGTACCCTCTGCGAAGTGGATGACCATTCCCGACAAGGATTGTGTCATTACTAGTTGGTATAATGTTGTATTGGTTCAGTTATCTAGACTGTAAAGTTGGACCATCTTTCAAGTTAGGAGTCCCGCACCAGTTGTGTCCCGTCTTATTGCAATTGGATTTGTATGGAAATCACTTTGTGCAGATATACATTATCCACTAAAGATACCACTTAGTTTTAGTTTTGTAAGCATATATTGATTTATTTACTAACTCCGTCTTTTTTATGATAATATAGCTTTTTTTAAAGGATAGTTATCTATTGCCTCCTATTGTACTACAATGAAGAAAATACTAGACATTGAAGCTCGTTCATGGAAAAGGCCTTATATTCAAAGCATGGAAGCTTTCAACTCAATACAATTTCATTCAGCTAGAGGATATCAATATATAGTAGACATTTCTATGGATTCAAATAATTTTAAACGTTTGATGTGTATTCAATTAATTTTATGCATATTATAACGCAACAATTACGCAAAACTATGATTTTTTAACACCTAAGTTATTTCAATTTGTCAAACCTATATGCCAAACAATGGAAAAAATGACTCCATTGTACACTATTAAACAAAATCAAACTTCCATTGTATTATTATGTGCATAAGAAACAAAAATCTGTACAATGGAAGTATGATTTCATTGTACACTATGCGACGAAATCAAACTTTCGTTGTACACTGTGCAATGAAATCAAAATTTTGTTGTACTATAAGCATAAGAAAAATTAACTTTACAATAGAAGTACAATTCTGCTATATAGTGTGCAACAATATAATACTTCCATTGTACATTCTTTATTAACCCTTGCTTGCACAACAAAATCGAGATTCCATTGTGCACATTTTTTCTCAAACCCAGTAAGTACAATTCGTTGTACACTTTCATAGTACTTTCTTTATTGACCCCTGTTTGCACAACGAAATCATGATTTCGTTGTGCATTTTTTCTAAAACTCAATTACATAATGAAATTATAATTCTATTACACTAGTTGGGGTGTGAAAAAATGTACAACAGAATCGAACTTCCATTGCACAATGTTTTTTGAACCCCGCTAGTGCAACAGAAGTGTGTTTTCGTTGTGCATTGTGGGGAAGGGTACTTTTTGAAATTTTGAATGCTGATAGGGGCCAATAGCAAATGTGTTGGGACCAATAGCAAAGTTGTTTGTAGAGGAAGGAAATGATATCAACTCAACCCAAGTCAACAATGCAACCAATGTGCCTAGGACTAAGAGAACTTAAAAGCTAGACCACTTGAATGACTTTGTCTAGAATGCACATGAGTGTTGTTGAGGGAAGGATACCATTAGTTCTCTTAGTTTCAGCCACACTAGTTGGTTATAATTGTCATTTCTGTTTATTCCATTTTTTAGATTCTTATTTTTCATTACCTACAATTGCAAAGAACCAATGATTGGTGAATGTACTTAGTGTAAGCGCAAATATCACAAGAAGGGGGTTGAATTATGATTTTAGATATTTTTCAAAGCCTTTTCAATGAAAACAAAGTTATTGTCTGAAGAAAAACTTTGTAAGACAAATAACAGATTTTGACAAAAAAAAAACACTTCCAAACAATGAAAACATATTTTCCAAAACACACACAATTTTCAAAAACAAAATTAAATTCAAACCCTAGGTCAGTTTTAAGCAAAATGATAAAGAATGCACATAAGATACAAAGATTTATACTGGTTCATCTCTACCATGAGACTACGTTCAGTTCTTGGGAAACCACCAAGTTTTCTTAACTTTAACAATTTACAAGTATTAGTAACTACCACATATAGCTCTACAACTCAAGCTCTACCCCACACTTGATACAACCCACTATTCTTTGTCCTAATATTCTTTTGAATCACAACCACAAACCGTGTTCCTTTCCCACACGTCGAACCCAATTTAACAAATCATCATGCTCTTGAAAAACCTAAAAGAATAAAAAAAATTATTTAGTAACACAACTCAAGCTTCACAAAATACAGACATATATAAGTCATGAAATATACCTCGTCAGTCATGAAATAACAAGAAAAGTCATGATAGTTAGGTCGCAGCTTCATATCACTATCATCACTAACCACATTTTCATCATTATCATTCCTTAAACTAGTATTATTAGCTTTGGCTTCATATAAAAGGTCGGGTTGGTAAAAGAAACCCTGGCTTCCATCAGCCATACTTTCCTATCTAGTTGGCATTGTAACCTCATCAGATGTAAAAGTATTCAAATCCATTTACCTATAAAGCAAGAGAAAAAACACATGTTATTTAAAAAAAATGTTTGTTGCATAATTTGCAACCAAGATTCTGTTGTGTTGCAATTTTCGTAACAAAACAAAATCATGATTTCGTTATGTTGTAAAAATATCCTTACAACAGAAACGTGATTCTATTATTTACATAAATTGTAACACAACAGAGTCGTGATTCCATTTTGGGGTGAATTTGGAACACAACAGAATCACGATTCAGTTGTAAGGCAATTTTTAGAACATCAATGGAATTGTGCAATACTACAAATATAGGATTCCATGATGGTTATTTAGGGCCTTCTATGATGATTTTAACCATCGTGGAATCCATCATCGTAGAAATTAACCTCTTTCCACAACGGTTTTAAAATGGATGTGGAATTTGTTGTGTTTTTACAATAAAAGCCTTATTTACGTCTACTTTTACATTGATTTTCCTAAAAATCGTCATAGAAAATGCCATTTTAACATTGGTTTTTCTAAAGATCGTCATAGAAAATGCAACTTCAACATCGATTTTCCGAAAAACCAATAGAGAAAGTCCCTCTTTAACAACGATTTTAAGGAAAATCAAAGTTAAAATTGCATTTTCTATGATGGTTTTTAGGAATCGATGTAGTTTAGATTTTTTTTTAATATTCATTTTGTTTTACAGTAAACCAACTTTTAATTTAATAAAAAAATAGACACAGACAACCCAGACTAAAACAAATATAGAAAATAGACCTAATTTCTTGGACATGCATGTCTTTTTAGGAGATTCATTTTCAGCAAGATTGCACTGCCATTGTCCAAGCTTCACCAAAAGGACGTAAACTTTATGATTGAAGCCTTGTGTAACACCCTGAAATTTTATAACTAGAAAGATATTTTTGTTGATTAAATTGTTTAATATAAATCTTGAAATCTGTTAAAGTGTTTTGCATGGGTGTTTGTACGTAAAAAGTGAAAGTCAAATTGTGGCTAAGATAAGCTATCCGTACACGCATAGTAAAAATAGTGGTGGCTATGGAGGCTGTTCGGTCACGCAAGTGGGCAACTATGGTAGCTAAGATAGCTGGCTAATTCAAATTGTTGGCAACTTGCCTCAATGCTTCGTCTATAAATAGCAGTGCATGAAGCGGAAGCACGATTCACTCTCACTTCTGTGCGTGTTTCTCTTCTTTTCTCTCTCTAAACTCTTTGCACCAGAAATCTCTCTTCTTCCACCTTCTGTACCACTAAAAATCTTGAGAAACCACTGTAGCAGCGACGAAAAATCCTCTCCGTTAAGAAGAATTCGTGAACGAAGCTTAAACTTTTTGGTTGCTGTGAGAACGAGTGTTCAAACAAAACACACGTTAGATCGAAAGAAAAAAAATCCCTGTTGAGATAAGGGGAGTTTATTATGTTAATAATGATTTTTGATATCATAGTTGGGGTTAAAATGTGTATATGTTGTTTAATATGTTGTGTAAGATATATTGATGGTGTCTATAAATGGTGTGAGGCAGACGACTACCGGGTTGGGTAAGTTGGGTGGAGTATGTTATATGTATATATATATTAAAACACTGTTGTGAGGCTGCCGGGAAGGATTGGCCGAGTTGCATGTGGCAAACCTTTGTGACGTCGGCTACCGGGAAGGGTTGGCCGAGTTGCATGTATCAAACCTTTGTTTGTAATGTCGCTACTGGGATGGGTAGGTCGAGTTATATATCCCTTGTGTTGTGATGTCGGCTACCAAGATAGGTAGGCCGAGTTATATATCCCTGGTAATGTGATGTCGGCTACCGGGATGGGTAGGCCGAGTTATATATCCCTTGTGTTGTGATGTCAGCTACCAGGATGGGTAGGCCGAGTTATATATCCCTTGTGATGTGATGTCGGCTATCAGGATGGGAATGCCGAGTTGTACGGTTTAAGTAGCATGCATGTATGCATGTAGGACGTAACTTAGTCTTTGTATACCGCGTTTCTTACCAAGAGTTGTTCCCTTAAAGCTATTAGAGCTCGTATCTTCTTGGGAATAGAGCCACCAGGTTACTTACTCGGCAGAGCCCATGCCTTTTCTTTAAAAAGCTACCGGGTTCCTACTCGGTAGAGCTCATACCTTTCTTTAAAGAATTACCGGGCTTCCTTACCGGACAACCTTGTGCCCTTGTCCGACCTTGTTCAGGATTATTACGTCAATTGTTATGGCTAAGTGCCAATCCGGATACCTAATATTGCACACCTATTCACTTGTTTGTAGTGTTTATGAATGACGTTGAGATTGGCCATTGTATTGGCTTGAATCATTAAATGCATTAATATCATGGGGGTATATGGCATTATCCTAACCGGGATGAGTTAATCCCGGACAGGGCCATACATTGATAGTGCCCATGGTAATCTAAATGCGTTTGGATATACATAAATACCCACGGAGGTGTATGACATTATCCTAGCCAGGACGAGTTGATCCTGGGGCTGGGTCATACATTGATGGAGTCGTGGGGATATTTTATGTATTGACGTGAGATGCCGAGACCGGGTGGTTAACCTTGCAAGGACCACGGTCAGTGCATCAGTGTACCCGAGAATGGGTCAGTATATATGTATATGAGGGCGTATGACGTTATTCTACCAGGGTCGAGTTGAGCACGGGTCTGGGTCATACATTGATAGAGCCCCATGTGCACGACAGAGTAACCTTGATGAGCTTCTGCATCATTTTCCTGAGAGAGGCTATTTCCATGAGGATGGTACCACATTGCATTGACTAAGAGATAAGTCTGGAACATGCATCATGACTAGTCATTTTAAGATGAAATGTGAAATGTGTTTGGACGAGTTGTATATGGTTGAATGCGTGATAAAATACTTGAATATTATTGTGATTTTACAATGTTCGAGTTGTCTTTTTTATAATTGATGATATTTATTTAATGATTATTTTACATGATGGACTCACATTTGCTTTGTTGTACCTTGTGGATTGGTACCTGTGATGATCACGAACCATGTTTGTGTGAGCAGATGGACAGCAGTAGGAGACTGGGAAGAAAACCTATGTTGGTTGGAGCCGCCAAGTAGCCAGGATGTAGATGGGCTAGATCCCGGGCAAGGGTTGTATTTTTGCCAGTTACACCCCTTGTTCTAATGACTACACCCCGACATTTTGCTAGTTACACGCCATCATTTAAATCCTTGTTTCTTTTGAGAATTTTGTACAGTTCAGACTTGGTTATTTATAATTACTACCAACTTATGATTATTAATATACAAGTATTATGATGTATTGCACCTTTGTGTATTCGAGTTTGATTTGTGATATTGATTATACTTACGAAAAATTTACAACTATTTTTATAAACAAACTTAAAGGAATTTTCAAATATAAATTACCATTAAAAGCATAATTAAGAGTAGGATACAGTAACAATGAGACGGGTCGTTACACCTTGCAAAGAGACATTTGAGGAATTGAGGAAGAAGCTTACGACCTCTCCCATCATGCAGTCACCAGATTGGGAACTTCCCTTTGAGCACATGTGCGATGCCTTTAATTATGCACTTGGGGCTATGTTGTCACAGAGAGTTGATAAACTATCTCATGTCATTGTTTATGCTTCACGCACTTTAGATGCAGCCCAAGTTAACTACACCACCACTGAGAAGGAGCTTTTGGCTATTATTTTTGCTTTAGATAAATTTAGATCTTATTTGCTTTTCTCCCATATTACTGTCTTTACTGACCATACACCATTGAAGTACCTATTGAAGAAGTCTGATGCTAAACCTAGATTGATTAAGTGGATGCTTCTTCTTCAGGAGTTTGATATTGAGATTAAGGATAGGAGTGGTGCAGAAAACTTGGTTGCTGATCATTTGGGCAGGATTGAGGGACTTGTTGAATCCTTTCCTATTAGGGGTAATTTCCCTATTGTGCATTTGATGCACTTGCATTCATCACATATTACACCTTAGTTTGCTGACATTGTGAATTTCATTATTGCATCTGTTGTTCCACCTCATGCATCTAGGTCTCAAATAGATAAACTTAAGAGTGATGCTAAATATTATGTGTGGGATGATCCTTATTTGTGGAGGTTTGGTAGTGATCAAATGATTCGTAGGTGTGTGTCAGATCATGAGATTAAGTCTACTCTTCTATTTTTTCATGGCACACCTACCAGCGGTCATTTTGGTCCTCAGTGAACCGCTAGGAGAGTATTAGACTGTGGGTTCTATTGGTCCACCATGTTTAGAAATGCTCAAAACTTTACCACCACTTGTGAGCACTGTCAAAAAGCAGGAGGACCATTACACATAGGCATGAGATGCCTCAGCAGCCCATTATTTTCTTTGAGATTTTTTATGTATGGGTTATTGATTTTATGGGCCCATTTCCTATTTCTCATGGTTTTTCATATATTCTGCTTGTTGTTGATTATGTTTCTATATGGGTTAAAACGAAGGCCACCAGAACTAATGATTCTAAAGTTATTGTGGATTTTGTGAAATCCAACATTTTTTGCAAGTTTGGTGTGCCTAAACCCATTATCAATGACCAGGGGAGCCGTGAGCCATTTCTATAACTGGTCATTGACACCCTTGCTTCAGAAGTATGGGGTTGTGCATAGAGTTGGTATAGCTTATCATCCCCAAACTAATGAGTAAGCAGATGTTTTTAACAAAGAGATCAAGCAAGTGTTATAGAAGGTAGTGCAACCCAATAGGAAGGATTAGAGCAGGCTACTTGAAGATGCTTTATGGGCTCACATTTGGGGATGTCTCCCTATAGGGTGGTTTTTGGTAAGGCATGCCACCTTCCGGTAGAGATTGAGCACTGTGCTTATTGAGCGGTGAAGAGTTATAACATTGCATTTGATGAAGCTGGTATGGAAAGAAAGCTTCAATTACAAGAACTTGAATATATCCGCTTAGAAGCCTACAAGAACTCTAAAATTTATAAGGAGAAAGTAAAGAGATTTCATGACTCTAGGATTCTTAGGAAGGAGTTCCATATGTTAGACTCAGGGAAAACTAGAGAGGATCAATGAAGTTGAGGATCTTAGACATTGAAATGTTTAGGCTTTTTACATGTCAATTCAATTGAATGGCATTTGTAATTTGTGTATGTTTAAGTTTATGCCTCCTATGATCCATTGCATAAAACTCATTCATGTTTTTGCATTCATGTTTTCACAAAAGCAAAAGTTTCATAAAAATATTTTCTGAAACACAAGATTTTCATGAGTGCATAAAAAGCTAGGTGTGCTATGTTTCAAGTTTTAGAAAAATATTTTCTCACTGGTTTAATCGATTATCAACGAGTGGCAATCTATTACTTGAGAACTAAGCATTTTAATCACTTATGAGATTATGGTAATTGATTACATAGTTCAAAACCACAGAATGGATTTCCTGTGATAATCGATTACAACATGGTGGTAATCGATTACTTGGCAACTATTTTGAATAAAGCTTTCTGTGATAATCGATTATATTGTTCATAAGTCTTTTCCAGAAAGCCTCAAGAACACTTTAATCGATTACATAAGTGATTTAATTGATTACCGACAATTAAAACAGTTTTCTTTATAAATAGATGTTGCTTGTTTTAACTAAACATAATGAATATTATAACCTTTCTGAATAGAGAAAAGACACTATGAGCTATTTAGTGTTTGACCCACAAATCCTCAAGCTTCAAGAAACCTTGAGAGGATTTCTTTTTTGGGCAACTTTCTAAAGAAGAACATGGAGAGAATGTTCTTAGATACTTTTCATTCAACGTTGATTCAAGATTTGTAATCATTTGCATTCATATGTAGTAGATCATCAGGTTGTTTCTCTCCTTACTACTCTAGTTGTAATTGTTTTTAGAATTTTTGAGTTTTGTAACTAGTGCAATAGTTTTGTTAAAGTTTGTCTAGAATAGGTGTTTCTAGAGGGAAGATTGGAGAATGGTGTTTCTCTAAGTCTTGGTCATAGAGGGTCTAAGAGAGTTAGATGCCTTGTTCTTGATCTAGGTTTGATTGAGAGTGATTGTGTAAACTTGTAAGAAACAGATTGCTAATAGTTAGAACTTAACTAGTTGGTTAGGAAATTGGATGTAAACTTGTTGTTATTCTGCTTTTTACATTCAGAAAATAAAAATTAGAATTTATGCATTTTTTCATGTTTTTCATAGGATTTTTAACTTGTATAAATTGTGAAAAATGTACTAATTTTTGTTGGATTGAAAGGTTTCATGCTTGGTGTGAATCATTGTTGCAATTGTTGAAGTGATAAGTAGGTTTGAGAAATAGAATTTAAGATGGATCATGTGTGATAGAATATGCCTTGTGAGTTTATGGGCCTCTGTGGATGAATCACATTATTTCATTCATGGTCTTTCATGTGTGATTTCACCCTTGTGCTAGATTACTCTATGTTTTGTCTTGCCTCTTTTGACATTCCTTGTTGCACATGCTTTGATTGAGATGATTTAAGAGTTAATTCGATTGAATTGCTTCTAATGATATTGAATGAACTTTCATAACAATATCACTATTTGAGAACTATGATAATTCACATTGCTTGGTTTGGCGAATTGGATTGATATTCTTTAATCTGTTTTACAATACCTTTTATCAATTCTATCAGTTTCTACATTTTTCTTTAATCTCCCTATTGTTTATCACTGAATTGAATTTGAAACCAAATTAATCATATCTATGAGTTGACCTAGGTTATCTTGTGCTACATAAATAGTGTAGTTTTATTTGTTTTCAAGCAATGTGATAATCATTATCATGGACGTATTTATAAGCTGCGGATCTCGCTTAGCAATTATCTCTCTATCTGGAATTGCACTGATCGGGACATGAAAGTCTGTTATTTTACGAATCCGAACGGTCAAACTTTACATAGTTGTGTTATGAATTTACAGTCAAAATTTGAAGGATATCCAACGGTTAACGAGTCCATGATAATAGTTTTACCAAAACAGGTTTTGGGTAAAACTTGAAATCACACATTTCAAACAAAGATCAAACAAACTTCACATAACCTAACATTCACACCAAGCAATTGCACAAGGATAATTTACACAACACTTCAACTAATATAAACTAATCAAATAATCAAATAACACAAGAAATACATCAAACATATATTTTCAGTTATTGAAATTTCAGGGTGTTATAGTCCACATTTGCATACATGGGTTATGATCCTAACTTTTAAATTGGAAAGCATTCCAACGATTAACAAATCGGGAATCATAATTTTACCTAAACATGTTTTGGGTCAAACTCAGAATCACACAATTCCAATGCAGATCAATCAAACTCCATATAACCTAATATCCACATCAAGCAATTGAACAAGGATAACTCACACAACACTTCAACTAATCCAAATTAATCAAGTAATCAAACAATTAATACAAGAAATACATCAAACATACATTTTCAGTTATTAAGATTTCAGGGCGTTACAACTCTCTCACCCTTTTAGAAATTTCGTCCCCAAAATTTACCTGACTCAAACAAGGTTGGATAGGCTTTTTACATATGACATTCTTGTTCCCATGTTGCATCATCTCTTGATGTACCTCCTCAGATCACCTTGACCAACAAAATCTCTTTCCCTCTTAAGTCCTTTGTTAACCTATCCCCGATAACAATGTTTCATATCTCAAGTTTTCCTTTACTTGAACATCATCTAATTTGACCACATGAGAAGGATCATGGATATATTTACGGAGTTGAGACACATGAAAGACATTGTGGAGGTTAGAAAGAGACAGGGGTAATGCAATTTGATATGCCACAAAGCAAACTCTTTTGAGAATTTGAAAGGGACCGATAAAACAAGGTGTGAGTTTTCGGGATTCCAAGGCTCGACCAACCCCAGTCCACGGAGTGACTCTCAAGAATACATGATTACTAACCTCGAATTCTAAGTTTTTCCTCCTTTTATCCTGATAACTCTTCTACCTACTCTTAGCAGACTTTATTCTCTCTTGGATCAACTTGAACTTCTCAGTGGTTTGTTGTACCACTTCAGGTCCTAAAGTGAGATTCTCTCTAGGTTATAGCTAGCACAGGGGTGTCCTACACCTTCTACCATACAAAGCTTCGTGGGGAGTCATGTCAATGGTAGAATGGAAACTATTGTTATAGGTGAACTCTATCAACAGCATAAATCTCTCCCAACTACCCTTTTATTCTAATACACACACCCTCAAAAGGTCCTCCAACGACTGAATGGTTCATTCAACTTGACCATCAATTTGAGGGTGGTAGGATGAACATAGCCTAAGCTTGGTTCCCAATGCTTTGTTTAGACTCTCCCAAAATCTAGAGGTGAATCTAGGGTCTCTATCAGATACTATGCTAGATGACACACCACGTAATCTGACAATCTCACTAATATACAGGGAGGTCAACTTCTCTAAGGAAAACCTGATATTAATAGGGATAAAGTGAGCAAATTTGGTCAATCTCTCAACAATAACCCAGATCGAATCTAAACCTCTCAGGGTTTTAGGTAGTCCTACAATGAAATCCATGGAGATACTGTAACAACCCGCCTCGTCGCTACTGTATCACTAACTCTTAATTACTCTAATAACAGATTTTAATGAAAATCCCTTATAATTGATTATGAAAATGGTAGTAAGTTTTTCACAAATGAATATTCATCACCATGAAGCAAATACGTAGATAAAAGTGCATTTAAACATCGCAATTCCTTCACATGCAAGAACATAATCTAGTTGTGTTTACAAGTGTCCACATCTGAAATGTACAAGTTCTTCAAAAGAAAACAAGAGACTAATCTACGGAAGAGTTGACTATCAAAACACAACTCTTTTCTGAAATCTGATCCATCGTCATCACGACGGATCGACGGCTCCAATCAAAAAGAGATCTTCCTCCAAGTCACCTAATGTTGTCTGTCTGCTCACACGAATGAAGGTTCGCGATCATCATAGGTACCAATCTACACGGTACAAACAAAGAAAATGTGAGTTTATCATGTAAAAACAACAAGTAATAGATAAGAGTAGTTAAAGAAGGCAATCCAAAACATCACAATATCACCACAACACCCAATCCTTTCATCACGCAACAACAACAAGGACAGCCATCCAAATACATTCCACAGTCAACCTATAATGCTTAGAATGATGCATGCTCCTGACTCATCTCTCAGAATGCAATGTGGTACCATCCTGGAAATAGTCCAACACAAGGAGATGATGCAGCAGGATGTCAGGGTCACTCTATCGTGCATAGGCCACTCCCCCCCTGATGATCAGCCATGGGTCTCAGTAAAGGAGTTCCAAACAGTTGTGTCCCCCCAGTACCTCCGTACTCTGAAGCCAATCATCCTATTTCCGTAAAACGAATGAAGTATGTCACATGGACATCATCAATGCATGACCCGACCAGAAAAAAAATCCTTCCTCGCAAGGGTGACCCCCCATGTACATACATACCGCCCCAACATGGGCTCACCAATGCAATGACCGTGGCTAGGAACAAATCCTTCCTCGCATGGGTAACCAACCGATCATTACACCATCCGGTATATGCATAGCACACAACCACAGCATCATCAATGCTATCACCTCATATACCAATCTTCATTATTCCAACATTATCATATACAATCATTACTTACACATCAATCGTAAACACAACGTAAACTAGTGAGCCGAGATGGTTCACTAACCAGGCAGCACTAGCCCGGCAGCTCTAAAGAAAGAAACGAGCTCAATAGCTCTAAAGAGAAGAAACAAGCCTGGGTAAGGAATCCGGTCACTCTAAAGAAGGGAAACGAGTTCAACATCTCTAGAGAGAAGGAACAAGCCCGGGTAAGGAACCCGGTCACTCTAAAGAAGGGAAACGAGTTCAACATCTCTAGAAAGAAGGAACAAACCTGGGTAAAGAACCCAGTAACTCTAAAGAAGGGGAAATGATAGCACTAACCCGGTAGCCTTCACCTCCACAAACACACAATTAAAATGTGTTTTGGGAGTTCACAGCAATAGACATCAACTTCATGGACAGGGGATTCTTACAACATCAATATCTTCACACAAAACACCATCAATCATAACATTCAACATCCAATTCGTTAAAAGACATAGATTTTCTTGAAAATCAGCACACAACAAGGACATCCAGTTATCTTCATAGTTGGACTCCCTGGTCCCTAACTATGGTATCTAAAACTAATTATCAACATAATAAACTCCATTTACCTAACCAGGAGTCCTTCTATTACAGTCTAGCGATGTGATAACATTATCCTTTGAAGCATGAGCTTGTTCAACACAGCGCTCTCAAGGAAGCCTAGAAAATAAAGGCTGGGTCTCCGTTCTCGTTCGAACTTCAAGAAGGGTTTTCAAAGAATTCTGCTCCGGTCACGAGGTTCCTCTTGGCGTAGGGGTTCCGTGGCAAGCTACGGTGGTCCTTGGTGGTTTAGTGGTTGAAGGGAGTGGTTTTAGGGTGTGGAAAGTTAGAGAGAAAAGGGAGAGAAAAGTGCAAAAGAAAAAAGAACACGCTTCCGTTGCGTCACTCTGTTACTTATATATAGATAACTTGACAAGCTCACTTAGCATGTACGTATAGCAACCACAGACCAAACACAGTTGACTTAGCCTAACATTCACCAAACACTCATACCAAGACAAAAGCCTAACAAAGCAACAAATTATGAAGTAAATTAAACAATCAAGCAACATAACACACATCAAACATCTATCTCAGAAACTCAAAATTTTAGGGTGTTACAGATACCGTCCCACTTCCATTAGGGTATCTCTAAGGGTTACAACTTACCTGAGGTTCTCTGATGTTCTATCTTAGCCTTCTGATAGACTAAACATGCATACACAAGCTCAATAACCTCTCTCTTCATGTTTGAACACCAAAACATTGTCTTGAGATCCTGATACATCTTGGTAACACCAGGTTGGATGCTCAAGTTGCTCCTATGTCCTTCCTCCAATATCTTCTTCCTAAGCTCAGGTACATTAGGGACACAGATTCTATCTCGAAGTCTCAGGATTCCATCTGATCCCACATTAAAACTACTATTTCTCCCTGACGCTATGGCTTCTAACTGAGTCCTCAAAAAAGGATCATACTTCTAGCCCTCTCTGATCTCTCTTAGCAACTCACTAGTAACTCATAAAGCTCCCAGTCTTACACTGTTAGAGGTAACCTCACACACAAGGCTAAGGTCCCTAAATTGTTTTAAGAGATCCACTACATTGGCTTTGTCGAGATGATAGCTAAGCTCAAAATCATAGTCCTTGAGAAACTTTAACCATCTCTCCTCTTATGCATGTTCAGCTCTTTCTGACTAAATAAATACTTAAGGCTTTTATGATCACTAAACACTTCAAACTTGAGGCCAAACAGGTAGTGCCTCCACATCTTAAGAGCAAAAACTACAACAGCTAATTCCATGTCATGTGTAGGATAATTCCTCTTATAAGTCTACAGTTGTTTAGAAGCATAGGCCACCACCTGCCTATTCTACATCAACACTCCTTCTAAATCCATCTTTGATGCATCACAATACACCTTGAAGGGTTCTCTTGGGTTAGGCAAAACTAACACGGGCACGGTCATCAACTTTCCCTTAAGGTTTTGGAAACTATGATCACACTGGGCATCCCACACAAAACTTGACCCTTACAAATCAGCAAGGCTAACTTGGAGAAACCTTCTATGAATTTTTGGTAATATCCCACTAAACCCACATATGATGTTTCAAATGAGAAAAGTCTTAAAATGAGATGGGAACAAATAACAATTCAAGATTAGAAAAAAAAATAGATACTTGTGATTAAAAATAAATAAAAATTTGAATTAAAGCCACATGTATCAATAACATCTATAAAAGATTTCAATTATCACATTATTAAATATCTCAATTAACCCATCATCATCACCATTGTGACTCTTGCGTCACTATTGCCACCATGATCGTCGCTACTATTGTCATGATTGTTGTCGTCAGCACTACAATGACCTTTGTTGTCATCATCGTCGATATCGTCACCACCACACTGGTGTAGTGGTGATGGCAACAACAGTGATAGTAAGGATAGTCATAGTGACGATGGCGCGTGGTGGTCATTGGCACAGTGACGGCGGTTGGGGTGGTGGCAGTTGGGACGATGATGGGGGCGATTATGGCGATGGTTGATGACAATCTTGAAGAAGAGTAACATGATAATTAAGATATTTTAGGTTCTGATAATTGAGATCTATTATGGATTTAATTTGATTTTTGTTAGATGAATATTTTAGGTATTTTTTATCTTGATCTGTTAGTTGTCATTAGCTGTTCTCATTTTTCATTTTAAAATTTTTATCATTTGAGACATCCTGTGTGTGTGTGTGTGCATACATGTACTTATTTTTTTAGAAAAAATATATTAGTAAATTATGACTATGGGTGTAGCTTGCTAATGTAGTCATTTTAAAAATAAGTGGATGTACAAATGTATGTAGGATTTGTTAATGTACATTCATTTATTTCTTAAAGGTTGTAATATTTTTTTCATCCATGCAATTTAGTGTTTTTTATTTATTTTGTCCTTGTATTTTTTTTTCGTTTTACACTACTGCAAAAAGCCCTTTTTATGATTGTTATTTATGGTTTTTAAAAATGATTTTTTTACAACCGTCTTTGAAGCTGACGTCGTTGAAAGTCAATACTTTCAACGACGGTTATACAACCGTCTTTGAAATTGACACTTTCTAAAACGGTTTTACCCCAGCGCTGTCTTAAAAGTGGTTTTTTTAAATAAAAAAATCGAGCTTCTAAGGGTTCCTAGGAGAAACCGTCTTAGAAGTTAAAAAAAGTAATAGAGCTTCTAAGACTGTTCCAATGAAAAACCATCTTCAAATCTCCACTTTCTAAGACGGTTTTCACTAAGAAACGTCTTAGAATTATAAATAAATAAAAAAAAAAAAACTAATGGAGCTTCTAAGATAGTTCCCAAGAAAAATCGTCTTAGAATGTATTTTTTTAAAAAGAATTTTAAAAAACATTGAGGACTCTAAGACGATTTTTTGAAAAACATTCTTAGAATGTAGACTTTTTAAGATGGTTTTTCAGATAACAGTCTTAGAATCTATTTAAAAAAAACTTGAGGATTCTAAGATGGTTTTCCCAAAAATCGAAAATAGACTTACTAAGACGATTATTCAGAGAACCATCTTAGAATGTATTTAAAAAAAAAATAAAATGATACATTATCAGCACCATTTCTTGGTTTGCCATTCCTTACACTCCTGCATCATTTCCATATCCATGTTCATGTTCAATTATTTATGTCTAATATTGCAAAAAAGTTGAGAACAAAGTGGACTATGTTTAAATGAATTATTATACACAAAATATTGGCCAAGGATATAAAGTTCAATTCTAAGGCCTGAAAAGTTCCCTTCAATGGTTCTAGGACTGATACATATGTTTACAATATTTGGTTAGATTGACCAGTCAAGTAAGACTTCACAACTAGTTATTAAGTACATAATTAAAGGAAGCAAATTAACAACTAGGAACTTCATTATCAATTGCTTGATAAAATCACAATTTAATAAAGCTAGTGCCAAATCAATATTTTAAAATTCAGTTGCAGGGGCAAATAGTCTTGAATGGTCCCAAACACAACCCAAAGATAACTTGTACTTGCATACGTAAAGGAGAGTTTATCCTCAACTTATATTATAATTTCAGTATCCATCAATTTTTCATTATTTAACCAACTAACTAAGGAAAACTGTAATAGAAAATACAACTTAATGACTTACCGAAGAGCCAAGTTCCAAGTATTGTAGATTAAGATATGTGATTTGTCTATGTCTGAGGGACCAATTGTAATCAACAACTGCAATTTCCATTCCTCGATGCCTAGCATATGTATGGACATATATTAAATCAGTAATAACATAGAGAAGCTACTATTTGCAAAACAATCTACAAACTCCTACTAACATAAATTACCCAAATAAATTTAGCTAATTGAATAAAAATGACAAGTTATGTCATGTATGCAAAGATATAATGAAGAAAACCATTCCCATTGATCAACTATAATAATAGCACTCATCTGAAGCATCGCTTTCATGATTTCATTGGCTTGCATTATGTGATATTTGTTGAAGCTTTATAATGGTAGTGCCACTTTCAGAACCGATGTAGTCACCACCTGATAATTTAAATTAAGCATAATTAACAATAACTGAAAAAATAAATTAATGGTCTAATTAACATAGGTTAGCAGCAACATTGTGACAGCAAGGACCCTGCATTACTAACATATGCATGTGTAGGAGATCATCAAGGACCCTGTGTTACTAACATATGCATGTGTAGGAGATCATCAAGGACCCTGTGTTCATAAAAAAGATCAGAGGTCATATACAGAGAAGCAGAAAGATATATAAGTGTGCTTAAAAATTTAAATTGCTAGCTCCCTCATCCTACTGTTTGCAAGAATATCAGCGGCTCATAATACACTTGCATTGGAACAATAGAAGATACTGTGCAATATTAAAGTTGAATTAACTGAGTAAGAAACATACACACTAATGAGTACTTTGCAATATCAAATCTATGAGTTTTTCTCTCCCCTACCGGATATTTTTTAACATGATATTTTTGTCAAGTAGCAAGGATAATATTAGTTTATGGAACACATGATATTTTGAGAAAAAATTGTAAAATATACTCTATTTACTTACCTTAGTCTAGAGGCAAAGATTTTCATTTTCTAGTTCAATCTCCTAACCAATAATGCATGATATCAAAATTGCTATCCTGAGAAGTTGTATAATCCAGCTTGCTCCTGAAAAGAAGCATTCAATGATTAGTATTAACAACTATTGATAACTCCATTGGTAACTCAGGAGGAATCACAGAAGTAACAATAAGTGAACAACTTAGTATAAGTTTATACTTGCTCCTTGTGGAATCTTCTAGCCTAGTATGCATAAAAATTAACAATTTACCAAGCCATATCGCAAATTACCATTAAGACTAAACCATATCAATGTTCACCAAGCTTTTGTAGGGAAACATTAGGCTTTTTGACCATAAAGGGGTAAAAAAAATCAATAATTACCATATGGGGGTAGTTTTCAAATTATTTACCATTTGGAGATAAGTCGTACCACCTGTCACGATCTTTATATTTTTCATTTTTTTAAAGCGTAGTCGTAAATTTATTTACGACTTCACTGTGCATAATTTTTTTTGCGTTCAAAAGTCCTATATGTATTTACGAATTTAAAGTCGTAAATATATTTACGACTTTTGAACTTGAATTTTTTTATTTTTTATTTTTATTTTTTTTCCTACGTTCAAAAGCCGTGTGTATATATATATATATATATATATATATATATATATATATATA
>CM023954.1:22086241-22109959 GCA_013407115.1 Glycine latifolia
TTTTTTTTTTTTGTTTTTTGCACACCGCATAACTTTAAAGTCGTGAGATTGCTTGCTCACAATTTCAAAGTCGTGTACATCAAATATTGCTAAATGCACCCCCAATTTTTGATAAGTGTCTCCATAAAAATTAAAATTTGCTAATTGCACCCCATTTTATTAAGTATAATTCAATCTTTTCTTTTAAATCTTAAATTCCAAATGGTAATATTTTTAAAATATACCCCAAATAATTATGACAATTGTGTTAACAAAAGTAAAAATAATATATTTGTAAAAATTCATTAACAAAATCAACATCAACAACACCTTTAACCCAAGTTCGGTGGTAGATGAATTCAATGATAAATCAAAAATAAGACAAAAGAGAGAGAGAAAAAAAGCTAAAATAAAATAAGGGTAAAAGGAAGAAAGGAGAAAAGAGGAGGAAAATGACTAAAACAAGGAAACGACTGGAACATAAAACTACTAATGAATTTAACCCTCCACCAAGCTTATAGTTTTTCTCCACTCCGTCCTAAGACATACTGTCAGCCAATCTATATCCCACTTCATTAGATCTTGTTTTACAACCTTTCCTCATGTAAGTTTCGGTCAACCTATACCTCTCTTTGTGTCGAGCTCTTGATAACAAACTTTTGTTCTTACGGGAGCATCCAGTGGTCGTCTCATAACGTGCTCAAACCATCTCAAACTATGCTCCCTCATCTTTTCACATACCAGTATCACTGATACCTTTCGTCGAATATCGTCATTTCTTATCTTATCCATCTTCGTATATCCACACATCCACCTTAACATCTTCATTTCTGCTACCCCTATTTTATACTCATGTTAATTAACAAAATCAAAATAAATATATGTTATTTCATATTTTACAAGTTAAAATTATTACCGAAATATTCTCATCCAACAATAAATCTCTAAAAATTTAAATTTTAACATTACTACAAAAATTTACAAAATTAATTAAAATATTAAATGTAATTCAAAGTAATAATAATATAAATGACTAAAATACTTAATAAAACAATTTAAAATATTTACAAAAAATATTAAATCATATCAAAAAAATAAAATTGCTTGCATTTTTAAATAATAAAAGTAAACTACTTTTATCTATTTTTAAAATTAATTAAAAAAACTTAAAACCAATCAAAAAACTTCACAATGAAACAAATGAAAATAATAAATAAAAAAGTAATTATAAAATATTTAATATACATCCATATATTTTAATATAAAATTTAAAAAAAAACATATATATATATATATATACTTAACGGAAAATATATATATATATATATATATATAAAGCTATAAATAAAAAAAAGTTAAGCTATGACTTTAAAGTCAAAATTATGCACAATGAAGTCGTAAATAAATTTACGACTTCACTTAAAAAAAATGAAAAATATAAAGGTCGTGACAGGTGGTACGACTTCTGATTTAGAAGTCGTACCACGTTACACGACTTACCTCCAAATGGTAAATAATTTGAAAACTACCCCTATATGGTAATTACTGATTTTTTTTTACCCCTTTATGGTCGAAAAGCCTACACAGAGACAAGACAAAGGCGATTTAAAAAGTATAAAACTAGCGTCTAAACAAGATGGCTTCTTAGAGATGTATTTAGATATACCAGCCAACCATAAGATTAAAGATGTCATATCCCAACCAATAGTTAAGAGGTTACAATGATTGTTATGGGGGCTGGTAACTCCAGCAAGTTAAATAATGCACACACAAACCTCTGCCTCCACAAGGATTAGTGGTCTACTTTCTATCTTTACATGCCCAACAATTGCAATTCGTTGCTCAAGTTCAGGAGTCACAGAAGGACAAAACAGATATGTTCGTGCATAATCCTAACTTCAATTTTACAAGTTCTGAACATTTTGATAGATATCTTAGAGCTGCACGAAACAGAAAGTTGGAACTAAAATAATCATAACCATTTGCAATTTTGAACAAGACTGATTCATTATTTAAAGATAGAGATTCCATAGTTTACCTATGTCATCAACACCAGAGCAATATGAAAACATACATTACAGCAAAAAACAATATTCTATGGACAATGGGGAAAACATACATAATCATAGATAAGCCAAGATAAATTATCCAAAGTTAATATCAATTAAAATTTCAACATTGCCGAAGTTTTATCCTTGGCAGCATAATTACCACTTGCCAATGTCGTACACACTGTATAACATTCAGTATATAGAGCCAGCAGCAGGGGGCCAGAGGTAAAAAAAAACCTTAACTTGGTTTCATTTGCACTAAACTACTCTAATAGCAATACTGCATCTGTTAACAGCAATCCTACCAGACCCAGGAGGACACCAAAGAGGCCCACACACCTCAACGACTTTGTGTAAATCCAAGAATGGGATAATGACGAGGCTGTCATTATTCCTTCTTGCCTTGTCAGCTATTCTGTTACAACAAACTTGGATTTTATTCCCTATTCTGTTATTCTCTATTTTTAGCAAACTTTCATCAGCTGTATTCACTATAAATACTATTTGAATAGAATAAAACAAACAGAGAATTATCACTCAATCATTTTCTATTTAATTTAGCTCAATAGGTAGCCTGTCATACTCTTAGTGGACCATTTGTAATCCTGCAAAAGTAAATACCTAGTCAGATACTCAGATCATGAAGCAAGCAACAGAGTCAATCTGGCACCTCTAATTTTGGAAATAAAATATCCATATCTTTGTTATGTGTATTTATCACCCATATGGAGCTGTACAAAAGGCTGTATGGAAGGGGTCTAATCCAAAGGGATATTTGTCTGGTGAAAATTAAAAGCAGGGGCATTAACAGTAATATCCAGAAATACTAGGGAGGCTAGAAATTTCATCAAACCTAAAGGAGGTAAGAGACTAAGCATAATTCATCAAATTAGCAAATATAAGCATTACTTAGGTATGCTTAGGACTAGCATCACTTACCCACTTGATATCCCACCACCAGCAGAAAAACCTCCACTGGGAAGTTCCACCAAATTCATCACCAAATCAACCTTCCCTTTATCTATAGCATGCCAAAGAAACAAAATATAGAAGTTTAGACTTTAGAGAATACCCTGGATCTAATGGGTGAAAAATAAAAGAGATTATGTCACTTCTTCAAGAATATATGTATTTTCCATTTGACAGTATTAGTTGTGGATTGTGAAAGAATATCATTTCTCCGTTTTCTATTACATACACTTAGTGTGACACCTTTTCCTTACATGTACTACTGTTAACTGATTGTAAATGGGTCGCAACTGTCTTTATGATAGTTGTAACTGAGTTATTAGACTTCAGATAGGCTCCCAATCTTTGTACTACAAATATCAGTTGTGAACTCAAACTCTAAACCTTGAATTCATTTTTCTCATTTTTCAACATAAAGAAAATATCCCAAATTCTCTCAAGGATTACAAGGTAAGAGATATAATATAATAACTTACTGATAGTGTTGCTTAGAACTGCTGATATAGGTTACCTTCTACAATTCTTTAGATAAGGACAAGGTAGTGTTGCTTTTACGCTTCTATTATCTCACACAATAAATATATGATAAGGTAAAAATAAAATCAAATAATTGCTTCATGCTTTGAATGGCACATAAAGGGGTGGGATATGCAATTACCATTCCTGTGAGCAATAAAGTTGTGAATAAATGGTTCAAGGAGTTTTCTTACGAGAAGTATGGGAAAAGAACAAAAGACAGCTCTCCAAGTTCTGAAGGAATGCTAAGCATATTGGGTTGACGTTGCCCCAGTAAGTCTACTTCTGAGGGTACGGTAGAGGATCTCCATAAACCTCACTGGTACTCGTCAACAAGAACCTCACACCCACTCTCTTTGCAAGCCCTAGCATGTTCAAGATCCCCACCACATTCATCTTGTGGACAAAAACACAATTAAGGACTCAAATTTCCCAAACCAGATCCCTAAAACTTTGATTAAACAAAAAAATAAAACAGATAAAAAGGATATGATAGTCTTGACGGGGTTGAACTTGTAGTGGACAGGGGAAGTAGGGCAAGTGAGATGGTAGATTTGATGAGACAAAGTCCAAAATGCCACGAATAAAAAAACAAAAGCCTAAATGTCACGGATTCCAAACATTTTCCAAAGTGTCACGTCACCTATTTTACTGGCCACATCAGCGAAGTACGTGGGCTGATGTGGCAGCACATGAGTGGACGATCAAATTCGCTACAGGGAGGGGCGAAATAGGCATGTCATGTGACAAAGTTCTGAAATTGCGTATAAACTTCGAACGGCCATAACTTTTGACTGGAACGTCCGATTGAGGCGAAATCGGTGGCCACATGCTCGAAATTGAGAGGAGAAGCGTGGCCGCCGATTTCGAGCACGTGGCCACCAATTTTGCCTCAATCGGACATTCTAGTCAAAAGTTATGGTCGTTCGAAGTTTATACGCAATTTCAGAACTTTGCCACGTGGCATGCCTATTTCGCCCCTCCCTATAGCGAATTTGGTTGTCCACTCATGCGCCGCCACATCAGCCCACGTACTTCGCTGATGTGGCTAGCGAAATAGGTGGCGTGGCACTTTGGGAAAATGTTTCGGATTCGTGGCATTTTGGGTTTTTGTTTTTTTATTCGTGGCATTTTGGGCTTTGTCTCAGATTTGATCGACCTCGACCAAGTTTAGCTCAACGACATCGTGTTGGATGAGCTCGAATCTAGGGTTCCCAAAATGGTGCATCATGTTCTTTTTTCTTCCCTGCGTCGCCCGTCACCACGATCCGGAGGCCCTTCCTCTTAATCCCCAGCGGCACCTTCCCCACCAAATGCACCGCCGTAGCCACGCGGTGGTGGTGCACCGAAATCTTAGACTCACGCTCAAAGTACGAGATAGGTAGAGACTCATACAAAACGCTTGAGGATAAAGCAGAAGGGGAAGATGAGGAGGAAGGGATGAGTGTGAAGAAGAGGGTTTCTATGATGCTGCCAACGAGGATAAAGAGGAGTCAATGCTCACAAAGCATGTAGTAAATTGGGCGAGTCACAATGAATCAGGGCAAGTACACATCATCCACAGGCTGGATCTCGTGTGGAATGGCCTGAGTGACACAGAGAACGCGGAGGAAAGGGAGAGCTTCGAGGAGAGAGAGAGTGACAGAGATTGGAATCGAAGGGTTTGAGGAGAAAGAGTGATAGAGAGTGGCCATGATTTGATTTTAGGGAGAAGATTGAGAGATGGAAGAGCTCCGAGGAGAGAGAGAGTGACAGAGAGTGGCCATGATTTGATTTTAGGGAGAAGAATGAGAGCGGGCTAAGAGAATTTTTTAGAGCAGAAAACGTAAATGAATACGAATTTCAAAGATGGTTTTGGACCAAAACCGGCTTTGAACACCAAGAATAAGAGAATAGATCATAAACGCGTAAATGAGTATGAATTTCAAATCGTTTTTGAACGTTTTTTAAAAAAACAAAAATACTTGCGTTAACATTTTAAAAAAAAATGAAAATACTTGCGTATAAAGACAGTGTTTCCGAAACTGTCTTTCAAGACTTGCTTTTATTTACAAATATTGTTTGCATACTACTTGATTTTTAAGACGGTTATAACAAAACTGTCTTTTTATACTTAATTTCTAAAATAGTTTTAATAAAATCATATTTGAATACTCAATATTTAAGATGGTTATTATAAAATTATCGTCATATATCTCTTTATTATTTACAAAACTTTCACCTCCTAACATTCTAAGACATTGTTTGAAAACTCTCTTAAAATGTGCATCATAAAAATCTTATTTTTTAGGAGTGTTATTCCTTGAAAAATGTATTTTTTTATTTATCATCCTCCAAGAACTTTATATAACATTTTTTACATTCAAAGTATTTTTTACTGTTCAAAGAATATTTAAAGATGAAAAAATATAATAAACACATTTTGTAAAGGCTAAAATAATTTTTTAAGAATAAAATTAAAAATAAAATACTAAATTGCATTTACCAAAAAAATATTTAAGTTTTTCTTTAAAAAAATTATATTAGCAAACTATAAGTACTATTAATTAAAGAAAACATTATTAACTTGATATCTCGTTACACCGACATTCAATATAATAAATATATTTTGACAAGTCTATCATACCCACTAAAAGTACAAATTAAATTAAAAAAAAAAACTAAAAAAATTACTTCACGTCTCTCAACTTAATTCTCGTTGAATTCTCTCCGTCTCTCCTTTTCACAATAGCAGCTCTTGATCTTTACATTTTTCCCTCTTCGACACCTGTAATTTCTTACAAATAATGCACCACCCAAGCAGTACTCGAAATAATCTGAGGTCTGAACAAAATGAAGTTTTTTTGTTTAAGCATATACAGATATAGAAGAGGGTGGGTGCTCTGATAGGCCATTCTAATACTCCTTCATTTTATTTTATTTTTTTACACCGTAAATGTGATATTATAGTATTGGGTATTGGCGTCTTGCTAATTAATGTTCTTAAAAAGTATTGATTAAGAAATTAAAATTAAAAATATTTATTAGATAAATTATAAGAGAACAAAAAGTCATGAACAACATAATTTTTATCTCTAAATAAAAATATTTTTTCTTCTAATTTTTTTAACCCATGTCCTAAGAATCCTATTTAACAAATTTTCTATTTTTGTTATAAACAAATTACCATGAGTGCCTTATTGTTTCATGGTTCACATAGAGACGGCAGCAATATTGGTGGTTATAAGCTCGTGCACATTGGTTGATATTTAATTACTTGCAACTTGTACAGTGCGGCATGAATAAACCAAACTGTTATAAGTTGTAAGAGGGAAAGATAAAAAGGAGTTGAACAATGGAAATGAATTGATCAGAGATGGAGAGACATGAAGTAATTAGTTTTTTTTTAGAAAAACAATTCAACTTAATTACAAGTTTAATGGATGGAAAGACATGTCAAAACAG
This sequence comes from Glycine latifolia, assembly GCA_013407115.1. NCBI lineage: Eukaryota > Viridiplantae > Streptophyta > Magnoliopsida > Fabales > Fabaceae > Glycine > Glycine latifolia. The sequence goes on from CM023954.1 coordinate 22,093,201, forward strand.
ATAAATTCAATTGTAAAGAGACACTATGTTGATAGTACACATATATTAATTTCAAATTCTTAATTCTCATCTCTGCTACTAATTAAACTCGCATACGATTTTCAATAAATTAAGAGAAATTATAAATTTGTAAAACAATATACACGATAAAAATAGAGAGAAGAAAATAAATATGGAAGAAGATGATTAATGTATATGATAAAAAAATTTTAAAAAAAATCAAATTATAAAAATATTTTAAGTTTGTTACAGGAGTAATATATTTCTTGGACAAACATCACCACGTTCATGTCTCCCATCACAGTCATGAGTCATGACATCGTCCTTAGTTATTTCTCTGTACATCCGAAATTATTGGCTCTCTTTCTCGAAGGACTCTAGCATACGCAACCAAAACATGAGTATGCTGCGTAAGTAATGGTGACCGTCAGATTTATTAATAAGGGAAATGAATGGATAAGATTGCTTGTTGCTACTGATTGTGGGAGTACTTACCAAAAATGTTATGTTGGCAGAACCCATTTGGAGAAGATGGTATGCGCTCCTCACAAAAAAAGTTCATTTATTTACATAAAATTATGAAATATTATATTTATACTATGGATGATATTGTAAAGTAAATTAATTGTATATGAGGTTTTTTAGATTATAATATTTTATAATTTAGTAAAATATTAAATGATTCAATTAAAATTAGTGACATTTTTTTAAAAATAATATAAATTTAATTAGGTAAATTTATTCAGGTTTCTATTATATTTTGCTTTATTTAATTATTCAGTTTTTTAGTTTATATAATGTTAGATTTTCCTTTCATAAGTCATAAAATTATAATTTTGTCATTATGACTATCTAATTATACAAGTCTTAAATAAATATTATTTGATTATTATCTTATTCATAAGTCTTTAAATAAAATTAAAAATAAATAGTCATTTTTGTCCCTAAATGTATAGAGTACTGACAAATTTATTCCTAAAGATGAAAATTCAAATTTTTGTCTCTAAAAGTGTAAAATATGCAACAAATTCATCATTCCATTAACTTCTGTCATTTATCGTTAATGAAAGTGCATACATGGCATAGAGAGACGAAAATGTCACAAAAATGATTATCAACATGGTTGCTGACTAAATTTTAGACTAAAATGTCAGTAAGTTATCATTGGACTAAAATGTCAATAATTTTTTATTGGACTAAAATGTCAGCAATTTTCAATTAGACCAAAATGTCAGTAATATTCCATTGAACTAAAATGTCAATATTTTTTTTGGCAAAAAAGGTCAATACATTTCAATTTGACCAAAATGTTATTAAAAATAAATTTTTCCTCTTTTTTTTATCATTAAAACATAATAATGACAATACAATAATCACTTTAAAAATAGGGAATTAAGTATAAGTTAAAAGTAGGGATGAAAATAGGTTAGGCCGCCTATGGGACCTTTGGTCTAACTTGTTTATTATAGAGGTCAGGCTAAATTTTTTTAAAAACTCTGTTTAAATAAAAAAAAGTCAGACTTAAGCTTTTAAAAAAATCAATTAGGCCTATCAAGCTGGTCTATTTAATATATATATATATATATATATATATATATATATATATATATTAAAAAGTAAAAATAAATATATTTATTTTTCAAAAAAATATTTTTTCTTATTATGAAAGTGAATGATCAACCACTTCAAAAAATCACCTTGAAAATCTCATAAAATGATTATTACTTATTTAAAAATATAATTAAGATGTGAGATATTTTTTGTTTACAAATTGTTTCTTTAACTTTCCTAAAATAAAATTTCCTAAAAAAAATGTTTCTTCATGTTTGAGAGATGATTTGGGAATTAAAAATTTTATTCGTCTTTGTATATAACTTGCCTTGATTCTTATTTCTTATTTATTTTATTATTTGACATTATGACTAGATTATAAAATGAAACTTATGGTATTTTATTTATCTTGCTTATTTTGTTATAATATTTTGTTGAATACTTAAAAGTGCTCTAATTAATTTTAATTTTTTTTTCACGTACAAATTAAGAGGGTGGTATGTGTCTTTATTTATATTAAATTTTAAAAAGTACTATGCGAATTTTCAAAGTTTTACTGTATAGTCATTAGATTTTCTTTATATATCATATTTATTGTAAAATAGGCTTTTTAATAGGCTCGTAAGTCAAACTAGACATTTAAATAGGTCAGACTTTTAGATTTTTTACTTTTAATTATTTATTTTTATTTAATCAAGATTTGTATACAGGCTTTCAGGTCAGACCAGGCCTTTATGCAGGCCAGGCTCAAGCCTTAATAAATTATTTTTAATAGGTAACAAGTTAGACTTAGACTTAGTGATAGTGACTCAGGCCTGTCAAAGTTTGGTCACCTATTTCCACCCCTAGTTAAAAGAAACATAATAATAATCATAATATTGATTAATAACCATAATTTGTCTGTGACAATATAAATTATTTAAAATAAACATTGTAACAATGTATTAATCATTACAAATTTATCAAAATTATAATAATTAGTCTTAATCTATTATAATTTGACTAATTATTATAATTTGGATAAATTTGTAATGATTAATACATTGTTACAATGTTTATTTTTGTATACTGGTATAATGTTTATTTTGGATAATATCTATTATGACAAACAAATTATGATTATTAATCAATATTATGATTATTATTATGGGATAAAAATGATTATTTACCCTAAAATTGTGGTTATTAGCACTCTACATCTTTAGGGATAAAAATAATTATCTATCCTAAAATTAATTATAAACTTTAACTTGAAAACAACAACAATAATATTAATGTCTTTAAATAGACCAAGTTGTTAGACTTAAAAGAATTTTTAAATAGTAAAAGATTGTCCTTTTTAATTAAATAGACTTTAATAAAAAATTTGTCTTGACTCATTTTTTGAAAATTTTGGCCTAACCAAAGCCTCCTCAAATAGACTAGTCTATAGGTTCCTGATGAGCATTTCGATCAAAGGATACATAATCTCTTAGCCTTAAATATGTAGCATATGAAAAGACTTAATAATTAGGAGTAAACGTGACTGAATGATACAAGATAAATTTGTTGTCTCTCTTACGAGAATTGAAGAATATTATTGAGACATGTTGATTAATTAGGTAAAAAATAATTAAGTGAAAAAATGAGATGATAAATTTCAATAATTTTTAAAAAAATAATACAAATTGTTCACAAATTTCATACTATTAATTCAACTACTTAAGTTTTTAAAAGTTAACTTAGTTTTAATATTTTATATTAACAGTTAATTATTGTCAATTTTATATTTTAAAAAAATATATACAAATTTGACAAAAGAAATGTACACGTAGAGGTGGCCAAGTTTTCACAAATGACAGTGTGCAGCTATATTATATTAAGACTTTTTTATTTTTTTTCTTCTCCATAATATCTTTATTAACTTTAATCACATTAAATTAATTTATTTCAAAAGTGTTTGTGTTTCTATAATTAAATTTTATTTAAATTGAATCGCATTTTATTACGATAGTAGTAATTATTTAAAAAAATTGCTTGTAATCTGTTTATGCTCCTTAATTGTTAAATTATATTAATTGTCAGTGGATTAACATCAATAATGTGGTGTTTGGTTCCTTGTAAGTTGTGCCTACGTATGTGTCAGTCATAGTTGCAGACTTGCAGGTGCATACAAGGTCACATAGAGAATATTTTTAGTAAATACTCCCATAGCCGGTAGCAATAAGCAATCTTATCCATTCATTTTCCTTATAGATAAATCTGACGACTACCATTACTCACACAGCATACGCAACATGTTTTGGTTGCGGATGCTAGACTCCGTCCTCTTTCTCCCATCCTATCAATAATTCTGGGAGATTCCAAGGTCGCTATAAAGAGAATGTTTGTTTCTGCGTCATCTTTTGATCTTTTCTACTAATTTATTCTCCTATCATTATTAATTTTGAATGTCCAAATTCAACTTGTTCTTTTGGTGGGAGTTAGGGTGATTGTAGGATTTGATCAGTTTCTGAAGAGAAAAGTTATACCATATAATTATTCAATTTGATCCAGTTGAATTTAGAACAGTGAATAAAAAAAAAGGTAATTTAACAAAGAAAAAAAAAAGAAGTTAGAACAGTATCCAGTTTTATTTTTATTTTTTTTAGTGAAAGTACTAAACTCATTAAATAAATGATGAAATATATAATAAATATATTTTAAAATATTAAATATCACATTTATAGGTTATTATATAACTAACAGTAGTATAACTCTTTAAACACATTATTAAAAATAAATTTACATAACTTAATAATCATACTTATGTAGCAGTAAAAATACTATAGTTAAGTATCTTTATCCTTACTAAAAATTATCTTTAATTAAATGTGAAAAGTTTCTTGACTAAAATTTTAAAATATGTATTAATATATAAATTATTAGTAAATTATTATATCTCATATTAATATTTGTATCACAATTTATCTCGTATGCTAAGTGCTTATATTTAGTATTTCATCAAACTTAAAATAAGATCTTCTAAAATAAATACCTGCAGAAAAATATTTATAGGAGTTGAAGAATTTATACAATGCATTTAGATTTCTATATCTATTTGAATCATAGGGATACAAATTTACATTAATAAAAATATAATTTCACATAAAAGCAGTTAATGTTTCCATTAACTTTTTTTTTTTCAATTTATACATGCAATTAGGTATGGGTACCTTCTTTCTCTTGTTGCAGTGTCTTTGCCTTCTTTCCTTTTGTGTGTACCTTGTTGTTGTTGCAGTGTCTCTACCTTCTTTCCTTTTGTGTGTACCTTGTAGTTCCTTGGTGATGAGAGAGAGGTTATATGCAATGACACTATTAAGCTCAAATTAAGATGACGTACTGATAATCGATGTCGTATCACTTCAAAACAATTAAACTATGCTAATTCTGTAGCACATAATTAACCTAGATCGACTCAGAGACACAATCAATATGGTTCCAACTTCAATTCACTAGTAAATAATAGGGAGATTTTTATCGAACAGTTTGCATGCGATAAATGAAAATTGTAGAAAAACGTAGCAAAATAGAAACTAACATAATTGATAATAGGTATGCTAAAGCAGATTAAAAAGCATCAATCTAATTCACCAAACCAAGCAATACGAATTATCATAGTTCTCAGATAATGATTTTCTTATGAAAGTTCATTCAATTTCATTAGAACCAGTTCAATCGAATTAACCCCTAAATTAATTGAAACCACAAATCTAATTGAAATATCATCCAAATAATCTGTGATTAAAATTCGAAATTGGGAAATAAATCCATAACCTAATCCATTTTCAATCCAAAACACATCATAATCATGAAAATTGAATAGAGGATTGAAGAAGAAAGTGAACTTTCGCACAGAATTTGAAATAGCAAACCAGAACTCAAATTCTCCTTACTTGGGATAGATCCTGTGATTGATTGATTGTTTAGCCTTCCATGATCATCATCAATGAAAGCCCTACGAAATTAGTGTAAGAAAATGAAAGAATAGAAATGAAAATGAAGAACAGCTGAGAGAAAATAAGAGAAAGAGTTTTAATTCTAAAAACTTTTAAAAGTCACTACAAAATAAGTTTGTGCTAAAAAATGAAGTGTGTTCATCAAAATAACTAAAATCACTAAAATATTGGGACTGATTCAGTAGGAAAGGATGAGCCATAATTAAGCCCAACTAATCTAACTAATTACTAATTACACCAATTTCGCAGTCCAAAATTCAAGTGCAGTGGTTCTGACTTCCAAGCCTAAAATAACCCTCAAAATGATAGAATTGGCATTGTCTTATCTCTGATAAAATTGTAGATCTTTTCCTTATCTTTCCAGGACTACTCATATGTGTCATTTGGAGTTCTGTAGAGCTCTGTAGGTCTTGCACAAGGAAGATAGGTCAAGTAAGCAAAAACTCCGAAAATAAGCAATAGTTATCAATTAAGCCCACTTGTTTGTCTAAGGCAAAAATTGAATTAGAATGGGAAAATAAAAGTCCAAGAGAAGTCAAATAAGCTAAGAAGAATAGAAAAATATTAAACTAAAAATACTCAATCACATACATACTAGTAAGCAGGTGTGCAAGAGTGATTAAAAAGGTGTGTCTAACCTCTATGTGAAAACCTCGTTATATACTTGGTGATGATCTCTTTATTTAGCGAGAGATACGATTACCTAATTGTTAAGGATAAATATCTAGGGCGGATCTAACCATATCATTGAGATATGTTGACATGGCCATTGTTATCTTTAGAATACTTTCCCACTTTCCTTATTTATGTTTGTGTGTTGGGTCTAGGTTTACTCACATATGAGGGATGCTCAAGAGGAATTCAATTAATCCAGTACATAATCATATCCCCTAAGCCTTGAATTTGTTGAGGGCAAATAGGCTTAATAGCTAAAGTTATGTATGTTGGGAATCAGGTACAATAAGTGCTTAGATTGTTTCTCGTACATAAGTGCTAGATATAATGGCTTAAGGAAAATGACCAAGAGGGGTGAATTGATTTTCAAAATTTTTCTAAAAATGTGATTACACTTTTTGCAAGATCCCCTTTAATCATAATGCCTTGTTGATTTAGAAGCTGAAAAGCTTTATCAAATTGGCCTATGTTCTCAAATTCAATTTTAAGATGCAATTAACATATTGAAATTAAATTACAACTTTAACCACAAAGAACCATATGCAAGAAAGTAAAAAGATGAAGGGTTTAGAGAAAATTACTCAAAATATTTATATTGGTTCGATTTCAAATGAAATCTACATCCAAATTGTTCTAAAAACCTGAATTTGGATCTCACGTGCAATTTTAATGTAAAAAAGATAGTTGATCATGTATTTGTAAGTATGGGCATCCAAGAGGAATTCAGTCTTTCTTTGGTGAAATGAAGGTGGCATTGATGAGCTCTCTGGTTAGGTTTATGCAATAGACTATTTGGGAAACTATTGGGAGACTATTTCCCTACTATTACGATGTGATTGTTACGATTCAAGATGACAAATTTTATATCTGTTGCAATAAATGTTCTTGGGAGGTGTGACCACCAGCATTTCAGAATGCATCCTTTCGCATGCTCACAATGATGATGTTTGGGGCCATTGTGGCGACCTGTGTCACACCGAGAAGATAAAGCATCTCATCATCTCCTCCATTGATATCTAAATAGATCTAATGATTGAGGTGGAGGTTTCAAAATTTGGGCTTCATGGGCCTTGTGCCATAAATACTCTTTCCAATACATTTCCTTCCTACACCATTTCCTTTTCCTTTTGCCATTTTTGCTTCTAACATTCTTGTCTTATGCCCTTTCTAAATTGAAAGAATTACTTTATATCAGGTACGTCCTTTTCTTTGCTAATCTATTTATTCCACCATGGGGTTCAATAACGGTTTTAGGGAGTCTAAGGATTTTGGAACGTGGTATTATTAGAGCCCAATGTCAATGTCATTGAGGATTCTTTTATGTCTCTGTTGTTATCTTTTCCAGGGAGTTCCTCGTCATCTAGGACAAAGTTCACTAATACTTTGGCTAATAACATTGATCCTCAGTCAAGTGCCCAAGATGACAATGTACATGTTTTGCCCAAGAATGCAATCCCGACTTTTGGTGTTAATGTTTTGAGGGGTGGCAGAAGAACCATTTTTATGGTTGAGGTACTAGTTGATTTATCTTTCGGTCATGCCGAAAAGGTCTTAGCCCCTCGTCATTGGGGAAAGCCCCCACCTAAAGAGGATTTTTGGGATATTTATCTCCCTAATTATACATGGGAAAAGGGTTGCTATAGTAGAGTGAGGGCTTTGTCTCTTTCTATTTTTTTCAAGTGGCCCTGACTGAATGTTCTTTTGACTACTAGTTCTTCCTCTCGAATTGAAAACGATTATTCAAATCGACGGGGTAAACTAATGAGCTCGGATATAATGAACTATATAGAAGAGCTATCTATCAAGATAATACTCTTATTGATCTATTAAAAACAAGTAGAAATACTCCAAGAGAATTAGTAATATGTAAGGAGAAATTGGTACAATAAGTTGTGTCCTAACCAACTGATGTATATTCCACTTCATTGTCCATTGAACCTACTTTACATAGCCCCATTTTTTGCTGGATTATTTCTAATGTAGTCATACAAATCTTATATTTTGGGAATTTTAGACCAAGCCAAGGATTTGGCGCCTTCACTTGATTTTTTACGCCCATACTTTGTTCAAGTAGGTTTACTCTGATATGTCATGCCAATCACCAAAGCAATGCTACTTCTAGGATTTTTCTTTTGCCTAGCTCAAGAACCTTCCTTTTACTGAAAGGATTTATCCTAGGATGAAGAGAAAGAGATGGGGAAGGCCAAGTACGAGATCACTAGGATTTTGCAACATGATTGCAAACCCGTGCAACTTGTGGCTTGACACAACGAATTTGCATTGTTGCGTAATTTCACAAATTTTGGGCTTCTTATAGCCCCTAAACACCCCCAAACCTCAAAATTGGGTCTCTAGGTGTTTAAAACCCATTCTCATTTGGTTCTTAAACGATTTTAAACACTCAATTACCTCAAACTCATGATCAATTCACTCAAGAACACTTAAAAGGGAAAAACACAAGAAGCACATAACAACTCATATAATTAATCAATTCACACAATTGGCATAATTAAATATATGGTGGACCATTCAATGATGTTGAAGGAGGCTTTCCAAGCCAACAATGCCTTAGCTAATCATGCGGAAAAGCTTAAAGATAAGGTTAATGTTCTCAAGGGAAATGAGGTTGGCTGGGAGGCCTAACAAATGTGTGGAGAACTCGGTCCAAAAACTTGTCAAGGAGATGCAGGCGTTGAATGGTTCTTTGGCAAACTTGCCAAGGAGAAAGAAGATGAAGTGGCCATTGAGGTGAAGGCTAGGGAGTTAGTGGTGAGGGTTAAGAAAAGTGTTTACACTCAGCATGTGGTAGGTTTTTAAAAGGTTGTTCGCCAAGTTGTGGTTCTTCTTAGTGCAACGAACACCTCCGATTTTGCCATTGACAATGATGTGTTGTATGTGGTATTGGTAGATTTAGATGAAATATTGGTTACCATGCCTATTGTTGCAATACCTGAGATACGATTAGGTAACATCAACACTTAATAAAATGTTCTCTTTCATTCTTTATCAGAATGAAACAATTGTTGAATGTTGCCTGTAACGACTCGAATTATAAGTCACTAATCTGGGCGTCTATGTGTGTGTTATGGTGATTAAATTATGTGTTATGTTGAGTGATTAATTGTTTTAATTATAACTTGCTATTTGAGTGCATTTGTCTTGGTATACGTGCTTGATGGGTATTGGACATAAGTCAACTCTGCTGTGCTGTGGTTGCTGGCTGTGCACGTTAAGAGGACGTGTTATGTCAGCTGTGTTTATAAGCAGCAAGCAGGCACAGCAACAAGCTTACTATTCCTCCTTCTACCCTCGCGTTTCCTCTGTTCTCTCTCTCAAACTCACACAGAAACCTCTTGTTCCTAACCCCTTCTTTGTTATCTTCAACATACAAGAACCACCATAGCTGCTGAGAATCCCGACACCAAGGAGAACTTCGTGGTCAGAGCAAAAGTAGGGAACGAACCGTCGTGAAGCATGGACGAACTCCTGGTTAGGTAAAGGGAGTTTATCGTGTTTCTTAACAGCTTTAGGTACTACGGTTTGGGGGCCAGGGAGTCCAACCGTGATGATAACTGCATGTCCCTGGTGTGTGCGATGTTTTTCCTAGAAAAGCTACGTCTTTTATGAATGGGATTTGATATGCCTTAAATTTGTTGAGTGTTGTTTTGTGTTGATGTTTGGTGTTCTTGTGGGGAGTAGATGTTTTAAGAACTCCCCGTGCATGTGGGTGAAGTTGGCATTTTGATGCTAAAGAGTTTCTAAGACACCTGTGGAGGTGTTCGTGAAGGTGATGAGTACCGGGATGGGTTGGTCAGGTTACACGTAGACATGAATCCCTTGTTTGATGTCGGCTACCGAGATGGACAGGCCGAGTTAGATATACATGTCAAATCCTCACGTTTTGATGTCGACTACCGAGATGGGTAGGCCGAGTTGAGCGGGTTACGTGGCATGCATGCATGCAGGACGTAACTTAGTCTTTGTTGGCGGATGTCAGTAGACCGGGTTCCCTACCTGGGTCACCCCTAGAGTTGTTAAGACTCATTTCCCATTTTATAAGGTATACCGGGTTCCTTACCTGGGTGATACGTTAGAGTTGTTAAGCTCAAGTTACTTCCCCATAGAGAGAAAGCTATAGGGTTGCTAACTCGGGTGAGCGCGTGCTTCTTGGGAAAAGAGCATCGGGTTCCCCTACTCGGATGCTTGTGTTCCTTCTTCTAAAACGACCGGTTTCCATACACGTGTCTTTTGTAGAAGCTCACCCCTCCCTTTTCTTAGAGAGACCGGGTTCCTTACCCAGGGTGGGCTGTTTCCTTAGAATTGCCAAGTCCAAACCCTTTTCCTTGAGAACTGCCAGGTTCCTTACTGGGCAGGACTTGTATGCTCTTGGGAAATGAGCTACCGGGTTCCCTTACACCCTTGTGTGGGTTGGTGAAAGACAAACCTGATGTCTTACAAGCGCTATCTGTTGTAATCGATTATAGCGCTTATGCAATCGATTACATAGTACAGAACCCGTCTTGAGAACTTTACAAGAAACCTAAGGGCCTCTTGATCGCCTTTGACAAATCTTTAGCAAACCCAACTGACCTCGACCAAGTTCTTCCGACCTCGTTCATTTTTGCTACCTTTGCCTTTGTTAGACTTTTGGCAAGCGTACCAATTGTCATTGTAAGTTACAAAATTTATAAAAGTTCGTCTCCACAGGGACTTGTACTACTCAGTTTTTCCAAATAAAACTTAACAGTTTAATAGTTATGTACAACGAGTATGGTCGAAGTTTTGATGGTTTTACGAAAATAATGAAAAATTACGAAAGATTACGGAAGGTAATAAAACGATTTTAATTAATTAAAGAAAAGCGTAGGATTGAATTTCATCATTCATACCCTCAGTATCCAATTAATATTACCATGTATAAATCATTTTCTATTATTATTGATGCACACTATGTTAACCTCGAATCGATTCCTCGCAATCGAGTTCTAAAGATATTTACTGAATATCGATCCCTCGCATACAAGGTAAATATCCCAGCATTAAGAATTATAATCACGTGCTTTAAAACGGTACGCCCTATTCCTAGCGATCGTAACGTAATGAGTAAAATTATTCAGTTCAAATCCTAAGAGTACTTTCCAGTTAAACTTAGAATCTAATTTCATGAAACTATGATCAAGTAGAATCAAGCATTAAGAACGGAATAAAATTACCAATAATAAATAGAAAAGACTTATGCATAAATAAATATTAAAAGAGATACTTAAAAGTAGAAGATTACATCCAATCTTTAAGAGAAACTAACCAAGCATGGAGAGAACCTCCTTAAGACAAGAATAGATGAAGGACCCCATCCCCGCTTCTTTTCGGCAGAGTCTCCACACTCAATCTCCCTTCTCTCACTTTCCTAACCTACCTAATACTACTATTTACTACAAAAAAAAAAACTAAGAAAATGCTTAGAAGAAGCAAGGAGGAGAAGAATTGAGTTGAGAGGGATGCATTTGCCTTGGGGGTGCTTGGGTATTTATAGGGGCTGATCTGCTCGTGTTTGGTCGCCCAAGCGAGTTAAGGGCCCAATTGCACGTCCACTTGGCCACTTGGAGGCCCATTTGCAGGTGCAGCTCGCCCAAGCTACCAATTTACACTATATTCACTCGCCCAAGTGAGTTAAAGTACCTTCTGGAGAATTCCTTTTGGGCCTTGGGCCTGATTTGCTTGATACACCTCCCAGATTTGCTTTATGATCCCTATTTGCTTGCTTTTTGTTTTCGGAAGCCCCGGAAATCCTCGGAATCTATCAAAATACAAAACATGTTGGATTAATCTTCCGAAATATGACGAATGACATGTATACAAGTAATAGGAGCTATTTAACTAGGTTTAGGGTAAATTTATGATAAAAGCTTATGAAATCAAAGGATAAGTGCCTTTATTTAAACATGATTTTAACTGAATTAGGACACTTATCAGCCTTCCCTTACCCAAACTTTACCCCTCTGATCGACCCTTACCGACCTTGTCCGAGTTCTACCAACCTTGTCCGCCTTCATCCGACCTTGTTCGGATTCTTACCTTGAGATAGTATGCCTAAATGCCAACCCGGACACCTTGTACTTCACACCGGTTCACTTGTTGATACATGTTTGTGGATGACGTATATGATTATGTTGTTGGCATTCAAACTTGGCCTATGTGATGGCTCGAGATGAGGAATGCATTTGGATGTACATAAATACCCACGGGGGTGTATGGCGTTATCCTGGCCAAGTTGGGTTGAGCCTGGTTCTGGGTCATACATTGATGGTGCCATGGTGATATTCTATGTATAGCCATGAGATAACGGGGTAGGGTGGTGGTAAACCTTGCGAGGACCACGGTCAGTGCATCGATGGGCCCTCGTGTGGGCGGTAGGTTACATAAGGGGTGTATGGCATTATCCTGACCAGGTCGGGTTGAGCCTAGTTCTGGGTCATACATTGATGGTGCCTATGTAACATACGACATTTGCATGGCGGAAATGAGGTTGATGATTGGCTGTAGGGTACGGAGGTACTGTGGGGTCATGTCTGTTGGGAACTTCTTCTGACACCCATTGGCTGATCACCGTGGGAGGGGTGATTCCTGTGCACAACAGAGTGATCCTAACAAGCTACTGCATCATCTAACCACAGGGATGACCCATTTCCGGGATGGTACCACATTGCATAATGAGAATTGAGTCAGGAGCATGCATCATGCTAGATTTTATGAGTTGATTTATGAAATGGTTATGGATGTCCATATATGTTGGTGTTTAATGAATTCTCGGAATGTTGTATTGATATGTTGATGACTGTGTTGCTTCTTGACCGGGTTGTGCTCCCTTCCTGTTGTATTTATTGTTGTTATTTAATATGATGAACTCATCTTGCTTTGTTGTACCTTATGATTTGGTACCTGTGATGATCACAAACTGGGTTCGTGTGAGCAGATGAGCAGCAGTAGGTGCTATTGGGGGAAGATTGGGTTGTTTCGAGCCGTCGTGTTTTGCCAGGATGTCAATGGACCTGATCCCGGGTAGGAGTTACATTTTGCTAGACGCACCCCTTGTTTTAATGGATGCACTTCTTGTTTTGCTAATCACGCCCCTAACTTCTATTTCTCTTTTACTTCTCTTTTCATTGTAAAACACTTGATGTATATTCTTTTTGAGATGTAATCTTTGTACTTGTAATTAAATTATGTTTTGTAAGTGCGTAGATATATTTGAAATGTTCTATGAGTACCTTGATCTACGTGTATATTTTATGATGGTGGTTGTTGTACGCTCGCGACAAATTTATCACCATTTTCACAAGTAGCCAAAGGGGTATTCTTTTTATTAAAATGAATTTATGTCATGATTATGAGTTAGTAATACGGTAACGACGTGACGGGTCGTTACATTGCCTACATGAGAGAGATGACATGCATCTCCTAATAAATTGAAAAGAATGAACTCAAAGAATAGATCAAAACAAAAAAATTGGATTTCATAATTTTTGCTACATGAAAATGTTCGATTCTCACACATGTTTCAATTAAATAATTTGATTTTCAACTATATTGATCCAAACACAAATTAACAAAATCTCTATATCAAATTTGAGATTCATGGAACAAAATTAAAGAAATTGAGTACAAAAATGGACTAACTCTTTGCAAAGGTTTTTTATTTATAATTTTTAAATATTATAGTGGCAATTAAAAATTGTCACTATGTTAATTATGCATGTGAAAACATGTTCAAGCCAATAAGTATTATTTTCTGACAATTGTTAATCGCTATTATGTTTAAATTATTAACGTTTGTTCTAAAATGATAAAAGAACTAAAATAATTCCATTTAACAATATAAAGGACTAAAATACTTTTTTTAAAATATAAATAGTTTATTACTACCATATTTAAGAGTTAATTTTTTTTAAAATGGTTATTTATTATAAGACTTTTAAATTTACTTAAAATATTATTTTTAAATATAAATTAATTTTCACTAATTATTCTAAAGAGAAATAAGAAATAACGCAAAAAAAAAAAAATCCTACCAACATATTGATTAATTTATTTTTCTCTTTCTTACTATATAACTCAAAACCCACCCTATCTATACAAAAAATAAAACCCACTCTTTAAATAAAATAAACACAAAAGCACTAAATTGAATGATTAGTAGTCATTTTATTGGTACCAATATCATTGTGCTTAGAAAGTGGGAGGGGTGAACATGAGTAACAATGAAATGCAATGAAAATGAAAGGGTGAGGGTGTTTGTTATGCATGAAAGAGAATGAAAGTGGTAAAAAAATGTGAGATTTGTGTTAGAGAACTTTTATCTCAAATTGAGATAAAATGCGCCGAAAGAGAAGACCAGTGTTCCACTTTTTTTTTGCTTTGGCAAAATTGTCCCTCATTTTTTATTTGCATCATGGGACTCATATGTTCACTATTAATAATATAATCAATTACGCATGAACATAATCAATTATCTGCCTGTTGGAGTTGCAATTGTTTACCATGATCAATTATCATACAGTTATAATTGATTATGTATAAACTTTATTTTCATTATAGGTATCGGGTACCATGTCGACATAAATATAATCAATTTTGGTAAATGCATAGCCAATCACTTTTTTACAATTCAATTAAAAATAAAAAGACAAAATGTACATCCAACTCATCTTTTTCTATGTTGCGGTAAAATGGAAATTTTGTGAATTATTTGTTTTTTTCTTACATATTTAATCACTTTAATTTAAATTTTTAATTTCTTTCATCCTTTTCATTCATCATACTTTCATATCTTTAAATTCCTCTGTACCAAACATAGGGTAAAGAAAACTTCTCTATCACTTTTAAAAAAATATCTATTTTAGAAAATCTTAAAAATCGGGAACCGTACCTTTTCAGCTTATCTTCCCCCAACATTGGATGCGTAATCTCTCTTATTAATATTGCCGGTGTTTTGTTCAAGGAGCGTGAATTTGTGATAGCTATTAGCTGGGTCTTGGTCTTTCTTTTCTGTGACATATTCTCCATTCACTCCTTTTACGTCTTGTTTTTTTTCTTTTAAATATTAGTTCCATATTTCCACAGTTGTTTGCAAATATTTTCTTTCTCCGATTATCATCTCCTTATTTTCATTTTTTTTTCATATACCAAAAGAGTGAAGTTTTCTCACGAAGTTGCTCTTTCCCCAATTCATACCACCCTTTTCTTCGGTTCATTGTTTCATTGGCTCGTTTTTTTTTTTGTTGGCTTTTGAGAAAGGAGAACCGAAACACTTGCAAGTGAAGTTCTTAGTTAAAAGAAGTTATTTGTTTCAGGGCAAAAAAAAAACAAAAAATGGGGTCGTAGTGGATGTGGTTGATATTACACTTTGCATCGGTTTTGGTGTTTGTCTGGGGAGATCCAACAATTTTGAAGGTGGAAGGGCCTATGTTGATGAATAATTCACAGAGATCTGAAGGCAGTTTCATTATTAGCAAAGCTGTGAACTTCTTATGGCAGCCAGGGGAATCAGGTTATCAACACGTTTGGCCAGTGAGTTTGTCATTCTATTCTTCTAGTTCATGTGTTTTTGTCTATTATTTTTGTCTTTTTTAAAAATAAAAAAAAACTTTCTTGAGTGAAAATGAAAGAGAAATCGAGGTGATTTTTTTAAATAAATAAATAAATTATGAGTTTTCTGTTTAAGGTTCATTCTTTGAAATTTGATATAATTATCAAATATTTAGCTCCTTATTCTTCAAGTATCAATTTGAAGAGAATTAAGATTTTTTTTTTTTGTAGACGCGTAACCAAAACATTGTACTTGATTTCTCTCAGAAAACGAAACATGTACTTGATATTTAATTATTTATCTAGACTTAAAAGTAAATTTTAAGATGAAAAAAAATTTAATAAAATTATAATAATTTTGTTTGAATTTTATCTTTTAAATATTTAGGGGTGTAAACTTATTTATTGAATAATTGAGATTTTGTTTTTCAATTTTGAACAATAAGGTTACAATTGTTTATCAGTGGTGGAATAATTAGTTATGAAAAAATTAATCACTAGAAAGCTGTGAAAACTGGACCGGTGGTGTCACCCCGATCTGGTTAAACCGTTGGCCTAGTTTGACCTCGTAGATCATTTTTTAATCCTTTTTTTACAGATTTTTCTATCATTCTTAAAACATGTTAAAATATTAATAGCTAATTAAATACTAGCATACAATATGCTCGTATAATATTATTTTGATCTTGATAAAAATATATAATAATTAATAATTGTTATCTTGATCTTGATATAATTTAATATTTTTATATTTTATACATTTTCATCATACTTGTTCATGACGATTTGACAACTCTTGTATTTAGTCATAGAAAATAACAAGAGTTTTCTAAGTAATTTGATGATAATACCCAACAACAAAAATTTATAATAATAAATAAGTATGTAATATTAAAATATAGACTATAGATTCATCTTGTTAGCTATATTATATATATTTTAATTTTTTAATATATATATATATATATATA
>CM023954.1:22120440-22190474 GCA_013407115.1 Glycine latifolia
ACTTCGAGTTTTATTGATAAAAAAGCGATTCATATTCATAAACAAAAATTAGTTATTAAAAAAATCGATAGATATTTCCCTACTTTTAATGGATAATTTTGTTCCTTAACTTGTTTATTACAAGTATTTTTTTAGATATTGGATTATTTTAAAATCATTTTTCTATTAGATCTAAATATAAAACTTATTGATATAACTAATTATAATAATAATTTATTATAATTTGATGATTGAAATATTTTTTTTCACAGCTAATCTGAAGACTCGAATGTTATAAATAATGCTTATTTGTTTTGAAAATATATTGGAATATCTGTCCCCACTTATGCAGATTCCATGTTATAGAATCTGTTTAATGCATGCTTTCCATGCATGTCATGCATGCAGATTCCAATTTCAGTTGGGGTGTCTGGATATGAGGCAGCTTCCTTGTATAAAGGACGGAGACAAATTTCTTCAGTGGGAGATCAAGGGAAAACTTTTACTGCTCAGCAGCTAACTATGTATTGTATCTTTGGAGTATTGGCTGGAGTAGTTGGTGGCTTACTGGGAATAGGTGGAGGATTCGTTATGGGGCCACTCTTTTTGGAGCTGGGAGTCCCACCTCAGGTGAGTTATGGTTATCCTTCATGACATGAGAAATGGTACATTTATATGACTAAGGAATGTTTGGGAAACAAATGTTGCTTTTTTTGGTATGTTTGTTTATTTTAATTACTCATTTAGTCTGTATATACTTGCACAATCTTTACATATTTTAGTTCCTATACCTAGAAATTATTCATTTTAGTCCTACTAAATTCACTCTATAATTCATGAGTCTCTACACATACTCTTTTCAGTTCTTATAATTTTGAATGGCAGACACTAAAATAGATTAAAAAGTATGTGTAGGGACCATAGCGAATAGTTCTGAAGTGTAGGAATTAAAATGTTTGTGAAGAAATAGGAACCAAATGAGTAATTAAACTAGCTGAATTTAAAGAAGCCAAGAAGGATAACAAGAGGATTAAAGCAATGAAAAAGGAGTTCAGAATGATCCAGAAAAATTATACTTGGTAGCTGGTGTCTGGTGAAGATCGCAAGTTAGGAAGGTAAATATTAATTGGTGTGTAATAGGCTTATAGGACGAAACTAAATGTTCATGGTTCTATAAACCAAACACAATGCTATATTGGTGATAAAGGGATGTAGTCAAATATTTGGAGTGGACTTTTCAGAAAGTTCTGCACACGCTCGACACAATAAGGATGTTTCTTGCTTTAGTTGCCCAAATGCATGGAAGGTATATCAGTTGGATGTAAAATCAACTTTTCTGGTGAATCTTGAAGAATAAATGTATGTAGAGTAGCCTGAGGGTTTCAAAGTTAAGGGACAGGAGGAGAAGGTCTATTTGTTGAAGAAGGCCTTAAATGGTCTTAATCAAGCTCCAACGGCCTGGTACAGCATGTTTGATGAGTATCTTCAGGGGCTTGGATTTGTTAACACTCTGCAAGTGAAGCTATCTTATATGTCAAAGAAGAATGTGGTAATTTACTTGTAGTTTCTGTCCATCTTGATGTCATATTTGTGACAGGAACTAATGAGATCTTGGTGGGAGAATTCAAAGCTGAAATGCTCTAACTATTTGAGATGACAAACCTTGGCTTCATGTCTTACATTTTGGGCATGGAGGTGTTACGACAATTTCAGAAGAAACGGTCCAAGTGCAAGAAAATGGGCTGAGTGAGTCTCTGAATCAAGATGAAGGTGGGTCTGTAGCTGCCAAGGAGCCCAATTTTGCAAGATCTCAACGAGTGAAGACTAGGCTTGCTTGGTAGAAGGATTATAAGAAATATCAGTTGATATCCAGCTTTTACATATTGAATAAATAAATAATAGGAATTCATATAATAGTTTTAATTACAACTGTATGCGGTTAGGAGGAGAATCTAATTCTGTTATGCATCTAGCGTTATCAGCTTGCCATGCGGCACTGGATCAAATAATCTGGAAATGTAATGCTTACAAATATGATGAATGAAATGAGAAAAGCAGAGAATTGAAAACTCAAAATTACGTCTCTTCTTCCTTAATTCTTCTGGAGTCACTCCTACTCGAAAGGAACTTTATCTTTGATTGCATCAGGAGGTGAAGCAAGATTAAAGTGATGGAATTTTCATAAACCAAAGGAAGTATGCAAAATAAATCCTTAAGATGTTTCACATAGAAGATTGCAAAAAGTATTGATACAATTAATCAAAAGGAGAAATTTGGAAAAGATTGAAAAGATTGATGAAAGTC
Organism: Glycine latifolia; assembly: GCA_013407115.1. Taxonomy (NCBI): domain Eukaryota; kingdom Viridiplantae; phylum Streptophyta; class Magnoliopsida; order Fabales; family Fabaceae; genus Glycine; species Glycine latifolia. Next base: position 22,122,724 of record CM023954.1, read on the forward strand.
AATACAAGGGCTTGATTGAATGCTTGATGTATCTTTCAGCCTCTAGACCTAGCATAATGTTTGTTATAAGTTTGCTTTCAAGATTTAAGCATTGTGCTAGTGAAGCACATTTTCAAAATGTCAAAAGAATCATGAGATCTATCAAGGGGACAGAAAATTATGGTATTAAGTATACTTGTCAGAATACTAAACTTGTTGGTTATTCTATTAGTGATGGGGTGGGATCCATTGAAGATATGAGGAAGTATAACAGGTTTTTGTTTCACTTTTTGATCCAGAGTGTTCTCTTGGTGTTCAAAGAAGCAAGAAGTCATGGCTCAAAGTATTGCTAAAGCATAAGAATATGTAGCACAAATGCCATGGTGGATCAACCAATTTGGATTAGAAAAATACTAGCTGATTCACATTCACACATGAAACACAATGAGCCAGCAGAGATTTTTGTTAGAATCAAGCTGCAACTTGCTTGATACGCTTGCTGTTATAAACTTTATTCTTCTATTTCTTTTCCTTATTCCTCCCATACAACAACAACCTCCCTCTTTGATACAATAAAATCAATTTATGAAGCAAGCCATATGAGATGGACTTTTTCTATTAACTGGCTTCAATATTTGATGTCATGTCTGTAGGTTTCAAGTGCCACAGCCACCTTTGCCATGACCTTTTCCTCATCTATGTCTGTTGTAGAATACTACCTGCTCAAACGTTTTCCAGTTCCTTATGGTTTGTTCTTCAGAACTTCTACCTCCATCTTTGTAACTTTCATTCATGTGCCGTTTATAAATTGGATTACATTCTGGCCAAATTGATATATATATGCATGGTACAGTTTATTGCTCTAACACTACTGCATTATGTGGATTTTTGCACAGCTCTATACTTTATTGTGGTAGCTGCTATTTCAGCAATTGTAGGGCAGCATATTGTGAGAAAGCTGATCGATGTGCTTGGGAGAGCATCTCTAATCATCTTTGTTCTAGCCTTCACAATATTTATCAGTGCAGTCTCACTAGGTGGGCCTTGTGATTCTCGCTTAATTTGGTTTGGTTATATTCACATTTTTGTGGCACAAAATATATATGATTCGATTAAATATGTTTTTAATCCCCTGTAAACAGGATAATGTTCAGTTTTAGTCTAAAAAATAACTTGTCTCCTTCTGATATTTTATTTTTAGAAATGTGTAAGATGTGGTCCTTGTTCTTTACACAAAATAGCGTCCTCTTAGTCCTTCACTTATACGAATAAGGACTATGTAAGACACATTTTTATAAATGAATGATTAAAAGAAGACGACTAATTTTTGAGGAAAACATTGTCCTGTTTAAAAGGATTAAAACATATTTAACTCTTGATATGCACTTCAATAATGAAACGTTTTTCATTTATTTATTAGGTGGAGTTGGCATTGTAGCAATGGTCAAAAAGATTGAAAATCACGAGTATATGGGATTTGATGACCTCTGCACATATGATTCATAGCCCATTTCATTAAATTATTTTATGCTTCTTGTTTTCTCTCTAGTTCCCAATAAAAGAGCCAAGAGAACCTAGGTCGCCAAAATTGACTTGGCGCATGCTTGGATTGCCGTCCAAAACAGTGGACTTGAAAGCAATGCATACATGCTTCTACGTATTTATCTGTTTTTTTGTGATTTTGAAAAAATATGTTAGATGTTGGACACTATTCCAAACACTCACTTGTGCTCTGTGTGCCCGGGCTCTTGTTGAGAGGTATGATATGTACATTTATATTTTTGTTGTTGCTAAGACATGTATTGATGACACTGTTGGAGATTGAGAAACTGAAATCACATTTTTTTAATATTCTTTATGTTCTACCTTTCGTACATACTACGTATAGTTTCTTTCTTTTATGACAAATTTGTCTAAATATTTACTTGGACGCAAAACGCATAATAGCAAACCGAATTCTGAATCAGTCGACACAGGCCTAACTAAATTGCCATGTCTATCTTTCCTTAAATCATATGCATTAAATAAATATCAATAGAATAATTACATACTAACGGGAGCTGGATCCAACATAAAGGACCTGTCTCTCACAACTTACTAAATCAAGATTTGAATTTTAGTTGAGAAAAATATTTATATTTAGTATTTAATTGTACCTTAAGTAAGACTGTCTCCTAATAAAGAGATATTGTGGAATACTACAACAATAACAAAGTTTTATCCCATTAGCTAAGATCAATTACATGAATCACAATGTCATTCAGCATGATTAAAAGTATTTTGAAGTCTAAAATCGCTCTTAATAATTTCCTCCTTCCTCCGATGTCTTTTTCGGTTTCTTTCTTCTCTTTTTTCCCGTACTAAAAATCACATACTTTATTCTTCTAACTTGTGCCTCTTGTGACGTTATTTATATATGCCTAAATCACCTTAATTGATTTTTTGTCATCTTTTTCTCAATGGGATTATACCAATCTTCTCTTGTATAATGTCATTGCATTTTTATCTTTTATTATATTCATCTTAACATTATCATTTATGTCACTCCCACTTTTATTTCATTTTGTCTCTTTAAAATCCAACATTCACTAGTTAGATGTATAAAATTGTACGATAAACTTATCTTTTAAGTTTGGTAGACAATTTGCAACTAAAAACAAAAAAAAAAAATCATTATTACTGTAATATGCAGATAGATCATGCTTATAAAATTCTGCTAAGTAAAAACTTTACCTAAATATTTGTTCAATAAATTATTATAAAAATTTACAATTATTAATTTTTCTTTACGATCTGATTACAAACAATTGAAAAATTATATTTTATTAATATTGTATTTATGAAAACAATTTATAAACATCTTATAATATGTTTCAGATTTTAAATTTTTTCATTTTTCATGTTTTACAAACAATACAAATATGGTTACAACGAGGAAAACATGAGGGTCAAACTAGAAATTACAGGGGAAGTTTAAGACATGACCAGAATTGGAGAAGAAGCTAGTAGTCTTCAAATGCCAAGAAGATACAACACTAAGGTTCAACCATGAACCTTCCAGCCAAGCCACCTAGTCTGACGTGTTCGAGGTGAAGCAAGAAAAGATCCCCGTGCAGAAAAGCTTGGACCCTACTGGGAAGGCTCCTTCAGGATTGTCACCAGTCTGAACAACGAAGCCTACAAACTACAAGAACTAAGTGGTAAAGCCATTCCAAGAACATGGAATGCTACCCACCTGAAGTTCTATTACAGTTGATAAATGGAAGGCCGGACGACTTACTCTTTTTCCTACTCGAGTTTTTTAATTCAAGAAAAAAAAAACAGGGTTTTGGCTTGAGAGGTTTTCATGAGGCCCATCCGAAGAACCACAATGAGAATATGTACTTAAATGCTATATTAATAAAAGATATGTCTCTGAATTCCATATATTTGTGTCAATCTTGCAGGGACATAGCAAAACCCAGGACCATCTCTTGGTGCTCCTGGTAATCTTTACAGGTTCTAAAACATCCAGGTCAGCTTCTCGGTGGAACTTATAGGTTTTAAAAGTGAACCTTATAGGTCCTTAAACATCCAGGGTCAGCTTTCGACAACACCCTTGGTGGACCTTATAGGTTCTTAAAGGTGAACCTTATAGGTCCTTAAACATCCAGGGTCAGCTTTCGATAGCACCCTTGGTGGACCTTACAGGTTCTTAAAGGTGAACCTTACAAGTCCTTAAACATCTAGGGTCAGCTTTTGATAGCACCCTCGGTGGACCTTACAAGTTCTTAAATGTGAACCTTACAAGTCCTTAAACATCCAGGGTCAACTTTCGACAACACCCTCGGTGGACCTTACAGGTCCTTAAAAATCTAGGGTCAGCTTTCGATAACACCCTTGGTGGACCTTACAGGTCCTTAAAAGTGGACCTTACAGGTTCTAAAAGGTGGACCTCTAGCAAAACCTAGGACTAGCTCTTGGTATTGTACAAGTTCACAAATCCTGGGGTAGCTTTCGGTATCACCCTAGGTGGGCTTCCAACAAAATCTAAGACGCATGATGTAACGACCAAAAATTATTCTAGATATTGTATTTTTGTTAGGGTTAAATTTTTAAAAATCGTTAGATAATTTTTATTGCTATTTTATTTTTACTGAACGGGTCCTAGTATAAATTCTAAAATGTATAGATTATAGAAGTTGTTACACTGATATATATATTATAAGTAGTCACAGTCCTTGTTACAAAAGTCATTATTAAACAAGTACAGGATTTTCCATACACCGGCCTACTTCATATCTTCATTTCTACACCATCACCAATCCAGGGCATCAAGGAAATTGACCACTATTGCCATCTAAAAAAGATGAAACAAATCTAGTGAGAAATAAAAATTTCTTAGTAGGCAAAAACTAAACCACCGAACACGTTAGTACGTTAGTAAATAATTAATATATTCAAATGAAGCAATAAAATAATTATGCAAACTATATGGATGCATGAGATGAATTTTCCCAGAGTGCACATGGCTTCTACATATCGTATTGTATGTAGCTACACCTCGTACTGGATGTAGACGCTGCGATCGTCTTACGCAAACATGCATGATTTTTGCCATATATTTGCACCTGGTCACTACGTATCGTACTGTATGTAGTATCAAATTTTGTTTCACAAATCTCGTACTGGACTTGGAAACATAAATCAACATATCATCAGTCAAAATCCATTCATAATAAAATCCATAAGCAAAATACATACCATCTTATGGAAAAATTGTTGTTGTCATAACATCATACGTACCACAAGTATGGTTAAACCACCATACCTTATTCAAATAAGATCATTACCACTTAGGCATGACCTTTGAATATCCTCAAGCTATAAAAATTCATGTTAGTAACCTAACTAATAAACCACAATATATCTCTAAAATAATTTCTAACACCTTTAAACTTTCACAAGAAAATTATAACCTAGCATGCATTTTAATCTCCTTTCACCTACCACCTTGCTACTTCATCCTCAAATTTAATCACTCAAACATTTGAACCATTTAACTACATACTATTCAACCTCTACTTCAAAAAAATTAATTCAGAACAGTCCTATAATACAAATATTAACAAACAGCCCAAAGGTCATCAAATCACTCACAAAAATCATCAAATGTGATTCCAAATATCACTAATATTTCAATCTATAAATCATCACCTATCCTATGGTTAAAATCAACATTTCCACATCATAAAATAACCCTCAAATGACATGAAATTACAGCCTAAATAATAGCCATAAATCTGTACATTTAAGCATGTAAATTAATCCAAATCAATTCTTAATTAAAGATTGAAGCCTAGCCTACCTCAAGTAAGTTTGAGTTTGAAATGGAAATAGATTAAGGGCTGTCTCCTTGGGAAAATATTCTAAGAAATGAAGCCTTGAAAGAAGAATTTGATTGATGGATGAGGTGGTAGAAGAAGTCACAGTTTGTGGAAAGCAAATAGAAAGCAAGAAAATGAAAGCAAGGTACAAGGAAAATGGAAATTGGCTTTGGCTTTGGATGCTAGATCCTACGTGAAATTTTTTCCACAGCCCTATCTATTTATAGTAATTTAATTAGTTGAGTTTTAAGTGGTTCTAGTTAGATTAGAACTGAATTAGGAGTTGGTTTGGTTACAACTTAACTAAATCATCATTACTTTGAAAGATATTTTGCTTAAACCTTATCTTGACTTTGATTCTTTTGGTCAAGATTCTTTCAATCATGGAATTTGGGGACATCTGGCCTCCCTACGTGGACTTGGCTGAGCAAGGGTTGCAATTGCTTGGTTTAAATTGATCCACATGCACACAAGAAGCCTTGATTAAATCTTTTCACTCCAGCAGAAAAATATTTTACAGCTGCCTATGGTTTTGCTCTTTACATTTGGCTTATTGTTCAAGTGCATTCTTTGCGTTATTGAGGGAGTATATGCATGTGGATATTTCTTGGACTGGGCAAGCTCTGATTTGTCACTCTTTTGGAGCTGAACATTTAATTCTTTTGGCCAAAAATCCAAGAGTTGCAAGTTTTACTCAATCCAAATGGTCCAAAGGGCTATAAGCACTCAACCAGACAGGGTTCACTCATTATTTATTCTGTACCAATATACTAGTCCAAAAATTATCATTTTCTAGTATGTTAAACTAGACTTCCTAAGATTTCCAAAAATGATATCACATGCCTTATTTGGAGTTATACAACTCGAGATATAGAATTTTTAATCTATACTTCCAAAGCTGCCAGCGAATTTAACTTAGGACAATGACATCCCTTAGTGTTTTTGTTATTGCAAGCAGTACACAATCTAGATTGATCTGAAATTTTTATATGTTATAGTAGACATCTAGATCTTTAATTCCATATATCATTCACTTAATTTGGATAGGAATTGAGAGAGATATAATTTTTTTAATACAGGTGGCAGAAGCTGTTTTTGAGTAAGCACAGTATTGGACAGCTTGTGTGTAATTAAATTCTGGGCATGATTTCACTGCTCAGTTTGGTCCTATATTTTAGAACAACATAGAGGATATCCTAAGCTTTAAAATGAGTGGTCAAATACCTCGTTTGGTTAAGTACAGAGGGAGATATAAAATTCTATTTTGTCCTTCTTGTATCACACTACAATCATAGGTGTTCCTCATGTGATAGTTTTAGATACTAATCATAAATTTTCGGTCAGTCTAGGTACTCCTAGTTTTCTTGTAATATTTATCTATTACTAAGGGTAATTTGGTAATTTGTCATCTCAGGGCCTTTTTGTAATTTCTTAAATTTTCCACAAAAATATCTAAGGCAAAATATCCAAGGGTATTTTGGTAATTTGCCACTAAATTTAGGGATATTATTGTAATTTTCACTTCAAAATATCTAACCAAAAATATCTAAGGGCATTATTGTAATTTTGACTTCAAGGACATTTTTGTAATTTTAACTTCAAGGGTACTATGTTAATTTTCCTTCAAGCATTTTTTTTAATATCTCTTTTTATCTCTAATTAACATATTTAAATTTTTGGGATGTTACACATGAGTCACTGGTGAACCTTTAATGGTTCACAAAACCCAAGGTCAATCTTTGGTAAACCTCATTCTCCTAAGGCTTGACAAAATCCAAGGTCCACCCTTGGTGAGCCTCAACAAAACCCAGGATGGACAACTCTTTTGGTATCAAACTTGAAAAATTCAAGGTACAACAAGATCCACCCTTGACATACTTTATTGTTGCTAAGCTTTCTTTTGTAGGAATACAAGCTTGCAGGAACAAAAGGCCAAGGTCTACCCTTGGTACACAAAAACCCAAGAAACGCTCTTGGTATACTTACTCCTTTGGCACCTTAACAAACAAAGCCAAAGGATCATTTGTTTTACAAGAACAAGTGTTCAAGGTCCACCCTTGACGCTCAAAACCAAAGACACACTCTTGGTACATTTACTCCTTTGGCACCTCGACAAACAGGGCAATGGGATCATTTGTTTTGCAGGAACAAGTGTCTAAGGTTCGTCGCCCTTGACATATAAAACCCAAGACACGCTCTTGGTATATTCACTCTTTTGGAATCTCGACAAGCAGGGCTATGTTATACTATTGGCAAGCGTACCAATGTCGTCGCAGGTTACAAAATTTATAAAGAGATCGTCTCCACAGGGACTTGAGAGTTACTCAATTATTCCAGATAAACAGTAACAGTTCAATAGTCATGTACAACAAATATAATCAAAATTTGATGGTTTGCAAAAATAACAGATTAGTGCGTTGGAATACGGAAAATTATGAAAACAAATAAAGCGAGTTTAATTAATTCAAGAAAAGTATAGGATTGGACTTCATTGTTCCTACCCTCACTATCCAATTAACATTAACACATATGAATTATTTTCTAACATTATTGATGTACACATTAAATCACCCCAAATCGATCCATCGCATTCGAGAATCCTAAGGATATTTACTAAATATCAATCCCTCACATATAAAGTAAATAACCCAGCATTATAATCATAATCTTGTGCTATTTGTAATCACAACGTTATGCTCTATTCCTAGCAACGTAACATAAAGAGTAAAATCATTCAGTTCAAATCCTAAGAGCACTTTTCAGTCAAACTTAGAATCCAATTTCATGAAACTAGTGATCAAGTAGAATCAAGCATTACGAACAGAATGAAATCACCAATAATGAGTAGAAAAGATTCATACATATATCAAATACCAAAAGAGATACATCAGGGTACGAAGATTACATCTAATCTTTGGGAGAAACTACCCGATCATTGTGTAGAGCAAGAGGTCAATAGAAGACATGATGAAGGAGGCAATCCCCAATCCGTTTCTGCAGAGTTTCCTCACCTTTTCCCTCTTCTCTCACCTTCCTGTGCGTTCCTAGTGTTTCTCTCACGTTCTGGTCTCCTCTAATGGTTTCCTTTGCATGATATTTATAGAATTTGATGCAGGTGATGCCAGAGCAACTTGCCAAGATGAGCTGTAGCTCGCCTAGGCGAGTGGTTGCTTACTTTTGAAGAAAGGTAGCTCGCCCTGCTCGCCCAGGTGAGTCGTTGCTTAATCTTGAAGTAATTTCATTAGCCCAGGCTTGCTAGCCTGGGCGAAAATCACTTCTGGAAATTACTTAAATTAACTTTTTGCCCTTTCATCTTGTCTTGGTTGTTTTGGATGCCACGAATACTATCGAAACATCAAAATTGAATGGATGAATCTTCCAAATTTAAACAACAACATTTATAAATGTATAACATATTAAACAGCTAGAATTAGGGGAAGTTTATAAGAAAACTATTGAAATCAAAAGCTAAGTGCTAACATTATAATCCCGAAAATAACTAAAATATGACACTTATCAACTACCCCCAACTTAGAATCTTGCTTGTCCTCAAGCAATGTAAGGAAATAAAACTACGAATACTAGAAGTATAAAGGAAAGTGTTTCAATATTTCTATATCAAAACTTATGAACATACTTTGTAAATAATCAATTTATAAAGTGATTAGAATAAAATTTTCAAATAATCAACCATGAGAAATGAAGACACAAAAGATAAAATTCACAAAACCAAATGAGATTTAAGATTAATTCACATTTTGTTTCTAAAGTACATAAGAGAAAACACTTGATTGATTCAAACAGAGGAAAACCTCTCAAAGGTGTTTAATTCTCCCATAGGTAAGTGTTTCATCTCAATTCCAACACTTATATGTCATAGATCAATTTTGCAGTTCATTTCCTATCAAATCAAAGCACATATTTATCATGGATCTTTAGGATTTTTAGGGTTGGGCCTGGTTTTGAAGGAAATCTTGGTTTTTCTGGATATTCAAAGTTACCCTAAGAATAGGAGAGCAATCAAAGATAAAACAAGCTATCATAATTTCCTATTTCTTTCCTTTTCTACCAAGTTATCAATGTTTCTTATACCAACTTTTAACATTTACAACACTTTGTACAATTTATAACATAATGTACATAATTCATATATTTATTTATTCACAAGGAACTTGTTTCCCTTTTTTTTTTCTTTTTTTTTTCTATACAAAACTTAATTTACATAAATAGCTATATGTAAAACAAAGGATTTACATGATATTAGCCACTTAATAGTAGAATTTCCCAACAAAACCCCTTTGCTCTCCTAACCTAAGGTAAGGTAGGAAACTCTTATCCTAGGTTAGTGTTCCAACAAAATAATAAGTGTTTGGCTCAAAGGGCTTGCCATTGGTAAAAATAATATATATTGGGAAAGCTGTTTGGCCAGTGGCTTAAAATGTATAAGAAGAAAAAAGGCCTAAATCATATCCATGCATCTTATGTTATGACAATTAGAAATTTATGCAAAATCAACTATAAAACATATCAGTGAGGACACTCAATGCAATTTCTATGGGTACACACAGTCACTAAAGCTTAAGGTCTATTTCCATGTTCAAATCAAATCAGTGTTTTGAAAGTTGTTGTTTATCAACTCCATGTAAAAACATTTGCCTTCATTTGGTATTTGGAAAACCATTTATTTGATTTTCATTCTCAAAGTTTCCAAAAATAATTTTGTTGTGTTCTGATCCAATTTCAAAAAGCATGTTTCAAAAAACACTATCTGTTGATTCTTTAAAAAACATGCTTATGTCTAAGAAAAAATTGTCTTTTTAAGTCCCAAAAAGATTTATACAACTATGTTAATAAAACAAAAATTAATAAAAAATGTGTACTTCCAAAAAGAGGGAACCCTCTGTGTACATTATCAGAGTGCATATAACCAAAAAAAATCATAAACAAGTGCAATTATCCAAGTAAAAATCCAACATAGTAATTAAGAGAAATAAAGTACTGAAAAATCCAAAGCGGTAAAGAAATATAAAGACAATGGCACAAATTTTTTTTGAAGATCATGGCTGAGGAGCTCAGTCTCCTCAAATGCGATAATCAGCAAGATCATGGGCCATGATGTCTTCATCATCTTTTGCTCTTTCTCCTCTTTGCTCATGTGCAGCTTCTTGGTTAGCTGTAGGACCTGCCTCCTCTTGAAAAAAAATAGGTCTGTCTTCAGTCCATGCAACATTAGTCCTAAATTGGTTAGGGGTAGGCCAAGGAAAAGGATTCAGATCCTGGCGCTGCTGGTGCAGTGTATACTGATAAAAGCTTTCATTCAACTGCATTTGGCTCCTGTAGTTGGTGGCTTATTGGTCAGCCATATGAAGCATATAGGTGTGCATTTGGAGTTCTATTCTCTGAAGGTGAGTTGAGATGGACTCCAATGATGGCGGCTCCTGTGGTGGTCGCTGTTGAACCTGTCTTGATATGCAATATTTTTCAATAAAAGACCTATTAATGGGAGGTCAGATGGCTTTGGATGGTAGGACCTATACTCCATAAAACTTGTATAATCCTGTTATCAAGGCTGGAAATCTGATAGCTTTGTTTGACAAATCTGGATTCAGAGGATGTCTAGGATGCTCTGTAGTTACAAACTGATAGAGGGTTTCTGATATCAGCTGGGCCACATTAACACTGATCTGCTCTATGAAACTATAAACTAGCTGACATTTTGGCATAGTTAGATTAGAGTTATGATCACTTGGAAGGATATTACTTAGGAGAAAAGTCATCCAGATTTAAGTAAGAGTGCTCATATTGGTTCTCATCAGTCTCACTCGTTTCCTGCAATATTACGAGTAAATTCATAGTCTAGGGAACAAAGTAACTGAGCTATAGCCTCTTCATCAAAACCTGAAATCATGTTTCTCCTAGTAGTGTATTCGCATAGCTGTCCCTCTTCCAAGATCAATGGATTCCCTAAAAATTGATTAATTGCATCAGTATCATAGGGGATCCATTGGCCTCGTACATTAGAACATTTATCAGGAACTCCCTCCTCAGTAGGCCAGGCATTAGCATAAAATTCCAAGACAACTTCAGGGTTAAATTTGTGCATTGGTTCTGCAAGTTGTCTCCAGGTTCTCCTAGTGAGCTCCTCTGTGAACTCAGGATATTCGCCTTCTGCTAATTGAACTCTTTGTTCTTTGAGGAACAACCAATCTTTAATCAATTCAAAACAATGTTGGTGTTCCTCACTGCGAAATTTTTGAGCATCAAAGACAAAGTTTGCGGGAAGAAATATGATCGAGCCTTCTCCTATAGTCGTATTCCTAACCCTTTTTGTTGTAAGTTTCTTTGGATCCATCTGGAATAATCTCAAAACCAAACTGAAATCAGTATGACAAGCCTTTTCTACTAAATACCACTATACTTTTTCAGTCTTCCCAATCATAACAACCTATAAGTCAAGTTGCCATTTATGGTTCAGCTTGCAATATATCACAAAATTTAAATGTGCACTAAATTTTTAGCCTTCAACAAACAATTCATGTGTTATATAGCCACAACAATTCAGCCATTCTAATCATTATTAAACACAACAATTCAGCCAATCTAATCATTATTAAACATGCTACTCCAAGGTTTAGTTCAATCAATGTAAGCTTTGTGAAGAATAATTACGTGAGCTTATCATTTGAACAAGCTGTCTAAATAGATTTAGGGAGTAAAATTCATGCATAATTAAGGAATAAAAACATGGCTGGTCATTGAGGCATTGCATCGAACAATTTATGTGCACATTAATTGGTATGTGTAATTGAAGGAAGATGTAAACATATGATATACAAAAATTCAGAGAATAGCATTAAGAGAAGGTACATTGCAGAATAATTACACATTTGAGCAGATTTTGATTATATTTGTGTCTAATTTACTTCACTATATTGAACCTTACATCAAAACAATATAACAGAAATAACACCATTAAAATTATAAGAAAATTGAAGTATATGGGATACTTACGTGACTGAAGTGAAGTGGTGTGTGAAAGATGTAAAACAAAGGAACACTTCAAAACAACCAAGAGGGGGGGTGAATTGGTTGAACCTTGGTCAATTAAAAATTTAAATCAGAGTTATCAAAGGATCTTTATCACTTTAAAATGTTTTAACACCAAGAATCAATATTCAATCAAACTTCCTTTTTACAAAACACAAGAAACCAGAATTTAACTTTCTGTGTAAATGAAATTGATTCACAAACAAAGCAATTAAGAAACAACTAATGAGAAGAAAGAATAGGCACAGATTTATACTGGTTCACCCCAAAAACTATGAGGCTACATCCAGTTCTCCCACTCAAAACTAGAGAGGAGTTCCACTATTGTAACAAAATATCCTTACAAGCAATTTACACACTTCTCTTCATCAACCCTAGATGAAGTTCAGAGATCTACAACACTAGTAGAACCTTAGAAGCAATTACCCACACTGAGAACACTACTCAGCAGAATCTAGAGAAACCCTATCTCTACACTTGCAAGAAATCCACTTACAATAGCCTATTCTATTACAAGAATACAAAATATCAATATTACACCTTCAAAGATAAGGAAAGAAATCACCTGATGATCAAAGCACGAAATGCAAATGATTAAGAATCACAGATGAATGCAAATCAATGATGTAGAACAGCTTTCCTTAGTCTTTGAAAAAAGATGGTTTGCTTTTCAACTCCTTAATGACCCATGAATCAATTGATGAAAGCAAAACCTAATAAACCCTTGAAAGAACCTTTTTGAAACTTAAGAGAGCTCTTGAAATGTTCTCAGATCGAAAATTTGTTTCTGTATCTTCTCTTTTTTACATAGAAGGCAAGGGTTATATTTATAAGAATTTTCGTAACTCATTTAATCGATTAAATCGGACCTTGTAATCGATTACCAACAGTTCTTGGTGACTTCTTGATTCAAATAACGAGTCAAATAATCGATTAAAACGATTCGTAATCGATTAAACAAGAAAGCACAGAATATTCATTACGAATGGTAATCGATTACATCACATGGTAATCGATTAATACAGTCTGAATGTTAATATGTTATAACATGGTAATCGATTTACATAATGTGGTAATCGATTAAAACAGTCATTTAGCCAATATGAATGAATGCTAAGCTTCAAATAATCGATTAATACGATGCAGTAATCGATTACAATGTTCTTGACAATTTTCCAGAAAAGCTTAAGAACAAAATAATCGATTACGATTTTGTCTTAATCGATTAAAACAGTCCAATTCTATTTTTCCAAAATACTGATGAATGTAAATAATCGATTACTGAATTGCTGTAATCGATTATTACAGTCTTTGTCTATATTTTCAAAATACTTAGCTTTTTCTTTAATTTGTTTAACATTCTATTTAATGCAATGCTTTAATATGTGTATGAATGAGATGCATGCACAGCTTTGATCATTATAATGATTTCAACCCTTTTACATTTAATCACACACTTTTGTTCTTCAAGGATTGAACCATGTTGAATGCCAAAATATCCAAGCCTCTTGTTGCTTGATTCTTCAAGTATTCTTCATACATCTCCCCCTCAAATCAACAAAAGATTCTATAGATGACATTGGCTTGGGTGAATTTGGACAAGAATGGTGAGGTTACAGGATGTTTGAAATGGGAAAGCAAAATGCAAGAAGTTTTGAAATGGGGTGAAATCAGATTTCACCCCTATGTTTATTTATTTATTTATTTTCTCTGCTGACACCCTTTTGCCCAAACAAGTGATTTACTCGCCCAGGTGAGTTAACTCTTTTTTTGTTTTTGTTTTAGAAAACTTAACATTACTAAACTATGCAGCTTCATATAATCTGTATTCATTTTTAACTATAATTAACCTATAACTCAAAGCATATATTTATAAGAATAATGTTTCAATAGAACTTACATATTAAGTAAAGCAATATAAATGCACCACACAAGATATAAAACACACATATCATAAAAGAAAGGTTTAGAATATACTAGGTTGCCTATTAAAAGTGTAACACCCTGAAATTTCGATAACTGAAAATAGATGTTTGATGTATTTTTTTGTGTTATTTGATTATTTGATTAGTTTAGATTAGTTGAATTGTTGTGTAAATTATCCTTATGCAATTGCTTAGTGTGGATGTCAAGTTATGTGAAGTTTGTTTGAGCTGCGTTGAATTGTTTGATTTTGAGTTAGACTGGAAACCTATTTTGGTAAAATCAACATTCTGGATTGGTTAACCGTTGGATCGACTTCAACTTTTAAATGTAGGTTCCAAACCCACATATGTAACTTTTGACCATTGGGATTGGTGCAATAACATATGAAGCATGAGAATTTAATTTTTCACAGAAGCAGAAATTTTAAAATTGGGTCAGCTTGTCCACGCGAATTTTGTTAGGAATTTTGGCTCGCCTGGGCGAGTCAAGTCAGTTATAAGCATGTATCAGCAGGAAAAATCATGAAAATGGAGGCCTTATTCTTCCCCACACCTTCCCCCAACCTCCCACCATCCTCCTCCACCACCCACAGCCACTGGTGACCACCACGAGCCACCGTCGCTTGCCGTTGGACCACCACACAGAGAGGAACACTTTATCAGAACGGAATCTTCAAAACACATCTCAAAATTTTGGTAGAAAACAGAGCCTCCAATCCTTCTTTCTTGGTTTCTTTGAGGTAACCTTGGTTTCCTTTGTCTTCTCCTAGCTAGTTTAAGCTTCCCTTAGGGTCTCTTGTGTTTTGGGTATCGTTGTGGGATTTTTACCACTTCCTTTGAAAACCCTTTGAAAATGAGATGTTGTAAAAGTCTCCTTTTTATGAAATAGATGTCATTTCTTTGATCTTTGTTGAGCCCCGGTCACATTGGTGTGATCGAAATTTCAAATGATGTCTTTAGATGTGGACTTCCAAAACACCCTTTTAGCCCCTTTTAAATTTGAGTGAGTATTTGACCCCAAATGTTAATTTTGACCGAAATCTATACTAAATTACCTTTGATTTGGTATATAGAGCTCTGTGTTCGGACAAGCACATGTATTTGAAGGGTCGCGAAACAACACTGCTTGGCTGTAATAAGGAGAACTCCTAGTTGGGTAAGAGGAGTTTATTATTTGGTTATAGTTTTGATACCATAGTTGGGGGCTAGGGAGCCCAACTATGAAGATAATTGCTTGTCCCTGCTGTGTGCTGGTTTTCAAGAAAAACTACGTTTTTAACTAATGGGATGCAATGTATTTATGATTGATGTGTGTTTGTTCCCGTGTGTGCTCGTTTTCAAGAAAAACTGTATTTTTAACTAATGGGATGCGATGAATGGGTTTGTTGATGGATAAAACTGTGAATGATATTGTTGTTGTAATGATTGGATTTTTGGGAAAAGTCTTAATTACAGAGAAGACTCTACCCAAAATTTTATAATGCGTTCTTCTATTTAATTCTTTATTAAATTTTTAAATGGGCATAAGAGTGTGTTGTATATATTGTAGTCCTCCTCTTAAATTTAGAATTTTTCTAAATTATCAGTCTTGTGGTATGATGAATTGTGTGAGAAAATGTTGATGTGGTTGATGATGTTGAAATGAGATGATATTAATGTTCATGATGATGATATTGAAATAAAATGATGTTGATGTTGTTGATGATATTGAGGTGACATGGTGCTGATGTTGATAATGACATTAATGAGAGATAGTGTTGATGTGGACAATGTCATTTTGTGATGTGGATACACTTGGATACCCATGGGGGGTGCATGACTGGTTACCCTTGTGAGGAAGGATGTGCTCCTAGTCGGGTCATGCATTGATGGTGCCCATGGTTGTATGTTGTGTATGTCCACGTGGGGTGTAGTGACCGATTGGATATCCTTGTGAGGAAGAGTTTATGAATTTTAAGCATCCCAGGAGAGAAAGGGATTGTTTAAAATTTTGGTCCCTAACTATCCATGGTCAGTGCATCGGTGATGTTGTGTATATGCATGGGGGTGCATGACTAGATAACCTTGCGAAGGAGGGTTTACGAATTTTAAGCATCCTAAGATTGTTTAAAATTCTGGTCCGTATCTATCCATGGTCAACGCATTGATGGTGCCCATGTTTCATATTTCATATTTGCATGGATGGAAATAGAATGATGGACAGTAAGTATTGGGGGTACTAGGGGGCAATCACTCTTTTTGGAACTTCCTTGAGACTCAGGGCGCTGATCACCATGGGGGGGGAGCGACCAGTGCACGACAAGGTGACCTCGATGAGCTACTGCATCATTTTCCTAGAGAGGCTATTTCCATGAGGATGGTACCACATTGCATTCTGAGAGATGAGTTAGGTGCATGCATCATTCTGAGCATGATTGTTTTGATTTGTGAAATATAGTGGATGACTGGTTTGTTGAGTGTGTATTGAATTGATGGATTATCGAGGATGATTGTGTTTGTCATTATTGATTTCTTTCTAATTATTGTCGTCTGATGCTTGTTGTATATGTATAATAAACTCACCCTTGCATTTGTTGTACTGTGTGGTTGGTACCTATGATAATCACGAACTTTTGTTCGTGTGAGTAGATGAGCAACATTAGGTGACTCTGGAGGGAGATTCTTTTTGGTTGGAGCCGCCAAGCCGACGTGATGACGTTAGAATTCTTTTTGGAAAGAGTTGTGTTTTGTTAATCAACTCTTCCTTAGTTAGTCCCTTGATTCTTTTTGTTGGACATGTAAATTCTAGGTGTAAATACATGTAAAAACTAAATTAAGTTTTGACATGTGAATGATATGTACTGGTTTAATATATATATGCATATGTATTCAATTATGTATTTGTATCGTGTGTATGATAAGAGTATTATTGCGAAAAATTTACTACCATTTTCATAATCAAATTAACGGAGTTTACATTAAAATTTGAAATTACACGATTAGAGTTAGTGATATTGTAGCGATAAGGCGGGTCGTTACAAGCGTTTCTTTAACGTCTTGTTAGCTGAAAGTTTGTGTTGTCGATTAGGTTTCTTGTAACTGGACAACAGTGGTAAGTCTTTCAACATCACCACCTAAGTAATGCTTGATTCTGCTACCACTTAGAGTCCATGTTTTTTTTGTTGCTGGATCTTTGAGTATTATAGCTCCATATGGCATTACTTCATTGATGATGAAAAGTCCAGACCACTTGGATTTCAGCTTACCTGGAAACAATCTTAATCAAGAATTAAATAACAAAACCTGTTGACCAGGCTAAAAATCATTTTTAAAAGTTTTTTTTTATCATGATAAATTTTAACTCTTTGTTTATAACGTTTGGAATTTTCATAAGCTTGAAACCTCAATTCTTCCAATTCATGGATTTGGAGCTTCATGCATTCACCAGCAACATTCAAATCAAAATTCAGAAACTTCAATGCCCAGTAGGCTTTGTGCTCCAATTCGACAGGTAGATGATAAGATTTGCCATAGACCAATTGGAAGAGAGTGAGTCCTATAGGAGCTTTATATGTTGTTCTGTATGCCCATAGAGCTTCATCTAACTTTTGAGACCAATCCTTCCTTGATGTTAGAAACTTCAGCTTGCCCATTGGTCTGGGAATGATAAGGTGAGGCTACCTTGTGTCTGACACTATAGTGTTGGAAAACCTTTTTGAGTTGGACATTACAGAAATGAGATCTTCCATGACTTATCAACACCCTTTGTGTGCCAAACCTTGAAAAGATGTTTTTCTTTAGGAAGTGAATGACGGTCTTTGCATCTGTATGTTGTACAACTATTGCTTCCACCCATTTGGTTACATAGTGCACAACCAATAAAATATATTCATTTGAGTAAGATGATGGAAATGGACCAATGAAATCTATCCCCCAACAGTCAAAAGCTTCAACCTCCAGAATATTTTGCAGTGGCATTTCATTTATTTTGGAGATTTCACCTATTCTCTGATAGTTATCACACTTTTGAACATATTCATATGCATCCTTACATAGAGTAGGCTAATAGAAACCAGATTGGAGGATCTTGACAACAATCCTTTCTCCATTGTAATGGCCTCCATAAGGTGAACTATGGCAATGCCACAATATGCTTCTTGCCTCTTCTTGAGTTACACATCTTCTCAGGAGATTATTTGCTCCAATTTTAAAGTGGTAAGGATCATCCCACACAAAGTATTTAGCATCCTAGAAAAACTTCTTTCTTTGGTGCCAAGTGTAATCATCAGGAATTGCACCAGCTGCTTTAAATTTGCCATCTCAACAAACCATGGCCTTTATGAAATGTTGAATAGTTTTTCATCAGGAAACTCTTCTTGAATTTTAGGATCTTGTGTGGTTACCTCATCAATGGTAAGTCTGGAAAGATGATTAGCTACATGATTCTCGCTCCCCTTTTTATCCTTGATTTCTAAGTCAAATTCTTGCAAAAGTAGAATCCAATGGATAAGTCTGGGTTTAGAATCCGTTTTGACAAGCAAATATTTTATAGCAGCATGAACAGTAAAAACCACAACCTTGGATCCTATCAAATAAGATCTAAATTTTTCTAAAACATATACTACCACAAGCAATTCTTTCTCAATTGTTGCATAATTAATTTGAGCTTCATTTAAAATTTTGCTTGCATAATGTATAACATGGAAAACTTTATTTTTCCTTTGACCCAAAACTGCTCCTACAGCATAATCACTTGCATCACACATTATTTCAAAATCAAGTGTCCAATTTGGTGTAGTGATTATGGGTGCATAGATCAGTTTTTGTTTCAAAGTATCAAAAGCTTTTAAACAGAATTCATCAAAATGAAAGGAAACCTATTTGTTCAAGAGATTGCTCAAGCGTTTGGCAATCTTAGAAAAATCCTTGATGAAATGCCTGTAAAATCCAGCATGCTCTAAAAAGCTTCTAATGCTTTTGACATTTGTTGGTGGAGGCAATTTTTCGATGACGTCCACCTTGGCTTTGTCAATCTCAATGCCATGAACAAAGATCTTGTGCCCTAATACAATACCTTCAGTTACCATAAAGTGGCATTTTTCCCAGTTGAGCACAAGATTTGTTTCAACACACTAAAAATACAATGAATATCTAATCTAATAAACCAAGAGGGGAGGGGTGAATTGGTTTATAAAACTTTTTGACTTTTCTTGAAATTCAAACTCAGCGGAAGATAAACAATGGATCGTATCTTTAAACCAAACACTTTTAATAAGCAATATTCTCTTTTCCAATCACTTAACTCATGTGCTGAAACAAAATCAGAATTGATTCACAACCCAATACCACAAGCAATTGAATGTAATGTAAATCAAAACACAATTACACACAAGTTTATACTGGTTCACCTCTAACCACTTGAGGCTACATCCAGTTGTCTTCTAATCCAAACCAGATTAGAGTTCCACTAACAAGATTCTGTTCTTTACAAGCAATCAACCAAGTCTCTTTCACCCACCCTAAGCAAAATTCTAAATCTAACACCAAGATTTATCTAAAGACTTTAGAACCTGAGCACACCACTCAGTTCTACCCACTAGAAACCCTATCTGGTTTTGCTTTAAAGAATTCTAACTTGTTACATGGAAAATTACAACACAAACAGTAAAATACAGAATTAAATCTCATAAAGAGTTAAGCATAAGTTTCAAGAAGGATATCACCTAAACTTCCATTTGCAGCTGAAAGGATTTCAAACAAAATTGATAACCTGGTGATGAATGCAATGCCTTCTTGAATGATCTTGAAAAAGATTAATGCATGAATGATCACTAATCACTTTCTTCTTCTATGCAACCTTCATGTTTTACACTTCTAAGAACAACAAGACTTTAAAAGACTCTCTTTTATGCTTTTTATCACTCAGAGAACAATAGAACTTTTGTATGTAATGAGTGCTTTCGAAATCTATTCCCTGTGGTCAGAGTCACTGCATGCCTATTTATAAAAAAACAGATTTAACAGACTGTAATCGATTATTTCGCAAATGTAATCGATTAATTTAACTAATGTAATCGATTAATTCGACCATTTAATCGATTAAAGTGTTCATAGCAGTTCTGGAAAATAAGCATGATCAAAGTAATCGATTATTTTACCGTTTAATCGATTATTCCAGTGAGCTTCACTTTTGCCTCTAGCATGTTTAATCGATTACAATCAATTGGTAATCGATTAAATCACCTTCTATACTACACAGAATTAGACAGAGTGCTTATGTAATCGATTATTTACCTGTGTAATCGATTATTGCAGTCTTAAAACATTTTATGCATATTTAAAACACATCAATGTATTCTTAATCAAATGCATATGTTATTTCTTTTTACCTAAGCATGAATGCATGTTGGATTGATTTTATTAGTAGCTGCAAATGATTATTTAGGTTATTCCTTTTAATGAACCAAACTTAACAAACAAAATAAAAGTTACAAAGCATGAATCAAATATCAAAACTTGTCTTCTTCAGATTCTTCAATCACTTGAATCTAACACACACCGCTTCAAAACAGTGTCAAGATTAGAAAGACATAAATCAAAAGAAGAGCCAAAAATAGAGAAATCATCCATGAATACTTCAATGCTCTTTTCAACAAGATCAGAGAAAATAGCAAGCGTGCATCGCTGAAATGTAGCAGGTGCATTACAAAGACTGAAAGACATCTTCCTGTAAGCAAAAACATTGAAGGGACAAGTAAAAACTGTCTTCTCTTGGTCTTTAGGATCAACATTGATTTGATTATATCTTGAATAACCATAAAGAAAACATTAGATTTGTTGTGTTGCTTGTCTCTCCAGCATTTGGTCCATGAAAGGTAATGGAAAATGATCCTTTCTAGTGGCTGTATTGAGCTTCCTGTAATCAATACACATTCTCCAACCCGTAACAGTACGAGTTGGAATAAGCTCATTTTTATCATTTTTAACAACAATTGTACCACCTTTCTTTGGGACTACCTGTATATGTAATATCCTAAAATTTCGATAACTGAAAATGTATGGTTGAAATGTTGTGTGAATTACTCTTGTGTAACTACTTGGTGTGAATGTTAGGTTATGTGAAGTTTGTTTTGTCTATGTTTGAATTATTTGTGTGAAATATTAGTTAGAGATATTACAAAAATGTTTGAAGAGAAATGACCATATTACCGTTTTTCTTGATGTGAGAATTACCATAATACCTTTGAAGTGAAAATTATAAAAATACCCTTGAGGTGAAAATTACAATAATGCCCTTAGATATTTTGGTTAGATATTTTGAAGTAGAAATTACAATAATACCCCTAGAGTAAGTGACAAATGACCAAAATACCCTTGGATATTTTGCCTTAGATATTTTTGTGGAAACTTGAGGCAATCACAGAAATGCCCTAGGATGACAAATTACCATTAGTAACAGACAAACATCACAAGAAAACTAGGAGTACCTCGACTGGTTGAAAATTTATGATTAGGTAAACCAGAAGATAAGTTTCTAAATTTTACTACTCAATATAATAAATGCAAGCAAATAAACCTTACAGTAAAAGTGAAGGAAAATCGCACGAATATCTAAAGTTATCATAAACTATAGTTTCAGACCATGTGATGATACGATGAGGAAAATTATCACATGAAAAACACCTGTGATGGTTGTACAAGAAGGATAGGATAGAAGCAAATGGATCTAAGTGGCAAGTTTAGAAGTGCTTAGAATAAATTTAGTTATGATTAGTGAATTTAAGGAAGAAACAAATCCTAGCGTGTGTAGGATGTTGGTTAGGAGCTTAAGATCACCTAAGTAAATAAGGGAAAGCTACATGAAGTATACTTGGTTTAAATTAAAAGAAACAAAAACATAAACCATAACATGTATGGTACGTGAGAATTGGAACTAATTTAATTGGTTATGGAAGTGCAAATCATGTGTGTGTGCTTTTGTACTTCCTAGAAATGGTATACATAATCTATTTGTACAACCATGTATAAAGCAAAGAGTAATCTAGCTCATCTAAGAAGCATTCCACGTTGCATAACCAGCCATAAATGAAGTGAATAAGAAAAATCAAGCTTGCAAGGAAGCATTCCACGTGCATTTTGGGCAAATGAAAGGAATCTTTGCTTTTGAATGCATTAAATGCATGGAAATGAAATATCTCAATAGCATGATTACTTAGTTACATGAACTGAACCAAAGACTAACTAGGTTTCCATTCTAACTAAAATTTCTTCTATAAATATCTCATTGGATTAAAAATTTCTGTATGATACAAGCTCTCTGTAAACCTCACATTCACTTTCTCTCTTCCTTTTCTCTTTTTGCTTTCACTTGCTTTTCTCTTCTTCTCACACAAACTGAAGCCCTTTCACCAAATTACCTATCATTTCTTCATCTAAAATATTCTATTAGATGATAGAAACTTTACACCTCAAGCTCTTGAATCATTCTAGCGAAATATTGAGGTGAGTATTGGTGTTGAAATTCGTATGGTTTTAAGCTGAATTTTGGACTATTTTTAGAATTTTATATCTCCCTCTGTACTTAACCAAATGAGGTGTTTGACCACTCATTTTAAAGATTAGGATGTCCTCTATGTTTTCCTTAAATATGGGATCAAACTGAGCAGTGATTCGTGCCCAGAATTTATTTCAAACCAAGCTGTCCAAAACTGTCCAAACATCTACTGCCATCTGTTTTAAAAATTTACGTCTTTCTTATTTCTTACTCAAATAAGGTGTATGATATATGGAACTAAATATACAGATGTTAACTATAACATATAAATATTTTAGTTAAATATAGATTGTGTACTTCTCGCAGTCACAATAACACTAAGAGATGTCAGTGTGGAAATTGGAGCTTGCTGGCAGCTTTGGAGTCTAGTTTTAAAAATGCTATAGCTAGAGTTTTAGAAATCCAAATAAGGCATGTGGTACCTTGTTAGAAAGCTTAGGAATTATAGTTTAACATACTAAAAGATGAGAATTTAATGATGTGCAGATTAGCATGTGAACTTGAGAGATCTCAAAACGATGCTACAAGAAGCTAACAAAGGGACAAAGATAGGTAAGGGGAGTTTATTATTTAGTTATAGTTTTGGTACCATAGTTGGGGGCCAGGGAGTCCAACTATGAGGATAACTGCCTATCCTTGTTATGTGGTGGCTTTCAAGAAAAACTATGTTTTTAACTAATGGGATACGATGTATTTATGATTGATGTGTGTTTGTTCTTGTGTGTGCTCGTTTTTAAGAAAAAATGTGTTTTTAACTAATGGGATGCGATGAAATGGCTTACTGATGGATAAAACTGTGAATAATATTGTTGTTGTTGTAATGATTGGATTCTTGGAAAAGTCTTAATTACAAAGGAGACTCTACCCAAATTTTTATAATATGTTTTCCTATTTAATTATTTATTAAATTTTTAAATGGATATAAAAGTGTATTTTATATATTGTAGTCCCCCTCTTTAATTTAGAATTTTCCTAAAAATATCAGTCTTGTGATATAATGAATTGTGAATGTATGAAATTTAGGTTGTCTGAAGACCTGGGGAATGTGAATCTCAGGCATATGTATTATGTATAGATGTGAAATGTGATTGCTTGTGATGTCGTTGATGATATTGATATGCATGATGATGATATTAAGATGATATGATGTTGAAGTTGATAATGACATTGATGAGAGATAATGTTGATGTGAACAATGTCATTGTGTGATGTGGATATACATGGATACCCATGGGGGGTGTATGACGGGTTACCCTTGTGAGGAAGGATGTGTTCCTAGCCAGGTCATGCATTGATGGTGCCCATGGTTGTATGATGTGTATGTACACTTGGGATGTAGTGACCGGTTGGTTAGCCTTGCGAGGAAGGATGTGTTCCTAGCCACGGTCAATGCATCGGTGAGCCCACATTGGTGTGTTATGTATGTACATGAGGGGTGCATGACAGGTTACCCTTGCGAGAAAGGATGTGTTGCTAGCCAGGTCATGTATTGATGATGCCCATGTTTCATACTTCATGTGCATGGATGAAAATAGAATGAAGGCACGCGCATACCTGTGGGTTTTAGTGGGCTGAGAACGCAGGTACTAAGGGGTCATCGGGTTTGGAATTCCCTAGCGACACTGGCTGATCACCGGGGGAAGGGGGGAATGACCAGTGCACGACAGGGTGGCCCTAATAGGAGGTGAATCATTTTTCCTGTGAAAGGCTATTTCCTTGGTTATGGTACCACATTGCATAGTGAGAGTGAAATCAGGAACATGCATCATTGTTAACATGATTGTTTGATTTGTGAAATGAATTGAATGATTGGTGTGTCAAATGTGTATTGGACTGATGGATTTTTGGTAATGATTATGATTGCTATTGTTGTTTCCTTTTCCATTTATTGTTATCTGATGCTTATTGGTTTTTATATAATAAACTCACTCTTGCAATTTTTGTACCGTGTTGTTGGTACCTGTGATGATCATGAACTTTCATTCCTAGGAGCAGATGAGCAGCAGTAGGTGATGTTGGGGAGATATTTTTTTGTTGGAGCCGCCAAGCCGATGTGATAACGTTGGAATTTATTTTGGGAGAGAGTTGTGTTTTGTTATCAACTCTTTCTTAGTTGGTTCGTTGTTATCTTTGATCGTACATGTAATCCCAAAGTTATATATATACATATATATATATATATATATATGTATTTATTGACATATGTGTGCGTTTTGATGAATGTATTATCATGAAAAATTTACTCTCATTTTCATAATCAAGTTAATGTAATTTTCATTAAAAATTGAAATTACACGTTTAGAGTAGTGATATCGTAGCAACGAGGCAGGTCGTTCCAAGATAGGGCTTACCCACTGGCTACCTGAGATGGGATATATCATTCCAGCCTCCAGTAACTTGACTACCTCTTTTCTGACAACTTCTTTCATGGATGGATTGAGACGTCTCTGTGGCTGAGTTATAGGTTTATAATCTTTTTGCATTAAAATTCTATGCATACAATAAGAAGGACTAATACCTGTTAGGTCTGATAGGGTCCAGCCAATGGCTTTTTTGTTCTTCTGCAAAACTTTTACCAGTTTCTCTTCTTCTTCTTCTTCTTCAGAAAGATTTGCATTAATGATCACTGATTTTTGGGAATCACCTGTGAGAAAAACATATTTTAAATGTAAAGGTAATACCTTTAGCTTCAGCTTTGATTCCTCATTTTTTTAATCTTCTTTTATTTCTTCAAAGAGAGATTGGTGATAAGGAATTTCTGTACAAGCATTCAACTGTTGACGATAATCTGAACTCTCCTTATCTTCACAATCATTCCCATCCTTGAATGCTTCAGTCAGTGCTTTCTCCAAACCATCTTCTCTGTTAATCAATTTTTTAGAGTCAGAAATTACCTCATCCAAAACATTCACTCTAAAAAACTTTCTTTTATCTGTAGGGTTCTTCATGGCTTTAAGGACATTAAATTGCACTTCATCATCTTGCACCCTTATAGTTAGTTTTCCTTCATCAACATCAATCAAAACCTTAGCAGTCTTTATGAAAGGTCTGCCAAGAATCAATGGAACTTCACTGTCTTCATCCATATCCATTAGTACAAAGTCGACCAGAAAGACAAATTTGTCAACTTTCACCAATACATCTTCAATGATGCCATAAGGATGCTTAATAGTTCTGTCAGCTAGCTGTAAAGTCATCCTAGTTGGTCTGATTTATACTTCTCTTATTCGCTTGACCATGGACAATGGAATGGGGTTGATGCTTGCACCTAAATCAAGAAGTGCCTTTCCACTAATAATCTACTAATAGTCACAGGAATTGTGAAACTACTAGGATCTCTGGATTTTTCTAGAATGGTCTTTGAATAATTGCACTACAACCTGCATCCAACTCTATTGTTTCATCATCCATATATCTTTTCTTCTTTGTAAGTAGATCCTTCATGAATTTAACATATGTTGGCATCGACTCTAATGCTTTAGAGAAAGGAATGTTAATATGCAACTGTTTGAAAATATATAAGAATCGGTTGTACTACCTTTCCTTTGTTTTCTTTGACGAAGCTTGTGGATAAGGCATATGCTGAACTGGTGAAGGATTTAGTATAGCTTTGCCTTTATCAGTTGTTTTCTACTTCTCCTCTTCACTCACCATTTTCTCTTCAACTTTTTCTTTAGTTACCACTTCATTATTTTCTCATTTTCTTTTTCAACTCCTTTTTTTTTCATCATTGTTTTCTACAACTCATTTATTTTTCTTTTTCTCACCATAATTCTTCAAACCAACCACAGTCCCCCTCCTTATTGTAATCAACTTGCATTGTTCCTTTAGGTTGACTTGTGTGTTTGCTGAGAAAGATCCACCTCCATGCTTAGAGAGTTGTTTTGTGAGTTATCCCACCTGAACTTCAAGATTTTTGGTGGAAGCATCAATATTCTTTTGATTGGTGATGGACATCTGCATAAACTGAGTTAGAGTGTCTTCCATTTTTGACACTCTATCAGGTTGAGCTTGTTGTTGTGGACCCCTATTTGAAAGACCTGTATAAGAATTATTAGAAGGACCTGTATATGAGTTGTTATTGGGACCTGCAAAAGAAGAGTTAGTGGGAGCAGCATATGCATTATTATTTTGTTGTCTCCAACCATACGGTTGATTTGAACCTGGACCACCTCGGTAGCTTTGGTAATTTCCTTGATAATTCTGTTGAGGTCTGGTTTGATTCTGCAAATAATGAGCCTCCTCTTCCGATTGACAATCACCAGGTGCTGGACAGTGGCCATTTTGATGTTCGCTGCCACAGAAATCACATCTAAGAACTTGTTGAACTTGATGAGCTATGTTTGTTTTCTGTGATCCTTCTTGCTGGAATTGTTGAGGAAGTTGGCCTATTTGTTTTGTTGAGGCCTCTATTTGCTGAGTTAACAATTTATTCTGAGCTAGAATTGCATTTTGAGTATCCAACTCCATTATACCTTTCCTCTGTACCAGAGATCTATCATGGTGAGACTAGCAATCGCTGGCTGTTATGGAGTCAATGATTGTAATTACTTCCTCTAGGCTTTTTGACATCATAGTACCTCCAACTGAGGCATCAAGAATCATTTTTGTCTAAGGTCTCAAACCACTGTAAAAAATGTGTAGTTGTACAATATCATCAAAATTATGGTTTGGGCACCTTGATAATTGATGTCGTATTTCTTCAAAACAATTAAACTACGCTAATTCTGTAGCACAGGATTAACCTAAGTCGACTTAGAGACACAATCAATTTAGTTCACACTTGAATTCACTAGGAAATAATAGGGGGGATTTTTAGCGAACAATTTGCATGCGATGAATAAAAATTGCAGAAAAACTTAGCAAAATAGAAACTAACAGCATTGACAATAGGTATTCTAAAATATATTAAAAAGCATCAATCCAATTCACCAAACCAAGCAATGCGAATTATCATATTTCTCAGATAATGATCTTGTTATGAAATTTCATTCAATTTCATTAGAAGCAGTTCAATCAAATTAACTCCTAAATTAATTGAAACCACAAACCTAATTGAAATATCATCCAAATAATCTGTGATTAAAATTCAAAATTAGGAAATGAATCCATAACCTAATCCGTTTTCAATCCTAAACACATTCATAATCATGAAATTGAATAGATGATTGAAGAAGAAAGTAAACATACCAAACAAGAACTCAAATTCTCCTTGCTTGGGCTGGATCATTGGATTGATTGATTGTTTAGTCTTCCATGATCATCATTAATGAAAGCCCCATGAAATTAGTGGAAGAAGATGGAAGAACAGAAATGAAAATGAAGAATAGTTGAGAGAAAATAAGAGAAAGAGTTTTAATTCTAAAAACTTCTAAAAGTCACTACAAAATATGTTTTTGCTAAAATGATCCTCAAAAGGATAGAATTGGCCTTGGCTTATCTCTGACAAAATTGTAGATCTTTTCCTTATCTTTCCAGGGACTACTCATATGCGCCATTTGGAGTTCTATATGAAAACAAGGATGACACACACAATAAACCAAGAGGCAGGTGAATTGGTTAAAACTTCAGACTTTTAAAACATTGTGCAATCCATAGCGAAATTTAGATTGTATCACAAATATTGCTTGGTAAAAAATACAGTTTTTAATCAATCAAGACTCACCCTTCACCTTATACAATTTCAGAAATTTTTTCTATTGATTTTGAAAGAGATCAAGCATAAGACAAGTTAGATACAGATAACAAGATTTAGAAACAAGTTTAACACAAAATCTATACTGGTTCACCCCTCAAAGGAGAAGCTACATCCAGTGTCTTCTAATCAAAACCATATTAGAGTTCTACTAAATCAAATATGTTCTTTACAAGCTATTACAAGTGATTACCTTTATCAAACCTAGATAAAGAATCTGAAATCTAACACCCTATTAGACTTCTAATCACAAAGAACCAAAGAACTCTACTCTGTTCTTTACCTCTAGAAAACACTACTCTAGAACAACTCTAAATAAAAACTTTGACCTTAGCCTTACAAGAATTTAAAAGATACAAAACAATTCACCAGGAAAGTTCAAGAGAGATACAACCTGTGATTCTCAATGGATGAATGAATGAATGAATGTTACCAATCAATTCCAGGTTGCATGAATGCACATGATCAAAATCAGTTCTCTTGAAGTTCTTTTGAAGAATCTTATTTAAAACATCATCATCAATGAAGCATGTAATCTTTTGATTTGAAACAAGATGTGTATCACTCATAAGATCTGTTTCTTGAACTTTGAAAGCTTAGAAAGCATTGGGTAATTCATAAACTCAGATTGCTTGTTGTATCTCAAAAGCACAAACCCAATAGCTTTAAATAGAAAACAGTTTTAACAATATGTAATCGATTAATACGTAAGTGTAATCGATTATTTTACATAATGTAATCGATTAATATGACAAGTAATCGATTAAAATGTTTTTGAGACAATATGGAAATTTTTCATGAACAATGTAATCGATTAAACTGTGATGTAATCGATTAAAGAGTCAGTCTCAATTTATGAAATAGGTCTTTGTAATTGATTACTGATGAGTGATAATTGATTAAGGCAGTCATGCTTAGATTCCAAATAAACATGGGTAATCGATTACAATTGAGTGGTAATCGATTAAGGCAGTCAGGTGTTCTTTATTTTGTGCTATGTAATCGATTACGATTTGATTGTAATCAATTAAAATGTTCTTCATGGCTTTTTAGTAGATAACACAAGTTGGTAATCGATTACTTATTACTTGTAATCGATTAAGACAATCTAAACCTAAGCCATGAGAAATCTATTTCCAAATACAAAGATGTAACCTTATGTGCTTTTCTTAAATCATGAATGCATGTATGTGATTATGCTCATGCAATGCAAGGATCACAAGGCAAGCTTCTTGAACAACTAGACAAATTACAAATGCCTTCAATTTGATTGGCATGTAAGAAGCTAAAACTCTAAAGTAAAAACTTCATCCTTGCCTTGATCTTCTTCTCAGCTCCCCTTATATCCAATAATCTCCCCTTTTTTGGCTTTGATCATGCCAAATACCAATTCAACATTTGTAGCCTTCAAGTGCTTTTTAAGGGATGAATGCTAGGAGCTTTATACTTGAAATCTGAAATCAATTCAGATTTTGCCAAGAACAAGTGTCAAGTATGCTTGCATAATCAGTGTACATTCATTATATTGCTCCCTCTATCGTAGATAATATATCACAAAGATCAGGAACATAGATTCAGGGCAATAAGATTCAAATAGCACATGTTCATGTTCATATAGAAGTATTTTGTTCAATTATTTTCTCAATCATCAGTTCCATTTATTTCCTCCCTCTATTTGGCTTATTAAAGACAAAAAATTACTGTGCAATCAAGATAGGCATAAAAGGACAAAACAAAACTTTTCATTTAATGATTGATGGGGTACAATTACTGAGAAAGAACAAAATTAAAAGACAACATGCAATCAAAAATAAAACAAGAAACAGAACATAAGAATAACAGTTAATCAGAAAGCACACTCAAGCAGTCAAATCTAGAGCTTATCAAACTCATCTATAGCCATCCCAGTCTCTATATTTTCCAGCCTTGACTTGATTTCTTCCATGGATAAATTTGTCTCAGTCCTATGCTCATGATGTAAGGACAATAGAGCATCCATCTTTTGAATCATGAGAGATTCAAAGGGGCTGTATGGATGTTGTGCCGGGCTTTCTTCAACCTCTTCTCCTTCTTCAGCATCTTCAGCTTGAGGTTTCTAACTAGCCATCTGCCATCCTTGAGGAGTCTTCACCAGTCCAAGCTTGTTCAGATGCTTTGTTTTGATGAGATTGGTGGTATCAGTTGTGTTGTCTACTATCTCAGTTGAGACATCAATCTTAAAAGAATAAATAAACCTAGAGATTAACACAACATATGGAAAGTTATAGCTAATTAACCTAGAAGCTTTTAGCATGGTTTCAACAAAAACAAGAATCCAGTTAATCTGAGTTGAGGTTTTCATGCCATACACCAACTGTAAATCATCATCTGTGACTTAGGCATGGTTGGATGGACTTGGAGTTAGAATATATGTAATTATGTAGTGAAGAAGCATGTCTTCACCTGTCATAGAGCCAGTGCCAAGCCTTAGCTTTAGCCTTATTTGAGGGTCTTGAAGCATCCCTTTATATGTGTCAATTTTGTTGTAGCCTCCAATTTCTTCATCAAACCTCCTTACTCTAACAGAAGAGATTCCAGCTACAGCAAATCAGACCTCCTCATCAATCATCATGGGAACACCCTTCACTTGAGAGTGAATTACCCCATCCATGCTAGCTTTTGCACAGGTGTAAAACACCTTTACTAATTAAGGGTAAAATGTACCCTTCAGCTCAAGGAATTTCCTTAACCCTTGGACTTCAAGCACGGCAGGGAATTGAAATCTCTCATTGATGAACTAGTCAAGGTCCAAATACTTAGGAGGCATGACAAGTTTTGTAGCATTGAACTGTATGTAGTTCATTTTGTCTTTTTCCTCTGGGAACCAAAAATTCAGTCTGTTCTCAGCAGGATTTGAAGATTCCCCAGCTTTTCTTTTGCTGATTTGGCTTTCTTTGTGGTAGACATGACTATTTAGGTTTGAAAAGAAGAATGGGTAAAGTTTGGGCTTGAGAGAGAGAAGAAGAATGCTCAGAAGATTCAATAAGCACAGAGTAGAGAGATGGAATTCAGGTGTGAGTTTTCTCTCTTGTGAAAAGCTGTATATATAGGGGTTTTTAGAGATCAAATTTGAATTTTAAATGAGTGTGACAACTATTACAAGTACCCAGAAGCTTAAATGCTTAGTAGTAGATTTGAATTTTGAATTTTGATAAGATATGGCAGTTTAGATTTCCAATAAATATGCAGAAGTTGCAGTAATGCCATAAGTAATCGATTACGAAAGATTGTAATTGATTATTTCGTAATCAAACAGAGGCTCTGGAACATGGTGTAATCGATTAAATCAAAGTGTAATCAATTACTCCAGTGAGACCTCAAACCAAAGCAGCACACTGTAATCGATTACCATAGTGTGTAATCGATTACTCCAGTGAGGTTTAGATTTATAATAAGCTTCGAATGACATGTAATCTATTAATTCGATGAAGTAATCGATTACTCCAAAGTTTTCAAAAATTTTGGATTCAGTTTAGTCAACCAGTAATCGATTATTTTGACGAGGTAATCGATTACATATGCATCAAATTGTTTTCAAGAAGCATTCAATCATCAAATAATCGATTATTTCGATACGTAATTGATTACTATTGTCAATTATGCAAAAACTATACTGATTATGCAGCAAAAAAATCAATCTAATGGATCTTGATATATGGACAATCATTCAGTGAATCAATCATTTAAAAAGGCATTATAATAACATGCTAACATATATTGGATTCATCAAGAATGCCTAGCATGTTTCTAAGTGCATAAAACCTATCTCTTACCAAAGGTTTTGTAAAAATGTCAGTCAATTGATTTAGAGTATCTATGAACTCAATTGTACAATTACCCTTTTGGCTATGATCCCTGAGGAAATGATGCTTTATCTCAATATGTTTGGTCCTTGAATGCATGATTGGATTCTTGGATATGTTGATGGCACTTGTGTTGTCACAGAGCAGGGGTATTTCCTTTAACTCTACACCAAAATCTTGTAGTTGTTGCTTCAACCAAAGGCTTTGTGCACAGCAGCTTCCAGTAGAGATGTACTCAGCTTCAATAGTTGATAAAGAAACACAAGATTGCTTCTTGTAGTGCCAAGAGATTAGTGAGTTGCCTAACAGGTGGCATGTTCCACTAGTGCTCTTCCTATCCAATTTACACCCTGCAAAGTCACAGTCAGAATATCCAATTAAGTTGAGAGATGCACCTTTAGGATACCAAAGTCCAACTCTTGGTGTTGACTTGAGATATTTGAGGCTCCTTTTGATTGTAGTAAGGTGAGCCTCTTTGGGATTTGCTTGGTATCTAGCACACAAACATACACTTAACATTATGTCAGGTTTACTTGCAGTTAAGTATAACAAAGATCTAATCATTCCTCTGTATTTTGATTCATTAACTCTTTTTCCTTTGTCATCTGAATCAAGATAGGTTGATGTAGCCACTGGAGTTGCAACATCCTTTTTTTTCTCCATTTCAAACTTCTTGATCACTTCTAGGAAATACTTGCTTTGACTAAGAAATGTCCCATTCTTCATTTGCTTGACTTGGAGTCCTAGAAAGAATGTGAGCTCTCCCATCATTGACATCTCAAATTCACTCTACATTGAGACAAAAAATTCTCTGCACATAGATTGATTAGTTGAACCAAATATAATGTCATCAACATAGATTTGAACTAACAAGATGCCATTGCCTCTTTTCTTGATGAACAAGGTTTTATCAACTTGTCCTCTTATGAAAGATTGGTCAAGCAAAAATTTGCTCAATCTCTCATACCAAGACCTTGGAGCTTGTTTTAAACCATACAAAGCTTTTTTCAGTTTGAAGACATGGTTTGGATGTTTTTAATCAATAAATCCAGGAGGTTGATCAACATATATCTCTTCCTCAATGTAACCATTTAAAAAGGTACTTTTAACATCCATTTGAAACAATTTAAAATCCATCAAACATGCATATGCAAGCAACAACCTAATGGCTTCCAACCTAGCAATTAGAGCATATGTTTCATCATAGTTTATGCCTTCCTCTTGGTTGTATCCTTTTGCAACCAATATGGCCTTGTTCCTCACTATGATGCTACTTTCATCAAGTTTGTTTCGAAAAACCCACTTGGTGCCAATAGGTTTGTGATAAGAGGGTCTAGGAACTAATTCCCAAACTTCATTTCTCTTAAATTGATTCAATTCATCATGCATGACCATCATCCTATGTTCATCAAGCAAAGCTTGGTCAATTCTCTTTGGTTCAATCTATGAAACAAAAGTCATAGTACAACAAAGATTTCTTAATGAGGATCTAGTAGAAACTCCCTTGGAGACTTCCCCAATTATATTGTCAGGGGAAAGGTCTTTAGTTGTTCTCCAATCCTTGGACTTTTGTAATGGTGTTGACTATTCCAATTCATCATATGGTTCTGCTTTTTCCTTTTTATTTAGATCATTGATTTGCATATATTCTTCCATTGGTCTTGCATCAATATCACACTCTTTTTCCTCCTTGGAAGAGTTAGACTCATCACATATAACATGGATAGATTCCTCTACACACAAAGTTCTTTTATTAAAGATTCTATAAGCTTTACTTTGCAGAGAGTAACCAAGAAAAATAGCTTCATCAGCTTTAGCATCAAATTTGCCAAGAGAATCTTTACCATTGTTTAAAACAAAACACTTGCAGCCAAATGCTCTTAAGTGAGATATGTTTGGCTTTCTACCTTTGTATAGTTCATAAGGAGTTTTCTTTAAAATAGGTCTTATGAGTAATCTATTCAAAGTGTAGGAAACCGTACTCAATATATCAGCCCAAAAATGTTTAGGCAAATTTGTTTCATTAAGAAAGGTTCTTGCTCCTTTTTCAAGGGATCTATTTTTCCTCTCCACAACACCATTTTGTTGGGGTGTTCTTAGAGCTGAAAAATTGTGGTTGATTCTATATTCTTCACAAAACTTTTCAAAATACTCATTTTGGAATTCACCACCAAGATCACTTCTTATTGAAACAATATTGCATGCTTTTTCATTTTGAATTACATTGGCTAATTTTCTAATTGCCATGAAAGCATCACTCTTGGATCTTATGAACAAAGTCCATGTGTATCTAGAGTAATCATCAACAATAACAAGCCCATAGAAATTACCCCCTAAGCTCATAGTTCTAGAAGGACCAAATAAATCCATATGAAGCAATTTAAGGGGTCTAGAGGTAGAAACAACATTTTTACTTTGAAAAGAATTCTTTGATTGTTTTCCCTTTTGACAAGCATCACATATTTTGTCCTTCTCAAATTTAAGCTTAGGTAAGCCTATGACTAAGTCCTTTCTAATAAGCTTTTTCATATGATGCATGTTTAAGTGACTAGCTCTCCTATGCCATAACCATGTATCATTAATTTTACTTACTAGGCAGCTAGTGTTGTGAATAAATGCATGCTCATTGGAGAGAACATATATGTTACCCTCTCTCTTACCAACATGGATAACCTCACCATTTTGACCATCACATATTAAGCAACTATTGTCATTGAAGGAGATTTTGAGTCCTTTGTCACATTGTTGGCTTATGCTTAGGAGGTTGTGCTTTAAACCTTCCACATAAAACACATTTCTTATCTTTGTTTTGAAGTTGTCTCCTATATTTCCTTCTCCAATGATCTTTCCTTTATTATTATCACCATAAGTGACATACCCTCCATCTTTGAGAGTCAAATTTGTGAGCATGGACATTTCACTTGTCATGTGCCTCGAGCAGCCACGATCAAGATACCATAATGCTGATTTTGTTCTTAGACACACCTGCAAAAATCAAATTAAGTAACAAAGAAAGGTACCCAATGTGGGTTGGGTCCATATGGGTTAGTTGGCTTCCTTTTCCTCTTGGTACCCAAATGCATTCACCATTAGGAACATAGTATCTCCTAGCATAGCACTTAATGGATGTATGACCTTTCTTCATGCAATAATTGCAAGTAATAGTATTTGATGCTCTTTCAAAATGAGTCAATTGTTGATACTTAGTTTTTGAA
This sequence comes from Glycine latifolia, assembly GCA_013407115.1. NCBI lineage: Eukaryota > Viridiplantae > Streptophyta > Magnoliopsida > Fabales > Fabaceae > Glycine > Glycine latifolia. The sequence continues at coordinate 22,158,326 of CM023954.1, forward strand.
AAGACTTTTTGATTCTTCTGTTTTGGTGGTACAAACTTTGTTTTTCCAAAAGGTTTTAATCCATGTTTGTAACCCAAACTAGAAGTATCTCCAGTATACTTTTGAACACTAAGCATTTGATTCAAGCTACACTTTCATGTATAGAGTCTTTTCGAAAGATCAACCAGGTAAGAATTTTCTGTAAGCAAAAACATATACTTTTCACCTTGACTATTTTTGTAATCATCAAATTCTTTTTGTAAAAGTTTGCATTTATAAACATTTGAAGATGATGAAGCACATACACATCTATTAGCTTTGTAACTTGAAACAAGCTTTTCATATGCTTTCAAATTGCAAAGTTCAAATTACAATTCAACAATTTTGGTAACATGCCATTTGAGATTACTTTTCAGCCTATTATTGGTTTGAGCAAGTTTTTGGACCTCTTCATGCATCTCATGGAAAACATCAACAATATTATCATATTCAGAATTTACCTTAGATTCAGCACTTGAGAATTCTTCATCATCACTTATTGTGGATGTGAAACAAACATTTGCTTCTTCATTCTCACTTGTTGATTTGGAAGTTGTTGAATCATTGTCTTCCCATGCTATGTATGCCTTCTTTGGCTTCTCTTCTTTCTTTGTCTTCCTCTCACCTTGTTGCTTCTTCAAAAAGATTGGACATTCAAATTTGATGTGGCTAGGTTTACCACATTCGAAGCAAGTGAAGTTGGAGGTATTATTGTTGTTGTTGTTGTCATTTTTCTTGTTGAACTTTGACAGATTTTTGTTCTTGTTTCTTTTCATGAACTTGCTGAATTTCTTCACTATTAGGTTCATATGTTCATCACTTTCATCTTCACTTGAGTCTTCTTGCTTTTCCACATGAGTTGATGCAGTTTTCAAGGCTATACTCTTGTGTTTCTTCTCTGCATCCTCTGCATGTGTTAGTTGTGACATTTCAAGTTCATACTCAAGAAGCTTACCAAAAAGTGCAGCCATGGACATCTTGGATAGATCTTTTGATTCCTTGATTGCAATAACTTTTGGTTGCCAAGGTCTTGTGAGACACTTCAAGATTTTGATGTTCAATTTTTCAGCATCAAAAATCTTCCCAAGACCAAGAAGATGGTTGACAATGTGAATGAACCATGTTTGCAACTGAGAAATGTTTTATGTATTTCTCATTTTGAACATTTCGTATTCATGAATCAAGGCATGCTTCCTTGATCTTCTCACTTCATCTGTTACTTCCAAAATCTCCCATATTTCCTTTGCGCTTTTACACCTAACAGTTCTAAATAATTCGTCAGAAGAAAGAGCAGATGTAATCATGTTTTTAGCTTTAAAATCATACTGCACAACTCTTTTTCCCACATCCGTCATCTCATCCCACTCCTTGGGAATCCTTTCATTATCAACAGTTTTTGTAGGGATCAAAGGACTTTTTTCAATTGCATTCCCAGCACCGGGGTCATTTGATTGAATAAAAATCTGCATACGATTTTTCCAACAACTGAAATGCTATCCTTCAAACATAGGAGGACGATTGAGGGAGACACCCTTTTTGAAGGTAATCTGTGTGGTATTCATTTTCTTGAAAAGAATAGTGATCTTGATTAACTTTCAAGAACCAGCTCTGATACCAATTGAAAACAAGGATGAACACACAGAATAAACCAAGGGGGGTGAGTTGCTTAAAACTTCAAACTTTTAAAACATTGTGCAATCCACAGTCGAATTTAGATCGTATCATAAATATTGCTTGGCAAAAACTACAGTTTTTAATCAATCAAGACTCATCCTTCACCTTATACAATTTCAGAAACTTTTTTCTATTGATCTTGAACGAGATAAATCACAAGACAAGTTAGATACAGATAACAAGATTTAGAAACAAGTTTAACACAAGATCTATACTGGTTCACCCCTTAAAGGATAAGCTACATCCAATGTCTTCTTATCAAAACCATATTAGAGTTCTACTAAATCAGATTTGTTCTTTACAACCTATTACAAGTGATTACCTTTATCAAACCTAGATAAAGAACATGAAATCTAACACCCTATTAAACTTCAAATCACAAAGAACTAGAGAACTCTACTCTGTTCTTTACCTCTAGAGAACACTACTCTAGAATAGCTCTAGAGAAACACTTTGACCTTATCCTTACAAGAATTTAAAATATAAAAAACAATTCACTAGGAAAGTTCAAGAGAGGTACCAGCTGTGATCCTCAGTGGATGAATGAATGAATGAATGAATGTTACCAATCAATTCCAGGTTGCATGAGTGCACATGATCAAAATCAGCTCTCTTGAAGTTCTTTTGAAGAATCCTTTTTAAAACATCATCATCAATGAAGCATGTAATCTTTTGATTTGAAACAAGATGTGTATCACTTAGAAGATCTGTTTCTTGAACTTTGAAAGCTTAGAAAGTATTGGGTAATTCATAAACTCACATTGCTTGTTGTATCTCAAAAGCACAGACCCAATAGCTTTAAATAGAAAACAGTTTTAACAATATGTAATAGATTAATACGTAAGTGTAATCGATTAATATGACAGGTAATCAATTAAAATGTTCTTGAGACAATATGGAAAACTTTCATGAACAATGTAATCAATTAAAGCAGTCAGTATTAGTTTATGAAATAAGTCTTTGTAATCAATTACATATGAGTGGTAATCGATTAAGGCAGTCATGCTTAGATTCGAAATAAGCATGGGTAATCAATTACAGTTGAGTGGTAATCGATTAAGGCAGTCAGGCATGTTCTTTATTTTGTGCTATGTAATCGATTACGATTTGATTGTAATCGATTAAAATATTCTTCATGGATTTTTTGTAGATAACACAAGCTGGTAATCAATTACTTATTGCTTGTAATCGATTAAGACAATGCATATTTAGATTTTTTCAAAACCTAAGCCATGAGAAATCTGTTTCCAAATGCAAACATGTAACCTTATATGCTTTTCTTAAATCATGAATGCATGTATGTGATTATGCTCATGCAATGCAAGGATCACAAGGCAAGCTTCTTGAACAACTAGACAAATTACAAATGCCTTCCATTTGATTGGCATGTAAGAAGCTAAAACTCTAAAGTAAAAACTTCATCCTTGCCTTTATCTTCTTCTCAGCTCACCCTATATCCAACACTGTAGAGTTCTCTAGGTCCTGCATAAGGAAGATAGGTCAAGTAAGCAAAAACTCCGAAAATAAGCAACAATTATCAATTAAGTCCACTTGTTTGCCTAAGGTAAAAATTGAATTAGAATGGGAAAATAAAAGTCCAAGAAAAGTTAAATAAGCTAAGAAGAATAGAAAAATATTAAATTAAAAATACTCAATCGCGCCTCCGCAATAATGATTTGAATCTCTCCCATGTCTCACAGAGAGGTTCATCTGCTCCTTGGCAAAAAGTTGCAATTTTGCATTTTTAAATATGTATGGAGGAAATAATCTAGTAATGAATTTTTCCTCCAATTCTTCCCAAGTGCTTAGACTTTTGTTTGGTTGGGATTGGAGTCAATTCTTTGCTTTACTTGTCAAAGAAAATGGAAAAGTTCTAAGATAAACAACTTTAGCATATTCGTCAGAAGCTCTAATGGTACTGCATAGCTCCATGAAAGTAGACAAGTGTGTGTATGGATCTTCATGATCCATTCCAGTAAAGGGATGTGAGCCAATTAGACTGAGTAATGCTGATTTCAATTCCACAATTTATTGTTGAAAGGAGGAATGACTATGCTATTGTAATGCATTGGTTCTTGTTGGTAAGCATAGTCACCAAGAGTCCTCCTTGGTGGTCTATTTCCTTCTCCTTCTCTGTCAGCCATATTATCAATTACAGGTGGCTTTTTTGGTGAAGGAGAATCAATAGAAGAATTTTCACCCGGTGGCTAATTGGCTTCTTATTTCTTTTTCTTCCTGTTCTTCCTTTCTGTTTTGATAATTTCTGGATCAAACAAAGATTTATTTATAGAAAACTTACCTCGCATAAAGGAAAAAGAACAAACTACAATATCCTATAAGTACCAAGATTTAGTGAAAATAAAATATAATACGAGAGTTTATACAAATTTGAAAAAGAAAGAAAAAAAATAAAAATAATTCAACGAAAGTAAAGAAAATGTCCTACTAAACTGAAAATTTTATTCTAAAAGAATTGAGTAAGTGACTCAAGTCCCCGGCAACGGCGCCAGAAACTTGTTAGACTATTGGCAAGCTTACCAATGTTGTCACAGGTTACATAATTTATAAGAGATCGTCTCCACAAGGACTTGAGCTACTCAGTTATTTCAGATAAAAAGTAACAGTTCAATAGTTATGTACAACAAATATAATCGAAATTTGATGGTTTATAGAAATAATAGAAACAACGGATTAGTGCGTCAAATATACAGAAAATTATGAAAACAAATAAAGCAAGTTTAATTAATTCAAGAAAAGTATAGGATTGGACTTCATCGTTCCTACCCTCAGTATCCAATTAACATTAACACATATCCATTATTTTCTAACATTACTGATGCACACATTAAATCACCCCAAATTGATCCCTCACATTCGAGAATCCTAATGATATTTACCGAATATCGATCCCTCGCATATGAAGTAAATAACCCAGAATTATAATCATAATCTTGTGCTATTGGTAATCAAAACGTTATGCTCTATTCCTAGCAACATAACGTAAAGAGTAAAATCATTCAGTTCAAATCCTAAGAGCACTTTCAGTCAAACTTAGAATCCAATTTCATGAAACTAGTGATCACGTAGAATCAAGCATTACGAACAGAATGAAATCACCAATAATGAGTAGAAAAGATTCATACATATATCAAATATCAAAAGAGATACATAGAGGTACGAAGATTACATCCAATCCTTTGGGAGAAACTACCCGATCATTGTGTAGAGCAAGAGGTCAATAGAAGACATGACGAAGGAGGCGATCCCCGATCCATTTCTGCTTAGTTTCCTCACCTTTTCTCTCTTCTCTCACCTTCCTGTACGTTCTTGGTGTTTTTGTCACATTCTGGTCTCCTCTAATGGCCTCCTTTGCATGCTATTTATAACATTTGATGGAGGTGATGCCAAAGCAACTCACCCAAGTGAGTGGTTGCTTACTTTTGAAGTAAGGTAGCTCGCCCAGTAACTTTGACAAGGCACCACTTGTCTTGGCAGACAGGTGGAGGTTGGATGTAATGACCCACCTCGTCGCTACGATATCACTAACTCTTAATTGTGCATATCTCAATTTTAATAAAAACTTCATTAATTTGATTATGAAAATGGTAGTAAATTTTTCGCGATAATACAATTATCATACACATATTACAATTACATAATTAAACACATATATACATATATATATATATATATATATATATATATATATTAAATCAGTACATGTCATCCACATGTTAGAGCTTTCTTTAGTTTTGCATGTATATACACCTGAAACTATGTATTTAACAACAAGCCAAAGAACTAACTAAGAAAGAGTTGATTAACAAAACATAACTCTTTCTCCAAAAAGAAATCCAACGTCATCACGTCGGCTTGGCGACTCCAACCAAAAAGAAGATCTCCCTCCAAGGTCACCTACTGCTGCTCATTTGCTCACACGAATGAAAGTTCGCGATCATCATAGGTACCAACCACACGATACAACAAATGCAAGGGTGAGTTTATTATATAAAACCAACAAACATCAGATAACAGCAATTGGGAAGGAAACAACATTACCCACCACAATCATTAATAAAAATCCACGATACCAATACACACTCAATAAATAAATCATCCAATGCATTTCACAACTCAAACAATCATGTATAGAATAATGCATGCACTTGACTCGTCTATCAGCATGCAATGTGGTACTATATCCCGGAAATAGCCTCTGACAGGAAAAATGATTCACCACCTATCAGGGCCACCCTATCGTGCACTGGCCATACCCCTACCCGATGATCAACCAGCGTCGCTAGGGAATTCCAAACCTGATGACCCCTTAGTACCTGTGTTTTCATCCTACTGAAACCCACAGGTACGCGTGTGCCTTCATTCTATTTCCACACATACAAATGAAGTATGAAACATGGACATCATCAATATATGACCAAGGCCAGGAAAAAATCCTTCCCCGCAAGGATGACCAATCATACACCCCCCATGTACGTACCTAACACACCAATGTGGGCTCACCGATACATTGACTGTGGCTAGGAACAAATCCTTCCCTGCAAGGATAACCAACCGGTCATTGCACCCCACGTGTATATACATAGCATACAACCATGACACCATCAATGTATGACCATGGCCAAGAACAAATCCTTCCCCGCAAGGATGACCAGTCATACACCCCCATGGGTATCCATGTATATTCACATCACATAACATAACCATGGGCACCATTAATGCATGATCATGACTAGGAACAAATCTTTCCCCGTAAGGATGACCAATCATGCACTCCCCATGGGTATCAATGTACATACACATCACATCATCTCAATATCACCATCACATATATCAAATTAATTGTATTTCAACATTATCCTCATAAACATCAACTTCATCTCATTTCAACATCAATAACCATTTCATCATCATCTCATTTAAACATCATCAAACACATCAATAACATCTTATTCATCCATAATCCATATTAGCGTGAGACTGGTGTTTTAGGAAAATTTTAAATTAAAGAGGAGAACTACAATATAAAAAACACACTCTTATGCCCATTTAAAGATTTAATAAAGAATTAAATAGGAAAACATATTATAAAATTTTGGGCAGAGTCTCCTCTGTAATTAAGACTTTTCCCAAAAATTCAATAATTACAGCAACAATATCATTCACAATTTTATCCATCAATAATAATTTCATCACATCCCACTAGTTAAAAACATTGTTTTTCTTGAAAACGAGCACACAACAGACATAAATACATCGCATCCCATTAGTTAAAAACATATTTTTTCTTGAAAACTAGCACATAGCAGGGACAAGCAGATATCTTCATAGTTAGACTCCCTGGCCCCCAACTACGGTATCTAAACTATAACTAAATAATAAACTTCCCTTACCTATCTATGTCTTTCTATTAGCTCCTTGAAACGTTGTTTTGGGATCTGTAACACCCTGAAATTTACAAATTGAAAGATATTTGTGTTAATGAATTGTTTAGTATAATTATTGCTGAAAAGTGTGTGTGCATTGATATTTGTGCTTACGGGGTGTAAGTCAAAGTTTGTGGTTGAAATAAAACTGTCCGTGCATGCATAACGGTGGTGGCTTTGGTGGCTGTTTGGTCATGCAAGTGGGCAGTTATGGTGGCTGTGGTAGCTGGCTGATTCAAGTTGTTGGCAATTTGCCTCATAGCTCCATCTATAAATAGCAGTGCAGGAAGCGGAAGCACGATTCATTCTCACTTCTCTACGTATTTCTCTTCTTTCTCTCTCTTAAAACCTTGCACCCAAAATTTTCTTTCCTTCCACTTAAAACTTTTGAGAACCATCGTAGCAGCAGCGAAAAATCGTCTCCGTTAAGAAGGATTCGTGAATAGAGCCCAACCTTTGTTGGTTGCTGCGAGAGCCAGTGTTTGAATAAAAGACACATTAGAACAAAAGAAAAGAATCCCTGTTAAGGTAAGGGGAGTTTATTGTGTTAATAATGATTTTAGATATCATGGTTGGGATGAGATATGTATAAGTGTTCTGGTGTTATGTGTGAAATAACTTGATGATGTTTTTATGTGATGAGTTTGTAAAGAAGACGACTACCGGGTTGGGTAAGTTGGACTGAGCATGTTGTATATATATATATTAAACTGTTGTTGTGACCTCGGCTACCGGGAAGGGTAGGCCGAGTTAGTAGGTGTAGCACTCCAAATTATGTTCTTATATATACATATTACGAGGTATTTCAACATTAATTATTCGTGTTTTAATTATTAATATTGATTAAGTTCACACGCGACATTTACTACTATTTTTTGTAATCAATTTAAAGGGATTTTTAAATATAAATTACAATTAAAAACGTGATTAAGAATATGATGCAGTAGTGACGAGGCAGGTGGTTACAGGATCTCTCAAGTTTACATGCTTTGACCCAAACGCAAAGCTCTATATTCCAAATCGAAGACAATTTAATATAGATTTCAAAGGTAAGACCAATACTAACATTTGGGGTCAAATACCCACTCAAATTAAAAAGGGGCTAAAAGGGTGTTTTGGGAGTTCACATCAAAAGACATCATTTTGAAATTCCAATCACACCAATGTGATCTGGGTTCAACAAGGATCACATAAATGACATCATTTTCATAAAAAGGAGACTTTTACAACATCTCATTTTTAAAGGGTTTTTCAAAGCTCCTAACAAAGGTACCCAAAACACAAGAGACACTAAGATAAGCTTAAACTAGCTAGGAGAAGACAAAAAAAACTAAGATTACCTCAAGGAAACCAAGAAAGAAGGATTGGGAGCTCCATTCTCTACTGAAACTTCAAGAGGAGTTTCGAAGATTCCGCTTTGATTAAAGGATTCCTCTTTGTGCAGTGGTCTCGTGGCAAGCAACGGCGGTCCGTGGTGGTCACCGGTGGTCTTGGGTGATGGAGGATGGTGGTGGGAGGTGGGTTGATTGTTGGGAGGGAGAAGAAGGCTGATTTTTGTGGTTTGGAATGTTGTTGCACTATTTATCACCGCCTTCACTCGCCCAGGCGAGCAAAAGTGCCTGCAAAATTCGCCTAGGCGAGTTGACTAGATTCTAGAATTTCTGCTACAGTGAACATTAATTTCTCATGTTTCCGATTTGGTCAATCCCAACGGTCAAAACTTTTATATGTGGGTTAGGAACCCACCTTTAAAATTTGAAGGCGATCCAATGGTTAACCAATCCAGAATGACGATTTTATTAAAACAGATTTTTGGGTCAAGCTCAAAATCACACAATTCAACGCAGCTCAAACAAACTTCACATAACTTGACATCTACACCAAGCAATAGCACAAGGATAATTTACACAACAATCATTCAACTAATCCAAACTTATCAAACAATCAAATAACACAACAATCGCATCAAACAATTTATCGAAATTTCTAGGCATTACATTGGACCTAACCACCTTAGCAAGTGCCACAATGACACTATTCAGCTTATAATACTCCACCCGCCAGACATTGCGGATGACAAACTTCAACTTGCCAGTCTCTTTCACCAAAGAGGCTGCCTTGCTCACAATTTCTTGGTAGAGTTGCCCGTTCTCTTCCAAGATCACCAAACTCCTATGAAGAAAGAGCTTTGTAGAATCTATAGAGCATTGAGGGTCAACTGACCATATTATATTTTTGTCAAATGAAGTTGGAGTCCTTCGTTCAAGCACATGCCCTATGCTACATAGAAAGTCAATTTTCTTTGAGGAATGCATGAACTTAAGGGAGGTGATGCAAGGGCCACCACTGGAGTAATAGTAGTAGTGCCTGGAACAAGAGTAGGAGCAATGGTAACAGGTGCCACCACTGGAGCTAGACCTTAGACAATGCATGGCGAAACACCCGAATTAGGAAGAAGCCTAACGTCTTCCCTTATTGCACACAAGCTGCGAAGGGCTCGTGACTTCTTACGAGCAGACGTCCAACACCATCATCCCTTTTCCTCTTAGCCAAAATAGAGGGGGAGGTGCTGGGGAAAGTAGCAGCAACATTAGCAGGGCCAACCTCAGCATTAGGTCGACCCTCATCTCTAGTCGGAGGATTGATAGAAGCAGGTGGCACAACACCACTGTCAGAGCCAGCGATCTTAACCAATGGCGTCCATGGGAAATTGCCTATTATACCTACAAAGCACACCAAAGAATCATAAGTTTCAAGTCAGGTCAAAATGAATACAAAGGAAAACAAGGAAGATAAGAGAAGAATAAGGCAGAAGGGTATATTGTCTAAAGCAGCAAAGGGATCATCCCCTAATGGCAAGGACAAGATAGCTTGCGCATCTAGAGAAGCCGGCAGCTACTCCAAGATCACCTTGTCCCCTCTCTCCACCAAGATCAACAAGTCTTCATCAAATGACTAGAACCTAGTGGGGTCAGACTGCCAGTAGAATGGGAAGCGATGCTCTCCATCCCGGTTAAACATCAGTGGCAGCCCGTCTACTAAGACACCACTATCACGAACCTTGAAGAAACGGTCCTTAAAGTGATGGAAGATGTTGGAATCAAACTCGAATAGTTTCTTGGACACACTGTTTAAGGATACCCAACCAATCTTCCCCGTCAGCTTCACCTAAAAGAAGAACATGAAAACCGACACACTTGGTCGAATGTTGAAGAAGGGGCAAAGAATCTCAAATGCCCTCACCACTACCCAACTATTGGGGTGAAGTTGGGAGGGTGTCACGTTCAAGAATTTTAGCAAAGCACACTGGAAGGGAGAGAAAGGAAGAAGCAAACCCAGTACCTCAAAGAGGCATTGGTACATGAAAAAGAAGGGCGAAGCACCACATGCCACCCTCAAGAAGGGAAGGTCATCACTCCAGCAAGCTTCAACAATGATCTTCCAAGAGTCTTCAGGAGCCGTCAACCACAGTTGATGGCACATGGCGTTCACGTACGCCGCAGAAGTGAGAGAAGACTTATATTTCAGAATATCATCCCTCACCTATTCATAGCTAGGTACGACATGGGTGGATGACGATGACGCAACACGATGGTTGCGTCGCACGTGGGGAGAAGCCTGAGTGCTTCCACCACCACTCTTTTTCATTCCTCTCGAAACAGCAAGAGGAAGAATGGTGGTGAAGGGCATGGGTTCCCTGGCCCGAGGGACATCAGAAGGCCTCACCCTCTGACGAAGGTCAGAGTTACCCTCTCCAATATGACGAGAGTCCGCATTCCTTCCTGAGGAAGAGGTTATCAATAAGGTACAAATTATCTATAGTTTGAATTATATATAGCCTGCAATTATTTGTAAACCTTATCTAACAGGTTAATTATTTAAAACAATTTTTAACTTAAATAAAATTAGAATTAATATCCCCCATTCCAGTTTTGAATTTTAATTTGATACTCAATTCTAAACGTGAAACACGCACTTTGGAATTAAGAAAAGAGTCTTGATAACGGGTTAACTAGAGTATTGATTAAGAAATTAAAATGAGTAAATATTTATTATGAAAATCATAAAAGAGTATAAAAAATTATAAATAATACAATTTTATACATTTCAATATAATTTTTTTCTTAGTTCCTTAATCAATACAGTAAAAACATTAATTAATTAACATTTACTTTAACAAAATATTAAAAGTGGTGGGGTGCAACAATTCATTTTCCGCCGCAAATTTTGTTTCTATATTTAATTTATATTATAGTTCATTTTCAACTTCCCCCCACCCATCTGTTTCTCTTCGTTTTGTCACACTATTTATTATATGAGTACTTTTTTCAAAAAACCTAATATAGCATTTAGACTTTTCATTTTGTTTATCTCTCTTTTTTACATCGCACTACTAATACAATTATACGTACATTCTTTTTGAAAGTGTAAACACTTCTTAGTATCCAAATATTTTGTTTCTTATTAATAAGAGAAAAGAGACACCACTTACACCAATTTGTCGTGGGTTCCAGACTTTACACGTCGAATGGTGAGTCAATCTAGTTAAAGAGAGGAACCTGCAAAACAAAGGAAAAGACTCCGACGCTCAAGTAAGTACATTAATTATAGAAGGATATCTAAGTGCGTGAGAGTTCCTCGGGTGGTCTCAGAGTGTGTTCACCGTGGGTGAATTTGTAGTATGAATGAGCATTAATATTGACTTACTAAAGGTTTAGAGAAAACCTATATTTATAATGTAGAGTATGGACCTTTTGTAGCTTGTAGATAATTGGAGAGATATTAGGAGATAAGGTAGTTGCACCAATTTGAATGACTAGACATAATAGGTATGTTGTTGACCAAGAAAGACCTGGCCTGTAAAGGGTTGATGTCTGCACTCATGTAGCAAGGCTGACACGGAGAGCGGACAATCGTGTCATCATTGTGTCAAGGTTGACAATCGTGACGAACTATAGTAGGGTTGACATGGAGGGTGGACACATGTATAGTGACCTCACAACAATGGTTATGTGTAACTTCACCATTTTATATTGTACATTATATAAAAAATAATAATGAAGATTAAATAGCATTGAATAATTTGTAGAGTGCAATTGAAAAGTATAAATAGTTTGGAGAGTATAATTAAAAAAAAAAAGTTAAAGCAATAGAGAGCATAAAATAAATAAAGGAAAAAAAATCCTCAGGTTTTTTAAATTGCCCAAACTTTTATTCATTTTACTATAGATACTTTTGAACTCCTTTTGATCCATGTCATTACAAAATAATAATGACTAAAAGATAAAATTTTATGTAACAGTAGGAACCAAAAAAGATTTGAAAGTTGCATGTACAGAGACTAAGACTAAAATAAAATATTTTTAAATATAAAAACTAAAAGGTAAAATTTGTATAATTATAGATACTATTGATAAATTTTTCCTTAAATAAAAATAAAATAGTGAGAAAGAAATAGTGATTTATAAAGTAGTTATAGAAGAAAAATAGGACACAAAAAATACGTATACCAAAAATTCATATCCTCTGTACATATATAGTTGAAGATATTTCTCAATTTCTCTCGTTTTTTTCTACCTCTTTCTATTTTTCACTCTTACACCCAAAAAATGAGATCCACATTTAACATTTTTCCAATTTTTTTTTGGTGAAGAAACAATTTCCTTTGTCTCCGGCCTCCCACCAGCACATTTATAGCCATTGGATTAATCCAATATCTGAGATTAAAATTTTAAAAATTAAAAATTAAAAATTTTTGCTGGCCTTTGGAAGAATCCAAAAGACACACTCGGTGTGTCAATTCCACAAACTACGTTTTGCTACTAGAAACCAGCTCGTAGGGCCATTCAATTTATAATTCGGACACTCAAACCATGCGTTCAACTACTATTCTTTTATCCGAGTCCACATATAGCATTTTATTTTTAAATCATAATATAAGCCATGTCATGTGCCAAATTTCCTTGAAGCTTTTTAATATTTCAAAATATACCAGTTCCTTTGTTGAATAACCTTCCATTTCTTAGCTGTCACATTTTTTGTCAATCAATTAATAAGTGAGTCTTTTTTAATCGCACCCATCTTCTGGCTTTCCTTCCATTTTTGCAGGAGAATTTGGCGGGTTGATAATGAGAAATGTGGTTATTTTTTCCTTCAATTTCCTGCTGCTTTGTGTCTTCATTTCTGCTATAACAAGCACAAAAAGTGAAGTATCTAGCACAAATGAAGAACAAGCATTTTCTTACCATATCAAAGCTTTGGAATTCATATGGAAACATTTGGGCTATCAACATGTGTGGCCAGTAAGTTTCTTGCATCATCCATCACATTACATGTCATTGCTTTCCATTACATTGTCTCTCTTCATGAATCACTCCCTCACATCTTAATTGATTGCTTAGTTTGATTAGCAAGGGAAGCTCTTTGATTGACCAAGGGATTTGTTTCCTTAATTCCTTGGAATATAATGCACTTGATATATATGTGAAGGTTTTGAATTTTGATATATGTCACTCTTAAGATAAGCATGTTCTATGGATCTCTTGGGTTATGAGATAGATATCTGTAATCTATGCCAATCAATTGTCTAAATTCAGAAACACCAAATTCGATTGCTCAATTATGAATAGGAAATGGAATTTGGCTGGAGAATTGTTGTTGGAACCTTGATTGGAATCTTGGGAGCAGCATTTGGAAGTGTAGGGGGAGTTGGTGGTGGTGGCATCTTTGTGCCAATGCTAATCCTCATTATTGGGTTTGATCCAAAATCAGCAGTTGCTATTTCAAAGTGTAAGCATTTCTCTATCTCTGTCATCATTTTTCTGTCCAGAAATGACGCTGACATTACTAATTATTGGATTTCCTGGGAAGAAACTACTTGTTTATAAACTAGTTAGGGCCTGTTTCAGTAAGTTTATCCATAAGTACTTCTAGAAGAAGAAAAAAATGAAATATCCTTCTCCATAAGCTTAATTAACATATGCATAGGCTAATTTATAAAAGTTTTCTCATCTCTTAGAGAAACTATATTAGAGAGCTTCTACATATGTTAATTTTAAGTTATGGAGAAGTTCATTTCAAATTTTCTTATTTTTCCCCCTTAAAAGTGCTTCTAGATAAACTTACCCACACAGCCATTAGTCTATTACTGAAATGGTTTTTAGTGTTTTGCCATAAATTGTGTTTGTCATTTCAGGTATGGTCACAGGTGCAGCCATCTCAGCAGTATTCTTCTGCTTGAAGCAAAGGCATCCCACACTTGATGAACCCGTTATCGACTACAATTTGATGCTGCTAATACAACCCACCCTCATGCTTGGAATCAGCATGGGAGTTATTTTGAGTGTAATATTTGCTGATTGGATGGTCACAATTCTTCTAATTATTCTATGTATAGGTAATTATAGAAGATTTGTACTTCGCCTAATATTTCACTCAGTAATATGATTGATTTGTTATATTTGGCATTGTAGTGACATCAATCAGGGCATTCTTCATGGGTGCTGACACATGGAAAAAGGAAACAAAAATGAAAGAGGTAAATGCTACAAATTTAGTGTTTATGTGACCTTACACTTGAGCAACAGCCTACATGGTTTATTTGGTTCATGGAATTTCCCAAACATTCTTAGTGAAATTAGGAACATAGTTAAGTTACCTGGTTCACTCAATAACCTTGCATACTGCATACCAGATTTATCCTCAGAAGAAGTATCAGGTTTATAATAAAATATGGCGAACCATGTATCTCTGATTAGGAATGTGTAGACTGCAAGGTTTTAAAATTATATACTTAATGGTGATTTTGAAGATTCTGATTTGTTGGCCTATTTAAAGATAAGACTGTAAGTTATTTAAACACCTTGTTACAAAATAGGCTTTTAAATAGATTTTCAGATAAGACCGGATTAAAAAGGCCCATGCCACAATAATTCATTTCCACCCTTACCTTACATTGTTGTGCAAGCACAATTACAATTCTGATCTTGCCTTTCTTTTCAATACTTAGGAATCTCAGGAGACTATGAAGCTTTCAGAGTCTACTGGTGAGTTTATGTATTCATTATTCTCATACAAGACTTCACATGGTCACAAGACACAAGCTCACTATAAATTGTAATTTAAAAATGTATATATCATTGACCTTCTCTTCCAGCTACTTGCAGTGAGGAAGAAGGATACAAGTATCTTCCAGGTTGTCCAGATGAAGCGCACAAAAAGGACACTAGAAAACCTGAGGTTGGCATACACTGGTGTTGTCTTGTTCTTTACATTATCTAAATCAGTTATTATATGCCATAAAGGAATGCAACTATCCATGCAGGTGAGCATCCTTGGCAACATGTATTCGAAGGAGTTTGTACTTATTTTCATTGTCTGGCTCGCATTCGTCGTCTTACAGATTGCCAAAGTAAGTTTCTCTTTCTGTTAGAACTTGCATTCCATTCCTCTTTTTTTCTGATTAAATTATTTCAACTAATCATTTAAAGGTATTCACTATTGACAGAACTATACAGTTTCCTGTTCAGTCACATACTGGATACTTATTTTGTCACAGGTAAACAAAGTAGTATCGTTTCTTTTTGCATTGTCCCAAATATTAGTGGATCTGCATAACAGCAATAGAATTGAACCTATTACATATTCAATGGGACTTTGATCTCGAATGTGGCAAATTGGCAATTACTTATTTTATGGAGGCATCCCTTTTCTGTTTTGTAGATACCAATTACTGTAGGATTTTATTTGTACCAAGCAAGAGCCCTATATCAGGGGAGAGCTGCAGGATCTCAACATACACATTGGCCATTGCACCATCTATTTCTAGCTAGCATTTGTTCTCTGTTAGCTGGAATTGTTGGTGGACTTCTTGGTACAGGTTCTGGATTTGTTATGGGTCCTTTATTTCTAGAAGTGGGAATTGATCCACAGGTGAGTTCTAATTGTTATCATTATATAATAAATAAACAGAAGGAAATATAGATATATTCATATCTTTCACGAATGTGCAGGTAGCAAGTGCCACTGCCACTTTTGGAATGATGTATTCATCATCTTTATCTGTCATACAATATTACCTTTTGAATCGTTTTCCTGTTCCTTATGGTAAAATTAAACTTAATTCACATTGTACCCTTCTATTATTTCTGAATGGTTTTCAAAGGCAACATAAACTTATGCATGTAATTTATATGCACGTTTCAACCTGTTTTGCAGCTCTCTTCCTTACTCTTGTGGCTGCAATTGCAGCATTCCTAGGACAGTATCTCATTGACAAGCTTGTTAATATCTTCCAAAGGGCTTCTTTAATTATTTTTGTCTTGGCCTTCACAATATTTGTTAGTTCAATTGCATTAGGTGAGTGTTTATGCTGTTTTGAGGAGTTGATACTTGTTAAGTGTTTGATATGGCTTTGTAGAGTGAAGGCTATGTCTTATTAGATTTTACGTTTTAAACTTTTGTCCTGTTTGGATAAATTTCTTAATAAGCACTTACAGGAGATAAAGTGATAAAATAATTTAAGCTTTTGTCTCGAGTCAAAAAATTTATTGAGAAGCTTATCCGAACAAAGTTCTTGTTCTGCTTCCTTTGCATGGCCTTGTGAGAATCTGCAGCTTTCTAACACAGCTTTCACTTCTATGCCTGTCTATAGGTGGAGTTGGCATATCAAACATGATCTTGAAGATTCAAATGAATGAATACATGGGATTTGATAATTTTTGCATGAATGATACATAGAGGTTTCCAAGTATCTTGTTATTTGCACACATTTTCTGTTTGTTGTTTGCCACCACCACACCACCTGAGAGGGGATGATATGTTTTGTTTTTATTTCAAATGTCAAAAAGAAAGTTTATGCTAATAGAAGCATTGAATCTTGTATGTCCAGAGGAGATGTATCATGCCATTATGCACGAATTATATATTAAATGGTAATTACATTTGTTTGATTCGTTTTACATAATTTTTAATAATATTCATAAAATTTGTCCCGAAGGAGATAACATATGTAAGGGGTCCACGTAAGGATAAAGAGAGAGAGATTAGGTTAAATGACAAAACAGGTAAAAATCAATAAAACACCTAACAATTTTTTTTTATAAAAGTATTTATCGACAGGGTTATCTTTTTCACGTAGGCAGAGGATTCGTCATCTCAATTAGTGCCTCCTAATTTTTGTTTGGCTTTGTTACGCATAAGTAGTTTTTTTTATTATTAAAAAGAAGTAAGTCGTAACATTTGATACGACCTTTTGTAATCATTTTTATTTATTTTTTAATTTTTTAAATTGAAGTCATAAAAAAATTTACAAATTCAGTGTAATTTTTTTTAATTCACAACTTCAAAATTATAAATAGTTTTTTTTACAATTTTAAACAAGTCGTACACAATTTCAATATTTTTTTTTGGGTTAAGTTTTTATTTATTTATTATTATTACTATTGGAAGTCATAAACATGTTTACAACTTCCACATTTCCTTTTTTTTTCAGTTAAGTTTTTTTATTTTTTTATAAAAATTGTAAATAAATTTTTAATTTAATTATTTAATAAATAAATTTTTAAGTTTTGTTTAATATTTTCATGATTATGGTATATCAATTTTTAATATATTTTTTCATTTAATTATTTTTAATTTTGGTATAATAAATATTTTTAATATATTTTTTTGGAATTTTTAATTTGATGAGTTTAATATATAATTTTTTTAGTAATCTTGACAGTTTGGTGTGTTTTTTTTGTTTATTATTTTATTTTTTAATATATAATATTTCCTATGATTATAATGTAATTATGCTTAAAAACTTCAATCATGTTTAAGTTTGAACGTAAAAGAAGAAAAACAAAAAAACAATATGTGTGCGACTTAATATTTCATTAAAATAATTTATTCAGTTCAATTAATTAAATGAAAGAATATATTAAAAATAAATATACCAAAATTATGAAAATATTTTAAAAAACTAAAATAATTAGTTTTATTATATATTAAAAAATGAAATAATAAAAAAAAACGACACACCAAATTGTCAAGGTGACTAAAATGAAAGTATATATTAAAATCATAAAATTAAAAATTCCTAAAAAATATATTAAAAATATTTATTATACCAAAACTTAAAATAATTAAATGAAAAAATATATTAAAAATTAATATATCAAAATTATGAAAACATTAAACAAAAATTAAAAATTTATTTATTAAATAATTAAATTAAAAAATTAATTACAGTTTTAAAAATAAAAAATAAGAAAACTTAAGAATTAAAAAAAAACTTAACTGAAAAAAAAAATTGGAACTGTGGAAGTCATAAATATATAGTAACAATAATAAAAAAATAAAAGAAAACTTTAAAAAAATAAAAAAAATTTAAAAAAAAAACTTTGGAACTGTGTACGACTTGTTTAAATTTGAAGTCGTAAATTAAAAAAAATTACACTAAAGTCATAAACATTTTTTATGACTTTAGTTTGAAAATTTTTTTAAAAAATGGTGATAAGAACCCTTTTTGATAATTAATTTGAAAACTACTCCAAATGGTAATTAAAAAAAAAAAAAGCCCTGATGTGTAACAAAGCCTTTTTTTCCCCATGCATACAGGAGGCACCATTCTACTTGTCTACAACAAGACCTACAATGTGTTAGCTAGTCATGGCAATGCTTTTCTAGCCGTCGGAGGCACCAACTTGTCTTGCTCCAACCATGGGAGGCACCATTTCATTATGACCTCGTTATCCTCAGTTCTTAATTTTTTATTATCTATAATCCTCAATTCTTAATTTTTTTATTTAATATCCTCAATTCTTAATTTTTTTATCTATAATCCTCAATTCTTAATTTTTTTATCTACAATCCTTAATTCTCAAATCTTCGTTGGCAATATTTTTTCCTTATGTTTTCATTGCTACTTAGTTCAATGTTTAATGAGAAACTTTTTCTATAAGTAGAGATCAATACTATTCAAAACTCTCCAAGTAAAAAATTAGGAATAAATACATTGATTATTAAGGTTAGTAATAATCACATTTAATCCTAAGTTAATTAAAAAATTACATTTAAGTCCTTACTTTTATATATTATTCTTATATTTTAATGCCAATTATATTTTAAAAAAATTACACGTATTTTTATTTTATTTTATGTATGAACTATATACACTGTATCAACTATTAGAAACACATGTTTTTCACGTCATTGGATCAACCACGATTTTGGAAAAATCGTTGTTAAGATTCATGAGTTAAGGACGATTTTGAAAAAGCCATCATTGAAAGTAGTGATTTAAGGACAGTTTTTGTAAAACCTTCGTGATTATTTGATCTAAAAATTAACTTTTTTTGTGCCTTTAAAACCCTCACTCTCGCGCTGTCGTGCTTTCACCTTTGTGCCATTGTGTTGTGCCACCTTTCTCGTGCTCTTGTGTCACTGTCAACATTTAATTCGTGAACCCCTTACTCTTGTTTTCACCTCTACCATGTCATGACGTCAAAGGTAAAAACCCTTAACCTATCGGTTTTTGGACTTCCATGACCGGGGAACAGTGAGTGGGCAAACCTACTCATTGAAAATATATGCTTACATTAACCAACCTTAGATGTGACAAATTTACTTAGTTTATATTTTCTAGCAAAGATGTTGGAATGAGATTTTGCAGGAATATTGAAAATATATGCTTATTACGTCATTGGTAGCATCTACCTAGCTAGCTAGATCTGACTTTGAGTGATGAAACTCAAATTTAGAGAAAATAGCTTAAATGAGATAAAATTAATTGAAATTTTCTTATATTTGAGATAAAAAAAATATTTTTTTTCTTATATTTAAGATCAGAGAAAAACTTCATGACACTAAAAAGATCAAGAATCTTTAGCCCACATGTCCAAGCTTTTAGGCCAACGTAAAAACTTTTTCCACCACAATACCAACATGAATGTTTGATAGGTTATAAATATCATCCATCTAAAAGAGAAACATTCCACAACCGCACCTCGAAGTAGTAAGATTTTCCTCGTGGATACATATTATTGATGTGAATCTTCACATACGCTTTTTCATTTTCTATGTCAAGGTTAAAAATATAATTTCTGCACTTTTAAATTGAAGTAAATTATTATCTAGTCGTGAATTACAAATAAATTGGTTGAGTATTTGACTATTTTTTAAGGTACCGTATGACAATATAGTTTCAATCATTATTTTGTATAATTTACTTTTTTTTCCTTTTGTTACACCCTTCATCTTTTCTAATGCATCTTATAAAATTTGTACATGTTATATACGAGTATGAAGTATCATTATTTTCATCATAAGAAACTTAATTCATAGCAAACAAACTACAGATAACAACTTTTGTGCTATGGGAGTATTGAGAGTTGTTCCTTCCTTTAATACTTGGTGCAAGACTCAAGCTTGGTGAAAGTCTTAAAGTGTTGGAACTCCCACTTGGTGCAAGGTTCAAGAGTCATACCCTTTTAGTTGTTCAATGTTTCTCCTCTAGAACTTTCTTTCCTCTCCTATATAAGGATAACTTGTGTGAGAGTTGTGAAGTATGAGAGACAAAATTCTATTGGTGAAAGTCTCAAGGTTTTGGAACTGTAACACCTTGAAATTATGATAACAGAAAATATATGGTTGATGTATTTCTTGTATTACTTAATTAATTTGGATTAATTCAAATGTTGTGTGAATTATCCTTTTTCAACTACTTGGTATGGATGTTAGGTTATGTGAAGTTTGTTTGGTCTATGTTTAAATTATTTGTGCAAAATGTTAATTGGAGATAAAAAGAGATATTACAAAAATGTTTGAAGGAAAATGATCATATTACCCTTTTCTTTGATGTGAGAATTACCATAATACCCTTGAAGTGGAAATTACAAAATACCATTGAGGTAGAAATTACAATAATACCCTTAGATATTTTGGTTAGATATTTTGAAATGGAAATTACAATAATACCCCTAGAGTGAGTGATAAATTATCAAAATACTCTTGGATATTTTTCCTTAGATATTTTTGTGGAAACTTGAAAGAATTACATAAATGCCACTGGGATGGAAAATTAGCAAATTACCCTTAGAAACAAATAAATATCACCATAAAACTAGGGGTACCAAGAATGGCGAAAAATTTATGATTAGGTAAGCTAGAAGATAAGTTTCTAAATTTTAATATTCAATATAATAAATGCAAGCAAATAAACCTTATAGTAAAAATGAAGGAAAATTGCATGAATATCTAAAACTATCATGAGCTATAGTTTCAGACCATATGATATGATGAGGAAAATTATCACATGAAAAACACTTGTGATGATTGTACAAGAAGGATAAGATAGAAGCAAATGGATCCAAGTGACAAGTTTAGAATATATTTTATCATGATTATTTAACTTAAGGAAAGAAACCAATTCTAACCGTGTAGGATATTAGGCAAAGGCTTGAGATTTTAGATGTATGGTACATAAGTAGCTAGCATATTAATTGGTAATAACACCTTAGTAGCTATCAGATTTATTGGAAAGCACATCAAGTACAAGTAGTATAAACATTGAAACTAGGTACAACCACATGTGACTGTATACGTGATTTTGAGTAAAAACCATAATGATATGCTAAAGTTGAAGTATGGCCATGTGAGTGTATGCAAGAGACACCAACAAGGTGAAGCTATGCCATATATGAATGAGACAAAAAGAGAACAAGCTCCTTAAGGCTAGCTTTCCACGTGAACTTTATTAATTAATAAGGGAATCTTTGCTTTTTATTTTGATAAGCATTCATGTACGTATGATTTTGAGCAAAACATACACGTTCACTTTCTCTCTTCCTTTTCTCTCTTTGCTTTCATTTGCTCTTCTCTTCTTCTCATTCAAACTGCATCCCTTTCACACCTATCATTTCTTCATCCAAAATATTCTATTAGAAGATAGCAATTTTTACTCCTCAAGCTCTTGAATCATTCCAGTCAAATATTGTGGTGAGTATTGGTGATTGAAATTCGTACGATTTTAAGCTGAATTTTTGGATTGTTTTTAAAATTTTATATCTCCCTATGTACTTAACCAAACGAGGTGTTTGACCACTCATTTTAAAGCTAAGGATGTCCTCTATGTTGTCCTAAAATATGGGACCAAACTGAGTAGTGAATCGTGCCCATAATTTATTTGAACACAAGCGGTCCAAAACTGTCCTTACCCAAACAGCTACTGCCACCTGTTTTGAAAAATTTATATCTCTCTCATTTCTTACTCAAATTAGGCTTATGATGTATGGAATTAAATATCTATATGTGAACTCTAACATATTAAAAAATTCAGCCAAATCTAGATTTTGTACTGCTTGCAGTCGTGAAAACAAGAAAGGATGTGGGTGTTCCATTTTGAGCTTGTTGGCAGATTTGAAGTTTTATTTTTAATGCCATATCTAAAGTTTTAGAATTCCAAATGAGGCATGTGATACCTTGTTAGAAAGATTATGAGGTCTAGTTTAACATACTAAAAGATGGGAATTTAATGACTTGTAGATTAGGATGTGAACTTGAGAGATCTCAAAACAAAGTCGTGGGAGCTAACAAGAGAATATATATAGGTAAGGGGGGGTATATTGTTTGGTTACAGCTTTTGATATCATAGTTGGGAGTCAGGGAACCCAATTATGGAGATGTATACTTGTCCTTGTTGTGTGTTAGTTTTCAAGAAAAACTATGTTTTAAACTAATGGGATGTGATATTTTGGTTATTGATGAGTGATATTGTGAATGATGTTGTTGTTGTAGTAATTAGATTTTTGGGAAAAGTCTTAATTACAGAGGAGACTCTGCACAAAATTTTATAAACCTATTCTCCTATTTACTACATTATTAAACTTTAAATGTGCATGAGTTTGTTTTGTATATTATTGTTCTCCTCTTTAATTTAAAATTTTCCTAAAATATTAGTCTCTTGGTATTATGAATTGTGAGTGTATGAGATTTGTGTTGTTTAAATGTAATATTCCAAAATTTAAATATGTTAATGAGATATAAAAAAGAGATATTACAAAAAATGCTTGAAGGAAAATGACCATATTATCATTTCCCTTGATGTAAGAATTACCACAATACCCTTAAAGTAGAAATTACAAAATACCCTTGAAGTGAAAATTACAATAATAGCCTTAGATATTTTGGTTAGCTATTTTGAAGTGAAAATTATGGTAATACCCTTGGAGTGAGTGACAAATTACCAAAATACCTTTGGATATTTTGCCTTAGATATTTTTGTGGAAACTTGAATAAATTACAAAAATGCCCCTGGGTTGACAAATTACCTAATTAGCCTTAGTAACAGAAAAATATTACAAGAAAACTAGGAGTACCTAGATTGACCGAAAATTTATGATTAGTATCTAAAGCTATCATAAGTTAGAATTTTAGACCATGTGAACACATTAAGTACAAGGATCTTAGGTATCTAATAAAATCTTAGAATATCTAAAAAATATCTATGGTGTTATGAGGAAAACTATCACATGAGGAACACATGTGATTATAGTGTGATACAAGAAGGATAAGATAGAATTTTATATCTTCCTCTGTACTTAGCCAAACGAGGTGTTTGACCACTCATTTTAAATCTTAGGATGTCCTCTATGTTGTACTAAAATATGGGACCAAACTAAGCAATGAAATCATGCCCAAAATTAAATTAAACACAAGTTGTCCAATACTGTGCATACTCAAAACAGCTTCTGTCACCCGTATTAAAAAATTTATATCTCTCTCATTTCTTATTCAAATTAGGTGTATGATGTACGGAATTAAAGATATAGAAGTCAACTATAGCATATAAAAATTTCAGCTAAATTAAGATTGTGTACTGCTTGCAGTCACAAAAACACTAAGAGATGTCAGTGTGGAATTTTGAGCTCACTGGCAGCTTTGGATTCTAGTTTAAAAATGCTATAGCTAGAGTTTTAAAAATCCAAATAAGGCATGTGATACCTTGTTAGAAAGCTTAGTAAGACTAGTCTAACATAATAGAAGATGAGAATTTTTGGAATGTTATATTGGTACAAAATATACTAGGAACGAACCACCTTAGGTCAAGTGTTTCTAGTTATTTGAAAAATTTGGATTGGGGCAAAACTTGTAACACCCAGAATTTTGACACAAGGAATAAAAGCTTCAGCCTAAAATTTTACCAATCAAAGTTTGACTCATGCAAGGTTCCTTCCACGTGCACAAGAGTCATCCAATAAGGCAAATCTTGCACCAAAACAATAAGCTAGAAGCAAAGCTTGAAGTGTGTAGGCTGCTACAAAAAATTTTGAAGGCTGAAGGGAAAAGATAAAATTAGAATTTGTGTGCATGTGTAATTACCTAAGCCAAGCAAATACATCCCCTTTGCCCAGCCATGTTCTACGTAGAAGGCTAGCTGCCCCAAAGTCAATGATTAAGGGAATCTTGACCAAGAAATCTAGGCAAGATAAGGATTAAAGAATAATATCTTCTAAAGTAATGATGAATTAGTTAAGTTCTAACTAAACTAACTACTAATTCAGTTATAATCTAACTAGATTCACTTAAAGTACAACTAATTAAATGAGTATAAATAGCTAAGGATATTGAAAAATTTTGCACGTATAGATTGCTAGCCCAAAACTCATTCCACGGCTACTTGTTTGTCCTAGCACCAAGCTTTTCACTTCTTACCTCCTTTTGCTTGCTCCTACCCGTGGCTTCTCTTGTACCACCTTATCCATCAAATTTTCTTCTTTCAAGACTTCATTCCTTAGAGGATTCCCAAGAGAAGTAGCCACTTAATCCATTTCAAACCCAAATTCACTTGAGGTAGGCTAGGCTTCAATATCTAATTAAGAGTTTATTTGGACTAACCTATATGTCTAATGGTGTAGATTTTTATGGTTGATCATTTAGGCTAAATTTTCATATCATTGAAGGTTATTTTATGATGTGGTTAGGTTAATTTAAGAATAGGATAGGTTGATTATTTAAATGTTGAAATATTAGTGATATTTGGACAAGAATGAAGATAATATTTTTAGAGAAATTCTTCCCTGCATCCAGAACAACATCCATCTGGAAAGAAATATGTGGTATAAGGAAACTACATGAAGAGACATTATATGAGTACTAGGAGAGGTTCAACAAGTTTGTTGCTACCTGTCCCTACCATCAAATCAGTGAACAATTATTAATCCAGTAATTTTATGAAGGGTTGATGTTGATGGACAAGAATGTGATTGATGCAGCCAGTGGAGGTGCTTTAATGGACAAGACTCCTATTGCTTCAAGGCAATTGATTTCCAACATGGCAACAAATTATCAACAATTTGGTACTAGAGTAGCTGCACCATCCAAGGCTGCTGCAAATGAAGTTTTTGTTTCTATGGTTGCTGATAACCAGAGGTTGAAGAATAAACTGACAGAATTAACATCTCTTGTGAAAAAACTTGTCATTGGTCAACAACAGAATGTGATGGCAGTTAATCAACCAAGGATGTGTGGTATCGGCTGTGTGCTTGATCATCCAACAGAATGAAGTCCTACTTTCCAAGAAACAGAACAGACTGCTGAAGTTTCTGCCATACAACCTGGACAACCATTAAGACCTCAACAACAGCAGTATAATCCCTTCTCCAACACTTATAATCCTAGTTGGAGAGATCATCCAAACTTGAGGTATGGTCTTGGTCCACAACAACAGCAGCAAACACAACAACTATAGTCATTCAAACAACAACAATATCAATCCTTCCCCCCACACTTAAAGTGCACCTTATCCTCAATGTAAGCATGCAATGAAATGCAACCAAAGAGGCAACATAGAAATGAAGGGAAAAGGAAACTCCTCAAATGCCATTCAAGGCATATCATCACATAAAGTTGGTAAGATCAAAGAGAGGTCTGCCACAAGTTCCTCCCCCACTTGAGGGCTCTCATGAAATAGCTTGAGTTGGTCACCATTCACTTTGAAGACCTTACTGGTAACTTCATTTTTAATCTCAACTGCACCATGGGGAAAAACATTAGTAATAACAAAAGGTTCATCCCATCTAGATCAAAGTTTATCGGAAATAAGCTTGAGGCGAAAGTTAAACAAGATCACTTTTTGGCCAATATGGAACTCCTTCCTAAGAATCCTAGAGTCATGAAACCTTTTCACTTTCTCCTTGTAAATCTTGGAGTTCTCATAGGCTCCTAAGTTGATCTCTTCAAGTTCTTGCAAATGAAGCTTCCTTTCCATACCGGCTTCATCAAATATCATGTTACAACTTACAACTCTTCACCGCCCAATAAGCATGATGCTCAATCTCCACCAGAAAGTGGCATGCCTTACCAAAAACCACCCTATAGGGAGACATCCCCAAAGGTGTTTGGTAAGCGGTCTTGTGAGCCTATAAAGCATCTTCAAGTAGCTTGCTACAATCCTTCTTGTTAGGTTGCACTACCTTCTGCAACATTTACTTGATCTCTCTATTAAAAATCTCTGCTTGCCCATTAGTTTGGGGATGATAAGTTGTAGCAACTCTATCCACAACCTCATACTTCTAGAGTAAGGATGTCAATGACTTGTTACAGAAATGGCTCCTCTGGTCACGAATAATGGTTCTAGGCACACCAAACATGCAAAAAATGTTAGATCTCACAAAATTCGTACAACTTTAGAATCATTAGTTCTGGTGGCCTTAGCTTCAACCCATCTAGAAACATAATAAAAAATAAGCAAAATATATGAAAAACCATGAGAAACAGGAAATGGACCCATAAAATCAATACCCCATACATAAAAAATCTCACAGAAGATAATTGGTTGCTGAGGCATTTCATGCCTATGTGTAATGGTCCCTCCTGCTCTCTGACATTGCTCACAAGTGGTGGAAAAGTGATGAGCATCTCTAAACATGGTGGGCCATGACAAAATTAAAGAATATATTGAATCTCATGATCTGCTACACCCTTGCGGATCACTTGGTCACTACCAAACCTCTACAAATAAGGATCATCCCACAAATAATATTTAGCATCACTCTTAAGTTTATCTATTTGAGACCTTGATGCATGAGGTGGAACAACAAATGCAACAATGAAATTAACAATGTCAACAAACCAAGGTGTAACATGTGATGAATGGACATGCATCAAATACTTATAAGGGAAATTATCTGTAATAGGAAAAGAGTTAATAGGTCCCTCGATCTTGCTCAAATGATCAGCAACCAAGTTTTCTGTACCACTCCTATCCTTAATCTCAATATCAAACTCTTGAAGAAGAAGCATCCTGTAACAGCTCGTATGCATCCGGTTGTTAACATTGCATTATGGTCGTTAAGCGCAGTAATTAATTTAACAAAGCTAATAGGAAGCGACTAATAAAATGACGTCATCATACATCCACAAATAAGATAAAAGCTTTGCATTATGTATGGTAATAGTTCATGAGTTTACAAGCATATAAATCCCCGGGTACGATATCCACCCCAGGGCCAGGTTACAAGCACGCGTAAATACATAACAAAATACAGGGCCAACATGCTCCAAAAATAGACTAAGGTTCACTAAGAACCCGTCCTGGCTCGGCCTCTTGTTCGGAATCCCTCGGACTACCTCGCTACCCGGGCCTCTTGCCCCGGTATCCGTCGTCCTCCCTGTTTTCATCACCTGCAATAACATATAATCCCCAACCAGGGTGAGACAATAATCTCAGTAAGTTCTAGGTTCTGGAGGCTTATCCTTTCCTGGGTTCACTTCCACGATACATAGCATCAAAACGGCATTACACAAGCTAGCCATCCCGGCTTACACAAAACACATCACATGTATATAATCATACGGATATAACAAGAGAGATCATCCAACTTAATGGGCACATTCCCTCTGGGTTCCACGTGGACGTTTATGGCTCTAAGTCCATACTTGTCCATTCTACTGGCCAGAGAATCTCATAAATCACAACAAAGCATCATAGTGCAAATTATATACATGTTCTCAATCAGAAAGCAGTAACACCCAATTTTTAACACATGCATCATGACATACAATAACCATCACTCCCTCGGAGTATGGTGGAACATGGTTCAGAGAAGGACTCTCAAGAACAAAGAGCTTACTTGCTCTAAGTTCCTCACTGGTTCGCCTAATCTCGCGATTCCGAACCCCACAATCCTCAGCGTCGCGTCCTGCATATATGCATGCAAGTAATCAATAGCGGTTCTCAACTGTTGCATGTAAGGAAACTACATATATTTCCAGGTTACAAGAACGAGTCACCCACAGGTGACATGCATACCCCAAAAAAGGTCTATCACGACCTAGCCCAAAGTCCATAACAGTTAGATTTTAAGGTTAGGCCGACGTTTCGTACCTCTAAGATTGTTAATGAGTCTAGAGAGCAACTTCTCAAGCTCGAACGTCCTAAGAATCACCCTCTCTTTCCTGAACTAGAAGCTTTCCTTCATTCGTCAATGGCGGAAACGGAGAAAAGGAAGAGAGAAGCTCAATCTAAAGGTGCCTTTTTGGTGAAGAGACAGAGGAAGAAAATGAGTTATGCACGAAATAGCCCACACGCACGCCACTTAAATACTCTGGGAGTTAATGCACGTCACATACGTCACTAGAGTCAACACGTGTCGCTCAAGTGACCTGATAGCCAATGCAGATCACGTGCATAGAGTAAACTTATGAAAACACCAACTACCGGGTTAGGGAGTTAGGTGCATATTACCCAAATCATGTTGGTCTGCCGGGTTGGTTTAACAATGTAGGCTATGCGCGGGATACGATCTTAAGTATCCACTATTGGCGAAGGCCAAGGCCCCGGGTTCCCGTGAGTTTATATAACAAACAAAAGCGGCACCCGGGTTGGCGAGCCAAGCGCATTTGACTTCCCACTTGGTAAGCGTAGCCCAGACAACCTTGTCTGGGATCCTACCCTAGCCATCACTACCCGACCTCGTTCGAGTTCTTTCCTTGGTACTTCACAAGTCCAAGGTTCCACCCTCTTCGGCCATGTCCGACCTTATCCACCCTAAGGTGCTGTCATCCTTCCAAGGGTGAATCTGGTCGCGGTAACCGAATTTCCTCGTTGACATACGTTAAATAAGTGCGAACCCGGATTTGTGGTTAAAATACTTTAATCTAAAAGTGCCACATGGACACCTGAAACCTTACACATCCACTTGACAAATCTAGGTTTAGCATCAGGCTTCTTCAATAGGTACTTCAAAGTTGCATGGTCAGTAAAGACAATGATATGGGAGCAAAGCAAATAAGATCTGAATTTATCTAAAGCAAAAACAATAGTCAAAAGCTCTTTTTTAGTGGTGGTGTAGTCAACTTAGGTTGCATCTAAAGTGCATGAAGCATAAGCAATGACATGGGATAGTTTATCAACTCTTTGTGACAACACAACCCCAAACACATAGTTAGAGGTATGACACATGAGCTCAAAGGGAACCTCCTAATCTATTGGTTGCATTATGGGAGAGGTAGTAAGCTTCTTCATCAACTCTTCAAATGCCTCTTTGCAAGGTTGGTCAATCACAAAGTCTACGTCCTTTTGGAGAAGCTTGGACAATGGC
Source organism: Glycine latifolia (assembly GCA_013407115.1). Classification (NCBI taxonomy): domain Eukaryota; kingdom Viridiplantae; phylum Streptophyta; class Magnoliopsida; order Fabales; family Fabaceae; genus Glycine; species Glycine latifolia. The sequence continues at coordinate 22,188,045 of CM023954.1, forward strand.
AATGCAATCTTGCTGAAATCCTAGATGAATCTTCTATAAAAACCTACATGTTCAAGAAAAGAACACACTTCCCGCACAGAAGCGGGGTAAGGTAAAGAAGTAATAACATCAATCTTGGCCTTATCAACCTCAATACCTCTACTAGAGACCAAATGCCCTAAGACGATACCCTCATATACCATAAAATGACATTTCTTAAAGTTAAGAACAAGATTAGCCCCAATGCATTGATCAAGAACTCTAGAGAGGCTATCCAAACACGCATCGAAAGAGGAACCATAAACAGTGGAATCATCCATAAACACCTCTATGCAACTCTCTAATAAATCAGAAAAGATACTCACCATGCACCTCTAAAAGGTTCCAGGAGCGTTGCATAGGCCAAGGGGCATCCTGGTGTAGGCAAATGTGCCAAATGGACAAACGAATGTGGTCTTGTGTTGGTCCTCCGGTGCAATATGAATCTGCATGTAACCTGAAAAACCATTAAGAAAGCAATAATGTGATTTACCTGCCAACCTCTCCAGAACTTAGTCAATGAATGGAAGAGGGAAATGGTCCTTGCGAGTTGCCTGGTTAAGTCTCCTATAGTCAATGCAAACTCTCCAACTATTGACTATTCTAGTAGGAATCAAGTGATTATCTTGGTTTCTCACAACAGTGATGCCTGACTTCTTAGAGACCACTTGGATAGGTGAAATGTAACACCCTGAAATTTCGATAACTGACAATAGAAGTTTGATGTATTTCTTGTGTCATTTGACTATTTGATTAGTTTAGATTATTCAAAATGTCATGTGAATTATCCATGTGCAATTGCTTGGTGTAGATGTCAAGTTATGTGGAGTTTGTTTGAGTTGCGTTGAAATTGAGTGATTCCGAGTTTGACTCAAAACCTGTTTTAGTAAAATCACCATTCTGGATTGGTTAACCGTTGCATCGCCTTCAAATTTTAAAGGTAGGCTCCAAACCCACATTTGTTACTTTTCACTGTTGGGATTGGCGAAATAACATCTGAAGCGTGAGAAACAAATTTTTTCACAGAAGTAGAAATTTTAAAATTGGAGTCAACTCAGTTATAAGTATGAACAGTAGTGTCCAAACTCAAAAAATGGCCTTCTTCTCCCCTAAAACAGCAACCCAAATCGCTCCTCCTCCTCCTCCACTAGCCACGGCCACTGGTGACCGCCACGAGCCGCTGTTTCTTGCTGTTGGACCACCACACGAAGAGGAACACTTTAATCAGAGCCAAATCTTCAAAACTCAACTCAAGGATTGGTAGATAACGGAGCCTCCAATCCTCCTTTATTGGTTTCTTTGAGGTAACCTTGGTTTCCTTTGTCTTCTCCTGGCTAGTTTAAGCTTCTCTTAGTGTCCCTTGTGTTTTGGGTATCGTTGTGGGAGTTTTACCACTTCCTTTGAAAACCCTTTGAAAATGAGATGTTGTAAAAGTCTCATTTTTATGAAATAGATGTCATTTTTATGATCTTTGTTGAGCCCTGGTCACATTGGTGTGATCAAAATTTCAAAATGATATCTTTTGATGTGGACTTCCAAAACACCCTTTTAGCCCCTTTTAATTTGAGTTGGTATTTGACCCCAAATGTTAATTTTGATCTTGCCTTTGAAATCTATACTAAACTACCTTCGATTTGGTATATAGAGCTCTGCGTTCGGACAAGCACGCGTATTCGAAGCATCGCGAAACAACATCACTAGGCTGTAACAGGGAGAAGCCCTAGTTAGGTAAGGGGAGTTTATTATTAAGTTATAGTTTTGGTACCGTAGATGGGGGTCAAGGAGTCCAACTATGAGGATATTTGCCTGTCCCTGTTGTGTGCTGGTTTTAAAAAAAAAAACTATGTTTTAAACTAATGGGATGCGATATATTTATTATTGATGTATGTTTTTTCCTGTTATGTGCTCGTTTTCAAGAAAAACTGTGTTTTTAAATAATGGGATGCGATGAATTTGCTTGTTGATGGATAAAAACTGTGACTGATGTTGTTGTTGTAATGATTGGATTTTTGGAAAAAGTCTTAATTACAGAGGAGACTCTGCCCAAAATTTTATAATGTGTCCTCCTATTTAATTCTTTATTAATTTTTTTTAAATGGGCATAAGAGTGTGCTTTCTATATTGTAGTCCTCCTCTTTAATTTAGAATTTTCATAAAACACCAGTCTCGTGGTAATATGGATTGTGAATGAATGAGATAATGTTGATATAGTTGATGATGTTGAATGTTGATGTTTATAATGATGATATTGAAATAAAATGATGTTGATGTTGTTGATGATATTGAAATTGAGTTGTTATTGATGTGGTTGGTGATGTTTAAATGAGATAATGATGATGTGGTTGACGATGTTCAAATGAGATAATGTTGATGTGGTTGATGGTGTTGAAATGAGATGATATTGATATGCAT
>CM023954.1:22190484-22219546 GCA_013407115.1 Glycine latifolia
GATGATGATATTGAGATGATATGATGTTGAGGTTGATAATGACATTGATGATAGATAATATTGATATGAACAATGTCATTGTGTGATGTGAATATACATGGATACCCATGGGGTATGCATGACAGGTTACCCTTGTGAGGAAGGATGTGTTCCTAGCCAGGTCATGCTTTGATGGTGCCGATGGTTGTATGTTGTATATGTCCACGTGGGATGCAGTGACCGGTTGGTTACCCTTGCAAGGAAGGATGTGTTCCTAGCCACAGTCAGTGCATCAGTGATGTTATGTATGTACATGGGAGTGCATGACTGGATAACCTTGTGGGAGGGTTTACGAATTTTAAGAATCACAAGAGAGAAAATGATTGTTTAAAATTCGGGTCCCTATCTATCCATGATCAGTGCATTGATGGTGCCCATGTTTCATACTTCATATTTGCTTGGATGGAAATAGAATGATGGACAGTAAGTACCGGCGGTACTAGGCGGCAATCACTCTATTTGGAACTCCCTTGTGACTCAGGGTTGATCATGAAAATACAATGAATACCTAATCCAATAAACCAAGAGGGGGGGGGTGAACTGGTTTTTGCCCCTTTTTAAAATTTCTTACAAAACAATATACAGCGGAAGAATTAATTTGGACCGTATCTTAGATCAAAAACAAATTTAGAAAACAATTTTCTTCTCCAATCAATTAACTCTTGTGTTGAATCAAAGTTTGAGTTGATACACAAAATTGAATATCTCAATCAATCAATGAAATGTAAACCAAAGCTTAAATGCACACAACTTTATACTGGTTCACCTCCAACCACTGAGGCTACATCCAGTTTACCTTCTAATCCAAACCAGATTAGAGTTCCACTAACAGATTTTAGTTCTTTACAAGCAATCAACAAGGTCTCTTTCACCCACCCTAGGCAAAACTCTAAATCTACTCCCTAGATTTATCAAAAGACCTAGAACTAGAGAACCCCTCTCAGTTCAACCCCTAGAAAAACCCTTTCTAGTAAAGCTTTAAAGAACCCCAACTGTTACATGGAAAATCAACACAAATTATAGTAATCAAAAGAAAAAATTACAAAGAACAAAGCTTAATGTTCAAGAAGGATATCACCTTATTTTCCTTTGTAGCTTAAAATGATATGAACGAATTATACAACCTGAAATGATGCATGACACTCAATCTTGAACCTTCTTGAATCACTTCTTTACATGAATGATCACACACAATGAGATCTTCTACTAAGCAACCATGTTGAATCTAACTTCAATGATCAACACATGTAAAATCAACTTTTTAAACTCTTCTGAACCTTTAGAGAATGTAATCACACTAATAGTCACGAATGCTCTCTTTTCTGGATCTCTAATTTCAGTGACACAACTTTTCTATTTATAAAAAAATAGATTTAACAGACTGTAATAGATTATTTAGCTAATTTAATCAATTATTTAATCATCAGTAATCGATTATTCCGTACCAATAATCGATTAAATTGTTCATCTTAGTTCTGGAAATCTTGAATGAACATAATAATCAATTATTTGACCATGTAATCGATTGTGCCAGAAATACCAATCTTCTTTACAAGCAGAGATAATCGATTATAATGCACTTTAATCGATTACGCCAGAACATGTCCAAAGCACTCCAGAGCTTATTTAATCGATTACAATTATTTGGTAATCGATTAAACCAGTTCATCAGGCTAAACTGATTTATGCAGATGCCTTATGTAATCGATTATATGACTTATGTAATCGATTAACACAGTAAAAAATCATTTTATGCTTGTTTAGATTTACAAATGTATTTCTAACTAGTTACATATACTAATATGATTCTTAACCTAAGTGTGAATGCATGCATGTATGATTTCTTTAATGACTGCAAAGGATTATAGGATTTTATCCTTAATGAACCAAGCTTAACCAAAAAAGGAAAAATTACAAATGCCATCAAAATATGAGTAGGCATGTAACAAATATCAAAACAACACTTGTCTTCTGATTCTTGAATCTAACAGATCACCATGCGGGGGAGCGACCAGTGCACGACAGGGTGACCTCGATGAGCTACTGCATCATTTTCCTGAGAGAGGATATTTCCATGAGGATGGTACCACTTTGCATTATGAAAGATCAATCAGGTGCATGCATCATATTGAGCACGGTTGTTTGAGTTGTGAAGTGAATTGGATGATGAGTTTGTCGAGTGTGTATTGGAATGATGAACTTTTGGTAATGATTGTGTTTGTTAATGTTGTTTCCTTTCCAATTGTTGTTATCTGATGCTTGTTGGTTTTATATAATAAACTCACCCTTGCATTTGTTGTACCGTGTGGTTGGTACTTGTGATGATTGCGAACTTTTGTTCATATGAGCAGATGAGCAGCAGTAGGTGACCTTGGAGGGAGATCTTCTTTGTGTTGGAGCCGCGAAGCCAATGTGATGACGTTGGAATTCTTTTTGGAAAGAGTTGTGTTTTGTTAATGAACTCTTTCATAGTTAGTCCCTTAATTCTTTTTGTGCACATGTATATTTTGAGTTGTAAATACATGTAAAACTAAATTAAGTTCTAAACATGTGAATGATGAGTACTGATTTAGTATATGTATACAATTATTGTAATTGTATCGTGTGTACGATGATTGTATTATTGCGATAAACTTACTACCATTTTCATAATCAAATTAATGGAATTTTCATTAAAATTTGAAATTCACACGATTAGAGTTAGTGATGCCGTAGCAACAAGGCGGGTCATTACATGAAACCCACGTGTTATCTAAAATGGGATAGATGATCCTTGCAGCTAGTAGCGTCATCACCTCCTTCTTCACCACATCAAGAATGGTGGGATTCAACCTCCTCTGTGGTTGCCTTTCTGGCCTAGAATCATCCTCAAAGAGTATCTAATGCATCCATATAGAAGGATTTATTTCAGGAAGGTTAGCAAGCATCCATCCAATTGTTAGAGTCAGTGGGAGCTAAAGAGGATCAAGAAGCTGAGTCTCTTAGGCAATCAAGTATTTATAGGCTTTTTTTGACATGCCAATTCAATTGATTGGTAGTTGTAATTTGTGTATGTCTAAGTGAGACTTCCTATGATCCATTGCATAAAGCTCATTCAGGATTTTGCATTTATGTTTTCATAAAAGCATAAGTTTTGTGAAAAAACTTTTCTGAAACAAAGTTTTCATGATTACATAAAAAACCAAGTGTTCAATGTTTAAGTTTTTGGAAAATTAATTTCTCACTGGTTTAATCGATTACTAGCAAATGTTAATCTATTACTTAAGCTTTGAAGAAGACTTTAATTGATACCAGAGTATGGCAATCAATTACACTACACAAAAGCACAAAATAGTCTTCCTGTGCTAATTGATTACGATATTGGGGTAATCGATTACTTGGTGTATGTTTGAAACAAAGACTTCCTATAATAATCGATTACATTGCTCATAAATCTTTTCCAGAAAGTTCAAAAATACTTTAATCGATTAAATGAGTGATTAATCGATTACATATGTAAATTTAATTGATTACATTAGTGAATTTATCGATTACTGACAGTTACAAACAGTTTTCTATAAATACTTGTTGGGTGTTTTGAAAAGATACAATGAATTATCAAAGTATTTTCATAAGCTTTCTGAAGAAAGAAAAGATTCCAAGTGCTATACTCTGTTAGTCCCACAAATCCTCAAGCTTCAAGATTTCTAAAGAGGATTTCCTTTTGGGCAAAGTGTCAAAAGAAGATTTTGGAAAGAAAGTTCTGAAGTACTTTCTTTCACCATTGGTTCAAGTCTGGTAATCTTTTGCATACATGAGTAGTGGATCATCAGGTGGTCTCTTTCCATTCAACTTGTTTGTGAATTCTTTTTGTGTAACTATAACAATAGTTTTTCTTAAGGCTTTTCTAGAATAGGTGTTTCAAAAGGTAAAAGTAAAGATTGGTTTTCTCTATGTCTTGATCACAGAGATTCTATGTGAGTTAAAGATCTCGTTCTTGATCTAGGTGTGATTGAGAGTGGTTGTAAAAAGCTTGTAGGAAACAGATTTTTATTAGCGAAACTCTAACTTGTTGGTTAAAAGAACCGAATGTAGCTTCTCTAGGTTGAGAAGTGAACTAGTATAAATCTTTGTATTCACTACTTCATCTTTATCTTTTCTTGTGGTTATAACTTGTCATTCATTGTTGCAACATTTCACAATCAATAGAAGAAGTTTTTTTGGTTGCATTCTTTGATTAGTGGTGTTTGGTTGGTTGAAAGCTTTCTTGGATTGTTTTACGATACCATCTTCTTAACTCTGATTGTTTAAGAATTTTTAATTGACCAAGATCAACCAATTCACCTCCCCTCTTGGTTCTTGTATGCTGTTCATACTATTTTCAATTGGTATAAAGAGCAAGTTCTTGTGTGTTACTCAAGATCACTATCTTTTTTCAAAGAAAATGAATACAACACAAATTACCTTAAAGGAGGATGCCTCCCTCAATCGTCCTCCAATGTTTGAGGGAGAACACTTCAGTTTTTGGAAAAGTAGAATGCAAATTTTCATTTAATCAAATGACCTTGGTGCATGGAATGCAATAGAAAAAGGTCCTTCAATTTCAATCAAAACTGTTGATAATGAAATGATTTCCAAAGAATGGGATGAAATGATAGACGTAGAAAAAAGGGTAGTTCAATTTGATTTTAAAGCAAAGAATATGATAACCTCTGCATTATCGTCTGATGAATTTTTCAGGACTGCTAGGTGCAAGAATGCTAAGGAGATGTGAGAAATGTTAGAAATTACTCATGAGGGAACTAATGAAGTTATAAGGTCAAGGAAACATGCATTGATTCATGAGTATGAGATGATCAAGATGAACACAACTAAAAACATATCTCAACTCCAAACCAAATTCACACACATCGTTAATCATCTTCTTGGTCTTGGAAAAACATTTGATGCTGAGGAATTGAACATCAAGATCTTGAAATGCTTAACAAGACCATGGCAACCAAAGGTGACAGCGATCAAAGAATCTAAAAATCTACCAAAGATGTTTATGGCTGCACTATTTGGTAAATTACTTGAGTATGAGTTATAAATGTCTCAACTAACCATGCAGAAGATGCAGACAAAAAATAGAAGAGTATTGCCTTGAAAGCTACATCCTCAAATGTTGAAAAAGATGATGACTCAAGTGGAGATGAAGGTGATGGGAATCTGAACCTAATAGTCAAAAGGTTTAGCAAATTCATGAAGAAAAAAAAAAGTTCACCAAGTTCAACCAAAGGAGTGACAACAACAACAACACCAACTACAATTGCTTTGAATATAGTAAGCAAGGCCACATCAAATCTAAATGTCCTATATTTTTGAAATAGCAGTTAGGTGAAAAGAAAGCAAAGAAAGATGGAAAATCAAAGAAAGCCTACATTGCATGGGAAGAAGAGGCTTCAAAAACTTTTGAATCATCAAGTGAAAATGAAGAAGCAAATGTTTGCCTAACTTCAACAATTGATGAAGATGACTCATGTGCTGAATCAGAAGTAAATCCTGAACTTGATCAACTTGTTGATGCTTTCTATGAAATGCATGAGGAGGCTCAAAAACTTGCAATCTCCAACAATAAGCTAAAAGGTCACCTTAGATGGCATACCACTAAACTTGCTTCAATCAAGCTGAACTTTGTAACTTGATAGAAGAGAATGAGAAACTTGTTTCAAGCTACAAAGCAAATGGGTGTGTGTGTGTGCTTCTTCCTCCCCAAAAGTAAATGAAAACAATGCTTTGCAAAAAGAGTTTGATGAATTCAAAAAGAGCCAACTTGAAAAATGCACGACTTTACAAAGTGAAAACTCATACTTGGTAGATCTCATAAAAAGGCTTTATCGAGGAAAATGCAGTTTGAATCAAATGTTAAGTGTGCAAAAGTATGCTGGAGATACATCTGGATTGGATTACAAACATCAAACAAAACCTTTTGGAACACCAAGTTTGTATCTCCAAAAAATAGATGAATATAAAAAGGTTTTGAAAAATAAAGCATACTAAAAAGACTCATTTTGAAAGAAGATCAAAACCTGTTACATGTCATTACTACATGAAAGAAGGTCAAGCATCTCATAAATGTTATGCTAGAAGGTTCTATGTGCTTAATGGAGACTGCATTTAGGTTCCAAAGAAAAAGAGAAAAATAGCTAACCCTTATGGACCCAACCTTAATTGGGTACCTTTCTTTGCCACTTGATTTGATTGTTGCAGGTGTGTCTTATAGCTAAAGCATCATTATGGTACTTAGATAGTGGATGCTCTAGACACATGACGGGTGACAAGTCCATGCTTACAAATCTGACCTTAAAGGATGGAGGATTTGTCACTTATGGAGACAACAATAAGGAAAGATAATAGGAGAAGGCAATATTGGAGACAACTTTAAAATCAAGATCATAAATGTACTTTATGTGAAAGGCCTAAAGAACAATCTGTCGAGTATAAGTCAGTTGAGTGATAAAGGATTAAAGGCATCCTTTAATGATAATTGCTACTTGATATGTGATGGCCAATCCGATGAGGTTATTCATGTAGGAAAAAGAAAGGGAAACATCTACTTGCTTGCTATAGAACATGCATTCATTCATAATATTAATTTTCTAGTAAGTAAGATTGATGAATCATGGTTGTGGCATAGGAAAGATAGTCACATTAACGTGCATCACATGAACAAGCTTATTAGAAAAGATTTAGTCATTGGTTTACCTAAACTTAAGTTTGAAAAGGACAAACTTGTGATGCTTGTTAAAAGGGAAACAACAAAGATCTCTTTTAAAAATAAAAACTTTGTTTCCACCTCAAGAACTTTTGAATTGCTTCACATGGATTTTTTTGGACTTTCAAGAACTATGAGCTTAGGAGGCAATTACTATGGGCTTGTAATAGTTGATGACTACTCTAGATTCACATGGACTATGTTTTTAAAATCCAAGAGTGATGCTTTCAATGATTTTAGAAAATTAGCCAAGCTTGTTCAAAATGAAAAAGGCTGCAAAATTATCTCAATAAGAAGTGATCACGGTGGTGAATTCCAAAATGAGTATTTTGAAAAGTTCTGTGAAAAAAATGAAATTAACCACAATTTTTCAACTCCAAGAACACCTCAGCAAAATGGTGTTGTGAAGAGGAAAAATAGATCCCTTGAAGAAGGAGGAACAACTCTTCTTAATGAGACAAATTTGCCAAAACATTTTTAGGTTGATGCAATGAGTACTGTTTGCTACACTTTGAATAGATTACTTATAAGGCCTATTTTAAAGAAAACTCTTTATGAACTATGCAAAGGTAGAAAACCAAACATTTCACACCTTAGAGCTTTTGGTTGTAAATGTTTTATTTTAAAAAATGGAAAGGAGTCACTTGGCAAATTTGATGCAAAGGCTAATGAAGCTATCTTTCTTGGATATTCATTACAAAGTGTTAGACTCTTGGCAACGTACCAATTGTCGTTGCAGGTTACAAAATTTATAAAATATCGTCTCCACAGAGACTTAAGTTACTCCGTTAATCCAAATAAAACTTAACAGTTCAATAGTTATGTACAACGAGTGTAAGTGGAGTTTCATGTATTTGTGAAATAATAGAAATTACGAAATTTAAAGAAAATGCGGAAATAGCGGATTTAGTGCGTTGGAATTACGGAAGATTATGGAAACTAATAAAACGAGTTTAATTAATTCAAGAAAAGTGTAGGATTGTACTTCATCGTTCATACCCTTAGCATCTAGTTAACATTACCATGTATAAATCATTTTCTTATCATTATTGATGCACGCATAAAATTACCCCAAATCGATCCCTCGTATTTGAGAATACTAAGGATATTTATCGAATATCGATCCCTCGCATATGAAGTAAATAACCCAGCATTACAATCATAATCGTGTGCTATTTGCAATCTAAATGTTATGCTCTATTCCTAGCAACGTAACGTAAAGAGTAAAATCATTCAGTTCAAATCCTAAGAGTACTTCCCAGTTAAACTTAGAACCTTATTTTATGAAACTAGTGATCAATTAGAATCAAGCAATAAGTACAGAATGAAATTACCAATAAGGAATAGAAAAAGATTCATGTATAAATAAATATTAACAGAGAAACTTAAGGGTAGAAGATTACATCCAATCCTTAGAGAAGTTAGCCAATCATTATGAAGAGCACAAGATCAACTGAATACATGATGAAGGAAGCGATCCTCGAATCACTTCGACAGAGTTTCCTTACTAATTTATCTCTTCTCTCACTCTCTCTACACTCCCTAAGGCTGCTGGTTTGTGTTTCACTCCCAATGGCCTTCCAAGCATGCATTTCCTTCACCTTTACATGGATATTTATAGAAGTTGTGGTGCTGCTTGTGTCCACTCGCCCAGGCGACCAATTTTTCCTATTTTTACTCGCCTCACGAGTTAAAACATACTTCTAGAGGGCTACATTCGCCCAGGTGACCTATTTGGCCTTGTTTAACTCGCTTGGGCGAGTTTACTGCTTCTTGTTATAGACTTCATTCGCCCAAGCGAGTTCAAGCCTCAATGATGTTGGCCTGGGTGAGTTCTGGGCGAATTTGCTTCAGGAAATGTCCTTTTTGCCCCTTTTGCTTGTCTTGCTTGTTTGGAAAGCCTTGATACACTTGATACCTATAAAAATATCAATTTTGATTGCACTAATCTTCCAAAATGTGAAAAACATCATTTATATAAGTACCAAATAAAAATCAACTAGGTTTAGAGCAAGTTTACAAGATAATCTTTTAAAATCAAAAGATAAGTGTTATCATTAGAATCCCTAAATTAACTAAAATATGACACTTATCACAAAGTAAAGCATATAGAGCTTTCAATAAAAGAACCTTATGCATGGAAGAACCTATTCATGTTATTTGTGATGAATCTAACTCCTCAAAAAAGGAAAAGAGTTGTGATAATTATGCAGGTCCAATAGAAGAGTATGTCAAAATCAATGAATCAAATGAGAAGAAAAAGGTTGAATCAAATGAAGAGATTGACCAGTCAACACCTACTCAAAAGCCTAAAGACTGGAGAACAACAAGAGATCTCTCCCTTGACAACATAATTGGTGAAGTAACTAAGTGAGTATCTACTAGATCTTCTCTCAGGAATTTATGATGTTTTGAGTTTATGCAAAGAATACTTAACACCTGGTCTTGGCTAGAGGCTTATTATTTTTTTCAGGTCTCAAGTAAAAGCTCTTGGAATTTCTCTCCTAAGAAGAACACTAAGGTTCAAGATGTTCAATTAAAGTTTGGCATGATCAAAGCCAAAGAGGGGGAGATTGTTAGAGTCAGAGGGAGTTCAAGAGGATCAAGAAGCTAAGTCTCTTAGGCAACAAAGTATTTAGGCTTTTTTACATGCCAAATCAATTGATTGGTAGTTGTAATTTGTGTATGTCTAAGGGAGACTTCCTATGATCCATTGCATAAAGCTCATACATGTTTTTGCATCCAATTTTTTATAAAAGCATAAGTTTTGTGAAAAAGCTTTTCTAAAACATAAAGTTTTCATGGTTGCAAAAAAAGCCAAAGTGTTTAATGTTTAATTTTTTGGAAGAACAATTTTTCTTTCCTTTAATTGATTACCAGCAAATGGTAATCTATTACTTAAGCTTTCAAGAACACTTTAATCGATTACAAGAGTGTGGCAATCAATTACACTACACAAAGTCATAGAAAAGTCTTCCTGTGATAATCGATTATGATATTGTTGTAATCGATTACTTGGCACGTGTTAGAACAAAGACTTCCTATGATAATAAATTATATTGTGAATTAATCGATTACATTTCTCATAAAAATTTTCCAAAAATTTCAAGAACACTTTAATTGATTAAATGTGTTAATAATCGATTACATAAGTGAATTTAATCGATTACATTAGCAAATTAATCGATTACTGATAGTTACAAATAGTTTTCTATAAATAGTTATTGGGTGTTTTGAAAAATATCAATGAAATTTCAAAGTATTTTCATAAGCTTTCTGAAGTAAGAAAAGATTCCATGTGCTAAACTACGTTAGACCCCCAAATCCTTAAGCTTCAAGATTTCTAAAGAGGACTTCTTTTGGGGCAAGCTTTCAAAAGAAGTTTTGGAAAGAAAGTTTTGAAGTAGCTTCTTCCACCATTGATTCAAGTCTAGTAATATTTTGCATACATCATTATTGGATCATCAGGTGATTTCTTTCTTTATGACTTTGTCGTGAATTCTTTTGAGTTTCTTTTTGAGTATTAATAACAATAGGTTTTCTTAAGGCTTTTCTAGGATAGGTGTTCCCAGAGGTAAAAGTAGAGATAGATGTTCTCTATGTCTTGATCATAGATATTCTAAGTGAGTTAGATGTCTCGTTCTGGATCTAGATGTGATTAAGAGTGGTTGTAAAAAGCTTGTAAGAACAATTTGTTATTAGTGGAACTCTAACTTGTTGGTTAGAAGAATCAGATGTAGCTTCTCTAGGTTGAGAAGTGAACCAATATAAATCCTTGTATTGACTACTTATTTCTAATCTTTTCTTGCTGTTATAATTTGTCATTCACTAGTGCTGCATTTCTTAATCAACAGAAAAAGTTTTTGATTGCATTCTTTGAGCAGTGGTGTTTGATTGGTTGGAAGCTTTCTTAGACTGTTTGTTATATGATCTTGTTAACTCTGATTGTTTAAAGAATTTTTTAATTGTCCAAGATCAACCAATTCACCCTCATCTTGGTTATTGTGTTGTTCATACTGTTTTCATACAACACTGCCTGGCTGGAAAGCAGCATAAGGTTTCAGTTGTGAGACCGGATCAACCCAAACAACGCAAGTATATTCTTGACCTCGTCTATTCTTATGTGTGCTCCATGTTTGAAAAATCACTTGGCGAAGCTCAATACTTTGTTTCTTTTATTGATGAACATTCTCGCAAAGTGTGGGTATATGTTTTGAAATGTAAAGACTAGGTACTCCAAGCCTTTAAAGAATTTTATGCTATGGTGAAAAAGGGAGACAGGCAAGAAACTGAAAGTGGTCCAATCTGACAATGGTGGTGAGCATTGCGGCCTGTTTGATGCTTATTGTAGAACGACTGGGATTCGACTTGAAAAGACACTCCTAAGACTCCACAGCTGAATGAAGTTGTTGAAGGAATGGACAAAACTATTAAAGAAAGGTTGTGAAGCATGTTATCCCATGTAGGATTGCCAAAATCATTCTGGAGAGAAGTCGTCAAAACTGCGACTGACTTGATAAATCTTTCAGCATCACGACCACTTGAAGGAGAAATTCTTGAAGAAATTTGGACAGGTCAAAAAGCAACCTATGACACCTAAAAGTATTTGGATGTCGAGCTTTCATGTATATCTCAAAAGATGAAAGGGTGAAGCTCGATGTGAAAACTAAAGAGTGCATTTACCTCAATTCATCGAGATGTGAATTCTATTCAGACTTTGGGATCCAATCAACAAGAAGATAGTGAGAAGCTGAGATGTGGTCTTTCATAAGAACGACACTATTCAAGAAATCTCGAAACCCAAAGTCTGGGTTTTTGTCTAAAGTGAAGAACTTGTCCCTCTTGTCCAAGCTAAAGTAAAAGGACAAAAAATGATGAAATTGAAGTAAATGACCAGCAACAAGAAGAAGATCCAACTATTGAAGTTGATGCTGAGATCCAAGATGAGTATGATAAGCCAAGTTCTCAGCCTAAAGCAGAAACTAGACACTCTACATGAGTAAGACGACCTTGCACAAGGTACCCTCCTGATGAATACATCATAATTGCTAAAGATGAAGAACCTCAACGTTATGATGAGGCCATGACGAGCTTAGATAAAGAAGAATGAGAGAAGGCAATGTAGGATGAGATGAAGTCCTTGCATGAAAATCATGAAAATGGTATGAACAACACACAATAACCAAGAGGGGGTGAATTGGTTTTACTTGGTCTGAAAAAGAAGTAGGTGGATATTCAAAGATAGACACATACAGGGGTATGTTGCTGGATCCACAAGCAAGATTAAAGACAAGATTAGGGGTTGGCAATATGACTAGTGAAGACAGACTTCTTCACTACATCATCACCTACAACCTCACACCAAGGTCCACTAATCATGCTCAAATCACAGATGATGACTTGCAATTGGTGTATGGAATGAAGACTGCAACTCAGATTAATTGGGTTCTAGTCATTAAGGAGACTATGATGAAGTCTAAAAGGTTGATAAGCTACCAATTCCCGTATGCTATTTTAGTCTCAAGATTTATTGACTATTTTAGGATTGATGTGTCTAATGAGATTGTTGACAACACCACTGAAATCACCAACCTCATCACTGCCAAGCATCTTACAAAGTTTGGGTTGATGCAAACTCCAAATGGATGGATTATGGTTGGAGAACAAGCTCCACAAGGAGGTGCTGATGAGGAGCAAGAAGCTGAGGAAGGAGATGTTGAAGCTGGCCCTACTGAGCAGCAATTGAGCCCTTTTGAATCCTTGATGATTCAAAAGATAATGCAATGATAGCTCTGCATCATGAACATTTAGCTAATGTTCATTCTTCCTTAGAATGAAATTACAACAAGGCTGGAGAACATAGAGACTAGGATGGCTCTTAAGGATTTTGATAATCTCTAGTTTGGATGATGTAATATCTTGCTTTTGGTTGTGTTGTTTTTCCTTCTCTTATATCTAGCAATTGTTTTTAATGTTTATCGTATGTTTTTGCATCTTTCCATCAATAAATGAAGTTTTGTTTTATGTTGTCTATCTTTTCCTTGCTTCTTTCATTATAATTGGTACATTTTTTGTCTTTGATAAGCCAAAAGGGGGAGAAAAATAAACAAATGAACATAAACATATGAAGGATGTTGTGCAATTAACAGAAGGGGAGAAAATAAAGGAGGGGAGAAAAATGAAGAATGTTAAATGAGAAAAATGATAAACCTTTACTCTGATTAAACATTGCTCTTATCTAAACTGATATGAAATTACCTAAGATAGGGGGAGCAATCTAAATACTTGTGAATGTAAATTGTTTATGCAAAGTATACTTGACATTTGTTCTTGGCAAGAGGCTAAATCTATTTCAGATATCAAGTATAAACTCCTAGAAATCATCTCCTAAAAGAACACTAAAGGTTCAACATGTTCAATTAAAGTTTGGCATGATCAAAGCCAAAAAGAGGGAGATTGTTATATACAAGGGGGGCTTGAAGAGGATCAAGATGCTAAGACTCTTAGTCTTGGATATGTTTTAGCTTTTACATGTCATTTAATTGAAGGCATATGTAATCTTTAGATGTCTAAAGAGTTCCATCTTATGATCCATTGTATTGCATAAACATCATTCATTGGCTTGCATTCATGGTTTTCATAAAAGCATAAGTTTTGTGAAAAAGCTTTAAGTTTTCATGGTTTCATAAAAAGCCAAGTGCTCGTTGCTTAAGTTTTAGAAAAACTATTTTGCGTTACTTTAATTCATTATCAACTTATGGTTATTACTTAAGCTTTGATGAACACTTTAAATGATTACAGCTATGTCGTAATCGATTACACTAAACAATCATAGAATAAGTCTTATTGCTTTAATCAATTATGATTTGTGGTAATCGATTAATGGAAGCATATTTGTAAACTAAGAATGTCTGTGGTAATCGATTACATGGCGAATCAATCGATTACTTTATTCATAAATCTTTTCTAGAAAGCTCAAGAACACTTTAATCAATTAAACTTATTAACAATCGATTACATTAGTGGTTTTAATCAATTACATGAGCGATTTAATCAATTACATTCAGTTACAACTATTTTTTTATAAATAATTGTTAGGTCTTTTGAAATAAACAGATCATTACACTACGAAAATTTCATAGATTTCAAGAAGCTTCTGAAGAGTGAAAAGTTACTTTGAGCTACTGAGTGTTTGCCCCACAAATTCTAAATCTTCATGTTACAAAGATTTCAACCTGTTCCAAGATTGGTAAAATCATTTGCATTCATAAACATTGGATCATCAGGTTGTCTCTCCCTATTAAACTTTGTTTGTAATTTGGTTTATAATTTAATTTGTTTGTAACTATTACAATAGGATTCTTAAGGCTTGTCTGGAGTAGGTTTCTCTAGAGGGAGGAGTAGAGAGGGGATCTTTATGTTCTGATCACTAAAGAGTCTAAGGGTATTAGATTTCTTGTCTTAATCTAGGTTTGATTAAGGGTGATACTATAAGCTTGTAAGAACAGATTATTGTGAATAATGGAACTCTAACTAAGTTGTTAGAAGAACTGGATGTAGCTTCTCAAGGGTGAGAAGTGAACCAGTATAATCTTGGTGTTGAATAACTCTTCTTTATCTCTTATTGTTATCATTAATTGTCATTCATTTGGATAATCTTTTCAGAATCAACATAAATATATTTTCAGCTATTGCTTTCATTAAAGATTGGTATTTGATCAACTAAAATATTTCAAAGGTGATTTTGTGATACGATCCTTACTACTCTAATTGTCTTAAAGATTTTTAAAAGACCAAGGTTAAACCAATTCACCCCTCTCTTGGTTATTGTGTGTGTTAATAGTGCTTTTCAAATCAAACTACTCAGCTCAAGAATGCAATCACAAAACTTTTACTTGTTGAATAAGAAATGTAGCACCAAAGAATGATCAATTATAACTGCAAGAAAAGATAAAAAAAAAAAAGTAGTCATCACAAGAGTTATTATTGGTTCACTTCTCACCCTTGAGAAGTTACATCTAGTTCTTCCAATCACAAAGGTTAGAGTTCCACTAATAACAAATTGGTCTTACAAGTTTTTTACACAATCACACTTAATCAGACCTAGATTAAGAACGAGACTTCTAACACTCTTAGAATCTCTATGATCAAGACATAGAGATCACCCACCTCTACTCTAATCCCCTATGAACACCTATCCTAGTGTAAAGAAAGAAACCACCTGTGATCCAGTAATTGATGTATTCAAATGATTTACCAGACTTGAATTGAAAGGTGGAAGAAGTTACTTCAGAACTATCTTTACAAAACTTCTTTTGAAATCTTGCCCAAGAAGAAACCTTCCTTTGAAATCTTTGAATCTTGAGGATTTGTGGGACATAACAGTGTTTAGCACTTGGAATCTTTTCTTGCTCAAAAAGCTTGCCTAAGAAGAAACCCTCCTTTGAAACTTTGAATCTTGAGGATTTGTGGGATTTAATAGTGTTTAGCACTTGGAATCTTTTCTTGCTCAAAAAGCTAATGAAAGTATTTTGTAATTTCGTTGTTCTTTTCCAAAACACCCAACAGCTATTTATAGATATCAGTTTGTAACATTGCACAAAGTGAAGTTGCCCAACAGATATATGCTGCACCCCAAGAATTGAGGCAGACGATGTGGGACTTCCTAACACCTCCACAGATGCCTGCCAAACAGGCGAGCCTACTA
Source organism: Glycine latifolia (assembly GCA_013407115.1). Classification (NCBI taxonomy): domain Eukaryota; kingdom Viridiplantae; phylum Streptophyta; class Magnoliopsida; order Fabales; family Fabaceae; genus Glycine; species Glycine latifolia. The sequence goes on from CM023954.1 coordinate 22,205,964, forward strand.
GAATAGGCAAGAACTAAGATGGGCTATAGGCTCTGATACCATGTTAGATTTTAACTTAAAACCAATTGGCACTAAGTGAAGTTGCCCAACAGATATATAAGCTGCATCCCAAGAATTGAGGCAGGCGATATGGGACTTCTAGAGAAAACAAACTAAGCCTGGGGTCACTAACCCGACAGCTCTTAAAGAAGGAAAGGGAGTGAGCTCAACAGCTCTCAAGAGAAGAAACGAGCTCAGGAAAGGAACTCGGTATCTGTAAAGAAGAGGAGACGAGCTCACAGCTCTAAAAAGAAGAAACAAGCTCGAGAAAGGGACCCAATCACCCTAAGGAAAAGGAAACGAGTTCAACACCTCTAAAGAGAAGGAGTGAACGCGAAACCTTGGATTTTATAAAGTGCCAAGTAAGGACCCCGGACAAGGGCGAAACTTGGATTTTATAAAATACCGAGGACTGACTCAGCACTATGCAATCGATTACATAAGCATTTGTAATCGATTAAAACAGACAGCACTTACTTGATACAACAGGTGAGACTTTTGATTGTATTAATACCATGAACCTGCAAAAGGTTATCTGAGTTACGAATGCCGAGTTGTACAAGGTAGGCTTTTGGTGGGTAATTTGAACCCGACAGTGAGTGTGTATGATAACAAACTAATTTTGACATCTGGCACTATTGGCACGTGACACACGCGCCAGGGCCATTTTAAATAGACCACTTATCTACGAACTCGGAAGCTCTCTCAAAGAAAAGGACACCAACTCAATTGAGAAGAGAACGCGGTAGCTCTCTTAAAGAATAGAACAAGAGCTCAACCGAGTAGGAAAACCCGGTAGCTCTCTTAAAGAAAAGGCACGAGCTCAACCGAGTAGGAGAACCCGATAGCTCTCTTAAAGAAAAGACACGATCTCAATCGAGTAGGAGAACCCGATAGCTCTCTTAAAGAAAAGGACAGAAATGAGTCCAGAATCTCGAAAGAGATGATGAGCCGCACTAGATTCTATAACTCGGCAGACCCCTCCCTTGGTTGTCAGAAAGACTCCCCGAACCCAGGATATTGGCATCCGCCAACAAAGGACTACTAAGAGTCACATCCCACATGTATAAACTACATAATAAGCTCAGCCCGGCCTGCCCAACCCGGTAGTCATCACCCCCACAAACACTGCTAAAAAGGTGTTCTGGAGTTTACATCAACAACACCAACTTCACAAATAGGTAGTTCTTACAACATCAAACTCTTCACACAAGAACACCATCAAACATCAACATTCTGCATCCCATTCGTTAGAAGACATAGTTTTTCTAGAAAAATAGCACAAAACAGGGACATGCAGTTATCTTCATAGTTGGACTCCCTGGCCCCCAACTATGGTATCTAAAACTGTTATGAACACAGTAAACTCCCCTTACCTAACCAGGAGTTCTTCTCTTATAGTCTAGCAGAGCTGTAACACTATCCTCTTAAGCGTGAGCTTGTCCGAATGCAACGTTCTCACAGAAGCCAAGAAAGAAAAAGTTGGGCTCTGTACTCTTCGAACTTCACGAAGGGTTGTCTAAGACTTTCGCTTCGGTCACGAGGTTCCTCTTGACATAGGGATTTTGTGGCAACTACAGTGGTCCTAGGTGGTTGAGGGTATTTTAGAGTGGTCAAAAGGAGTGGTTTCAGGGTACGGGTAAGTATAGAGAGAAAGGGAGAGAAAAGCGCAAGGAATAAAGAAATACGCTTCTGCGGCATCACTCTTATGCTTATATACATTGCTGACAATACATGTCCACTTTGCGTGTAGGAACATCAACCATAGACTAAACAAAGTTGACTTACTCTAACATCCACCAACACTCATACCAAGACAAAAAACACACAAAACAGCAATTATAAAATAAATCAAACAACCAGGCATCATAACACACATCACACACCTATCTCAGAAACTCAAAATTTCAGGGTGTTACAAGGAACGCTCTTGAGGCGGTAAATAATATACTTTTGTTCTTTTCAATTACCGAATCACTAGCATTGTTGACATAAAGTGATATTTTAATTATTTAGCGTAAGTTTAAATTTGGTAATTTATATATATTTTAAATAATTATTACTTTTCTTATTTGGCATAAAGTGTAGGATATGATCAATTTGTAATATTTTCAGTGTTAAATTATGATTACTAGAAGAATTTCTGAATAGATATGAACATTTTTATTAGAAACATTTGTAAGAGAATAGATTATCACCTATTGCAATTGGATTTCTCAAAATCATTTGGAAGAGTTTTTATTTTAGAGTTTCAAAATGAGGAAAGTTATTCAAAATTTGTGAAAGCACATGAAGTCTATGGAGCTGATTCATTTTTATTTTATTTTAGAAGAATATTTCTACATTCACACTTCACTCACATTATCTCAAATTACACAATTTTAATCATCTAATTACAGTTGCTCCAATTTTTATCATCTACATAATTTTATGATTTTCTCATATATCCCATTGTAAGCATATATATATATATATATATATATACATAATTCTATTATTTGTTCATTCCCTTTCAATAAATTCCTAAAATGATTGGCTTTTCAGTAGTACTGAACAAAGGGTAAAAAAATAAAGAAAAAATAAAAAGTTGCTTGCTTTTTTTTTCTCCAATTTATACTAATTAGTGTTTTTTTTTCTTTTTAGGAAAGTAATGGAAGATATTAGTGTTTCACTAGAAGGAATTTCTCCTATCCTTCATTAAATCAGACTCCTTTAGCTTCAGCAAATAATCAGACTCTTCACCAATTGATCAGACTCCATTACCAATTAAAGCTAATCCTACTCCTTCACCTCATGAAGATGAAGTTAATAATGTGGAGACACAACTCACACAAGGAGTATCCACTAGGCTGAAAAGTAAGATTTGGCAACATTTTCAAAAAATTAAAGTCAATGGTGTAAACAAGGCTGAATGCAAGTATTGTAAGAAAATTATTGGTGGAAAATAAAAAAAATGGAACCAAGCATTTGTGGCAACATAATGAGATTTGTGTTCAGTACAAGATTTTTATGAGAGGGATAAAGGGCCAAACTTTTCTTGCACCTAAGGTCGTGCAAGGAAAGCAAGAGTTGGGTGTGGGAATTTATGATGCAGAATGTGCAAGGGGAGAGCTAGCAGAATCAATTATTATGTATGAGTATCCAGTATCAATTGTGGATCACATTGGCTTTAGGAGTATGAGGATGTCCAATTAGGTGGAACTCAACTTACAAAATGCTTGAAATTGCCATAGGATATGAGGATGTATTTTGTCGATTAAAGCAACAAGAGTGTCAATATACTTGTCAATTAACTCAACTTACAAAATTGAAGTCATTCAATACTATCACTGAAATATTTTCTTCTACTAAACATCCAACTGCTAATTTGTATTTTCGAAATATATGTGAGATTAAGTTGGCAATCAAACAATGGATTACCTCTCCTGACCCAATGATTCAACAAATGACACAAAATATGATGATAAAATTTGATAAATATTGGGGTGTGATTCATAATGTGATGGGAGTTGTCACTATTTTAGATCCCAGGTATAGGATGGAGTTGCTTGAGTATTATTATGGAAAATTGTATGAACATGACTCTTTTAATCAAGTGAGGTGCATTCAACAATTATGTTATGACTTAGTTTCTAATTACCAAATGAAAATGAATAAAGACTCTTTTGGTAGTAATGTTGGAGATACTACTGGTAGTGAAGTTGTTGGTGTCAAGTATCCAACACTTCGAGCAATTGCTAAGGATATATTAGTTATTCTGATATCTACCGTAGCTTTAGAATCTGCATTTAGCACCGGTGGTCAAATATTAAGCCCACATCGTAGTCGACTTCAATGGACTACTTTAGAGGCTTTAATGTGTGCTAGAAGTTGGTTGTGGAAGGCTGGAAATACTGGTAAAATTTTATTCATATAAGTTATTAAATTGATATTTGTGTTTATTCAACAAACTAATACTTGTAATGTATTTTTATAGGTTATATGAGCTATAAAGTTGTTGCTGATTGTGCTAATTTAATGAATGAAATAGTTTCAGATGATGAAGGTAAACAATGTTTTGAATTTCAATTTTCAATATTATATAATATAACCTTTTGTTCTAATTTTTCTTCTAATTCTTTTATGAAGGTGAAATGGTGGGTGCTTGTGTCACTAATTTGGAGGAATGATCAACATTTATTTGCTGGACAATTTAAGTTGTTTATTTTTTTATTATGTAATTTGAAGAATGTGCTACTTAATCATATGATGTGCTACTTAATTTTGGGATAATATATATTTAAATGATACTATATTTTTGGAGAAATTAAATATGCAATTCCTTATTTTATGCAATACCTAGATTTTATGATTTTAATTGAATTCATTGATTTGGTTTTGTAATTTTTAAATTATGATCCCATATTTTAAATGTGGGTTTATTATTGTTTTTTTTTTGTTACATAACTAGCATTTTCATCCCATTTTTTCAATAACAAAAATTATATTATTTTTTAATTTTAATAAATTAGCGAGGGCGAGGTAGGGCGGGGAAACCTGACCCTCAACAGGGACAGGGATGGGTATATATTTTTAACCCTGACAGGGATCGAGGGCGGGGTCGGGGAGCGATTTTAAAGTCGGGGGCAGGGTTGGGAAATGCAATACCCGCCTCTGCCCCACCCCGTTACCATGCCTATAATGATGTTGATTTTTTTGAAAGGATATAATCATAATTAAACTTATATAATTAGTTCTCTTCTTCATTCCCCATATAAATTAGTGATATCCGAACAAGGATACCTCTTGTTTGGAAGAATAAAGTAGTTATTAGAAAATACAAATAAATTTTTTTGAAAAAATAGTATAGATAAATTATATATAAAGATTTTTTTTACCTTTGTAACAAATATTTTATTTTTCAGCTAAAACATGCTATTAACCAATTAACTTGATATCAAGTTGTGCATAATCCTTCCTGTAAAAAAAAAGTTGCACATTATCCTTATCCTTTATTAGTAAAAAATAATATTTTAATGATCTTCAATTTGGACATGGAGTTGGGATTGAAAGTATAACTTTACTTCAAAATAAATTGATATGCTGGGAGAGAATTAGTTAGGTCTTAAATATAGATTCTAAATACTTTTTAGGCACACAAAAATATTATTATTATTATTTACTTAACTCACTTTCGTGCTGCATATATATATATATATATATATATATATAATCATAAAAATAAAAAGGAGAACATTACTAGAAAAACAACATTTAACATCGGTTATTTTAGACCTTCAACATCGATTTTTAACCGATGTTAAAACTACCGATGTTGAAAGTTTGGACGTTAACATCGGTTTTGAACAACCGATGTTAACAAAAGTATACAACATCGATTTTTTGTAAAAATCAATGTCTCTATATAAGAAATAAAAAAATGTAAAATATGATAATTCAACATCGGTTTTTAACAAAAACCGATGTAAACTTATTTTACAACATCGATTTTTAATGAAAACTGATGTCCCTATATATGTAACAACATCGGTTTTCAGTGAAAATTGATGTTGTTCATTACAACAACATCGATTTTAGTCAAAACCGATGTTATTACATATATAGGGACATCAATTTTCTAATGAAAACCAATGTTGTTGTCTGTAACAACATCGGTTTTGACTGAAAATCGATGTTTTGTTTTTTAATTTTTTTTTTATCCAAATTTATCCTGCAAATGAAAAAACAGACATCCAGCCAATTTCAGAATACAATACACTTAAATAATATTTGAATAAAAAGTAAATTCAATAGTGTCAATATACATAAAATGATTTCCTAACCAAGTGTTTATACAATTGTTTAAAAATTCCTTAACCACCTAACCTAATATTTCATCTTTAACTTTAAGAAAAAATGTAGCCCACTGAACCCTAATAGCCTTCAATCTCTCGGCTTCCAGTGGTCTCTGATTAGTAAAATACTGCATGACATAATAAAGCATAATTTAATAAGTATAAATAAAAACAAGTACAAAAAATACAATTAGTTTTGAATTAGACAATTACCATGTCCCAGTTATCCCTGAAGCCTCCTTGGACTATCGTCGACATCCAATGCAGGACATAATAGCCACATTCAGTGCTTCCTTTTTGCTTATCACACTAAATTCAATAACATACTCAAAGTTAAACAAAAATTAGGGTAAATAGTAATAAAAGTTATTTTGAATACATAAGCCATTATTTAAATGACTTACTTTAACCGCAATCCATTTAGTAGTAGCCTTGGATTTAGTGACCTAATCATTATGGAATCCTTTCAAAGCACTGCTTAAGATAAACATGCATGCATATTGTACAATTAACATATTCATGTGTTAGAAATAATAATAGAAATGTCTTACAAATTATAACCTATCTGTTAATAATTTGTTTCAAGTAGTTATCAGGCTTGTTGTGCAACGAACAAAACCACACGACAACATTATCCTATATAACGACCAATTGCCAATGTGCACTACATTGGAGAACATTAAGTTATTATATTGCATACATTATTTAAATTCATTTGTACATTTTTACTTACCCATTCAAGTATGCTGCAAGGTAGACATCTTTTTGTGAACTCTGCATCCATTTCTTGATATAGTCATCGGATTCAAATTGCGATTGTCCATATCTCTGTATAGGTTGTGGCTTGATGAATCCATACACATCGGCATGATTCGATTGTAGACATAAGTCATTCATATGCCTATTGTTGAGAAAATAAAGTCAATTATGCATGAATATAAAACAATTAGTTATGTAATTGTAGCCAATTGAAAGTGACTTACAGAATCCACAGTTGTATAACGCAGATATTCAGAAATTGACCACCGTAGATTATCTCAGAAATATCCTTATGTTTTATGTACAATGGGAAGTTGTCCTTATACACCCCGAACAAAGTAGGCTCCCATGGCACCTGCATGGGTCTGAGGAAAAGATCAGGGATGGTCAATGCGATCTGGTATAGGGGATCAACAATAGGTTCTAGCTTATGTACAGGTTTTGTCGGTCCCTCAGGTTTCACTTTATATGAGACAAATCTTTCTTAAATGATAATAAGCAGGCCAAAAATGAAATACCTTTTTCAAAATAAGTTGTACAAGATGTGTCGGCTGAGCAAGGAAGGTGTTAAGGGCTTACCCCACTAACTGAACCTCTTCAGTGGGTACAGGGACACGAGCATCAGCATCTCAAATTTCCTCAACACCCACCTTGACCTGATTATTGGCAAGAGGGACATTGTGTACTATTTTCAACCCTCCATAAACTCTTCCAAGGGCAACCAAGTGGGGAGGATTGTCATCGACATACAACCCACACCTATCAAATGCACCCGTGTCTGGGTCATTCCCCGAGGGATCGACACAACTTTCCTTGGTGCTGACAGGCACCATAAGGACTGACCTCAACCGTTGTTGAGTCACTTTCTCAATGTTGTTGAGTCATACCCTGAGACTGCACCATAGACTGCATCTGGGACTACATGTGGCTGAAGAACATCATCAGTTGTTGAGTCACTTTCTCAGTGATCGATGCCTCCAGCTCTTTTCTGATGTTCTATTTAAGTTTATCCAAGGCCTCAGGGTTCATGGACTTAGACTTGTGAGAGGTTGATGAAACCGGTTCGAAGTATTGTTTTATTGTCACACCTGCTCTAGCAGCACAGACATAGCCTGGGTGCTCTGGTCGTCCAATGGCAGCAGTCAGTACATCCTGACATCCACTGGCAACAAAGCTACCCTGTGTCGATTGCTCATCCAGGGTATCCTGCAATCAAAATAAGTAGAACATGAGTTTTGTAATTTGTTAGGCAAAAATAATTAATGACCAATGAAATCATCCTTTGACTTACAATCCTCTCTGCAATCTCACGTGCCGCCTCAGATGTCATTTGTCCCTTTTTTTTTTGTGCGAGCCAGCTTCCACTTCACATGTCATCTAATAGGGGACGGAGGATGAACGATGGTCTCGATGCTCTCACCTTAGGCTGCTTCCTCCAATCGTTTCTTTTATTTTTCCTCCATCAATCTCTGTTCTAACAAATCATAACCCTGCGAGACAACACATGAGGGGCAGTGTTCAGCTTCTAGATGGCATGAGCCTTCTTTCTAACATCTTGTAAGAACTACATAGATAGATGTCAAAAAAATGCTCTTGAAAGACTCCATAATTGTGAAATTCTAAAACAATGCAAGTCAACTAACCTCCCATGAAGCGATTCTATGACTCTCACAGAATTGGTGCCACTTTTCCTTACTAATACCGTATTTGTCACAGAAAGTGTCGGCATCGTCGTCCTTGCCTTGTGCCAGAGCCCATTTCGAGGTTAGATCTGACTTAAACTGCCTCCATCGCTCTCTTACTATCTAGAGAATGTTCTTCTTTGTCTGTTGGTCGGACGCTTCAAGTATATCAAATTCATCCTGTGATACAAAAAACAAGTTTAACAGTTACAATAACATTTAAATTGTATTACTACAAACAATTACATTGACATTGGACATTTAATTGTAATACCTGAATGTCCTCCAAAATCAACTCCTTCTGAGATGCAGGAACTTCCTTCCAGTTAGCAATGGTGACATCCACCTTGTCTCAAGCCACGATCCCTAGATACGTCCTCAATTTCTTTGCCTAAGGACCATCATCTTTCCCAGTGGCAGGATCCATATGAACCACTAGTCTGTCAACACTGGCATGTCTGGTAGCCAATGACCTCAGGCATGTTGCTTTCCTAGTCTTCTTTGCCGTAGATGGCAAATGTGCTCACTCAGGACGAGGAGGGGAGCTCTATGATGTAGTCATGATCCTGTTAAAAACAAAATTAAGTAAAGTTAAGTGAAAAGTAAGGTTACTTATGAAATTGTAAAAGTCGAAACAAGTTAATATAAAAAAAACATTACATTAAATGATGTTAATTAATTCTCCTTCATTATGATCATTACGATTTGCATGAACATCATCAAATTCATCTTCTCTGTTGACGTTAGACGTTTGTGTCAAGAAATGAGTGACATCAGTATCAAGGGTTGAATCATCGTCGTCAAGATTAATACCAATGGTTTTTTCATGTAGTACCACTGACCACTTTCATCACAAGGATCTTGAATATAAAACATCTATTTAGCTTATTCTACCATGATGAAAGGTTCATTTTAATAAGCTAGCTTGTTAAGATCTACCAAAGTAAATCCCGAATCCTCAGTTCACACACTGCTATTGATATCAACCACCTTACACTTGAAAACACACACAGTGAATTTAACATAATTAAGCTCCCAGATGTCATCAATGACTCCAAAGTAAGGCATGCATGCCAAACATGGATTGTAGTCATGCACAGTAGCAAAGTGTTGGGATTCATCCTTAAGGCTAACCCCACTGTTTTGCATTGTGCTATTGTCATCTTGTTGTTTGGTGTTGAATGAGTACTTGTTGATATCATATCCTTGTCAACTTTTAACATTTCTTTTAGGCCCATCTGCTAACTTCCTCATTGTTTCAAAGGAAGACTCATCACTGATAAGTGTCATATTTTAATTAATTTAGGGTTTTTAATGTTGACACTTATCTTTTGATTTTGGTGAATTCCTTAATTAAAATGCTCTAAACCTAGTTATTTTATGTTTTGCGTAAACATGTAGGGTGTTATTCACATTTTGGAAGATTCATTCACTCAAATCTAGTGTTTTGATGAATACTATTTGTATCCGGAACATCCAAAGCTTTCCAAACAAGCAAGACAAAGCAATAGGGGTAAAATGGACATTTCTTGAAGTAAATATGGCCCAGAACTCGCCTAGGCTAGCTTATTGAAGTTTTAACTCGCCCAGGCGAGTGATTCATGTGCATTCTGGTCGCCTGGGCAAGTGGAGGTTATAGCAAGAAGAACTTAATTTGCCCAAGCGAGTTAAACTAGGCAAAATTGGTCGCCTGGGTGAGTGGACACGAGCAGCCATCCTTTCCTATAAATAGGCATGCAAAGGTGAAGAAAAAGAGGCATCCATGAAAGCCACCTTGAGTGAAAATCACTTAGAAAGCCTTAGGAGCTTAGAGAGAGTGAGAGAAACAGAGAAATTGGTGAGGAAACTCTGTCGGAGTTATTCGGAGATCACCTCTTCATCATGTATTCAGTTGATCTTGTGCTCTCCACAATGATCAACTAAAGTCTCTAAGGATTGGATGTAATCTTCTACCTCAAGTATCTCTTTTAATATTTATTTATGCATAAATATTTTCTATTTATTATTGGTAATTTCATTCCGTACTTAATGTTTGATTCTACTTGATCACTAGTTTCATGAAATAAAGTTCTAAGTTTAACTGGAAAGTACTCTTAAAACTTGAACTGAATAATGTTACTTTTTACGTTACGTTGCTAGGAATAGAGCATAATGTTTAGATTGCAAATAGCACGCGATTATGATTGTAATGCTGGGGTATTTATTTCATATGCGAGGGATCAATATTTGATAAATATTCTTAGGATTCTCAAATGGGAGAGATCGATTTGGGGTGATTTATGTGTGCATCAATAATAACATAAAATAATTTATGCATTGAATACTAAGGGTATGAATGATGAAATCCAATCCTATGCTTTTCTTGAATTAATTAAACTCGTCTTATTAGCTTCCGTAATTTTCCTTAATTCCAATGCACCGAATCTATTATTTCTGCTTTTTCTTTAAATTTCATAATTTCTGTTATTTCACTAATACATGAAACTCTATTCACACTCGTTGTACATAACTATTAAACTGTTAAGTTTTGTTTGGCTTAACTGAGTAACTCAAGTCCCTATGGAGACGATCTTTTATAAATTCTGTAACCTGCAATGACAATTGGTACGCTTGCCAAAAGTCTAACAATCACTAAATATTATATCTTTAAACCAACTCAGGAAAGTCTTGTTATGCTCTTTCAACAACCTATTCTTTGTCATTCTTGGAGTACTTTCCTTGACTAAGGCTTCATGACGAATTATGTATGACAAGACTTCATTACTGTTATTCATGACATACAAATGAGCTTGTTGCAATTCCCATAAACCAGGCGTTATAACATGCAACCCTTATGAACCCTTACCTGTGACTCTGTCATCATGTCGAGCCTCGGGAAGCCCAACAGGTTTTGCCTTTTCAAGGTACTCTGAACAAAATTCTACAGCTTCTTCTGCAATGTACCTTTCAACTATGGATGCTTCAGGACAGTGTAGATTCTTTGTATACCCTTTCAAGATCTTCATGCATCACTTGAACGGGTACATCCACCATAAATAAACAGGACCACACAATTTAATTTCCTTGACCAGATGAACAAGTAAGTGAACCATTATGTCGAAAAATCGAGGACAATACATCTCCAACTGACACAAGATAATTGCCGCCTCTTCTTCCAAGTCATCTAACTTTACAGGGTCCATGACTTTGCTACAAATGGCATTAAAGAAAAAGCAAATGTGAGTTATAGCATGTCTCACTTTGTTAGGCAAAATGTCTCGAATCGCCGCGGCTAACAGTTGTTGCATCAAGACTTGGCAATCATGAGACTTTAAGCCAACTAGTTTCAGATCCTTGACCTACACAAGGCTCTTAATATTTGAAGAGTATCCCTGTGTCACTTTCACTCGGCGCAAACACTGACAGAAACTTATCTTCTCTTTTCTTGACAAAGTGTGACATGCTAGAGGCAAGTATATTTTATTACCATCAAACCTAGGATGTAACTGCTCACGTATACCTATCTCAGCAAGATTTTGACGAGTGTTCAAACCATTCTTTGTCTTGCCTTGAATGTTAAGAAGTGTGTCGATGACACTGTCACACACATTTTTCTCCATATGTATAACATCGATACACACATTTTTCTCCATATGTATAACATCGATACAATGTATAACATCTAGATCAGATCAGTATGGAAGATCAAACAATATCGACCTCTTCTTCCATATGCAAGTATTACCTTTCAGCTTCTTTTGGATCTTTCCAAATACAGTATGGATGTCCTCAACCCACTCAAGAACCTGCTCACTAGTTAACGGAATCGGTCAATTTCATGCTCTTGACATCCATTAAATGCTTTTTTAATCGCTGATAAGGGTGATAAGGTTTCACAAAACATCGATGGCGAGTGTAAACTATTTTTCTTCCATGTTTAAGTTGTACGTACCTCGTGTCTTGCTCACAAATAGGGCATGCACGATGGCCCTTAACACTATACCCACTCAAATTCCCGTACACTGGAAAATCATTAATGGTACAAAATAGCATTGCACGTAACTTGAATGTCTCATTTCGATACCCATCAAACACGACAACTCCCTCATCCCATAAGTTTGTCAAGTCTTAAATCAAGGGACTAAGATAAACATCAATGTCATTTCCTGGCTGTCTTGGGCCCAATTTCATCATAGACAACATCATGTATTTTTGCTTCATGCACAACCAAGGAGGCAAGTTATAAATGACTAGCAAAATAGGCCATGAACTGTGCTGAGTACTTAAACTACCGTAGGGATTCATTCCACCATTGGCAAGTGCAAGCCTAAGATTTCTTGGGTCTTTACCAAATTCCGGATACAAACGGTCAATCTTCTTCCACTAGGAGGAATTTGTCAGATGGCAGAGCAACCCATCACAATTTCTCCCATCTGCATGCCATGTAAAGTCTTTTGTGTCATCTTCGTTAGCAAACAGACGCTTAAACCTTGGAATGATCGGAAGATACCACAACACCTTTGCGGGGGGGCCTTTCTTTGTGCTCTCAACACTGCTACAATCGTCATCGTCCTTCACTTTGTACAATGATACCCCACACCTGGGGCATTTATGCATTTCTTCAAATTCATTTCTGTACAATATACAATCATTAGGACAGGCATGAATTTTTGGATACTCAATACCCATCGAACAAAGTATCTTCTTCGCCTGATAGTAACTTCTTGGCAATGTGTTTTTATCTGAAAGCATCTCCTAAACTACCTGAAGCAGTGAACTGAAGCTTTTGTCACTCCACCCATATCTGGCCTTGACATTAACCAGATTTAACACCACTGACAACAGTGTCAATGACTCTTTGCACCCTGGATACAACGACTTCTTCGAATCACTTTCTAATGTATCATACATAGGGGCATGTGCTTGTTGAAAAGAATGATGTCCTACATCATGAATCATATCCTCTAATCGATCTCCGATGTCGTCATCAAGCGATTCAGTTTGTGACCCCCTCTGCATGTCTGTCAATTCACCATGCCATATTCATGTAGTATAATTCTTCTTAATCCCATCACACAGAAGATGTTCCTGTATGTCGTCTAGTGCTTGGCGTCTCACATTCAAATAATTTATACTGGGCCAGACATATTTCCCATCCCCATCTGATCGACTTCTTTCGGAGGTAAATTGCAAGAAATGTTCAATGCCTTCCTCATACTCAACCGTGATGCGACTTGTAACACCCCAAATAAATACCTATAAATTAATCCTATGATTTATGCATTATTTG
>CM023954.1:22243844-22321557 GCA_013407115.1 Glycine latifolia
CTTATTGAGATAATTTTGCTTCCCTTTTCATTTTGAGTAAGTTTGGCCAGTTTTCTAAAAGCATTGAAAGCATCACTCTTGGATTTCAAAAACAAAGTCCATGTGAATCTAGAGTAATCATCAACAATAACAAGCCCATAGTAATTACCTCCTAAACTCATAGTTCTAGAAGGACCAAACAAATATATGTGAAGTAATTCAAGGGGTCTTAAAGTAGAAACCACATTTTTGCTTTGAAAAGAATTTTTTGTTTGTTTCCCCTTTTGACAAGCATCACATAATTTGTTCTTTTCAAACTCGAGTTTGGGTAATCCAATGACTAAATCCTTTTTAATTAGCTTGTTCATATGATGGATGTTAATGTGACTTGCCCTCCTTTGCCATAACCAAGATTCATCAATTTTACTAATTAAGCAAGAAGTGTTGTGAAGGTATGCATGATCTATGGAGAGTAAGTAGATATTACCTTTTCTTTTACCTATGTGAATCACCTCACCAGTTTGTCCATCACATATCATGCAGCAATTGTCATTAAATGACACTTTGAACCCTTTATCACAAAGCTGACTTATGCTTAAGAGATTGTGCTTTAATCCTTCCACATAAAGAACATTTCTAATTTTGGTCTTAAAGTTGTCTCCTATACTTCCTTCTCCAATTATTTTGTCTTTGTTGTTATCTCCATAGGTGACAAATCCTCTATCTTTAAGAGTCAAATTTGTTAGCATTGATATGTCACCAGTCATATGTCTAGAGCATCCACTATCAAGATACCATAATGATGATCTTGCTCTTAGACATACTTGCAAAATTCAAATCAATTTTCAAAGGAAGATACCCAATTGAGATTGGGTCCATAGGGGTTAGCTGCTTTCCTTTTTCTTGGCACCCAAATACATTCTCCATTTGGCACACAGAATCTCCTAGCATAGCACCTGTTAGATGTGTGACCTTTCTTTATACAATAGTTACAAGTAATAGTTCTTGATGCTCTTTCAAAATAAGTCATGTGATTAAACCTTGGTTTTGAAACAACTTTTGTATGTTTCTATTTTGGAGGCACAAACTTGGTTCTTCCATTAGATTTTGATCCATGTTCGTAACTCAATCCAGAAGTATCTCCTGCATACTTTTGCACACATAGCATTTCAGCCAAGTTGCATTTTCCTTTGTAAAGTCTTCTCAAAAGATCAACCAAGTAATTATTTTCAGAAAGTACTATCATATGTTTTTCACCATGACTTTTCTTGAAATCATCAAACTCTTTTTGCAAATCATTGTATTTGTCAACACTATTTATTTTGTAAGATATAACTTTTGGAACAGAACCCGGGTGCCGTGATGTATATCAAAATTCCATACATAATGTTAGATTGTATTGTATGACGTATGATGACGTCTTATTATTTTTTCATGCTTCTATGTTTACTTAATTTACGTTAAGTATTGCTGCACTTAAGACCATATTATAATGTTAATGAATCAGATGCATACGGGTTCGTTACACATTCCCCCAGGACTTCAGGCAGACATCCCTCTATGCTCCGCATGGATGTCTATGGCTCTAAGTCCATATTTGTCCATTCTACTGGCCAGAGAATCTCACATGTCACAACAAAGCATCACAGTGCAATCATATACATGTTCTCAATCAAAAAGTAGTAACACCCAATTTTAACACATGCATCATGCCATACAATAACCATCACTCTCTCGGAGTATGGTGGAACACCGTCGAGGAGAAGAACTCCCAAGAACAGAGAGCTTACATGTTATAAGCTCTACACTGGTTCTCTCAGCCTCGTGGGTCCGAACACCACTATCCTCAGTGTCACGCCTTACATACATGCATGCAAGCAATCAAAAGCGATTCTCAATCGTTGCATGTAAAGAAGCACCATTCTTTTCTAGATTATAAGAACTAGTCACCCAACTGGTGACATGCAGACCCCCAAAGGATCTATCTGGACATAACCTCAAACCCTAAATCCATAACAGTTAGATTTCAAGGTTTGACCTATGTTTCTTACCTTTAAGGTGTTATCGAAGCTAGAGAACAATTTCTCCAGGCTTGCACGTCCAAAAAAATGCTTACTTTCTTCAGAGGTGAAACTGTGTGAGAGTTCTTTGGAGGTTTTCAGAAGAATCTAAGGTTGTAATCTAGCTAAGGGATGGTTCCTCTCATCTTTCCAATTACATGTAGAGAGGTTCAGGGTAAGGAGAAGTGGTTACGAAGTTTCTCTCACTCGAATGGAGAAAACAGAGAAAGGAAGAAGAAGATGATGGTGTTTTCATCAAAATGTAGTGAAGTGGTCTATTTAAATGATCCTGACATGTGTGCCATGTGCCACAGGTGCCAGATGTCAAACATCTAGCTAAGTCATCGCACCCACTTGGTGTCGGGTTCTGTTCACCCCCAAAGCCTGCTTTGTATAACTCGGCATTCGTAACCTGGACACCCTTGTACAGGTTCATGATATCGAGTAAGTACTGTTCATTTTAATCGATTACAACCGCTTAAGTAATCAATTGCATAGCGTTGGAGTCTGTCCTCACTCAGGCCTTTTCGCCCTCTTCTGACCTTATCCGACCTCATCTAACTTCCTACCTTGGCACTTCCCAAAGTCCAAGGTTCCGCCTTCTTCCGTGATCACTACCCGGTAGCTCTCTCCTTCTTTATTCGAGTTCCTATCCCTTCATCACTGCTTTCCCCCACGTCATTATTGCCTCAAAAGGAGCTACTATCATACGAAGTGCCCACCCGGTCATGCCAATCTGGGTTTCTTGTCGACACTCGTTTAGGAGGCGCGAACCCGGATTTGTGGCAGGATCGTTATTATCATAACTACCATGTAATTATAACATTATAATATTAAAGTGCCACGTGGACACCTAAAACCTTACAATTTTATACTTGTGCTAAAGCTGGAATTTCGTGTGGAATTTCGTGGCTGGCATCACTTTCGGATGTGTTCAAAGATTTGAAGAAGAGATTGGTGGTTACTCAAAGATGGAAACCTACAGAGGTATGCTACCGAATCCTAATGCACAAATTGGAAACAGATTATGTGCTGGCCATATGACAGTTGAAGATATGATAGAGGACTATCTAAGGATCAAGCCAAAGGTCTAGAAGGAGAGATTGAAGCACTTCCTTTGGTGAGCTTTGAAGGACCCATGACAAGAGCTAGAACTCAAGCCCTTCAAGATCACATTAAAAAGGCTTGTCTGTTGTAATAAACATGCATTTTCTATTTTAATTGATTACAATATTTTTGTAATCGATTACAAAAGCTAGTGTTGGGATGTCGAGATGCATAATAACCACGTGTTGTCTCTACAAAGGCAGCAGCTAGGATGCTGGGTTGCTGTAGCCAGGATGCGTAATAACCACGTGCTGTCTCTACAAGGATGGTAGCTGGGATGCCGAGTTTCTGTGGCTGGGATGCGTAATAATAAATGTGCTTAGTCAAGTACAAGGATGATAGCTGGGATTTTGGACTGTGCTTAGTCGGGATGTGCATAGTTGGGTTGTGCGTAGCCGGGATGTGCTTAGCCGGGTTGTGCATAGCTGGTATGTGAGTAGCTTAGATGTGCTTAGTCAAGATGTACGAGTTGTTCGAGCTGTCTGGGATGTTCGAACTTTTCTGAGTTGTCCGGGATGTGCTTAGACAAGAGGTGTTTAGCCAAGATGTCTAAGCTGTTCGAGCTTGACCGAGTTGTTCGGGATGTGCTTAGACAAGAGGTGCTTAGCCAAGATGTCTGAGCTGTTTGAGCTCTTCCGAGTTGTTCGGGATGTTCAGAATGTGCTTAGCTAAGATGTCCGAGTTGTTCGAGCTGTCCAAGATGTTCGGGATGTCCGGGATGGGCGTAGTGCGTCTATGTATTTCTGTTATTTTGTATTGGAACTTGATATTTCCACAAATGGGCCTAAAATTACGTTTGTACGTGTTTATCAGAGGCCTAGCCATATAAATACTCAGACTTTGCCATTTTTGGACAACTTTTGATTAATAGAAATTGAGCATTTGCTTGAATTGAGAGCTTAGCCTCTTGTTGGTTCTTGATTGAAACCAAATTGATTCTTATCAAGGAAGCTTTCCTTTGTGGCGAATCCTCCTCTGACTTATCATTCCTTTGTGAAATGTGGCGTCATTCCTAATCATTCCTTAATCTTCTCCATTTTTTTATTTGAGTTTTAACCTTCAATTTATGGACTCTTGAAGTTTGCAATTCGGAAACTATCGTAGCCAAGCATTCATGTCTTGGAAGTCATCATGTGGTAATCAGAGCTTAATTCCAGAAAGGATTTCGTTAAGATTTCTATCTATGTTATTTGCATTTTCATTTTTATTTTTTTCCGGAAAATGAAAACTGAAATTTTTTTATTCTTGCTTGTTTGTTGTTCTTTGTGTGTTTCTTGTGTGATTTTTGAGTTTCTCTTGCAATTGCCTTCATTTCCCTTATCATTTTGTTGAATTTGGAGTTGTTTTGAATATGGGTTGTTCTTCATGTTCTTCATGAAACTCATAGCACTGCTGGAAATTGTCTGAGTTTAACTCATAAAATTCTGTCTAGAGAGCTTTGGGGCGTTTGTGCAAATATCAAAAGTTTTGAGTCCTAAAAGAGAAATTATGAAGGACCAAAAGGAAATTATTAAAAAGTATATTGGGGTCAAAATGAAAATATCAAAAAATATGAGGACCCAAGTATATAAAAAAAAATTGACAACCATATTTAAAATTAACAGCCCTCTCTCGTAGTGTGTGCTTTTGATTGCTTTATAGCACTATCTTTTTTGCATAATTACAGTGGTTTATATTTAGTCAATATTTCTTTTATCTTCATAATTGTCTTCTTTAACATTCATTTTGAGTTGTGTTTTTCTTGTTGAGCTTTTGTTGCTTGTCTTCTAAATTTCCAAGGTTTTGTCTAAGAATTTTTATTTCTTCATTGACCTCTTAAGTTGAGTTTGGATTTGTTTCATCTTTCACATTGGATATTCTTTGAATTGGAATCTTTGGTTGCTTTCAAGAGTTGAAGAAGAGTTAGAGATTGGAAAAAGACAAGAGTGAACCTTATAGAAAAAGTCTTCCAAGTGTGAAACACGAGTGTAAACACTTAGTGAGCGGTAAGGTCCATTATTGTTTTATTTTACTCACCTTTTTCTTGTAGCAATGGTGTCCGATGTCGATAGTGATCCACCTTCACCAAGAATCGCTATGCTAATGACTTCATTGGCTAAGCAAATGGATAAGTTGCAAAGAAATGTTGAAAGAAGGATGGATGAACGTTTTGATGAAATACAAAGAAGTACTCAAGAGTTGACTGGAAGAATGGAGGACATGGAGAGACGGAGAAATCATAGGTCACCTCATTCTTCTCAAGGGAGTGATGATGGCTATGATGATGGTAGAAGGCATAGGCATTGTTATGGAATGGAAGATGTGAAATTCAAACTTCCTAAGTTTCTAGGTACTAATGATCCGGAGGCTTACATTGATTGGGAGATTAAAGTTGACCAAATTTTTGATTGTCACAATTTTAGTGAAGAAAAGAAAATGAAGTTAGCTAGCTTAGAATTTGAGGGGTATGCCATGGCTTGGTGGACTCAAGTAAAAATGGAAAGAGGAAGATTGAGGAGACACCAACCGCACACATGGTTGATAATGAAAGGAATCATGAGGGAGAGATTTGTCCCACCTCAATACATAAGGGATTTGCATAACAAATTACAAAGGCTCTATCAAGGAAATAGATGTGTTGATGACTATTACAAGGAGATGGAGATTTCTTTGGTAAGAGTAAACATTGAGGAGACTAATGAGGCTACAATGGCTAGATTTTTGAATGGCTTGAATAAGGACATTCAAGATGTTGTAGAACTTCAAACCTACAACACCATGGATGAACTTATACATAGGACTATGAAAGTGGAGCAACAATTGAAGAGAAAGCAAGCTTACAAGAAGTCTTCATATGGTCATTCATCTTGGAAGGATAAAGACACTTCCAAGAAGGAGGGTTCTTCTTCCAAACATATTGAACGAAAGTCTTCAAGAGGTAATTCTACTCCTCCTACTCAAATTTCTTCCAATAAATCTAGTTCAATTAAATGTTTTAAGTGTTTAGGTAAGGGTCATATTGCATCCCAATTTCCTAACAAGAAGGCCATGATTGTGTTGGAGAATAGGGAGGTGGATAGTGAATCATCTAGGAGTTCTCATAGTTCCTCTAGTGAAGGTGAGGATGATTTTTTTCTTAAACCGGAAGAGGGGGATCTTTTAATGGTAAGACGCCTCATGGGAAGCTTGTGCAAAGATAGAGATGATACACAAAGAGAAAACATTTTCCATTCTAGATGCTTGGTGAGTGGAAAGGTTTGTTCTCTAATCATTGATGGAGGAAGTTGCACCAATGTTGCAAGCACTAGGCTAGTGGAGATGCTTGGTTTAAAAACGGCCCCTTGTAACACCCCAGATTATAAATTGCTAATCTGGACGTTTATGTGTGTGTAATTATGTTTCTTGATTATTTGATTTATTTTTTATAAGTGTTGTTTGTTACTGTTCTTCCTTGGTATGCATGTTTGATGATGGATGTGTTAAGTTAACCTTGATTGGCTGTGGTTGTTGCCCATACACGCAAGGTGGATGTGTCCTGTCAGCTGAGTACTTAAGAGCAAAAGTGTGCAGTGGAAGCGTATTCATCTCTTTCTTCTTTGTGCTTTCCTCTTGCTTTTCTTTGCCCTCTCTCTAAAACTCATACCCAGAATCATCCCTTAACCTTTCTGTTTTACCTTCAACCCATGAGAATCACCGTCCCTGCTATGAAATCCCAACATCGAGGAGAACCTCGTGGCCAGAAAGGAAGCTTAAGACAAACAGTCGTAAAGCTCGTGAGCGAACCTCTGGTTAGGTAAGGGGAGCTTATCATATTTAATAACGGTTTCAGGTAGCATGGTTGAGGACCCGAGAGTCCGACCAGGACGATGGTTGCATGTCCCACATGTGTGCTATTTTCCAGTAAGCTATGTTTGTTTTATAGAATGGAATGGGTTACGCCTTGTGTTCGTGGTTGGTTTTTATGTTGATGTTAATGATGTTCTAGTGTGGGGTTCTGGAAAGGGGGAGTTGATGTTGTAAGAACTCCCCGTGCATGTGTGTGGAGTTGGCATTTTGATGCTGAAAAGCTCCCAAACACTTTGTAGAAGTGTTCGTGAAGGTGCTAAGTACCGGGTAGGGACTAGCCGAGTTGTATATGTATGTGTTTGTGATGTCGGCTGCCGAGATGGGTCGGCCGAGTTAATATATATGTATATGTGTTGGTGATGTCGGCTGCCGAGATGGGTTGACTGCGTTGTATATATATGTACTTGCGATGTCGACTACCGAGATGGGTTGGTCATGTTGTATATATATGTACTTACGATGTCAGCTGCCGAGATGGGTTGGCCGAGTTGCATATGTATGTGCTTGTGATGTCAGCTGCCGGGATGGGTTGGTCGAGTTGTATATATATATATATATATATATATATATATATATATATATATATAGTATTTGTGGATGACGTATGTGAATTACGTTGAAGTTAGCCTATGCGATGCCTTGAGATGTTTTGTACCGTGGTAGAGCCATAGTGAGAGGCTAGGTATAAACACGGGAGATGCCGGGATGAGTGGTGGACCTTGCAAGGACCACAGTCAGTGCATCAGTGAGCCCGTGTTGGGGCGGCCCTCGTTTAGGGCAATATGTATGTAACATGGGAGGGTATGGAGATCCTAGCCAGGGCGAGAAGTTCTTGTGCCGGGCCATACGTTGACGGCGCCCATGAGAGACATACTTCATTTGCATGACGGAAATAGGATGATTGACTGTAATAGTACGAGAAGTACTGAGGGGCCACGTCTGTAGGGAGATCTTTATGATACCCATTTGGCTGATCACCACGGGGGGTGAGTCTTGTGCACAACAGAGTGACCCCGACGTCAACTACAGCTATCATTTGGACCTTGGATTTGGCCTATTTTCGGGATGGTACCACATTGCATGATTGAGAGTTAAGACAGAAACATGTATCATGCTAGGCATTTTTAAGTCGACTTGTGGAATGTTCTTGGATGTTTGTTCATGATGGATGCGTGATGATACATCTAGATTTGTGGTGAATGCTATAATGCTTGGATTGTTTTTCCTTGACTAATGTTACCTTTTGCTTGTTATCTTATATGATGAACTCACCCTTGCTTTGTTGTGTCGTGTGGTTTGGCATTTGTGATGATTACGAACCCTGTTCGTGTGAACAGACGGACAACAGTAGGTGAACCGAAAAGATGGCAACTTTTCAGTGGAGTCGCTGATCAGTGCCCTAATTTAGTTAAATTCATGTTTCAAATGCAGGCACTTATCTTTTGATTTTAGAAGATTTGATTATAAATTTTCCCTAAACCTAGTTAAATAGAACCTAATGCTTGTATAAAAGTTGTTGCTTATATTTCAGAAGATTAATCCAATCAGGCTTTGTATTTTGATAGATTTCGTGGACTTCCGAAGCTTCCGTACACTTAGAGCAAGCAAAAATGAATCATAAAGCAAACCTAGGAGGTGCAGCAAGCAAAACAGGCCCAAAATGCATCAAGGCCCAAAAGCTTCTTCTGGAAGGTACATTTAACTCGCCCAAGCGAGCAAGACCTGCAATTGGGCCTTCAAGTGGCCAAGAAGTTGGGCTTTAACTCGCCCAAGCGAGTGGAAAATGAATAAATTGGTCGCTTGGGTGACCAAACTCGACCAGGCCAGCCCCTATAAATACCCAAGCACCCCCAGGGCCAAACACACTTCTTGTAACTCCTTCTTCCTCCTCCTTGCTTCTTCTAAGCTTTTTCTTTAGTTTAGTTTTTTTAAATATTAGTATTAGGTAGGTTAGGAAAGTGAGAGAAGTGAGATTGAGTGTGGAGACTCTGCCAGAAAGAAGCGGTGATGGGGCCCTTCATCAATTCTTCTCTTAAGGAGGTTCTCTCCATGCTTGGTTAGTTTTTCTTAAGGATTGGATGTAATCTTCTACTTTTAAGTATCTCTTTTAATATTTATTTATGCATAAGTCTTTTCTATTTATTATTGGTAATTTATTCCGTTCTTAATGCTTGATTCTACTTGATCACTAGTTTCATGAAATTGGATTCTAAGTTTAACTGGGAAGTACTCTTAGAATTTGAACTGAATAATTTTACTCTTTACGTTACGTTGTTAGGGATAGAGCATAACGTTTAGATTACAAATAGCACGCGATTATGATTTTAATGCTGGGTTATTTACTTCATATGCGAGGGATCGATATTCGGTAAATATCCTTAGAACTCGATTGCGAGGGATCGATTCGAGGTTAATCAATGTGTGCATCAGTAATAATAGAAAATGATTTATACATGGTAATATTAATTGGATACTGAGGGTATGAATGATGAAATCCAAATCCTACGCTTTTCTTGAATTAGTTAAAATCATTGTTTTCCGTAATATTTCGTAATCGTTCGTTATTTCCGTAAAACCATCAAAACTTCGACCATACTCATTGTACATAACTATTAAACTGTTAAGTTTTATTTGGATTAATTGAGTAGCACAAGTCCCTGTGGAGACGAACTTTTATAAATTTTGTAACTTACAACGACAATTGGTACGCTTGCCAAAAGTCTAACAGCCGCCGAGCTGCCGAGACGTCGATATGACGAATCCCGGGCAAGGGTTATGTTTTGCTAATTCCACCCTTGGTTTTGATAATTACACTCATGTTTTGCTAGTTGCACACGTGACGTTAATTTCTTACTTCATTTGTAAAACTCTTGTACGTTTTAAATATGGATAATTATACTTACAATTAAAACATGTTTCATATAAACAGAGATATGTATGCAATTGGAATGTTTTTCATGCGTGTCTTGGTTATGTTCATAATCGTCATGTGATTGCAAAAAATTTACCACAGTTTTCATTAAACCAAAAATAGGGTGTTCTTTTTATCAAAAGTTACGTTAACGTTGTGATTAAGAGTAGAGATACAGTAGCGACGTGGAGGGTCGTTACTTTAGTGGTATCAGAGCCAGGTTGGACCTTCCAGCTAGTGAGTTTTGAGCTTGCTATGTTTCTCTATGCATGATTATGTTGATTGTTGAGTGCCTGATTGATGAAGTGACTAGTTATGCTATGCTGGATTATGTTTGTTCGTGTAGGATATTGTTTTAGTTTAGTCATAGCATATTTGTACTTCTCACGACTGTTATACCATAAGTTTCTAGGTTTTGTTGTAAGTTATCAGACTGGTCATCTGTATAATTTAGGACAATGCAAGGGAACATTATGGCAAGTAGTCTGGGATACAAATGGTAGAGGGTCTGTATGGTATGGTTTGGTGTTTGTTTGTGTATTCCTTTTGGGTTCTCACTTCTTGTTATCCGCAGTAAGTGATGGCCAGTAGGAATGATCACGCCATAGCTGATGCCCTCCAAGCCTTAGCCCAGGCATTAGGGAATCAGAATAGGGTAGAAGCACCCGTAGCTGTGGAATACCAAGGATTGGACCACTTTCAGTGCAATAATCCACCTTCATTCCATGGAGGATACAACCCGGATGGCGCTCAAACATGGATTCGGGAGATTGAGAAGATCTTCTAGGTTATGGCATGCCCCGAGGAGCATAAGGTCGCCTTCAGCACTTATATGCTGGCGGAGGAAGCTGAGTACTAGTGGGACAACACCCGCCAATGCATGGAGGAGAAAGGCCGAGTTGTGACGTGGGAGACCTTCAAGGAGGCATTCCTGGAGAAGTACTTCTCGGAGGATGTGAGGAACAAGAAAGAGATGGAGTTCCTTGAACTGAAGTAAGGAACCAAACTGTGGCCGAGTATATGGCTAAGTTCGAGGAGTTGGTGAGGTACTTCCCTCACTACCAAGGATGGGATGGGGAAAGCTCTAAGTGCGTGAAGTTTTTGAACGGCTTGCGACCTGAGGTGAAGTAAGCTGTGAACTATCAAGGAGTCCGCCAGTTCCCAGCCTTGGTAAACATGTGTAGGATATGGGACGAGGATTCTAGGGACAGGGCTGCCTACTATCGGAATATGGTCCCCGTAAGGGACAAGAAGACCGGGCATCAAAACTCTGGAAAGCCCTACCATTCCCCCTAAGCCGCATGATCAACGCTCCAACCACCAAAGGGCTGCCACTGCAGGATTCTCTAGTGATAGTGGTAGTAGACCCACTACATTCCTAACTCGGAACACGTGCTTCAAGTGTTGTAAGCCTATCGCTGCTGACTGCGGACAAAGAGGCCCAATTTGCTTCAACTACAAGGAGAAGGGTCACATCTAGAGGGATTGCCCGCACTCAAAGAGAGAACAGAATGGTGAAGGCCAGGAGAGCCAACTCGGACAACCGAGGACCACGGGAAGAGTCTTCACTCTTAGTGGTGCTGAAGCCTCGAACTCCCGAGATCTAATCCAAGGTAAATGTTTCATAAATGGAATTCCTTTACTCATGCTATTTTATTCCGGTGTGACCCATTCTTTCATATCCTGGTTGTGTGTGAAACCACTTAACCTTTCTGTGTCCTCTTTAAAATATGAGCTTGTGGTTGAGACCTCGGCTGGTGGGTCTGTGTTGACTTCCGAGGTGTATTTAGACTGCCTTGTGGAAATTTCTGATAGAAAATTCTGGGTTGATCTAGTTTGTTTGCCTCTTAGCCAGATTGATGTTATTTTGGGCATGTACTGGTAATCTTCCAACCAGGTCTTGTTAAACTGCTATGATAAAACGATCGTGTTTGGAAACTCGGATGTGAGAGAAAAATGGATGTTCATCTCGGCCAACTGGGTTATGTCATCGTTGAAAGAAAATGCTCAATTATACATGATCTTATCGAACTCGAAGGTAGAGATCGAGGTCCCTCTAGCCGACCTCCCTGTTGTGAGAGAGTTGCCAGGAGTGTTTCCTGAGGATATATCTAAGTTTCCACCCGAGAGAGAGGTGGAGTTTTCCATAGATTTGGTGCCTGGAGCCAATCCACATCTGTAGCCTCTATAGGATGTCTCCTTAGAACTAGCCGAGCTTAAGAAGCAGTTGGAAGAACTGTTGGATAAGCAGTTTGTGCGGCCTAGTGTATCTCCATGGGGAGCACCTGTGTTGTTAGTAAAGAAAAAGGACGGGACTATGGTTATGTGTGGACTACCGCCAGTTGAATAAGGTGACGATTAAGAATAAGTGTCCTTTGCCTAGGATAGACAATCTTATGGACCAGCTGGTAGGGGCTTGTGTGTTTAGTAAGATAGATCTTAGGTCAGGTTACCATCAGATCCGAGTTAAGTCTGAGGATATTCCAAATACCACTTTTAGAACCCGATATGGTCATTATGAGTACTGGGTTATGCCCTTCGGGGTGACTAATGCTCCTGGTGTGTTCATGGACTACATGAATAGGGTCTTTCACCCATACCTTGATAACTTTGTAGTAGTCTTCATAGATGATATCTTAGTGTATTGTAAGACTAGAGAATAGCACAAGGAGCACTTGAGGATTGTGCTGCAGACCCTCAGGGAGCGACAATTGTATGCTAAGTTATCCAAGTGTGAGTTCTGGTTAGAGAAGGTAAGTTTTCTAGGGCACGTGATATCGCAAGGTGGTATAGCTGTAGATCCTTCTAAGGTGGAGGTCGTCCTCAAGTGGGAGAGCCCCAAGTCCGTGTTTGAGATTAGGAGTTTTCTGGGCTTGGTCGGGTATTACAGGAGATACATAGAAGGTTTCTCCAAGTTAGCCTTACCTTTGACCAAGTTGACTCGTAAGGGTCAAGTGTTTGTGTAGGATGACCAGTTTGAGCTTAGCTTCTGAACTCTTAAGGAAAAGCTAACAACTGCACCCGTGTTAGTTTTGCCTAACCTAGGAGAGCCCTTTGAGGTGTTTTGTGATGCAGCCATGACAGGCTTGGGCGGGGTGTTGATGCAAAATGGCTGAGTTGTGGCCTACACTTCCAGGCAGCTCAAGACGCATGAAAGGAACTACCCTACCCATGATTTGGAGCTAGCTACCATGGTGTTTGTCCTTAAGATATGGAGACATTACCTTTTTGGCTCCAAGTTCGAGGTGTTTAGTGACCATAAAAGCCTTAAGTATCTATTCAGCTAGAAGGAGTTGAACATCCGTCAGAGGAGATGGCTAGAGTTCCTTACGGATTATGATTTTGAGCTTAGTTATCACCCCGACAAGGCCAACGTGGTGGCCGACGCTTTAAGTAGGAAATCTCTCCACGTGTCCGCCTGATGGTTAGGGAACTAGAGCTCTTGGAGCGGTTTAGAGACTTTAGTCTAGCATGTGAGCTCACCCCTAATAGCATGAGGCTAGGAGCCCTCCGGATTTCGAGTGGACTGTTAGAGAAGATCCGAGAAAGGCAGGGGTCCGACCTTTTCCTGACGACCCAACTAGAAGCCATAGCAGCAGGGAATGCTAGTAGTTTCCACGTGGGACCGGATGGAGTTTTGAGACTTCAAGGAAGGGTCTGTGTCCCCAACATATCCGGGCTTAAGAAGGTGATCCTAGAGGAGGGGCATATGAGTAACCTAAGTATCCACCCCGGCACCACCAAGATGTACCAAGACCTGAAGACTATGTTTTGGTGGCCGAACATGAGGAGAGATGTTAGCAAGTTTGTATATGTGTGCTTAGTCTGTCAGAAAGCTAAGGTAGAACACCAGAGACCATCGGGTAAGTTACAACCCTTGGAGATACCCCAGCGGAAATGGGATAGTATCTCCATGAATTTTGTTGTGGGTTTGCCTAGAACCCGGGCTGGGTTAGATTCTATCTGGGTTATTGTTGACAGATTGACTAAGTTTGCTCACTTTATCCCCATCAACATCCAGTTTTCCTTAGAGAAGTTGACCTCCCTATATATTAGCGAGATCATCCGATTGCACAGTGTGCCCTCTAGCATAGTATCTGACCAAGATCCGAGGTTCACTTCTAGATTTTGGGAGAGTTTGAACAAGGCCTTAGGAACCCGACTTCGACTGAGTTCAGCCTATAACCCTCAGACTGACGAGCAGACTGAACGAACCATTCAGTCTTTAGTAGACCTTTTGAGGGCGTGTGTTCTAGAACAAAGGGGTAGCTGGGATAGTTTCCTACCACTGATAGAGTTCACCTACAACAACAGTTTTCACTCTACCATTGGCATGGCTCCCTATGAGGCCCTGTATGGTAGGAGGTCTAGGACATCCTTATGTTGGTTGGAACCCAGCGAGAGCCTTATGCTAGGGCCTGAGGCGGTACAATAGATGACCGAGAAGATCAGGTTGATCCAAGATAGGATGAGGACGGCCCAGAGTAGGCAAAAGAGCTATTATGACAGAAGGAGGAAGGACCTAGAGTTCGAGGTCAGTGATCATGTATTCTTGAGGGTCACCCCATGGACCGGGGTCGGCCGAGTATTGAAATCCTGGAAACTCACACCCTGGTTTGTTGGTCCTTTCCAAATTTTAAAGAGAGTTGGCCCCATCGCCTACCAAATTGTCTTACCCCCGTCCCTTTCCAATCTCCATAATGTATTCCATGTGTCCCAGCTTCATAAGTACATTCATGATCCTTCTCAAAATGTTGGCATGAGAAAATTTGTTCTACTTTCATCTCCTACTCAAAATACTCTTCCAGATCATTATTTCCAAGGAACTTTGGACTTTTTATTTTCACTTCATTCAATCCTCCATTCCTCCATTCTCTTTCTTCTCTTCTCACCCTCCAATCTTCATCATCTTTATTTTTCCTCCTAGGATTGTGTCTCCTATGGTTTTCTCCTCTTTCATTATTTTCTCTCCAATCCTTCCTCTCACTCCTCTCATCATAATAATTTCCTCCATGAGAGGAAGCATACTCACTCAACCTCCTACTATTACGAGCCTCTCCATCCACACTACCTATTGGATGACTCCTTCTTTGGGTCTCCCTTTGTAGCTCCTCAAATTTTGCATCCATTTTGGTTTGCAAGTCTTTCATTTGTTTTGCCATGACTTTCATCAACCTAGAGGTCCTAGGTGACAAAGCCTCTCCTCCACTTGAACTCATCCTTCAAAAAAAATGGTGAGCAAAACACAAGTATATAAGGAAATTATCACCACTCTCTAAGTGTTTGCCACTCACACTCGTGTTTGCACACTTTATCTAGGCTCTTTCTATAATGTTCTCTCTTGCCTTTTTCCACTCTTATTCCTCTCTATAGTTCTTAAGCAAAAACTTCTAATCAAATCAAACCTCTTTACTATAATGAAATAGGAAATGATTCTAGGTTAGACTCAAGAGTCCAAAGAACAAGAAAAATTTAAGACAAAACCTTGGAATTTTTTAAGAGACAAGCAACAAAGCAAAAATTTAGAAAAGCACAACTCAAATTGGAAATTAATGAGACAACTTAAGGAATACTATGGTTGTACCAAACTGCACAAGGAGGATATGCCAAGTAAATTCAATTGCTAGAAGCCAAATTTCATCAAATTTGCATGTCATACAAGTTCACTTGATTTTGTTGTTCAAAGGAAATTTTGGAACTTGTAACTTTTGTCACTTTGCTTGTAAATTCTATTTTTCTTTCACTTTTTCCAGCCACCAATCAATAATGTCTTTGGTTGTACCAACATGATATCACTTGATGTATTTTCTTTTGCTTTTGTTTGTTTCTTTCACAAAAGAAAATTTTGTTTTTCTTTTGCACAAGTTCAAAAATTCTTAAAGAAATTCAATGAATCACTAAAATATGATATATAACAATTGTAAAATTTGCTTCTAACAACTAAATTCAGTTTAGGCTTGAGAGTAAAATCAAAACAAGTGGTCATACAACACAAAAACACTACAAACAAAAAATGACAAGAATCAAAGCTAGAAATTTAGAAAAATATCAAGAACACATGAAGAACATGAAATCACATGGAACTTGAAGAAAACACTAAGGTTTTGTGGCTGAACACACAACAAGCCCACACCACCAAGAATAAAAAGAAAACAACAAGAAACAAGGAATTTAAATGGATTTTCGTTTTTGGATTTGATGCAGAATTTTACCTTTGAAGAAATTCTAAAACTGAACTTGAAGAAGAATTCTACAAGGATTAGGCTCTAGATACCACATGATGTAACTGCTGAACCCATAGCCATTAAGTTTTCCAAAATCTACCTTGCAATAGAACCCACTCTTCAAGCAAACTTCAAGAACAAACAAGTTTCCAACACTCCTTGAAATTGAGACTGTTTAGAAGCTTATAATTGCAGAAATGGAAGATGGAAGAAAGGTTAGGGATGAAGGTGAAGACACCATGGAGAAGCTCTCCAATAAGTCTAGGAAGAATCACCACTATAGCATTGGGAAGCCATTGATAAGACTCAAGAAGTTCTTGAACAAGAACAAGAGAGAAACTCTCACAACAATTTTCAGAAATTGTATTAATGAATCAAAGTTAGTTACATTCAGTTTTGGCACCTTATATAGGCCACAAAATTACAAGCTAAATGTCACTAAATGTAAGGAAAATGCAAATTGAAATGAAGCCTAAATGAAGCTTGAAGTGCAAGCTTTCCTGAAGTGACTCTTGGCTTCCTAATCATGTGCAGTGCAGTTTCAGACTGAAATAATCGATTAATTTACACTTGTAATCGATTAAAACAGAGTTATTTACCCTTTTCAGGCTTATGTAATTGATTACAGATGTCTTGTAATCAATTAAAGCAGTCAAGACTTGAAATAATCGATTACATAAGCTATTTAATCGATTAAAGCAGTCCAATCTTGAAATAATCGATTACATATGCCATTTAATCGATTAAAGCAGTGGGAAAACTATTTACAAGTGTTTGTATTGAATTTCTTCTAACAAGTGCTGGAATTTATTGAATTAAATTAGACTTAAGACATCAAAATCCAGCTCTTGTTATCCTTGAGTTGATGTGCATCTTCATGCTTGCCCAAGTTAGCTTGAATGTGGTCTTGAAGTGCTTGAGTCCTAGCTCTTGTCATTGGTCCTTTAAAGCTCACCAAAGGAAGTGCTTCAAGCTCTCCTTCTAGACCTTTAGCTTGCCATGAACCTCCATCATAAAGAGTTTAGCTCGGCATACCCAACCCGGTATTCAGCACCTCCACAAACACTACTAACAAGTGTCTTAGGAGTTTTCAGCATCAAAGTGCCAACTTCACCCGCATGCACATGGAGTCCTTACAACATCAACTCCCTCACAAGAACACCATCGACTCTTCGTTCCAGAATACCATCAAACATCAACACACAAGAACATCATCAAATATCAACACACCATATTCCATTTGTTGAAAGACAGTTTCACTAAGCAAACAACACACAACGGGGACATGCCGAGCTGTTATTAACACGATAAAGCTGTTATTAACACGATAAACTCCCCTTAACCAGGAGTTCTTCTTGAAGTCGAGCGGTGCTGAAACACTATCCTCTGAAGCGTGAAAGCAAGGGTAGAGCTCCGTTCTCCCTGAACTTCACGAAGGGTCATCTAAGACTTCTGCTTTGGTCACAAGGTTCCTTTTGACGTAGGGGAGTTCTGTGACAGCTACGGTGGTCCTCTGGGGTTGAAGGTGACACAAAAGGGTTGAGGAAGAAAGGCTTCTGGATGTGGGTAAGCTTCGAGAGAAAAGTGCAAAGAGAAAAGGAGAGAAAAGCGCAAAGAGGAAGAGAAGGAAGGAAGAAATAAGCTTCTGCAACACCACTCCATTGCCTATATACCTCGCTGACAAGACATGTCCACTATGCATGCACAGACAACAACCACAGACCAATAGAGTTGACTTATCATATCAATCACCAAACATGCATACCAAGACAGAAACACAACAAACAGCAATTACCAAAATAAACCAAATAATCAAGCAATATAACACACATAAAACATCCACTTAGCAACTCGAAATTTCAGGGTGTTACACTAGGCAACATTGAGACTAGGATGAGTCTCAAGGACTTTGATGTTTAGTTCAACTTAGTGGTTGTCTTGTTTAGTTTTTGGTTGGTTTTTTTTTGTTTTCTAATATTCTGCTATGATCTTTGATGACTTACCTTGATGTATGAAATTTTATCATTGAATAAATAAAATTGCTTGTAGGTTTTTCTGACTTTCTTTGCTTATTTCACAATTAATGGTATATTTTGCCTTTGATAAGCCAAAAGGGGGAGAAAAATAAATAAATGTAGGGTACAGGGGAGTAAAATAAAATAAGGGGAGAAAAATATATGAATATTTGCTCTGATTAAATTGAACATAAAAATTGCTCTAATCTGAAATGATATGAAATTACATGAGAATGAGGGAGCAATAAAAGTGTTTATGATATGTATAGTTTATGCAAAGGATACTTGACACTTTATCTTGGCTAGAAAGCTAATTCTTTTCAGGTATCAAAGAATTGCTCCTGGAAACTCTCTCCTAAAGAACACTAAGGATCAAGATGTTCAAATTGAAGTTTGGCATGATTAAAGCCAAAAAAAGGGAGATTATTAGACTCAAAGGGAGTTAGAGAGGATCAATGAAGCTGAAGATCTTAGACATTGAAATGTTTAGGCTTTTTAAATACCAAGTCAATTGAATGACATTTGTAATTTGTGTATGTCTAAGTTGATGTCTCTTATGATCCATTGCATAAATCTCATTCATGTTTTTGAATTCATGTTTTCAGAAAAGCAAAATTTTCATAAAAAGGTTTTTTGAAACACAAGGTTTTCATGATTGCATAAAAAGCTAAGTGTTCATTGTTTCAAAGCTTCAAGTTTTGGTAAAAATGTTTTCTCATTGGTTCAATCGATTACAAGCAAGTGGTAATCTATTACTTGAAAATAAAGAACATCTTAATCGATTACGAGATTATGGTAATCGATTACACAGTTCAAAATCACAGAATGAACTTCATGTGATAATCAATTACTTGACAACTATTTTGAATAAAGCTTCCTCTGATAATCGATTAAATTGCAATTTAATCGATTACATTGTTCATAAGTCCTTTCCAAAAAGCCTCAAGAAATCGATTACATAAGTGATTTAATCGATTACTAATAATTAAAACATGTTTCTCTACAAATAGATGTTGCTTGTTTGAATTAAATACAAAGAATATTATAACCCTTTCTGAAGAGAGAAAAGATACTACGAGCTATTCAGTGTTTTGATTAACAAATCCTCAGTTTCATCAATCATAAAGAAACCTTGAGAGGATTTCCTTTTTGAGCATTTTTGCAAAAATAAAAAGGCTTTGTAGAGATTCTTTTGAGATATTCATTCAACCTTGATTTAGAATCTTTATCATCTGCATTCATCTGAATTGGATCATCAGGTTGTTTCTCTCCATACTACTTTGATTGTAATTCTTGTTTTGAAATTCTGAGTTGTGTAACTAGTGCAATAGTTTTCTTAAAGCTTGTCTAGAGTAGGTTTTTCTAGAGGGAAGATTAGAGAAGGGTTTTCTCTTAGTATTGATCACAGAGAGTCTAAGGGAGTTAGATTTTGAAAGACTGGGCCTTGAAGCCCGAAGGCATGTGAGAAGAAAAAACAAAATTTTTCCAAGCGGAAACACACATACCACACAAGAATCATTCTTTAAGACATAGATGTTACCTTGTTTATATTTGAAACTTGATGATCAAGGATAGGCTTGAAGATACAAGCCCTATAATGTTGATCCACACCACTTCTTGTCAAGACTCAAGAACACTTCTTGAAGGCCACCAACAAACACCAAAGGAGGCAAGCTAGGCGCACCAATGGAGAGGAAGAAGGTTAGGTTTTAGAGTGTTTTTACTTATCTAAGAGACTCACCAATAGATGATATTGGTGGCTAAATTTTCATCCAAAACTCACACAAAGGGGCACATGAAAATAGAGGAAAGTAGATTAGGGTTTTTCCTCTCAAAAACTATTAGAGAACTATGATCACAATAGCACATTTTATAGAAGAGTTTGAGTCAGATTTTTAACCAAAAAATCTGATCATGAAGCATCCCACACGTGAAGATAAGATAGAGTTGTTGCATTTCAAAAATTGCCAACAACCTCCTATCTTATCCTCCTAAGACCAAGTCAATTACTTGGGATTTATTTTTTTGCCAAAAGATAATCATATATCAGTCGTGTATATGGCTATAATTAGTCCTCAAACTTCTTCCTAAAATCTAGGACATGATCATGATAAGATTCTAGTTGAATTCAAATTCAAATCTAGCTCTTATCTTCTCCTTTTGATATGAAATTAACTACTATAGTTAATTCATATTTAAATTCAAATATTTAAATTCAAAATTTAAATTATCAAATTTAAATATTAGATAATTAATTTAAATATTTAAATTAATTAATAATGTCTTGGACTATCCAAGCCCATTAACTCCATTCATGCGCCCCTCTCTCTTTAAGATAAGTATCCAAACTCTTTCTTGGGCCAACAATCATTATTAGGCCCAAAACCTTTAATGCTATAATGTCATGACAATAAAGTGTTAGTGTGTGACCCATTAGGTCCAACATAGCTACTGACATAAATGAGTTTGGGCCCAACAAGGCCACTACCCATTTAATGACAACACAGAGCACTAGCAATGCTTTGTTGCCCCAGAACTAGTTAGGTAAATGACAAGATCATCCTATTAAATCTATTTGGTTTCCGTATGTATTTCCTTTCATTTCGGTTACCTTCCCATAAATAGGGTAAGGAAACGTATCAGCCCTTGCGGTCTAGGGTAAGCTTTAATACAAAATAAGGAGTCTCCAATTTTACTGACTCTAAAGGCAAATCATCTCATGATTTCTTTTACTATGCATAGATTCTCGAGTCCCGTAAATGTCATCCTAATTTCTTCGATTTACAGATAACCTAATCTCTCACAGAGATTTGACGAATTCCTTCAACTAGTCACCCTAGACTCGTGTTCTTTCAGGACATGCCCAAAGGTATACCTATGTGTCTCCATGTTTCAGGCAGACGAGGTATACAATCAAAGCATGCCTTCTAGAACACAGTCTAGGTGAAAACTTCTGGTCTAAGGAAAGACACCCAAATAATAAGAGACTACTCTAATGATACTATCTGTGAGATTTCCTCATAGAGTCTCTTTGTGGGTCCATTCAGTGTGAGCTATACCCTTATAGGTCCACCCACGACTTTAGCTAAGACATCTCCATGTCTGTAGCTCATGAGGTCTTTACCTTGTATCTGCATACAAGTAGATAAGTCGTGCTAGTCTTATCCGAGATCACTAATCCCCATTCTTAGTGTCTCTAGACTAGGAACTTAAAATTTAGGAGTAGACATCTGGTATCCTTGAATCCTCATGATCGTGATCCCATCACTGATACTCAAGAGATACCTATTCTATTCCAAGGGTTTTATCCAGTTACTCATATATTAATAATGATATCGAGACAGAATATGAAACAAGATAAAGAGCGCTTATAATTTATTCATGACAATATGAAAAGTACATGTACGTCCTAATCTAATGAAAAGATTGTCTCTAGGACATCCATATACTAACAGATTTCTCATTATTAATCTAGGTTTGATTGAGAGTGATTGTATAAGCTTGTAAGAAACAACTTGGAAATAGTTAAATTCCAACTAGTTTGTTAGGAAACTGGATGTAGCTTCTATGGATTAAGAAGTGAACCAGTATAAATCTTGGTGCTGATTGCTTCTTCTTTATCTTTTCTTTTGGTTATTAATTGTCATTCATTGGTATAACTTTTCATAATCAACTGAAACCTTCTTACTGTAATTGCATTCAATAAAGATTGGAGTTTGATTGATTGAAAATGTTCAATGGTTGTTTTGTGATATGATCCCTTTCAACTCTGATTGTTAAAGAATTTTTAATTGGCCAAGAACAACCAATTCACCCCCCTCTTGGTAACAGTTCATATTGCTTTCAGACATCCAATGCATGATGTAATAGTCGCACTCAGTGCTTCCTCTTTGCTTGTTACATTAAATTCAATAAGATGTTCGAAGTTATCCCAAGATTAATGTACACAGTAATAAAATTTCATTTTCAAGAGATCAAACATTGTTTAAATGACTTACTTTAACTGGAATCCATTTAGTAGTTGTCTTAAATTTATTTATGTGATTATCGTTCAATCCCTTCAAAGCACTAGTTAAGAGAAACATACATGCATATTGTATAATTAAAATATTGATGTCAAAATACTAATGATAAAGTAAATGTGTTACAAATTAGAACTGACCTGTTAATCATTCCTTTCAAGTAGTTGTCAGGCTTATTGTGCAAGGAACAGAACCAGACGACAACATTGTCCTTAGGACATATAACCACTAGTTGCCAATGTCAACTACATTCGAGAACATTATGTTAGAATCAAAGAAGCTGAAGCAAAGGATTCAAAGATGATTGAAGTAAATGAGCTTTGATATTTTACATGCCCAATCAATTTGATGGCATATGTACTTGTGTTTAAGCTTGGTTCATTAGATAAAGCTTTATAATCCTCATTAGCTATTGATAATTCATGCATTCATACATTCATTTGATAGGAATTAATCATGTGGTAATAAGCAAACTTATAGAATTTCATAAAGGCAATTAGGAATTGTATAAAACATTTTTTTACTGCTTTAATCGATTACTTAGGTGAAATAATCGTTTACAGGTGTGTGAATGTTTTCTGGAAAATGCCTTATGAACATTTTAATCGATTACCACTGGCTCATAATCGATTAAATTAGCTTTACACAGAATTAGGAACTTCCTGTGATAATCGATTATCTTGGGAAATAATCGATTACATAAGCTTCTGCATAATTTTACACAACATGTTCATCTGGTTTAATCGATTACCAGATGTTAGTAATCGATTAAATATGCATTGTTAAGTTTTAGGCATGGTCTGTGTTAATCGATTAAATGGGTACTTAATCGATAACATGTGTACATTGTAAAACTTAGTTTGTCTGGCTTAATCGATTACAAGATGATTTAATCGATTATTCTGTTTATAACAGATTTCCAGATTTCTGATGAACAATTTAATCGATTATATGGTTAATATAATCGATTACAATAGTTAAAATAATCGATTACATTGACGAATTAATTGATTACAGTTAGTTAAAACAGTTTTTTTATAAATAGAAAAGCTGAGTCTGAGTGAAAAAAAAGTAAGAAAGAGAGAGATACTCGTGAATATTTCTGTAATACACATTCTCTAAAGCTCTCAAGTGTACCCAAGGCTAAAATTAGTGAAAAACTCATATGTGTTGAGTGTCATTGAGATTTACAAGAGATATGAGTCTTGATACTCATTGTTTGAAGAAATATTCAAGCTAGTGCATAAAGAAGCAATCAAGAAAGTGTGGTAGTCATCGTTTGCATATAATCTCAGGTTGATTGAATCATTCATATCATTCTAATAGCTGAGGATTATGAGGTGATATCTTTCTTGTACCTAAAGCTTGAGTTAAGTTGATATTTGTTGTATCATTGTGTTGTATTTCCATATAGCATTTGGATTCTTTAAAGCTTTTTCTAGAAAGGGTTTCTAAAGGGAAGAACAGAGAGAGGATCTCTGGTTTTTGATCTTTTGAAAAGGCTATAGGGAATAGATTTTGAATTTTACCTAGGGAGGATAAGAGAGATCATTTTGTAAGCTTGTAAAGAACAAATATTTGTTATAGTGGAACTCTAACCAAGATTTGGTTGGAAGAAAACTGGATCCTCCAGGGTTGTGAGGTGAACCAGTATAAATCTTGTGTGCATTAGATTTTAGTTCATATTTCATTAAATTCTTGAAGTATAGAATTTGTTCATCATATAAACTTGGTTACAGCACAAGAGTAATTTGATTGATGAAGTAAATTGATTTCTAATTGGTTTTAAATTGATACGATCCTTTTGAAGTCTTCCGCTATTATAAATTTTGAAAGAAAATTTTAAAACTTTGAGGTAAAACCAATTCACCCCCTCTCTTGGTTTATTTGCATAAGTGTTCATTGTATTTTCACATTAAGTTACTATAAAGCACACATTGTTTAAATTGATTTGTTTAGTTTTACTTAACCATTCAAGTAGGATTCTAGGTAGACATCTCTCTATGAATTCTGCATCCATTTCTTAATATAATCGTCAGATTCAAACTATGATTGCCTAGATCTCTATATGGACCATGGCTCAAGGAATTCATACACAAAGACATTCCCCGATCGTAGACTTAACTCATTCATATTCATATTGTTGTTAAAATAAAGTAAATTATGCATCAATTTTAAACAATCAATTAGGTAATGGACTATTTTCTGAACTATTTTGAACTTGTGTACATTATAAGAATTTCACAATGGGATTGGAAGTTGCACTTAAAAAATCAAGTCTAAATATATGCATAAGCAAAATATGTAGACTAAATCATGCAGTTAACCATTGCTACACCAGAACATCATGCAATTAACCATGTTTTTTTTTTTGTTATAGAAATAACATTATTGGGCCAAGTTTTTCACAAATAGAACTTTGAAGACAGATACATACTAATTGTAATAGTTACTTTGTGCAATTAATAACAATAATCCCTTAGTCCCTACTCCAAAATAAAAAGCATGAATGTGGCACAAAATATAAAAATTTCAAGTTCAAGGAGTAAGTTCAAACTTGGTTCATGACGCGGTGGCGGTGACGCGATGGCGGGCACATAACAACAGGGTGGGCAACACAAGAGTGACAACACCGTGGTGGGCATGCAGCGACGCAGTGGGCAAGGGAGTAAGGGCTCAAGAAACTGAGAGTAACAAAGTGACCTCGAGAGTTAGGTGCCAGAGCAAGATTTTAGAATTATTATAAAAGATCCAACATCAATTTTTAAATAAAATCAGTGTTATTCACACATTCCACAACATCGATTTTCAAAAATTGATGTTAACTATGAACTAACAACATCGATTTTTTGAAAATCGATGTTAACATTATACTAACAACATAGATTTTCAAAAAACTGATGTTAAGTTTTTGTTACTAACATCGATTTTTCGAACCAATGTTAAGATTATCCTTTTATTTACAAAAGTGCCACACAAGTAATTTGACATCGATTTTTCTTATAATTGATGTTAAAAACTTTTTTTTAGTAGTGTTTCCTTATACAATATGTCCGTTCTTATACTTTCTTTTCAAAATATATTGTATTTTTCTTCAATTTGTATGATATTATTTTTACATATTAAATATAAATATAAATTTAACCAATTATTGTAATTTAAATCCAAGATCAAAAAAGGCATTATGTATGCACGAATAGAAAGACTATAGTTATAAACAAAATAAGTGTCATAATATAATAATTCTTATGTATGGTGCAGTGAGTTTAAATCTACTTTGAAGTGTTGATAACGTAGAAACTCACCTATATGAACAATTGAGATTAAAATAACATAATTAAAAATAAAATAAAATAAAAATTAAGAATATTAAAAATGCAATAATGTAAAATCAAACCTTAATCTTTTACACAATTTCACCGTTAAAACTGGAAATTAAAAATTAATCAAATTATTACTATCATATAATAAGATCTATTTATGATAATTAAGAACCATAATAAGAAGACTCAATAAATAGAAATCTACAAAAGTCAAAACTCAAAAGTAGCCGTTAAAAGAATTCAGAAAAGAACCTCATTTCTCGCATGATGACTGTGACATTTTTATTCTTAGTTAATGGAACGAAACGAACCATCGCATTATGTTTGGTTCGAGACAACAACAACATCGCATCTCATAGGATTTGAAACTTCGCGAGTCCGCCCCTTCACGTTTGAATAGATAGAAAAACAACCAAACCAAAGCGCTCTAACGTTACCATTTCTCTCTCTCTCTCTCTCTCAAGAATTTCTTCCATTTCTGAGCGTTGCAACAGTTCATTCTGCAAACCCTTCTTCGCGAAACCCTCTTCTTGGATCTGCGAATGCCTACCGCTTCGATCTTTGGTCCTTCGCCTAGGCAAGTCTCCGCTTCGATCTGCAAATGCTAAATTAGTAGTGTTTTATTTGTTCTTTCTTCTTCTTCTTCTTCTTCTTTGGGGTATTGTTTAAATGGGTTTTGGATTCTTGAAACTTAGATGACAGAGAAGTAGAAACTTGGAACACTACTAATTTTGTTAACTAGTTTCTTTGGAAATGGGTTTATGGAAACTTTGGAAAATAATTGGACAATCTCATCTATTATAAAGATGTGGGTTTTGTAGGAAAATGAATTTGCTATTAGGAGTTTTTAGAGTCCATTTCGCATGATTCGTTTCTTCTGTTTTCTGATTACTTCCGTTTGAATGTGTTTTTATTTATTCTTTTTGTTTGTTGCGTGTATTTTTTTGAATGGACTTCGTTTCCGTTTGTGTATTGTTTGAGGACTTTCTGATTGAACCAGGGGAATCAGAGGGGATTTGAGGATAGTGGGTTACCATTAGATTGTAAAAATCTAGAAAGAGAGCGAGAGAAATAATAAAAAGAGAAAAGGGGAGAGAGATGAGAAGGAGCAAAGTGAAGACAGACAGAGAGAGAGGTGATTGGTGGTGATGGAGAGGTACAATACCTTGAATTTGGTGAGGTTGGATTTGTTTTCACCTTCTTGGGTCAATTGTTCCCTTTTGGGTTTAAACTATTGCACTGTTTCTCTTTTCATAGTTGAGGTTGAGGTTTCTTTTGTTTTCAAATTCTAAATTTGTGTTTGATAAAAAAAATCAGTTTACTCAGATATCAAGTAGTCCAAGTATTAGGACACTAAGTATCTATGTATTTATTTTTTTAATTTCTGAAATTACATTCTGGTTAATTTATTTTGTTGAAGATAATGTTCTGAATTTTCTCTTCAGTTAGTTTTGTGCAGTTTATTCCTGCGGACACTTGGAAGGGGATCATAATGATTTGGAGAACCAACTTTGAAAAGAGTTGCAATCCAGTGAGAATTGGGGTATGCACTTTTGTTTGTAGGCCAACAACCTATGGACGGTGAGCAGAGCATGCCTTCTCCATCTCATGGGCAAGTTGATGGTGCTCAGAAAGTTAGAGCATTACATGGGTAATTTTGAAAAGGCTGTCTCAAAATCTTACACTATTTTACAATACATTTGTTCTTTTGAGCTTAGACACAACAAAAACTAGTAGGATTTGTCTAGATGAGGGAGTTTGGAGGGGGTGGAGAAAATTTTCATTTTGAATTGAGATTATTTTAATTGAGACTATTATGTAGCCTTTCAACCATTCCTTATGAGAGATTATTTTGTAATGTTTTAGGATTCTCTCGATAAGAAATAAAGTAAATTATATTTCCTGTCCAATTATATCCTTGGCAATAAAAATTATAGTGAGAGGTTATTATTGATGCTCTTTTTGTGTCTTTATAGCTAGTTATAAGGCAATTTTTGTCAATGATTGGTGCTTTTCAACCTTTTAACTGTTGACATGTTTATCTTTAGAGAGTTATATTCCTTCTAAAGGGATGTTTTTGGATAAGATTTATCAAAACGTTATTTTTTAGATTCAAAATTACTACATTATTATTTACAGACAAGGGTTGAAATTGACATACTTTCAAAATTCTAGTTTTACGTTCCTGCCTTTTTTATAATGTCATTTCTATTGAATTGAAAATGTTCAATTAAGTTGGTAAATGCACTAGGTTTTTTCTTCTTTGAGACACTAATGATGAGGTTAAGTGAGTTTTTGCAAACAATGAAATATCTATTTGTAGGAGGACTACTGGCCCTACAAGGCGTTCTACAAAAGGGCAATGGACACCAGAGGAGGTAATTTTTCGGATAATTTAATATAATCAGTTTTTCTTAAGTTTTCTTATCCCTCTATAGCTTGGTTGGTAATGTTTTCTTTTCTTTTTCCTTTTAATTTTGAAAATTATAAAAGTTAATGATAATTATACATAAAATAAAAGTGTAAGTCATGTTAT
Organism: Glycine latifolia; assembly: GCA_013407115.1. Classification (NCBI taxonomy): domain Eukaryota; kingdom Viridiplantae; phylum Streptophyta; class Magnoliopsida; order Fabales; family Fabaceae; genus Glycine; species Glycine latifolia. Next base: position 22,271,847 of record CM023954.1, read on the forward strand.
TTTTTGTCCTGCAGGATGATATCTTACGGAATGCTGTTGAGAGATTTAAAGGAAAAAATTGGAAAAAAATTGGTAATATATTTGATTTTAATTTGTACTTATTCATTGTACATATAATTATTCATGACTCACTGCCACTAGCATCCAGTGTGTGCTTAAATCACTTTGCATGTCTCCAATACTTGATTTACATGCCTGAAATGAGCTTTCTCCAATTAGACATTTTTGAGTAATTTAAATGAATTGAAAACCTATGTATTGTCCTGGGAGGGATTCTCTCTATTTTCCTTGGTAAGTTTCTAATGGCAACTCTTTCCTAATCCTAAACCAATATGTAATTCTACTGCATGTGTGTGTCATTTATTTAGCTTGTCTCTTACGTGGGTTCATTGTTGTGCTTGGTAACCATCTTAAGCATTTTTAGCTTATCCAAGTTTTTAAATAATGTTTTGTGTTTGCCTGTCTAATTGCCAAATATACGTGTTTGTAGCGGAATGTTTCAAGGATAGAACTGATGTCCAATGCCTACATAGGTGGCAGAAAGTTTTAAATCCTGAACTTGTTAAAGGTCCATGGTCTAAAGAGGTAATCTCTTCTTTCTTTCCATTTCTTTTTGTGCTACTTTTATTTCTATATATTGAAGTTATTCTTTTCCCCTTTACCTTCTTTTCTTAACCCTAAACGGATAATTATCAACACGGTATTGGAACCTATTTGATCATATTGTCTAGAATTCAATCATTGTTGCCTCCATTCTTATCAAATTTCTAGCTAGATATCTACTATTAACATGCTTGTTTAATCCAAATATAATCAGGAAGATGAAATAATTATTGAATTGGTGAAGAAACATGGGCCTAAAAAGTGGTCAACTATTGCACAACATTTACCTGGACGTATTGGTAAGCAATGTCGAGAAAGGTATGGTTATTGGATTGGATTTCTACTAATTATTTCTTGTACTCATTGGAGTTTGATCACAAATATTTTTTTCTCTTTAGATCATTTTATTCTCATTGTTAGAATATCTAGAAAATATCTCGTTATTTGTTTTATCTTTTAGAGTATTTTATGTATGTAACTAGTTGTTAAGTTTACATCATTGTCCTTTTCTCAATACCTACATTATTGTACCAAATACCTCTTGGACTCCCTTGAATACTTGGACTTGTGGGCCCTTTATCCTTAGACAAGATGACTTGCTCCTCATAAGCTGTAGGTTCAAACCTCTTGCAGTACCATTCAAACAAGCTCTTCAGGCTGATGATCATTCCAGCCACCCTGCTGAGTTACCTTTTTAAAAATGTTTATCTCTGAGACGCTTTCAGCTCAGTAAGCTTTAGCTTTGTGGGGATACTTTTTGAATATCTAGAAAATATTCTCATTAAGAGTTTAGTACTTTGATTTTGTGTATCACATTTTATCTATCAATAATGATTCCAGTTTATCAACTTGAGCCATCATCTCTCTTTTCTTTCTTCCCTAACCCTAAACTTATAATTCTCAACAAGCCTCATCCATAAATCATATTGGAGGGTCTATCTTCATGAGGTAATTTTAGAGGAATGAGGTTCATTTTCATTTTCATAGCAGTACTACTTTTACTGTTACTATTTTCTCTATTAATATAATATTTTTTGCTGATCAAAAAAAAAAAAAAGGCATAAACAGAAAAACCAACAAGTTACAATTTCAAGAATCAAGGGAGGGAGATAAACATGTTTTAAGATGCAATTATTGGAGGAAGGTAATTGGAATTTTCAAGTTAATGCTAACCTTATTTGTGATGAGATGTCTTAGAAGATTAGGAAGGTTGCTAGAAGAGCAGTCTTGGGGCTTTGGGCTAAGATATAAGAAATCTTGGTGGTGGAATGAAAGTATTAAGGACAATGTCAGAAACAAAAAATGCTAAAAAATGGTCAAGGTATGAAATGTGAGAAATGAGATGAGTTATGAATGAAGCATGATATAAAGATTTTAAAGAGTTTTACAAAGATCTTGATTAAGATATATAAGCTTGCGAAAAATAAAGAATGAAAAATGGGAGATTTGAATCAAGTAAGATGTATTAAGGAATAAGGATGAAGAAGGGAAAGTTTTGGTCACAAATCAAGATATAAAAAAGCGATGTAAAGCTTTTTTCTATAAGCATTTTGATGATGGACATGGATCGAGTTGTAATAGGGAAGGACTAGAAATGCAGGAGGACCAGAAGAATTTGGCTTATCACCTTAGAATTCAGATTGGAGTGGTAAAATAGGTCCTTAAGAGAATGGATAATGGTGAAATGATTGGTCTAGATGGTATCCCTATTGAGGTTTGCAAGTGTGTAGGAATCTCAAGTTAAGAGTATTTTAAGAATCTAGGATAAGACTACTGTTGTTGTTGATGCTCATTTTAATATATAAATAATAGAGTATTGTATACTAAGGAATATTTTTCATAATTTGTTTCTTTTTTTGATCAAGAGTTCAGTACTAATATTAAAGGGTTAGTGCTTTGGTCTATAATATCTTTAACTTTGTCAGTTTGAGCCAGCCATCATCTCTTTTTTCTTTCTTTTGTCCCTAACCTAACCCCACCCTAAACCAATAATTCTCAAGTCTCATTCCTAATTCATGTTGGAGTGTCTATCTTCTTAAAGTAAGTTTGCAGGGATGATGTTCATTTTCATTTCGTTTTTAACTGCTCCGAATGACATTGTGTGGGATCTATGTAGCAGACCTCATCTATTGAGATATTTTATTTTTGTTATTGTTGATATTCATTTTCACTAATATAATTTGTAAAATCTTGTTAGGTGGGTTAATCATCTTGATCCTACTATTAAAAAGGAAGCATGGACTCAGGAAGAGGAGTTCGCTTTAATACATTATCATCAGATTTTTGGTAACAAATGGGCCGAATTGTCAAAGGTCATTCCTGGAAGGTATCTACATATTAATTTATTTTTCTATTAAAGAGAGAACATGCTGTCAAGCCACTTCCATGTGGAGTTGTAATTCTATTTTATTGATGTTAAGGTTTTCACTGTGGATCCCAAAGTATTGTAGGTTAGGGTATGAGAAAGACAATACAAGTTTAAATTAAACTTTTTCAGTTAGTTCTTATCTTTTCTCTCCTAAAGGATATCTGTAGTAACTGGTTGAGGATCCAAATTATAGCATCAGTGTGCCTGGTTTTCTCATGTGCAATTTTAGTTCATTCTTAATCGTCTGTGTAAAGTTGCGACATACTTGTGCTTTTGTTGAAACAGGACAGACAATGCTATTAAAAATCACTGGAACAGTTCTGCCAAAAAGAAATTGGATTCTTATTTGGCATCAGGCCTGCTTACTCAGTTCGAATCTGTACCCCCTCATGCTGGACATTTGAATCAACCAACAAGGTTGCAGTGTAGTGGAGATGATAATGGTCCCAGGTGGACTGAAGGAGAGGAAATTTCAGATTGCAGCCAAGATGCAGCTAATGCTGTTTACTTTCCATCTGCTATAGGGACTGGCAGTGCTGACTTACTAACTGGAGAGGCATATAGGCCAAATGAAGAATGTAGTCTTCAGTCACATGAACCTGGAAATTCCATTTGTGGGGATTGTCAGTTCAATTTACAATCCTTACCCAATGTTTCATCAATGGTCTTGGGGCAGGAATCCTCAGAGTTGCAAAGAGATTTTATTGCTCCTAGTGAAATCTGTGACATGGTGAATGTTCCATTTCCGACTTCAGTGGAGTTAGGTGTTTCAATGTCCATGGGACCTGCATCCATGGATTCTCTAAAACCAGAGCACATGTTGATATCTGATGATGAATGTTGTAGAGTCCTGTTTTCAGACGCAATGAATGATGGGTATTTTCCTCCTGTAGATTATAATAAATGTGAAGATATAGCTGAATTTTCTGGATACAGTTCATTTTGTCAATCTTGTAATATCCAGATATCTGAAACTGGTGGAACCTCAACTCCACAGCTAACTTGTCCTCGGTGTTCTAATAATTATAAAGGAATTTCATCCTCCCAATCTGTCCCTCTAATACTTTCGGCTAGTGATGATAGGTTGGGCCCTGTTGCCAACAACAATCAATTATTTGTGATGGAAGATCACCACTTTGTCTCCAGAGCATCTGCTAGCTTCACTTATGTGAACGACATATCCAGTTCTCCTTGTGTTGATGGTATAGGTAGTGCAGTAATGGAAAAAACAAATGTGCATACAGAAAGGGAGGACTCAGGATCTCTATGTTATGAACCTCCCCGCTTTCCAAGTTTGGATATTCCTTTCTTCAGCTGTGATCTTATACAATCTGGGAGTGATATTCAGCAAGAGTTTAGTCCCTTGGGTATCCGCCAGTTTATGATGTCATCTATGAACTGTCTTACTCCTTTCAGGTTGTGGGACTCGCCCTCTCGTGATGATAGTCCAGATGCATTGTTAAAAAGTGCTGCTAAAACTTTTACAGGTACACCATCCATATTAAAGAAACGACCCCGAGATTTGTTGTCACCACTCTCAGATAAAAGAATGGATAAGAAACTTGAGACTGACATAACATCATCTACGTTTACCAGAAACTTTTCCAGTTTGGATGTCACATTTGGTGACAATGAGACTCGAAAAGCAGATATGCCTTCATCTTCGTCTTCATTGCAAAAACAGAACAGCAGGGCATCCGTTGATGATGACAATAAAGAAAATTGTGGACAAACTTATAAAGGGGAAGAAGTATTGGAGCCAATTAAATCTGCAATTTTGGATGAAAAGAACTCTCAAAAAGATACTGTTGACGGTAACTCTCAGCATAATGTCAAGCAACAACCTCTTGATTCTAAAATGAAGATTGATGCAGCTGCTGAGATTGTAAGTTCTCGGTACTCTTCTTCACCTTTTGTAAGTGTAATTAATTATCATTTGGAATTTAGAAATATTTACTCTTTTCATTGATAAATTACTCTCTACTTTATTCTATTTATCAGGAGCAACAACAATCTGGAGTTTTGGTTGAACATGATGTGAATGACCTGTCACTGTCTTTTCCTGATCAAGTTGGTTTAAAATCAAGCAGAGGTCTGGATTCAAGTGCTAAAACTCTAAAAAGCTTGAACAAGTCCTTGGAAGCAGCTTCAAATCAGAGTGGCCATTTGAAATTATCTTCCAAAAATCCATGCCCAAGGGTTAATTCTTGTTCGCCTTGTGTTCGTGCTAAGGAGCATGAAGGACTTTCAGTTGCTGTTACTTGTGTACAATCTCCTGGGGACAATTCAGGGGAACAAATCAGAAGAGATTGTTTTGAAACATGTAGCATGTAAAATTCTATACATTTCTTGGTCTTCTTCTTTTGCATTATCATACTCTTGGAATTTTTTTGCATTTTCACAAGCTACTCTCTCACACTGCAATTCACTCTCTGCTTGTTGTTCCTTTGTTGGTAGTTTTGGTGGAGCACCTTCTGCATTGAAATCCCCTTGGTTCTTCAACACTTTTTTATCTAGCCCCAGACTTGATACCGAAATTACAATTGAGGTACTGTAGGTTTTGTTGAATAACTACTTTCTTGATCTTGCGTTAGGTTTCAGTTTTTCACTGTGCTAAAATCCGTGAACGTGTTTACAGGATTTTGGGTATTTTATGAGTCCAGGTGATAGAAGCTATGATGCACTCGGGTTGTTGAAACAGATCAGTGAACAAACTGCTGCCACATATGCCAATGCTCAGGAGATTTTAGGAAATGAAACGCCTAAGGCATTACTGAATGATGCATCTGAAAATGACAAGGATAGGGACCATGAAAATAATTATCCTGCCAATCAGCCTGGGAACCATTCTCAGTTGGCTTCAAATGCTTTGGTAAAGCTGGATTTAATGACCCCCTTATGCATTATAGTTGGATTTTTTTAGTTTTACATGACAAAAATCTATTTGAAAGAGTAAGACAGTTCTATATCTGTAAAAGTTGGAAGTGATTTTGTTGTCTCTCTCTCCTGTGATCATGCAAGAGAGAATCCCTATCCGAATATTATGCAATTTCACTGAACTACATAGATGATTCCAGATAAATAGGTTTGAGAAAATGTTCTGTTTTTATTTTCTATTTTCACTTTTAATTATAAAAATGTCACTGCATTTTAGAAAGCAGTGAATTCTTTTGTTGTTTTCTGTTTTTACTGTTCTCTATACAAACAAAATAGAAACAAAAGTGGAAAAAAAACACCACTTTTGTTATTCCGAAAAATGAAAATAGAAAACATTTTTCTCAAACTAAATGACTTTAATTTTTTCCCTGTGGATTCTTATGGTTGAATGGAATTTTTTGTTTGCAGATAGAGCGACGCACGCTTGACTTTAGTGAATGTGAAACACCAGGCAGGGGTGGTAACAGCAAATCCTCAGCTATGAGCTTCTCAAGCCCTTCTTCGTACTTGATGAAAGGTTGTAGATGATCGTCAAATATGGGTAAAACCTGTTGTTAGAGTTTGCTCTGATTTATGAATATATGATGTATAGTATACCATTTTTATTAATAGTTTTTTGTATGAAGCACCTCAGCATCAAAGCTGATTGAAATAAAAATATTCCTTTCATCCGTTGATGTTTGTTAATAAGCGAATTACAATGATTCGAGATGATTTAGACTTCTGATAGTGCAAGCTTGAATCCTTGCATGGTAAGTTTTGAAAGAAAATGACTGATGAAGGGATTGAGGGAAAAAAGCAAGCTAAGTTTTTTTTATTCATTTAAAAGCAAGGTAAGTTGAAACCGTGGAATAATTTTGAAAAACATACCATACATTATACTCCCTAGACGATTAGACACTCCTTATTTAGTGGACTCGTCAATTTATTTAGTGGTCTTCGAACCAGAACACCAGTGGTCAATTTATCTACACGTGTTCACAACTCTTGTTTATTTATAGTTTAAATATGATTTTGGATTTGGCAAGTCTTTTATTTATTTTGTATTTACATGTCTAAGAATAGAAAACTAAATGGAGAACTCATAATATTTCGAAATACTAAATAGGTAAAAAAAAATACCATGCATGAACTTATTTTGGTGTATCTTAGCATGGACTAGACCAGACTAAATTCTTTATATTCTCCTTGACTTTATCATGAAGATAAATTGATTATCCATACCATATCTTTCAGATTCTTATTCGTTCTTAGAAATGTTTAGGAAAAATTTGTCAGTATCTTATGCATGAACTCAGAAATTGATCGAGCAAGCTTGATTATCCATACCATATCTAGTTTCCTATCACGGTTTTGTTTCATATTAAAATTTCACATGGTTTCGTGGTTAAATTTGGGAGAATTTCAAGGTTGTTTTCTCCGTCCTCTTATAGCAAAAAGTAAATCCTTCTAGGATTCTGGAATAGTGATAAAAAACAAAAACAAAACAAAAAAAATACTTCTAAACTCAGAATTTTATCTTTTTTTCAAGTAGATGATTCTCTTAAATATAAGAGATATAAAGTTGACTTAGTGATCAGAAAATGATAAAAAAAAGAGAAAAAAGGAAGGAGAGAATGCGAGTTCCAATCCTCCAAGTGATATTTCTAATAAAATTAACTGACTAACATATGCTGATAAAAGAAAAATCCCCTTAAATATACAACAAAAAGAACAATTCTGAATATATATATATATATATATATATATATATATATATATATATATATATTCAGAGCCTGATGGGGAAGTAGAAATATATGGCTAGATCTGATTTATCTTTTACTTATTTGAATTATATTCCAAACATGAATCTATTTTAAAGGTTTCATTGGCTATAGTTAAGAGGAAAAAAAAAGAGCTTGGAAAATAATTCAATTGGTAGAATTTAACCCAGATCTCTCTTTATGTTTTTATAGAATCAGAGGATGACAATGATATCAAGGAATTAATTTTATTATGTCTGTTTGTCGCTCTTTCTCCTCTCGTTTCTCCTTCAAATCTTCACAACCTTCTTCTCCTTCCTTCAATCCCTCTCAGACATGACAATCCTTAAGCAAATTCAATCGAAATATTTTCAAAAAAAAAGTTTCTTTTGAAGATATTAACTAGGTTCTAGATGATTGGAAGATTTTTAGGATTCTGGAAAACTAACTCTACAAACCACACAAAAAAATATTTTCAAAAATATAATTTTATAATCCGAACTGTCAAAACAAACATCCGCTCAAATTTGATTTTGATGAAATCAAACTTCTTTTAAACAGTTCTTTAAAACTGCATAAACAAAAATACAGCTTGCACGTTGGATGTGTTCAAGTTGCTGCAAAACCTCTAGGTATAGAAGGATTGAACACTTAAATTCTCTTATGCCCGAGAGACTCTCGTCATAATCAGTTCACAGATTCCATTCTAGGCATCGTAGAAACTAGCCTTAGTAAATGGACTAATCTATTTCATCTGTTATCCAGATAGGACTGTCAGTCTAGAGGATGTAAACATTTTGGATGTCTTTGTTGGATTTAGGGGAAGCTGCATGAAGATTAAAGCAAGGATGACCTGGTGTTTTAGCTTTTTACATGCCCAATCAATTTGAAGGCATTTGTAATTTGTCTAAGTGATTCAAGTGCATTACCTTGTGATCTTTCATAGCATTTGCATTCTCATCCTCATGCATACATGTTTTTGGTTGAAGTACTAAAGCTGCTCAAATGATTTTACAAGAATCCAAGTTCTCATGGCTAAGTCTTTGAAAAAGGAAAACTTACTGCTTTAATTGATTACATAGTGTTTTAATCGATTAAAGGCCTTTGTTCTAAACCTGGAAAAGCCTTGAAGAACGGATTAATCGATTGCAAGCTTCTTGTAATCTATTACATAGTGTAATATGAAAATCATGCATCACTGCTTTAATCGATTATCTTGCTAAGTAATCGATTATCTTAGTTCTTTAGTCATGATGCATTACTGGTATAATCGATTACCATTATCAGTAATCGATTACACAGGCTATTTCATATTTTGAGTTTTACTGGTTTAATTGATTACCAGTATTATGTAATTGATTATTATTCATTGTTTCACATACATATAGACTACTTTAATTGATTACATTGTGTATTAATCGATTATCTTGTTTATGAAAACATTTCCAGAAAGCTTAATAACATATTAATCGATTATATGGTATTTTAATCGATTACATATGGTAAAATAATCGATTACACTATCATTTTAATCGATTATTGTCAGTTAAATCAGTTTTATATAAAGCTTTGTGGGTCAACTCTTTATAAATAGACCTTGTACAAATTATTTTGATATATAAGTGACTTACCCAAAAAAAATACTAAGCATTCTAAAGTGTCCAAGATACTGATTTGATCTGAGTGTGAAACACATCTTGTGAGTTCAAGATTTCTGAGTTTTTGGAAAGATGTGTTAAAGAAAAGAAGGTTTCTCAAGAGTTTTGATTTTGTGCTTTGAATTTCATTCAACCTCATTGATTGGTAACATCATTCATTCATTCATACATTGAAGGATCACAAGTTGTATTTCTCTTGAATCTTTCTTTAGAATTTTTCTGTGAATCAAAATTCTGTTGTGATATATCAAATTGTTTCTTTTCAAGCATTCTAGAATAGGGTTATCTAGGGTTAAATATTTGAGTAGGATTCTCAGGATCTTTGTGATTTGTATTCTAATAGTGTTTTAGAATTCATATTCTTTATCTAGGGTTGATAAAGATAATCACTTGTAAACTACTTGTAAAAGATATTTTGATATAGTGGAAACTCTAACCTAGTGTTGGTTGGAAGAAACTGGATGTAGCCTCCAAGTTTGTGAGGTGAACCAGTATAAATTGCTGAGTCTTTTGTTCTTATTCTGTGTATCTCTCATTGCTTGGATTTGGGTAATCAAAATATTTTTAGCAAAGATATATTTCTGTCATTACATGCATATCAAGGTTTATCTTGATTGAAAGTAAAGTTCTTGTTTTTTTTAAAAGGAGTTTATGTGATACGATCCAAATTTCAAATTCCGCAAATTGTTTAGAAAAGTTTTAAATATTTGTTTTAAACCAATTCACCCCCCTCTTGGTTTATTTGTAGTGTGTTCATTGTATTTTCAGTCTTAACTTTAGATGTCCAACTTTATGGTTTAGATAAGAAGGTTGGATGTATTCCAAAAAATATCATATACTGAGTTCAGTACAAGGTAATGAACACCTGGATGTCTAGCGTCCTTAAACCTAGGAAAACTAGAGAAACAAATTTGTTTCTCACGAATACAACCAAAGCTAAGGTTGTAATACCTAAAGTAATCAAATGGGAAGACATTAATTTTGTAACACTCTGAAATTTTGATAACTGAAAATAGATGTTTTATGTATTTGTTGTGTTATTTGTTTGATAAACTTGGATTAGTTGATTGATTGTGTAGATTAACCTTGTGAAATTTCTTGGTATGAATGTTAAGTTATGTGAACTTTGTTTGATTTATTTCTATAATGCGAGAGTGATAGTTTGACCCATAACTTGTTTCGGTAAAATTATATACCGGATTTGTTGACCGTTGGATCATCTTCAAATTTTGACAGTAGCATCCCAAATAATCTCTTCATCTTTTGACCGTTGAGATCTTCAAAATAAGGACTTTTGATATCGCACTAAGTGCGACCAGGGCGTTGAGCGAGTCATGTTGTTGTGTTGAGAGAGCCAGAGTGCGCTGAGCGAAATTCCAAGGTTTTTCCTAACAGAGAGGAAATTATGTTGAGCAATCCATTCGGGTTATAAATACATCCAGCAGCGGTGAAACACACATTTTCTCTCTCCTTCTCTCTCTAAACTCACCCAAAAATCCCTAGAACCTCCCTTCTACCACCCAGGACCACCATCAACCACCACAGGCCGCCGTTGCTTGCCACGGGACCACAGCACAAAGAAGAACCTCGTAAATGGAGCAGAATCTTTGAAACTCCTCTCGAAGTTTCGATAGAGAATGAAGCTCCTAATCCTTCTTTCTTGGTTTCCTTGAGGTAATCTTGGTTTCCTTTGTCTTGTTCTAGCTAGTTTAAGCTTTTCTTAGTATCTCTTGTGTTTTGGGTACCTTTGTTGGGAGTTTTACACTTCTTTTGAAAACCCTTTGAAAATGAGATGTTGTAAAAATCTTCTTTTTATGAAATTGATGTCATTTTTGTGATCCTTATTGAACCCTGGTCACATTACTTTGATGAGAATTTCAAAATGATGTCTTTTGGTGTGAACTCCCAAAACACCCCTTTTAGCCCCTTTTTGATTTGAGTGGGTATTTGACCCTGAATGTTAATATTTATCTTACCTTGGAAATCTATACTAAATTATCTTCGATTTGGTATATAAAGCTCTGTGTTTGGACGAAAACACGCGTATTTGAAGGATCTCAAAACAACATCGCGAGGTTTTAATGGAAGAACTCCTAGTTAGGTAATGGGAGTTTATTATTTAGTTATGGTTTTGGTACCATAGTTGGGGGCCAGGGAGTCCAACTATGAGGATAACTGTTTGTCCCTGTTGTGTGCTGGCTTTTCAAGAAAAACTAAGTTTTTAACTAATGGGATGCGATGAATTTATGATTAATGTCTGTTTGTTCTTGTGTGCGCTTGTTTTCAAGGCAAATAATGTTTTTAACGAATGAGATGCGGTATATTTATTATTGATGTTGTTGGTGATAGTGAAATTGAGATGACATAGGAGTGGTTGATGATGTTTATGTGGTTTGTGATGCTTAAATGAGATAAATTTGATGTGGCTGATAACATTGAAAATGAGATGAAATTGATGTTCATGATGATAATGTTGAAATGAGATGAGTTTGATAAGTATGATGATGATATTGAGATAATGTGATGTGGATATTGATAATGACATTGATGAGAAATAATGTTGATGTGAACAATGTCATTGTGTGATGTGGACATACATGGATACCTATGAGGGGTGCATGATTGGTCATCCTTGCGGGGAAGGATTTGTTCCTGACCATGGTCATGCATTGATGGTGCCCATGGTTGTATGCTATGTATGTACATGTGGGGTGCAATTACCGGTTGGTTATCCTTGCGGGGAAGGATTTGTTCCTAGCCACGATCAGTGCAACGGTGATGTTATGTATGTGCATGGGGGTTGCATGACTGAATAACCTTGTGAGGGAGGGTTTACGAATTTTAAGCATCCCAAGAGAAAAAGGGATTGTTTAAAATTTCGATCCCTATCTATCCATGGTCAGTGCATTGATGGTGCCCATGTTTCATACTTCATATTTGCATGGATGGAAATAGAATGATGGACAGTAAGTATCGAGGGTACTAGGGGGCAATCACTCTGTTTAGAACTCCCTTGTGACATAGGGCTGATCACCATGGGGGGGAGCGACTAGTGCACGACAGGGTGACCTCGACGAGCTACTGCATCATTTTCCTAAAGAGGCTATTTCCATGAGGATGGTACCACATTACATTCTGAGACTTGAGTCAGGTGCATGCATCATTTTGAGCTTGATTGTTTTGATTTGTGAAATGAATTGGATGATTGTTTGTCCAGTGTGTATTGGACTGATGAAATTCTGGTAATAATTGTGGTTGTTATTGTTATTTCCTTTCCATTTGTGGTTACCTGATAATTGTTGGTTGTATATAATAAACTCACCCTTGTGTTTGTTGTACCATGTGGTTGGTACCTATGATGATCGCAAACCCTCATTCGTGTGAGCAGATGAGCAATAGTAGGTGACCTTGGAGGGAGATCTTCTTTTTGGTTGGAGCCGCCACGCCGACGTGATGACATTGAAATTCTTGTTGGAAAGGGTTGTGTTTTGTTAATCAATTTTTTCATAGTTAGTTCCTTGATTCTTTTTGTGGACCTGTATATTTTGAGGTGTAAATACATGTAGACTAAATTAAGTTCTAAACATGTGAATTATGAGTTTAGTATATGTATACATATGTATTCAATTATATAATTGTATTGTGTGTATGATAATTGTATTATTGCAAAAAATTTACTACCATTTTTATAATCAAATTAATGGAGTTTTTATTAAAATTGAAACTTCACGAGTAGAGTTAGTGATATCATAGCGACGAGGTGGGTCGTTACAAATTTCCCTCAAACTTGGGTCATGGACAAAGTTACTTTGGCTAGACCTCAAAGCACACCAAGCTTTGAATCTATTAAACAATATGTTTCTGGTAGGGTGGAAATCACTTTCAACAGGTCTAATTCCTCCAATATTGCTAGATCATCTTTGTCAAGAGATTCCAGATCTAAATTATTTGGGTTTGTTCTCTCTAGAAAATGCTTCTCTACTGTTCCAAGTGGAAGCAGTAGAAACAAGCTTCAGGAGGTAGAAACCTCATCTTCAATTCCTCAACCTGTCTATTAGTAGGAAAACAACGAAGAAGAGGCTAGATCTATTCCTTCGCCAACCTTTCCATCTATGCAAGACTTTGAAATTATCCATGATTAGTACAACTAGCATAGATTATGAAGCCTTTAAGTTAGATTTTGACTTTGAGGAAATGACTCCTCAAAGAGAGTAGTTTCTTAACAATTACAAGTATAATTGTATAGATCAAATTAAAGAAGAATATTATTCTTTTCTAAATCGTGATAAAACAAAAGTCATTTTCTTTGATTGGTTTAAATCTTATACTGCTTACCATAAGATAGATTACCCTTTCAAAGAACCCAATACCATTAGTGTTATCACTAAGTATGATCTTAAGGATGGTCAGATAGAAAAATATGAGTTTCCTCCACCAACCAAATTTATCCTTCCTAATTTTAGGGATGAGAAACGTAATCCAATCTTTGCCTCACCTTTTAAGTCAAAAGATGAGTCTGAATCCATTTCTTTTAAAGATATAAAAAATCTAATGGAGCAATCCAATTATACCAACAAATACCTACAAACCATATGAGAGAAATTAAGGGAAAAATAAGGAGAAAAACCCAGTTTTAGTGTTGAAACCAGCATGTCTTCTCCAAAAACTATTCAAAAGCCGATCTTCAAACCTTTTAGGATGAATGAAAAGCTTAAGAAAGAGCTACCCAAACTAAACCCTTTCAATCAACCTAGTCAACTTTCTGATGAGTTTAAACAAAGACTAGAAGACTTAACCTTCGTAGTCATTCAACAACTCCTCAAACTTCTATGTCTTAGGAAGCCCATTCTAGATCTGTTATTACTGGAGCAAAATCTAGGAATGAAGCCCAAAAGGAAAAAGATAAGGAAATTAATGTCCTTAACCAAATTGAGTCAGAAATTGGAAATTCTGACTTTGAAAAATCTATCCAAATCAATCCCATTAAGAGTCATCCAGATTGTGAACAACCATCTAAGTTGTACTATAATTAGGCAACTCTTCCTGATCTTCTCATTGAGGAAAAAGACCATTCTAAATCTTTCACTGCCAACCACATCTATGAATGGAACATAGATGAAAAAACATAATATCAAATCCTTAATGTCTGCTAACAAATGTTTATGGTTGCAAAAACCTACGACACAACCTTAACTGTACTGGAGAAGTTATTGTAAATGTTTTAGTTTTCAGTTTACTAAAAGGATAGTGGGATAATTACTTGTCTAAGGAAGACAAGATTACCATCCAGAGTGCTGTCAAAACTGAAAATGATGGCACAGTCTTAACCCAAGATGGTAAGGCAATCCCTGATTCTGTTAATCAATTAATCTTTACCATAGTTCAACATTTCATAGGAGATCCAAGCCTATGGAAAGATAGATCTATTGAACTCCTTTCTAATCTTAGATGTGAAACTTTAGCTGATTTTAGGTGTGTTGGATATAGGGGGAGCAGGAAGAAGATGAAGCTAAAGAAGAAGCTTGTGCCTTAAAAGAAAGATTTTAGCTTTTCACATGCCAAGGAATTTGTAATTTGGTTAAGTGTATGAGAGGCTAATCTTATGATCCTTGCATTGCATGAACATGATCATCAACATGCATACATTATTTCATTAAAGCATTAAAGCATTAAAGCTATTCATGTTTTCAAAAGAAACTAATTTCTTATGGTTAAGTTTTTGGAAAAATGAAATCTCACTGCTTTAATCGATTACACAACGATATAATCGATTACCAGCTTCTGTTTTAATTCTGGAAAAGCCATGAAGAATATTTTAATCGATTACTGACTACTCGTAATCGATTACATAACACAAAATGAAAATCATGTTTCCTTGTCTTAATCGATTACCATGATGTCGTAATCGATTACTTAAGTTCATTTTTAATATGCATGACTGACTTAATCGATTACCACATTCTATAATCAATTACATAAGCTTTTTTTCCAACTAAACCTGTCTGCTTTAATCGATTACGACTCGGATTAATCGATTAATTTTCTCATTGCAGTTCCTCGGTTGTGTTAAGAACATTTTAATCGATTATTTGACAATTTAATCGATTACATATGATAATTTAATTGATTACATTATGTTATAAAAATGGTTATAAATAGATTGAAGACTTGCTTGAAAATATAACTTTTAGACTTCGATTTTTCTGAGCATATACAAGCCTTCTCAAAGTTAGAAAGGATTTTCTGAGTTAGCAAAGCTCTTGTCCCACTTTTTAATCTTCATAATGTATTGAAAGATTTCTTGGGCAAGATTTTCAACAAAGTTTTGGAGTGAAAGTTCTAAATTTGATTTCTGCATTTCAACTCTGATTGGTAAACCATATTCATTCATATTCATTGGATCATCAGGTTGTCTCTCTCCATTATCTCTTATTGCAAATTCGTTTTTGTATTCTTGGTAGTTTGAAACTATTGTAAAGCGTTCTTTAAGCTTTTTCTAGAGTGGGTTTCGCTAGAGGGAAGAGTAGAGAAGGGTTCTCTATGTCTTGATCATTAGGAATCTAATAGGGTTTTAGATTTCTGTTCTTTATCTAGGGTTGATAAAGAGTGGTTGTTGTAAAGCTTGTAAGAACTGAAATTTTATAATAGTGGAACTCTAATCTAGTGTTGATTAGAAGAACTGGATGTAGCTTTTCTTGAGAAGTGAACCAGTATAAATTCTTGTGTTGGTTTTCTATTCCTTAAACTCTTCTTGTTATCTTGATCATTAGTTCTTGGTGTTATTTTCATTACTCAACAAGCTCTATTTTGAAGCAATTGTTTTCTTAGGCTGAGTGGTTTGATTGATTTGAAGCATTTTTGGTTTAATTGTGATTAAGATCCTATAACTCTGATTTTTTAAATAATTTTAAAAGACCAAGTTTAAACCAATTCACCCCCCTCTTGGTTATTGTGGGTATTCCTATTGTTTTCAAGGTGGTATAAGGATACCTTCCTCACTAGAGTTTTTACCCGAGAAGATAGTCAAGGACCTTTCTGGAAAGAAAAATTCCTTATCAGTCTTCCTAAATTGCTTGGGGATAAGATTGGGGATAAAATCCGAAGCCAACATCCCAACAACGAAATTCCTTATAGGCAATTAAGTTATGGACAACTTATTGCCTTCATCTAGACAGTAGCCTTAAAGATTTGTCAAGATGATAAAATCCAGTATCAACTTGCTAAAGTAAAAGCTCAAAATCGCAGAAATTTGGGTAATTTCTGTGAACAATTTGGTTTGACTTGCTCTAAGCCTAGGAAACCTAGAAAAATTATTCATAAAACCGAACATAAAAAATTAGTCTATCATCTTCATAATTCTGGAACTCCGCCTATGAAGCTTATGAGAGAATTCCAAACTAAACCTCCTTTCGATAAGGTAAACATTCCTAAGAAACTAAATAGTCTGTTGGACTTGTGGTAAACCTAGCCATAAAAGTCAATATTACAGACTAAAAAAGAAACTTAGGAATCTCAATCTTGAGCCTTCAGTGGAAGAACAAATTAATCAACTCCTTGTTGAATCCTCTTCTGATGAAAAATCTTATATGGGGTCTTTAGATTATCAATCCTTTGATGATCTAAACCATAAAGGGAATTTTATTCATTAATCATTAAGTGCTGTATAAGAAAACATAACATTAGATAGCAACAAAAGTAACAACTGACCACCACAACCACAACCAGAAAATTACATCAAGCTAGACTAGAGATTGTCAAAATCTTTAAGAGACATCCTAGTCTCTATGTTTTCTAGCCCAGAGGTAATTTCTTCCATGGAGGAATTTGTTTCAGCTCTATGCTTATGATGCAGAGCCAGCATAGCATCCATCTTTTGAATCATTAAAGATTTAATGGTGTCCATTGTTGTTGTTCAGGACCAACTTTAGCATCCTCTTCCTCTTCAGCTTCTTCACCTCCATTAGCTCCCTCTGGTGGAGCTTGTTCTCCAGCCATCAGCCACCATTAGGGGTCTTTATCAAGCCCAGTTTGTTGAGGTGCTTTCCAGTGATGAGGTTGGTGATGTTTGTGGTGTTGTCCATAATCTCATTAGAGACATCAATCTTAAAATGGTCTATAAACCTTGAGATTAAAACAACATATGGAAATTGATAGATGATTAACCTTGCAGACTTTAGCATAGTCTCCACAATGACAAGAACCCAATTAATCTGAGTTGCAGTCTTCATACCATGCACCAGTTGCGAATCATCATTTGTGATTTATGCATGATTAGTGGACCTTGGGGTGAGAACATAAGTGATGAAATAGTGCAACTATCTATCCTCCCTAGTCATATTTCCAACACCTAATCTTGTTTTCAATCTGGCTTGAGGATCCAAAAACATACTTCTGTATGTGTCAATCTTGTTGTATCTTCCAATCTCTTCATCAAACCTCCTCACTCCTTCAGAGGAGATCCCAGCCACAACATTCCAAACTTCTTCATCAATCACCATTTGAACACCATTCACTTGGGAACAAAGAACTCCATCCATGCTAGCTTTGGCACAAGTGTAGAACACTTGCACTAACTCAGGGTAGAATGTACCCTTCAATTCAAGGAATTTCTTCAACCCTTGAGCTTCTAGCGTAGCAGGGAATTGAAATCCCTCATTGATAAACTAGTCAAGCTCTAAGTACTTAGGTGGCATGACTAGCTTGGTAGCATTGAACTGCATAAAGTTCAATCTTTCAGTTTCATTGGTGAACCAGGTAGTGAGCCTGTTCACAGCAACATTTGAGGATTCTCTAGCCTTTCTCTTGCTGGTTTTAGTTCTCTTGGATGCAGATGGATTTGACATGGTGTTTTGGGTTGAAGAAAAGAATGACATAAGGTAGTTCAGTGACAGTAAGGAGAAGACACAACATAGAGATGATTCTGTGTTGCTTGAGAGAGAAAGAATTTCAGGTGTGATGTGATTCACCTTTGATAATTTGTATTTATAGTGTTTTGAAGGTTAAGTTTGAATTTCAAATACCTTGTAACAACTTATTTTGTGTTTCAAGGAGTTTAAATGAAACTGACACAGAAAAGTTCAAAAACCTGCCATGAGATTAGTGAGCTTCCCAACTTCTTCAAGGAGTTTAAATACTCTGTGTACGAAAACTTCCAGTTACTATGTATTCAACTTCTGTTGTTGAAAGAGTAACACATGATTGCTTCTTACAATTCCATGAGATTAGTGAGCTTCCCAACAAGTGGCATGTTCCACTAGTGCTTTTCCAATCCAATTTACATCCGGCAAAATCAGAATCTGAGTAGCCAATTAAGTTTAATGATGCACCTTTAGGATACGAAAGACCAACTCTTGGAGTCGATTTGAGGTATTTGATGATTCTCTTGACTGCTGTGAGGTGTGACTCCTTTGGATTTTCTTGATATCTTGCACACAAGCACACACTCAACATTATGTCTGGTCTGCTTCCAGTCAAGTACAATCATTCCTCTATACTTTGACTCATCAACCCTTTTGCCTTTTTCATTTGAATCAAGGTAAGTTGAGGTTGCCATAGGAGTTGCAACATCTTTGCTCTTCTCCATGTCAAAATTTTTGATCACTTCAATGCAGTATTTAGTTTGGCTGAGAAATGTTCCATTCTTCATTTTCTTCACTTGAAGTCCAAGAAAGAATGTCAATTCTCCCATCATAGACATTTCAAACTCATTCTGCATAGAGATAGAAAATTCTTTGCATAAAGAATGATTAGTAGAACCAAATATTATATCATCAACATATACTTGAACCAATAAGATATCATTGTCATGCTTCTTGATGAACAAGGTTTTGTCAACTTGTCCTCTTATAAAAGATTGGCTAAGCAAGAAGTTGCTCAATCTTTCATACCAAGACCTAGGAGCTTGTTTTAATTCATAAAGAGTTTTTTTTAGTTTAAACACATGGTTTGGATGTTTGAAATCAACAAATCCAGGAGGTTGATCAACATAGATTTCCTCCTCTATATATCCATTTAGAAAAGCAATTTTTACATCCATTTGAAATAGTTTAAAATCCATTAAACATGCATATGCAAGTAGTAACCTAATGGCTTCTAACCTTGCTACTGGAGTATAGGTATCTTCATAGTCTATGCCTTCTTCTTGGTTGTAACCTTTTGCAACCAATCTAGCTTTGTTTCTGACTATGATGCCACTTTCATCAAGTTTGTTCCTAAAAGCCCACTTGGTGGTAATAGGCTTGTGAGAAGAAGGTCTAGGAACTAGTTCCCAAACTTCATTTCTCTTGAACTGATTTAGTTCATCATGCATAGCAAACATCCAATGTTCATCAAGAAAGCTTGGTCAATACTCTTAGGTTCAATTTGTGAAACAAAAGCCATATCACAGTAGAGATTTCTTAGTGAAGTTCTAATGGAATACTCCCTTAGTGACTTCACCAATTATGTTGTCAAGAGAGAGATCTCTTGTAGTTCTCCAATCCTTAGGCTTTTGGATAGGTGTTAATTGTTCCTTTTGCACATTTGGTTCTTCTTTTTATTTTTCATTTGATCCATTGAGTTGTATATACTCTTCTATTGGACCTGCATCATTTTCACACTTCTTTTCCTCTTTAGAGGAGTTAGATTCATCACAAATAACATGAACTGATTCTTCCATGCATAAAGTTCTTTTATTAAAGACTCGATATGTTTTTCTTTGTAATGAGTATCCAAGAAAGATGGATTCATCATCCTTACCATCAAACTTGCCAAGTGACTCATTACCATTGTTTAAAACAAAACATTTGTAGCCAAATACTCTTAAGTGAGAAATGTTTGGTTTTCTATCTTTGTATAGTTCACAAGGAGTTGTCTTCAAAATAGGCCTTATAAGTAATCTATTCAAAGTGTAGCAAACTGTACTCACAACATCAGCCCAAAAATGTTTAAGCAAATTTGTCTCATTAAGAAGAGTTCTAGCTCCTTCTTCAAGGAATCTATTTTTCCTCTCCACAATACCATTTTGCTAAGGTGTTCTTAGAGCTGAAAAATCGTCGTTGATTCCATTTTCTTCACAAAACTTTTCAAAGTACTCATTTTGGAATTGACCACCATGATCACTTCTTATAGAGATAATTTTGCATCCTTTTTCATTTTGAATGAGCTTGGCTAATTTTCTGAATGCCATGAAAGCATCACTCTTGGATCTTATAAACAAAGTCTGTGTGAAACTAAAATAGTCATCCACAATTACAAGCCCATAGAAATTACCTCCTAAGCTCATAGTTCTAGAAGGACCAAATAAATCCATGTGAAGCATTTCAAGTGGTCTTGAGGTGGAAACAACATTTTTATTTTGAAAAGAAATCTTTGTTTGTTTTCCCTTTTGACAAGCATCACATAGTTTGTCCTTTTTAAACTTTAGTTTAGGTAAGCTAATGACTAAGTCTTTTCTAATAAGCTTGTTCATGTGATGCATGTTAATGTGACTAGCTCTCATATGCCATAGCCAAGATTCATCACCTTTACTTACTAGGCAATTAGTGTTGGATATAGAGGGAGATGGAAGAAGATCAAGGCAAGGATGAAGTTGTTACTTTAGAGTTTTAGCTTTTTACATGTCAATCAAATTGAAGGCATTTGTAATTTGTCTAGTTGTTAAAGAAGCTTGCCTTGTGATCCTTGCATTACATGAGCATAATCATATACATGCATTCATGACTTAAGAAAAGCATATAAGATTACATCTTTGCATTTGAAAAGGAATTCTCATGGCTTAGGTTTTGGAAAAATCAGAATGTGCACTGCCTTAATCGATTACAGGCAATAAGTAAACGATTACCAGCTTGTGTTATTTCTGCAAAAGCCATGAATAATATTTTAATCGATTACAAGCAAATCGTAATCGATTACATAGCACAAAATGAAGAACATGCTTAACTGACTTAATTGATTACCACTCACTGTAATCGATTACCCAGGCTTATTACAATTCATAGCATGACCGCCTTAGTCGATTACCACTAATATGTAATCGATTACAAAGGCTTGTTACATAACTGAGACAGACTGATTTAATCAATTACGCCATGGTTTAATTGATTACATTGTTCATGAAAGCTTTCCAGACTATCTCAAGAACATTTTAATTGATTATCTGCTATATTAATCGATTACACTTAAGTATTAATCGATTACTTTTTATTAAATCTGTTTTCTATTTAAAGCTATTGGGTCTGTGCTTTTTGGACAACATAAAATCAGAGTTTACGAATTACCCAATACTTTCTAAGCTTTCAAAGGTTCAAGAAACAAATTTTCTGAGTGATAAATTTCTTGTTTGAAATCAAAAGATTACATGCTTCATTGATGATGATGTGTTAAGACAAGATTCTTCAAAAGAACTTCAAGAGAGTTGTTTTTGATCATGTGCATTCATGCAACCTGGAATTGATTGGTAACATTCATTCATTCATTCATCCACTGAGGATCACAGGTTGTATCTCTCTTGAACTTATCTTGTAAATTGTTTTATGTGTTTAAATTTTTGTAAGGCTAAGATCAAATAATTTTCTTTGAAGCTTTCTAGAGTAGCGTTCTCTAGGGGTAAAGAACTGAGTAGGGTTCTCAGATTCTGTGATTAGACTTCTAATAGGGTGTTAGAATTCTGGTTCTTTATCTAGGGTTGATAAAGATAATCACTTGTAATAGCTTGTAAAAGAATAGATTTGATTTAGTGGAACTCTAATCTGGTTTTGATTAGAAGACACTGGATGTAGCTTCTCTTTTGAGGGGTGAACCAGTATAGATCTTGTGTTAAACTTGTTTCTGAATCTTGTTATCTGTATCTAACTTGTCTTGTGGTTTATCTCTTTCAAGATCAACAGAAAAAGTTTTTGAAATTGTATAAGGTGAAGGGTGAGTCTTGATTGATTAAAAATTGTAGTTTTTACCAAGCAATATTTGTGATACGATCTAAATTCCCATGTGGATTGCACAAAGTTTTTAAAAGTCTGAAGTTTAAACCAATTCACCCCTTTCTTGGTTTAGTGTGTGTGTTCATCCTTATTTTTCAATTAGTGTTATGAATGAATGCATGTTCTATAGAGAGTAAGTAGATATTACCTTTTGTTTCACTTACATGGATAACTTCACCAGATTGACCATCACATATTAAACAACAATTGTCATTGAAGGAAACTTTGAATCCTTTATCACATAGTTGGCTTATGCTTAGGAGATTGTGCTTTAAACCTTCAATATAGAGAACATTTTTTTATCATGGTTTTAAAGTGTGTCCTATGTTTCCTTCTCCAACTATCTTTCCTTTGTTGTTGTCCCAAAAAGTGACAAATCCTCCATCTTTTAGAGTAACATTTGTAAGCATGGATATGTCACTTGTCATGTGTCTAGAGCATCCGTTGTCAAGGTACCATAATGATGATTTTGCTCTAAGACACAGTTGCATCAATCAAATTAAGTGACAAAGAAAGGTACCCAATTTAGGTTAGGGGTTAGTTGTTTTTCTCTTTTTCTTTGTAATCCAAATGCAATCTCCATTAGGCACATAGAATCTTCTAGCATATCACCTATGAGATGTATGACCTTTCTTCATGCAGTAATTGCAAGTTACAAATTTTGATGCTCTTTCAAAATTAGTCATTTGATTATACTTTGTTTTTGAAAAGGCTCTTTGATTCTTCTATTTTGGTGGTACAAACTTTGTTTTTCCAAAAGGTTTTGCTCCATGGTTGTAACCCGAACCAGAAGTATCTCCTGCATACTTTTGTACACTTAGCATTCGATCTACACTGCATTTTCCCCTATAGAGTATTTTCAAAATATCTACTAAGTAAGAATTTTCTGAAAGCTATAACATGTATTTTTCACCTTGACTCTTTTTGAAATCATCAAACTCCTTTTGAAGCTTTGAATTTATCTACATTTGATGAAGAAGAGGCACATACACACCCATTAGATTTGTAGCTTGAAACAATTTTTTCATTTTCTCATTTCAAGTTACAAATTTCAGTTTGCATTTCTACAAGTTTGGTGATATGCCATCTAAGATTACCTTTCAGCCTATTGTTGGATTTTCCAAGTTTTTAAGCCTCTTCATGCATATCATGGAATGCATCAACAATTTGATCGAATTCAGGATTTACCTCTGGGTCAGCACTTGAGAATTCTTCTTCTTCACTAATTGTTGAAGTGAAGCATGTAACGACCCACCTCGTCGCTACGATATCACTAACTCTTAATCATGCATATTTCAATTTTTAATAAAACTTCATTAATTTGATTATGAAAATGATGGTAAATTTTTGCGATAATACAATTATCATACACGTATTACAATTACATATTTAAACACATATGTACATATATATTAAATCAGTACATGTCATCCACATGTTAGAACTTTCTTTAGCTTTACATGTATATACACCTAAAATTACATATCAACAAAAAGCCAAAGACTAACTAAGAGAGAGTTGATTAAGATAACACAACTCTTTCTCCAAAAAGAAATCCAACGTCATCACGTCGGCTTGGCGGCTCCAACCAAAAAGAATATCTCCCTCCAAAGTCACCTATTGCTGCTCATCTGCTCCCACAAACGAAAGTTCACGATCATCACAGGTACCAACCACATGGTACAACAAATGCAATGGTGATTTTATTATATAAAACCAACAAACATCAAATAACAGCAATTGGGAAGGAAACAACATTACCCACCACAATCATTAACAAAAATCTACGATTCCAATACACACTCAACAAACCAATCATCCAATGCATTTCACAACTCAAACAATCATGCATAGAATGATGCATGCACCTGACTCATCTATCAGCATGCAATGTGGTACCATATCCCAAAAATAGTCTCTCACAGGAAAAATGATTCACTGCCTATCAGGGCCACCCTGTCGTGCACTGGCCATCCCCCCCCCCCCCGGGTTATCAGCCAACGTCGCTAGGGAATTCCAAACCTAATGACCCCTTAGTACTTGCATTTTTAGCCCACTGAAACCCACAGGTACGCAAGTGCCTTCATTTTATTTCCAGCCATGCACATGAAGTATGAAACATGGGCATCGTCAATGCATGACCCGGCCAGGAACAAATCCTTTCTCGCAAAGGTAACTCGTCATGCACCCCCCATGTACATACGTAACACACCAATGTGGGCTCACCGATGCACTGACCGTGGCTAGGAACAAATCCATCCTCGCAAGGGTAACCAATCGGTCATTGCATCCTACGTGTACATACATAGCCTACAACCATGGGCACCATCAATGTATGACCTAGCTAGGAACAAATCCTTCCTCGCAAGGGTAACCCATCATACACCCCCATGGGTATCCATGTATATCCACACACAATGACATTGTTTACATCAACATTATCTCTCATCAATGTCATTATCAACCTCAACATCATATCATCTCAATATCATCTCATTTCAACATCATCAACCACGTCAACATTATCTCATTTGAACATCATCAACTACATCAATATTATCTCATTTAAATATCATCAACTACATCGATGGCATCTCAATTTCAATATCATCAACGACATTACAAACAATCACATTTCACATCTATACATAATACATATGCCTGAGATTCACATTCACCAGGTCTTCAGACAACCCAAATTTCATACATTCACAATTCATCATATCACAAGACTGATATTTTTGGGAAAATTCTAAATTAAAGAGGAGGACTACAATATATAAAATACACTCTTGTGCCCATTTTAAAAATTTAATAAAGAATTAAATAGGAAAACATATTATAAAATTTTGGGCAAAGTCTCCTCTGCAATTAAGACTTTCCCCAAAAATCCAATCAATTACAACAACAACATCATTCACAATTTTATCCATCAACAATAATTTCACTGCATCCCATTAGTTAAAAACATCATTTGTCTTGAAAATAAGCACACACACATCAATCATAAATACATCGCATCCCATTAGTTAAAACCTTAGTTTTTCTTGAAAACCAGCACACAACAGGAACAGGCAGATATTCTCATAGTTGGACTCCTTGGCCCCCAACTATGGTATCTAAACTATTACCAATATAATAAACTCTCATTACCTAACTAGAAGTTCTCCCTATTACAGCCTAACGGTATTGTTTCGCAATCCTTCAATACGTGTGTTTTTGTCCAAACGCAGAGCTCTATATACCAAATCGAAGATAATTTAATATAGATTTCCAAGATAAGATCAATATTAACATGGGTCAAATACCCACTTGAATCAAAAAGGGGTTAAAAGAGTGTTTTGGAAGTTTACATCAAAAGACATCATTTTGAAATTTCAATCACACCAATGTGATCGGGGTTCAACAAGGATCACGGAAATGACATCAATTTCATAAAAAGGAGACTTTTACAACATCTCATTTTCAAAGGGTTTTTCAAAGGAAGTGTAAAACTCCCAACAACGGTACCCAAAACACGAGATACTAATAGAAGCTTAAACTAGCTAAGAGAATACAAAAAAAACTAAGATTACCTCAAGGAAACCAAGAAATAAGGATTTGGAAGCTTTGTTCTCTAATGAAACTTCAAGAAGAGTTTCGAAGATTTTGCTCCGATTAAAGTGTTCCTCTCCGTGCCAGGATCTCATGCAAGCAACGACAGCCCGTGGTGGTCTTCGGTGGCTGTGGGTGGTAGATGAGGGTGATGAGAATCTTGGGAGCTGTGTGGAGGAGGAAGAAACTCCATTTTCGTGATTTGGAGGCTTCTGGACATATTTAACACCGACTTCACTCGCCCAAGCGAGGAAATATGCCTTCAAAATTCGCCTGGGCGAGCTGATCCGATTCTAGAATTTTTGCATCAGTGAAAAATTAATTTCTCACGCTCCAGACATTATTTTGACAATCCCAACGGTAAAATGTTACATATATGAATTATTAATGTATTTTTAAAATTTTAAGCCGATCCAACGGTTAATAAATCCAAAATTGTGATTTTACTAAAATAGATTTTTGGGTCAAACTCAGAATCACGCAATTCAATGCAGCTAACTAAATTCCACATAACTTGACATGTACACCAAGCAATTGCACATGGATAATTCACATAACATTTTAAATAATCCTAATTAATAAAGTAATAAAATTATACAAGGAATACATCACACATATATTTTAGGTTATCAAAATTTCAGGGTGTTACAAAGCATACATTAGCTTCATCATTCTCACTTGATGATTCATAAGTTGTTGAGTCATTGTCTTCCCATGATATGTAGGCTTTCTTAGGCTTTCCTTCTTTTCACCTAATTGCTTCTTTAAGAATATAGGACATTCAGATTCAATGTGGCCTTGCTTACCACATTTGAAGCAGGTGAAGTTTGTGTTGTTGTTGTTGTCATTTCTTTTGTTGAACTTTGACAACTTCATGTTCTTGTTCTTCTTCATGAACTTGCTAAATATTTTAACTATTAGGTTCATGTGTTCATCACTTTCATCTTCGCTTGAGCCTTCTTCTTTTTCCACATTAGATGATGCAGCTTTTGTAACGACCTCGTATGCATCCGATTCATTAACATTATAATATGGTCTTAAGCGCAACAATACTTAACGTAATTAAGTAAACACAGAAGCATTAAAAAACAACAAGACTTCATCTTTCGTCATACAATACAATTAAAACATTATGTATGGAATTTTGATATACACACTGGTACCCAAGTTCTATTCCAAAAGGTATATCATACAAAGCAACCCATACCGGCTACAAAATATACAACAAAATTGAGCCCAACAGGCTCTCCAAAAAGAACCGCCTTCCAAAATCTGCTCCCTCAAACCCGGCCTCGGCCTCTTGTCCAGGATCCTCAATTAGTAGCCAAACTGGCCTCAACCAACTCGACCTCTCAATTGAGATCCGCTGAACAACCCCTACTCGGGTCTCTTACCCCGGACCTCGTCCTCCGCTCTTTGGCTATCACCTGCAATAAAATATGATCCCCAATCGGGGTGAGATACAATCTTAGTAAACTCAGGGTTCTTGGAGACTCACCTCCCCCTGGTTCACTTCCACAGTACATAGCATTTATATTGGCATTACAAATAACATAGCCAACCGGCCTTTTAATAAAACAACCGTACAACCATCCCGGCCTATGATAAACATCATATGTACATAATCACACCAATGTGCCATTCCACCACGAATATGCAATTTAGCCAACCAGTGCAGATATCATACACAATTGCATATAAGATATACAAGTTAGACAGCCAGTACACATATTGTTCACTCTTGTATATCTTCCAGTGTACTCCGTGTACACATCACGTATCCCGGCCTGAGGTCCCGGACCACAGACTCCACGTAATAAATCTACCAATGTGCCCTTCCAGCATAGACATGCACAAATGTATATCCATATATACAAATTAGCCAATCAGTGCACTCCGCATACACAAATGTATATCCAGTTACACAAATTAGAGAGCCAGTGCACATCTCCATTACATGTATGTTTCCAATCAAAAAGAAATAACACACAATGTAAATACACGCACCATGATATCCAACAAGCATCACTCCCCAAGAATATGGTGGAACACAATCAAGGGAACAACTTCCAAGAACAGAGAACTTACCTCCTTTGATTCCAGCACCAGCTACTCAGCCTCGTGTTTTCGGCCACCGATATCTTCTTTATCAAGCCCTACATCAGGCAAGAAATATATCAAGAATGGTTCTCAACCGTTTCATAAAAAGAACCCAGTTCTTTTCTAGATCTCAACCCTATACAACCAACCAGTGACTTGTAAACCCCACAAAGATCCATCCGGCATAACAAAATACCCAAAACCCAGAAAAGTTATCTTTCAAGGTTGAACCTTCATCACAATAACCTTCTAAGTATATTCTTCCAAAGAACCATCACCCAAAATCAAACCTAACTCATATGGGTCATTTTTCCTCTTAAAACCAAACTCAAAAGAAACGGTAAAACTCACGTGTCTTACCTTAAAAACGTCAAGGAAGGCTTGTGGACAACTCTTAAAAGCTTGAATGTCCTTAAAGTGCCTTATAACTCTTAAAGGTTGAAACTTTGCACTTTCTTTGAAGAAATGATCTCTTCGCTTGATGGTTTTCACAACTAACAAAGGGTGGAAACTAGTTTATAAGGTGATTCTCTTCAATCCTCACATTGGATGTGAAGGTGTTTAGGTCAAGAAATGGTTATCTAAGAAGCTTTCCTCACTTTAACAATGGAGGAAAATATGGAACAAGAGAGAGAAAGTGTTTTAGCAAAGACGGTGGAAATAAGGTTACTACTAAAATATCTCAATTGTGCATATCTTATATAGCCTGTAAGTTAACGCGCGTCCTAAAAATAACATGATAGCCTTCCCGCGTCAAAACAACCAACAGGGTGTCAACACATGTCACTGGTGTAAAGTGAACATGTAGGGCCAACACGTGTAAAAAGACTAAGTCTAATGTTCCCTCCTCCTCCGACCTCATCCGACATAATCCAACCTATTCTGACCTCATCCGACCTAATCCGAGTTACTACCTTGGTACTTCACAAGTCTAAGGTTCCTCCCAACCTCGTCCGGGTTCCTAATCCGGTAACCTTATCAAAAGGGGTTCCGAGCTCTTCCAGTTTCTCTACCCGGTAGCTCTTACAAGTCAACTACATTGGAGCTCTTCCGAGCTCAACCGAGATCACTACCCGGTTGTTCATCCGAACTCATCCGAGATCATAACTCGAACCTCGAATAAAAGAAGAGACACGAGCTCAACCGAGATAGCTACCCGGTCGCTCTTCCCTTCCTTGTCCGAGTTCCTTCTATACCGCACAATCTCGGATTTGAAAAAGTGCTATCTACACCCCCTTTATATCCGAGTTCCAATATACACCCCCCCTAAAGTGACAACTCGGTCATACGAACCCGAATTAAACATAGGGTTATTATATTCACCCCCCTTCAAAGATTTTTGACCTCAAAAGTATATCCATACCTGCCAAATAACTTAGGGTATAGCTCCATAAGTTCCTGCTCTCGTTCCCATGTTGCTTCCTATGGGGTCCTCCCTTCCCATAATACCTTGACTATGGGGATAGTCTTACTCCGAATCTTCTTTTTCATCCTGTCAAGAATCTGGAATGGTCGGGTAGGACAGGTCAGATTTTCTTTAATTTGAACAAAGTCAGGTTCTACCACATGCGAAGGATCGGGCACGTATTTCCTCAACTGAGATACGTGAAAGATATCATGCAACCCAGACAATTGGGGAGGCAAAGCTAGCCTATAAGCAACTGGTCCTATTCTCTGAAGAATTTGATAAGGACTGATGAATCTAGGGCTTAGCTTCCTCACACCCAATGCCTATCCAACCCCCGTGACTAGAGATAACCTCAAAAAAACATGATTGCCCTCATCCAACTGCAATGGGCGATGTTTACTGCAACAACTTGTCTCTGATCATGCGGATCTGCTCAGACGTATTCCAAACCATCTCGGATCCAAGAAGCTATCTCTCTCTAACTTCAGTCCAGCAAGTAGGAGTCTGACACCTTCGACCATACAACGCTTCATAGGGTGCCATACCCAAACTAGCATGGAAGTTGTTGTTATACGAGAACTCCACTAGAGGTATGTATTTATCCCAGCCCATTCCCTACTCTAGAGCACAAGCTCTCAACATGTCCTCTAGTGTTTGGATAGTTCTCTCGGTCTGCTCGTCCGTTTGTGGATGATAAGTTGTGCTGAGCCGCAACTGGGTCTCAGAAGCCTCCTGGAGAGCACCCCAAAACCTGGAGGTAAACTTTGGATCTCTATCACTGACAATGTTTTCTGGGACACCATGAAGTCGGACAATCTCTTTAATGTAAAACTGACCCAACCTTTCCGCAGTGTAGTCAGTCCGAACAGGTAAGAAATGAGCCGACTTGGTTAGTCTATCAACAACCACCCAAATGGAATCATATCCGGGTTGGGTCCTCGGTAATCCAACCACAAAATCCATAGAAATACTATCCCATTTCCATTCTGGAATTTGCAAAGGTTGCAATAGGCCTGACGGTCTTTGATGCTCAATCTTCAGCTTCTGACATACCAAACATTTCGTAACATGCTCGACTATATCTCTCTTCATCCTAGGCCACCAAAAATTTTTCTTTAAGTTCTGATACATCTTAGTGGATCCCGGATGAATGCTAAATCGGCCCTTATGAGCCTCAGACAGCACCGCATCCACTAACTCGCCCTTAGGCACAACAATCCTACCTCGATATAACACCAAACCCGAGTTGTCCGGGTTCTCCCAAGACATGTCCTTCTGCCTGGACAAGGACTTCACATCTTCATCCCAGTTCTGGGTATCCCGGATTCTCATGATCAACCCGTTGTCCACCTTGGTCTCTCTTAACTCAAGACCCCGGTCACTCTCAAGAATAGTCAGGTGCATATCCCGAAAATTCTCTATTAACTTGCATTCCTCAATCATCATGCAAACTATGCTCATGTGCTTCCTGCTTAGCGCATCTGCCACCACATTGGCCTTTCCAGGATGGTACCTCATCTCAAAATCATAATCCTTGATAAACTCCATCCATCTCCTTTGTCTCATATTTAACTCCTTCTGATCAAAAAGATACTTAAGACTTTTGTGGTCGCTGAACACCACAAACTTGGCACCATACAAGTAGTGCCTCCATATCTTTAAAGCAAAGACCACGGCTGCCAGCTCTAAGTGATGCGTAGGATAATTCTCCTCATTTGGCTTCAGTTGTCGAGAAGCATAAGCAACTACTCTCCTCTCCTGCATCAAAACACATCCCAAACCCTGCTTGGAAGCATCACAATAAACTTCAAAATTTCCCTCAGGGTTAGGAAGAACCAACACCGGAGCTGTGGTCAACCTCTCTTTTAACTTCAGGAAATATTCCTTGCATTCATGAGTCCATACGAACGGATTACCCTTCCTGGTAAGCCGGGTTAAGGGCAACACCATCTGTGAAAACCCTTGAATAAACCTGCGGTAGTACCCGGCCAATCCAAGGAAACTTCGGATCTCGGACACATTCCTGGGCTTTTCCCAATCCATCACAGCCTCTATCTTACCAGGATCAATTGCTATTCCGGCTGCCAAGATCACATGACCAAGAAACTTCACCTCGGTCAGCCAAAATTCACACTTTGACAACTTGGCATAAAGTTGGTCATTCCTCAAAGTCTGAAGAAAAACCCGAAGATGCTTGGCATGCTCCTCCTTACTCTTAGAATAAATCAGTATGTCATCAATAAACACCACCACAAACTGATCTAAGGTCTGAAAACTCGGTTCATATAATCCATGAACACGGCCGAAGCATTCGTGAGACCAAACGGGATCACCTGATATTCATAATGACCATACTGAGATCGGAATGCGGTCTTAGGTATGTCCTCAGGCTTAATCCGGATTTGATGAAACCCGGATCACAAATCAATCTTAGAAAATACACAAGCTCCCTTTAGTTGATCCAACAAATCATCAATTCGAGGCAAGGGATATTTGTTCTTTATCGTAACCTTATTCAATTGCCTATAATCCACATATAGCCTCATACTCTCATCCTTCTTCTTAACAAAAATAACTGGCGCTCCCTATGGCGACACACTTGGTCGGATAAACTCCTTAGACAATAAGTCCTCAAGCTGGGCCTTCAACTTCTTTAGCTCCAAAGGAGCCATATGATAAGGAGCTACAGAAATGGGTCCTACACCCGGGATCAAATCAATAGAGAAATAAATTCCCCTCTCGGGTGGAAGTTGTGTGATCTCCTTAGGAAACACATCCATGAACTCATTCACGACTGGGATCTCTGTCAGACCCCATCCCGGCCTTTCTTCTGCTAGTCCCAATAAGAGATAGCCCCGGGCTCCTTTCTTCATCTCCTTGCAAACTTGCAAGGTTGTGACAAGCGAAGTGGAACCCAGCCTGATTCCATCCGGAGACACCACTATCTTTTTATTGCAACAGTCCAACATGACGCCATACTTAGCCAACCAATCCATGCCCAAGATAATCTCAAGATTAGGCATCGTAAGACAATACAGATCAGCAATGTATTCCCGACCTTCCAAACTAAACCACACATCCCGGCAGTAAGAATCAACCCGGCACTGCTCTTTAGAAGCAGTGGTAACATCCATAGGAGGAAACAAACTAAAAATCTATAAGTTTAAACCTAGAGCAACAAGATTCTCAATGAAGAAGTGAGTAGCTCCAGAATCAAACAACACTCTCACATCACAATTATCAATAAGAATCATACCTCAGATCAAGTCGGGAGCTTAGGCGACTTCTTTAGCATCTATTGTGTAAATCCTTCCTGAAGGTGGTGCTACTGAAATAATGGGAGCAGCTACAACCCAGTTATCTCCTTGAGGACACTCTCTAGCAAAATGACGCCGCTGTCCACAGTTGAAACAATTAAATTGACTAGTGAGACATCTTCTCCAATGGTTCCTCCCACATGTAGCACACTTTGAAGGTGGGTTTGGTCTTGATGCAGTTCCTTTATAACCAGGCCCCTTCTTAAACCGGTCATCTGGGGACGACACACCCAATCATTTGCCCTTGCCCTTACCCGTCCCGGCTTGGCCTGAACCACCAGTTCTTCTCCCCTCCTGTCTAAAAGATGGAGCAGGATGGCTGCCGCTGCGCCTCTTCATCATGTCTTCCACCTGGCGACATTGCCTCACTAGGCTACCCATATCCCTGATCCAATCCACTCCCGGCAATCTTCTCTTCTGTATTCTCTCTAAGTCCCCTCTGGAACTTAGGAGCAAGCACCTCGGCATCGGGCATTGCCCTTCGAAAATGTGCATACTTAGCTAATTCATTAAACTTGACTAAGTACTCATCAACAGACATATGTCCCTGGACCAGGCCCTTGAACTCGGCCTGTTTCTGCTCTCTAGCATCTCGGGGAAAATACCGGTCCAGGAACTGAGCCTCGAACATCTGCTAGGTGATAACCCCACCCTGGCCCTACAAAAGCTGCCAAGTGGTAACCCACTACTTGTGCGCATCTCTCTGCAACAGATAGGTTGCATAGAGAAGTCGTTGATGGTTCGAACACTCCATCACGAATAAAATCTTCTCTAAAGTCTGCAACCACTTGGTGGCAATAATGGGGTTGTATCCCCATGGAAAGTTAGAGGGTCATGCTTTCGAAAAGCAATAAGCATTTTCCCTCTTACCGCTGCATCTTTTTCTACACCAAACTGGGACAACCCATCTCCTCGTTGGTGGTTGGGTCTATCATCACGATGACTGCCCCCACCCTCGTAATGATTGCCTTCGCCCTCGAAGATAGGTGGTGAAGAGGGTACTCGATCTTCTCATCACAGAGTTCTCAACTCTGCCATCAAGTCCTCATTAGCCTTCAACAAGGCCTCGTTCGCCTGCCAGTTTGCAGCCATCTTTTGCGGCATAGCTGCCAAGGCGACCACTACAGGGTCCGGTTGTACCTCATCATCCTCTCTCCTAGCTTCGTTTCTGGTTCTCACCATGATACTGCACATGTCATACCAAGAGTGAGTTGATCAGGCCCACACTTATTAAACACACATGCAATATTCATACTGAACCCTATGACATAGAAAGGATGATCTCACAACAAACTACCATACATAATGCTTCCCTAGGGCGAACTGCTCTGATACCATAAAATGTAACGACCCCGTATGCATCTAGTTCATTAACATTATAATATGGTCTTAAGTGCAACAATACTTATTGTAATTAAGTAAACACGGAAGCATTAAAAAAATCAAGACGTCATCTATCTTCATACAATACAATTAAAACATTATGTATGAAATTTTGATATACACAATGGTACCCGGGTTCTGTTCCAAAAAGGTACATCATACAAAGCAACCCATATTGGCTACAAAATATACAACAAAATTGATCCTAACAGGCTCTCCAAAAAGAAGCGCCTTCCAAAATCCGCTCCCTCAAACTCGGCCTCAGCCTCTTGTCTGGGATCCTCAATTAGTAGCCAAATCGGCCTCAGTCGACTTGGCCTCTCAATTGAGATCTGCTGAATAACCCTTACTCAGATCTCTTACCCCGGACCTCATCCTCCGCTCTTTGGCTATCATCTGGAATAAAATATGATCCCCAACTAGGGTGAGATACAATCTCAGTAAACTCAGGGTTCTTGGAGACTCATCTCCCCCTGGTTCACTTCCACAATACATAGCATTTATATTGGCATTACAAATAACATAGTCAATCGGCCTTTTAATAAAACAACTGTACAACCATCCTGGCCTATGATAAACATCACATGTACATAATCACACCAACATGCCATTCCACCACGAATATGCAATTTAGCCAACCAGTGTAGGTATCATACACAATTGCATATAAGATATACACGTTAGACAGCTAGTACACATATTTTGCACTCTTGTATATCTTCCAGTGTACTCCGCATACACATCACGTATCTCGGCCCGAGGTCCCGGACCACAGACTCCACATGATAAATCCACCAATGTGCCCTTCCAGCACAGACATGCACAAATGTATATCCAGATATACAAATTAGCCAACCAGTGCACTCCGCGTACACAAATGTATATCCAATTATACAAATTAGACAGCCAGTGCACATCTCCATTACATGTATGTTTCCAATCAAAAAGCAATCACACACAATGTAAATACACGCTCCATGATATCCAATATAATGACCCTTTGATAAATCCAGGTTCGTATGATCGGGTGTCACAAAGGGGGGTGTATTTTGGAACTCGGATAAGAAGAGGTGTAGATAGTACCTTTTCAAATCCGGGATCGTGTGGTGATCTCGGATGAGCTCGGATGTGATACCGAGTTGTGATCTCGGATGAGCTCGTGTGATCTCGGTTGAGCTCGTATTTTGTTGACTTGTAAGAGCTACCGGGTAGAGAGACCGAAAGAGCTCGCAACCCCTTTTTGATAGAGTTACCAAGTTAGTGATCCTGGAAGCGGTTGGAAGGGACCTTGGACTTATGAAGTACCAAGGTAGGAACTTGGAGTAGGTCGGATGAGGTCGGGATAGGTTGGTTTAGGTCGGATGAGGTTGGAGGAGGAGGGAACATTAGATGTACTATAGTACCGAGGACAGGTTCTTATGTAATCGAATTACGTAAGTTTTTGTAAGCAATCAAAACAGTCAGTACTTGTTGTTTAACCCAGACTTAGCCTTGTTACACGTGTTGACTCCCTGCTGGTTGTTTTTGACGCGGGAAGGCTCTCCTGCTATTTTATGACGCATGTTAACTTATAGGCTATTCAAGATATGCACGAGTAAGATATTTCAGTAGTAACCTTATTTTCACCGCCTTTGCTAAAACACTTTCTCTCTCATTTCATATTTCCTCCATTGTTAAAGTGAGAAAAGCTCTTTCGATAACCATTTCTTG
Organism: Glycine latifolia; assembly: GCA_013407115.1. Taxonomy (NCBI): domain Eukaryota; kingdom Viridiplantae; phylum Streptophyta; class Magnoliopsida; order Fabales; family Fabaceae; genus Glycine; species Glycine latifolia. The sequence continues at coordinate 22,307,626 of CM023954.1, forward strand.
ACCATAACACCTTCACATACAACATAAGGATTAGAGAGAATTACCTTCTAAACCAGTTTCCACCCCTTTGTTAGTTATAAAAACTATTAGGCAAGGAGATTATTTCTCCAAAAGAAAGTTTAAAGTTTCAACCTTTAAGAGTTAGAAGGCACGTTAAGGACATCCAAGCTTGGAGAAGTTGTTCTCTAGCCTTCCTTGCGGTTTTTAAGGTAAGATACGTAAGTTTTACCATTTTCTTTGAGTTTGGGTTTTGAGAGGAAAAATGACCCATGAGTTAGGGTTGGTTTTGGGTGATGTTTCTTTGGAAAAGTATGCTTAGGAGGTTGTTGTGATGAAGGTTCAACCTTGAAAGCTAACTTTTCTAGGTTTTGGGTATTTTGTTATGCTCAGATAGATATTTGTGGGGTTTACAAGTCAATGGTTGGTTGGTTATGTTTGAGATCTAGAAAAGAACTGGATTCTTTTCATGAAACGGTTGAGAACCATTCTTGATATCTTTCTTGCCTGGTGTAGGGCGTGATAAAGGAGATATCAATGATTGTGAGCATGAGGCTAAGAGAGTTGGTGCAGTGATCAGAGAAGGTAAGCTCTCTGGTCTTGGGAGATTGCATCCCTTGATTGTGTTCCACCATACTCTTGGGGAGTTATGGTTATTGTATGATGTAGTGCGTGTATTTAAATTGTGTATTAATGCTTTTTGATTGAAACATACATGTAAATATTTGCACTGTGATGTTTGTATTGTGATTGAGGAAGCCCTCCGGCCAGGGAAGCAGACCATATATGAGAGTGTAAGACTCATTCGGGATGAGCTTCTCGATAATTCATATATGTCCGGGTGCATGAGATGTGCACGGGTGATATACATTTGTGCATGAGATGTGTACTGGTGAACTTGTATATAAAGATAAACATTTGTGCATGAGATGTGCACTGGTGAACTTGTATATCTGTGCTGGAATGGCACGTGGGTGTGATTGTATACATGTGATGTTTATGAAAGCCGGGATGGCTATGCTCTTATTTTCTTAAAAGGATGAGATGGCTATGCTGCTGTTTTTATTAAAAGGTCGGGTTGGCTATGTTATATATATAACACCAATATAAAGGCTATGTACTGTGGAAGTGAACCAGGGGGGAAGGTGAGTCTCCAAGAACCCTGAGTTTACTGAGATTGTATCTCACCCCGTTTGGGGATTATATTGCAGGTAATAGCCAAAGAGCGGAGGATGAAGTCCAGGGTAAAAGACCCGAGTAGGGGCTGTTTGGTGGATCTCAATTGAGAGGCCGTGTTGGTCGAGGCCAGGTTGGCCACTAATTGAAGGCCCCGGACAAGAGGCCGAGACCGGGTTGACGCAGCAGATTTGGAAGGCGGTCCTTTTTGGAGAGTCTTGACTCAATTTCTTTGTGTATTTGTAACCCGATATGGGTTCATTTTGTATGATGTATCTTTTGGAACAGAACCCGGGTGTCGGGATGTATATCAAATTCCATACATTATGTTAATGTTTTAGTTGTATGATGTAAGATGGCGTCTTATTTTGCTTTATGCTTCCGTGTTTACTTAATTAACGTTAAGTATTGCTGCGCTTAAGACCATATTGTAATGTTAATGAACCGAATGCATACGGGGTCGTTACATCCAACAACCATCACTCCCCAGGAGTATGGTGGAACACAATCAAAGGAACAACTCCCAAGAACAGAGAGCTTACCTCCTCTGATTCCAGCACCGGCTACCTCAGCCTCGAGTTTTCGGGCACCGATATCTTCTTTATCAAGCTTTACATCAGGCAAGAAAGATATCAAGAATGGTTCTCAACCATTTCATAAAAAGAACCAGTTCTTTTCCAGATCTCAACCCTATACAACCAATCAGTGACTTGTAAACCCCGCAAAGATCCATCCAGCATAACAAAATACCCAAAACCCAGAAAAGTTATCTTTCAAGGTTGAACCTTCATCATAACAACCTTCTAAGTATATTCTTCCAAAGAACCATCACCCAAAATCGAACCTAACTCATATGGGTCATTTTTCCTCTTAAAATCAAACTCAAAAGAAACGGTAAAACTCACGTGTCTTACCTTAAAAAAGTCAAGGAAGGCTTGTGGACAACTCCTAAAAGCTTGAATGTCCTTAAAGTGCCTTATAACTCTTAAAGGTTGAAACTTTGCACTTTCTTTAAAGAAATGATCTCCTCGCTTGATGGTTTTCACAACTAACAAAGGGTGGAAACTAGTTTATAAGGTGATTCTCTTCAATCCTCACATTGGATGTGAAGGTGTTTAGGTCAAGAAATGGTTATCTAAGAAGTTTTTCTCACTTTAACAATGGAGGAAAATATGGAACAAGAGAGAGAAAGTGTTTTAGGAAAGACGATGGAAATAAGGTTACTACTAAAATATCTCACTTGTGCATATCTTATATAGCCTGTAAGTTAACGCGCATCCTAAAAATAACATGAGAGCCTTCCCACGTCAAAACAACCAGCAGGGAGTCAACACGTGTCACTTGTGTAAAGTGAACATGTAGTGCCAACACGTGTAAAAAGACCAAGTCTAATGTTCCCTCTCCTCCGACCTCATCCGACCTAATCCAACCTATTTCGACCTCATCTGACCTAATCCAAGTTACTACCTTGGTACTTCACAAGTCCAAGGTTCCTCCCAACCTCATCCGGGTTCCTAATCCGGTAACCTTATCAAAAGGGGTTCCGAGCTCTTCCAATTTCTTTACCTGGTAGCTCTTACAAGTCTACTACATTGGAGTTCCTTCGACCTCAACCGAGATCATTACCCGGTTGTTCATCCGAACTCATCCGAGATCAGAACTCAGACCTCGAATAAAAGAAGAGACACGAGCTCAACCGAGATAGATACTCTGTCGCTCTTCCCTTCCTTGTCCGAGTTCCTTCTATACCGCACGATCTCGGATTTGAAAAGGTGCTATCTACACCCCCTTCATATCCGAGTTCCAATATACACGCCCTAAAGTGACAACTCGGTCATACGAACCCAAATTAAACAGAGTTGTTATAGCTTTCAAGGTTATGCTCTTTTGTTTCTTATCTGCATCTTCTGCATGTGTTAGTTGTGACATTTCTAATTCATATTCAAGAAGCTTACCAAAAAGTGCAGCCATGGACATCTTGGAAAGATCTTTCGATTCTTTTATTGTTGTCACCTTTGGTTGCCATGATCTTGTAAGACATTTCAGGAATTTGATGTTTAACTCTTTCGCATCAAATATCTTCCCAAGACCAAGAAGATGATTCACAATGTGAATGAATCTTGTTTGGAGCTAAGATATGTTTTCTGTGGTATTCATCTTAAACATTTCATACTCATGAATCAAGACATCCTTCCTTGATATTCTAACTTCATCAATTCTTACATGAGTAAATTCTAACATCTCCCACATCTTCTTTGCACTTTTACACCTAACAGCTCTAAAGAATTCATTAGAAGAAAGTGCAGAAGTAATCATGTTCTTAGCTTTAAAATCATATTAAACAACTCTCTTCTCTGCATCTGTCATCTCATCCCACTCTTTGGAAATCATATCATTACCAACAATTTTAATGGGAATCATAGGACCTTTTTTTGTTGCATTCCAAGCATTGAGGTCATTTGATTGAATGAAAATCTGCATTCTGTTTTTCCAAAACTAAAATGCTCTCCTTCAAACATCGGAGGACGATTGAGGGAGGCACCCTCCTTAAAGGTAATTTGTGCGGTATTCATTTTCTTTTTAAAAAGATAGTGATCTTGAATAACACTCAAGAACCTGCTCTGATACCAATTGATAAAAATATGAACACACACAATTAACCAAGAGGGGGGTGAATTGGTTAAAACAGGGTCTTTAAAAATTTCTTTAAAACAAGCAGCGGATTCAGGATCGTATCATAAGGACACCCTTTTTGAAAAAGAAACTTTCAATCAACCAAGAAACACCCTTCACAGAAAGCAATAGCAAAAAATGTTTTCCTGTTGACAAAGATTATCCAAAAGATTAGCAATCAATGACAGAAAAGTGAGAAGTTATACTAGTTCACCCCTCAACAAGAGAAGCTACATCCAATTTCTTCTAACTAAACCTTGGCTAGAGTTCCACTATAACAAAATCTGTTCTTTACAAGTTTACAAAAGATCACCCTTTATCAACCCTAGATAAAGAACTAAAATCTAAAAACCCTTCAGACTTCTAATGATCAAGACATAGATAATCCTTCTCTACTCTTCCCTATAGAGAACCCTACTCTAGAAAAGCTTTAAAGAACCCTTTTGAAATAGCAACTTACAAGTTGAAATGTAAAAATGAATTACAGCTTGAGTTTAGAGGAGAGAGACAACCTTATGATCTAAAGAATGAAAATGCATGTGTTTACCAAACTGGAATCAGGTTGAAAGAAAGCAAGCTTCAAACCAAGTTCTCCAAGAAACTTCTTTAAAATCTTGTCCAAAAAGAATTCTATCAATGGTGTATGAAGATCTTGATTTTTTGGAACAAGAGCTTTGAGACTCAGTGTATCTTTTCTAAATTCAGAAGGCTTTTGAGAGCAATGAAAAATTTTGAAGTTTTCAATTGTGTACAAATCAAAAGACCCAACAGCTTTATATAGAAAACTGTTGTAACTGAATGTAATCGATTAAATCGTCCAAGTAATCGATTATTTATACTTAAGTAATCGATTAATTACTCATTTAATCGATTAAAATGTTCTTGAGTTTTCTAGAAAAGATACATGAACAAAGTAATCGATTTAATCTGTCATGTAATCAATTACTACAGAGATTCTTATTTTCAAAAATGTGCTTAGTAATCGATTACAGATAAATGGTAATCGATTAACACAGTCAGGACTTTTTATGTATTTACACAGTATAATCAATTACTTAATGTCAGTAATCGATTATTATGTTCTTCATAGCTCAAGTAATAGATTACCAAATTGTGGTAATCGATTAAGGCAGTGCAATATTGGTTTTTTACAAAAACTTAAACCATGAGCACTTTGGCTTTTATGCAATCATGAATGCTTTAAGCTTTTTCATAAGACATGTGCTTTTATAAAACCATGAATGCAAGCCAATGAATGATGTTTATGCAATGCAATGGATCATAGGATGAATACTCTCATATATCCAAGGATTACAAATGCCTTCAATTAAATTGCTTGTAAAGGCTAAAACTCATCCAAGCAAAGAGCCTCGGCATACATCTTGACCCTCTTCAAGCTCCCTCTGTATCTAACAATTTCTACTATTTATCCAAATAAATCTATTACATTTGAGTTTCTTAAAGTTCCTATCATAAGAGATTTGAATCAAATCTTCTACAAACAAAATCAAATAAATTATTTTAAAGAAGAAATTTCAAATAAGAAAATTTATGATTTGCTCAATCATCCTATTATTCTTAACAAAATAAAATCTTTGTTCAATCAAATCCAAAACTCCATTTGTGTTGATCTTCCAAATGCCTTCTGGCAACGAAAATAGCATATTGTCGGTCTTCTTTATGAAAAGGATTTTACTGATCGAAAAATCCCAACCAAAGCTCGTCCAATATAGATGAGCCAAGAACTTCCGGTTCACTGCCAAAAGGACATTGTTGATCTCCTACAAAAAGGCTTAATCAGAAAGAGCAACAGTCTGTGGTCTTGTTCTACTTTCTATGTCAACAAACAAGTTGAAATTGATCGGGGTAATCCTCTCTTGGTTATCAACTACAAACCTCTAAATCAAGCTCTTCAATTGATTATTTATTCGATTCCAAATAAGAAAGATCTTATTAATCACCTTTTTTTTGCTAAAATCTTTTCAAAATTCGACATGAAATCTGGATTTAGGCAAATTCAAATCAAGGATATTGATTGCTACAAGACAACTTTCACTGTCCCTTTTGGACAATAAAAATAGAGAGTTATACCTTTTGGATTAAAAAATGCTCCTTCAGAATTCCAAAAAAATCATTAACGACATTTTTAATCCTTATTCGTTTTTTATTATCATTTATATTGATGATGTTCTTCTGTTTTATCAATCCATAGATCAACACTTTAAACACATTAACATTTTTGTCCAGATAATCTAGAAGAATGGTCTTGGTTTGTCTAAGACTAAAATCAACCTTTTCTAAACTAAAATTTGTTTCCTTGATCACAATATCTATCAAGGAATGATTACTCCTATTAATCATGAATTGAATTTGCAAATAAATTTTCAGATCAAATTATGGAGAAAACACAACTTCAACGTTTTCTCGGTTTGTGGACCAATGTTCACACAAATATTGTCAAACAAATCAAATCCAAGGTTAAAGATCTTCCCTATCTTTACGTTTTCGATCCTTCAGCCAAAAAGATTGTTGAAATTGATTCCTCTGACATAGGTTATGGTGGCATTCTTAAACAGTTTGTTAATGGCAAAGAACAAATAATTGCATTCACTTCAAAGCATTGGAATCCTGCTCAGTAGAATTACTTTACTGTAAAAAAAAGAAGTTTTAGCAATTGTTTTATGCATTTCAAAATTTCAATCTGATTTACTCAATCAAAGGTTTTTGATTTGTGTTGATTGTAAATCTGCAAAAGAGATGTTAAAAACCTTGCATCAAAACAAGTTTTTTCTTGTTGGCAAGCAATTTTAAGTATGTTTGATTTCGAAATAGAATTTCTCAAAGGTACCTTAAACTCTCTTCTTGACTTCCTTACTAGTGAATACTTATAGGGAAAACTATGAGTGCCTCAATGAGAGAAAAATGTTGAACTCGACAAAGTCTTCCTCCTCCTGAGGGAGGGGAAAAGGTAATAAAAATAGACTAGCAATAGTTGGTTTAAACACCCAATCAGGGTCGGGATCCTCTTCCAAACAGGAAGTTGATCCCAAAAATCAATCTAGGTCATCTACCCATATCCCTCAATAACAAACTAGGTCATCTACAAAGAAAAATAAGCCTTAATTCAAAACAAAGGCGGACTACGCCATTCCTTTACAAACTTTTTAGGCCCTTCAAGAACAAGGTTTAACCTACCTTCCTAAAGTCCTTCCATCTAAATCATGGGCTGAAATTGCCTTAGAAGAGGATGACTATGATGATGAATGTCTCCTTTCTACCATGATGGAAAAACACAAAAATAAACAGGTTACTCTTCACCAACTTAAAGGCAAAGCTTTGTTCACCAACCTAAACCTTTGGTCACCCAAAAGCCTAAATCTCAAACTCAATACATCCCAAACAACAAATATTAGGATGTTATTCAAATGGAACTAGGATTCTGGGATCCTAAACCAAACAAGATCCCTAAAAAAATATTTTTGAAAGATTTCCAGGGTAATCAGTTTCACTACAAACCCATGTCAATCAATAAATCAAGACATTTTTATAAGTTTATTTTGGTTGATTCTAGTTCATATAAAAATAACAATTCAAATCAAATCTCTTACTGAACAATTCAAATCCTTAAGGTTCTTACACCAAAAGAGTTTGGAGATTTAAATAAAGTTATAAAAATTTCTCAAAATTATGATCCATTTGGATTTACTTGCTTGGATTATCAAACTGCCTAGTATAATGTCTTCTATTTTCAAAACAAAGACTTTATGCATTCATGGGTAATCTATTTTAAACAAAATGTTCCATATAAATTTCCTCACTGGTTTATTCATTGGTGGAATTATTTTGGTCCAATCCTAGAGATATTTCCTTTCGAGGTTGTATCTGGCTTAACAACCTTTACAAAGAAATTTGAGTTTGTAGGTGACCCTTTTCCCACCAGACTTACATTTTTTTTTATCAAGATGTCTCTCACCTAGATTTTTCAATGGCGATATGTTTATGGAAATGTCTCAACCAAAGGACAACTTCCTATGCTCCGAAGACAAGCCCTAGCCAAATGGTGGTCTCAATTTGATCACTCCCGGGCTCATCCAAATCAAGTTAAGCTTTGGTTAAAAAAATCATCCTAAAATGATCAAAGCTGTTGATCCTGAATCTTGCCAATTTCTCAATCCAAAGTCGCTAGCTCTATCGGCTCTTTCATCATCCTTATCAAAGGAAAAGTTTGCTGATATCTGCAAACAATCTTCAATCTTTTGAAGAAAGAATAACTTTTTCATTAGCAAAGAAATTAGTAAGGACTTCTTCATTATCATGTTCAGATGATTACAATCAGAATGAGGACAACTGCTTAGGGATCAACCTTGTCGAGGACCGACGTCATCATCTTGTAAGGTTTGTTTTCATTATCAGTCTACCTTTGGTTTTATTCTCCTTAAAAAAATACTTTCCTTAAATCCCTTATTCCTTGTCCTCTGTTTGTTCTTATTCACTAAAGTTCTCATTGATCCCTTGTTTTATTTTGTCATGTATAATCAACCACAAAGGTTCATACTTAAGAGCTCATGAGAAGAAATTGAGTGGTAAAAGGTGTAACGCCCTGAAATTTCAATAACTAAAAATATATGGTTGAAATGTTGTGTGAATTAACCTTGTGCAACTACTTGATGTGAATGTTAGGTTATGTGAAGTTTATTTGGTTTATGTTTGAATTATTTGTGTGAAATGTTAATTAGAAACAAAAAGAGAAATTATAAAAAATATTTGAAGGGAAATGACCATATTATCCTTTCTCTTGATGTGAAAATTACAATAATGCCATTGAAGTAAAATTACAATAATGCTCTTAGATATTTTTGTTAGATATTTTGAAGTGAAAATTATAAAGATACCCTTGGATTAAGTGACAAATTACAAATATACCCTTAGATATTTTGTGAAAACTTGATGAAATTACAAAAGTGCCCCGGAATGGCAAATTACCAAAATACCCTTAGTAACAGACAAATATCACAAGAAAACTAGGAGTACCTAGACTGACTAAAAATTTATGATTAAGTAAGCCATAAGATAATTCTCTAAATTTTACTACTCAATATAATAAATACAAGAAAATAAACCTCACAGTAAAAATAAAGAAAAATTTCATGAATATCTAAAGCTATCATGAGCTATAATTTCAGACTATGAGATGATATGATGAGGAAAATTATCACATGAGAAATGTCTGTGATGGTTGTACAAGAAGGATAGGATAGAAGCAAATGGATCTAAGTGACAAGTTTGGAAGTGCTTAGAATATATTTAGTTATGATTAGTTAATTTATGAAAAGAAACCAATTCTGACTGTGTAGGATTTGGGGTAAAGGCTTAAGATTTTAGATGAATGAAACATTATTAGCTATCAACTTAATTGAAAATTACATGGAGTACACTTGATTTAAATTAAAAGAAAAAAAAACATAAACCAAAGCATGCTTATACGTGAGAATTGGAACAAAATAATTGAAATGGAAGTGCAAAATCATGTGTATGTGTACATAGAATTGGTACACTTAATCCAATTGTGTAGCCATGTATAAAACAAAGCAAAAATCTAGCATTTCAGCCAGCATACCACGTGCCCTTTCAGCCATATGAGGGAATCTTTGATTTTTTTTTTTTTGCTTGGTAAGAATGCATTTAATGCAAGAGTAAAAAAATATCTTATTGGAATCAAAAACTGTACCTATAAGTGACCTTGTTCCCTAACTCACGGTCACTTGCTTCTTTTCCTCTATTAACTTTTGTTCCATTTTCTCTTCTTCTCTTCTCACTCAAACTGCAGCTCCTTCCTCAAGCTCTTGAATCATTCCAGCCAAATACTTTGGTAAGTATTGCTGTTAAAATTTGTATGGTTTTAAGCTGAATATTTGGACTGTTTTGAAATTTCCATATCTTCCTCTTTACTTAACCAAATGAGGTGTGTGACCACTCATTTTAAAGCTTAGGATGTCTTCTATGTTTTCCTAAAATATGAGACCAAACTAAGTAGTGAATCATGCCCAGAAATTATTTTAGCTCAAGCTGTCTGAAACTGTCCACACCAAACAGATTCTGCCATCCGTTTTGAAAATTTTATTTCTCTCTCATTTCTTACTCAAATTAGGTGTATGATATATGGAATTAAAGATATGGATGTCAAATATAACATATAAAAATTTCAGATAAATATGAATTGTGTACTGCTTGAAGTCACAAAAACACTAAGGGATGTCAGTGTAGAAATTGAAACTCGCTGGCAGCTTTGAAGTCTAGTTTTAAAAATGCTATAGCTAGAGTTTTAGAAATCCAAATAAGCATGTGATACCTTGTTAGAAATCTTGAGAAGTCTAGTTTGACATACTAAAATATGGGAATTTAATGACGTGTAGATTAGCACGTGAACTTGAGAGATCTCAAAACGACGCTACAAGAAGCTAACAAAGGGACAAAGATAGGTAAGGGGAGTTTGTTATTTGTTTACAGCTTTTGATACCATAGTTGGAGGTCAGGGAGTCTAACTATGAGGATATCTATTTGTCCCTACTGTGTACTGGTTTTTATTTATTTATAGAAACACTGTGTTTTTAACTAATGGGATGCGATGAATTTGTTTGTTGATGGATAAAATTGTGAATGATGTTGTTGTGGTAATGATTGGATTTTTGGAAAAAGTCTTAATTACATGGGAGACTCTACCCAAAATTTTATAATATGTTTTCTTATTAAATTTTTAAATGGGCATAAGAGTGTGATTTCTATATTGTAGTCATCCTCTTTAATTTAAAATTTTCCTAAAATACCAGTCTCGTGATAATATGGATTGTGGATGGATGAGGTGATATTGATGTTATTGATAATGTTGAAATGAGATGTTATTGATGTGTTGGTGATGATTGAATGAGATAACGATGATGTGTTTGATGATGTATAAATGATATAATGATGACGTGATTTATGATGAGATGATGATGAATTGATTGTTGATGTTGAAATGAGACAAGTTTAATATGTATGATATTGAAATTGAGATGATGTGATATTGATGTTAATAATGACATTGATGAGAGATAATGTTGATGTGAGCAATGTCATTGTGTGATGTGGATACACATGGATACTCATGGTTGTATGTTGTGTATGTCCACGTGGGGTACATTGACCGGTTGGATAACCTTGCGAGGGTGGGTTTACGAATTTTAAGCATTCTAAGAGAGAAAAGGGTTATTTAAAATTCCGGTCCTTATCTATCCATGGTCAGTGTATCGATGATGTTGTGTATGTACATGGGGGTGCATGACTGGATAACCTTGCAAGGGAGGGTTTACGAATTTTAAGCATCCCAAGAGAGAACTGGATTGTTTAAAATTCCGGTCCCTAGCTATCCATGGTCAGTGCATTAATGATGTCCATGTTTCATACTTCATATTTGCATGGATGAAAATAGAATGGTGGCAGTAAGTACCGGGGGTACTAGGGGGCATCACTCTGTTTGGAACTCCCTTAAGACTCAGGGCTGATCACCATGAGGGGGGAGCGACCTGTGCACGACAGGGTGACCTCGACGAGCTACTGCATCATTTACCTAGAGAGGCTATTTCCATGAGAATGGTACCACATTGCATTCTGAGAATTGAGTTAGGTGCATACATCATTCTAATCATGATTGATTTGAGTTGTGAAAAAGTGAATGACTAGTTAGTTGCGTGGGTGAACTTAATTATTATTGAGAATGATTGTGATTGTTATTATTGTTTCTTTCTAATTATTGTTATCTGGTGCTTATTGGTTTTGGTATAATAAACTCACCCTTGCAATTTTTGTATCGTGTGGTTGGTACCTGTGATGATCACGAACTTTTATTCGTGGGAGCAGATGATCAACAATAGGTGATATTGAAGAGAGATTTCTTCTGTTGGAGCCGCCAAGCCAACATGACAACGTTGGAATTTGCCATGAAGAGAGAGTTGTATTTGTTTTTAGTCGGTTCCTTGTTTCTCTTGATCAGACATGTAATCTCAAATCTATATATTTGTAAAAACTGCGTTATGTTCTGACATAGGAATAATATGTATATGTTGTATATATATTTATGTAATTATATATATATATATATGTGTGTGTGTGTGTGTGTGTGTGTGTGTGTGTGTGTGTGCATTTTTAATGAATGTATTATCACGGAAAAAAAATTTACCTTAATTTTTCATAATCAAATTAATGAAGTTTTATTAAAATTTTAAAAAAAAATCACATTTAGAGTTATGATATCGTGGCGACGAGGTGGGTCATTACAAAAGGCAAGAGTGGTGAGACTATTAGAGGGAAAGAGCCAAAAAGAGTGAAACACAAGTGAAAAATTATTGAGCGTAAACACGTGAGAGAGTGTTTCTGTGAGGATATTTTGTTGTCCATTTACAATCACTTCTAACACAATTCTTGCAACAATTTTAATCATGAGTGGAGAAGAAGAAGCAATGGATCTCAAGTAGTTTTTGTTAAAGCTGTTAATGAATAATTTCAAGCTTTAAACTTGAGATTGGATAGTTTATAATCTCCATCTAGATCTAGAAGTCGTAGACAATAACTTTAGAAGAAGAAGAAGAAGAAGAAGAGGATGAGTATTCAGATGCAAGAAGTCATGGAAGAACGCAAAGAGGTGAAACAAGAAGAGATAATCATTTGAACAACATTAAGTTGAAAATCCCTACATTTCAAGGTAAAAATGATCTTGAGTTGTATTTGGAGTGGGAGAGAAAGGTTGAACATCTGTTTGATTGTCATAATTATTCTGAGGAAAAAAAGGTTAAACTAGCTGCTGTTAAATTCATCGATTATGCTAGTATTTGATGGGATCAAATCATAACTAGTAGGCACAGGAATTGTGAAAGGCCTATTAGAAGATGAGAGGAGATGAAGATTGTCATGAGAAGGAGATTTGTACCTAGCTGAAAGTTCGAAAAAGGCAGCACCTTTGGTCCAACCGCGGTGTGCTCACATGAGGGTAAAAACAAAATTTTTGATGTGGAAACATAGACCATCTATGCACCTCACGTGTGTGTGCTTAGGAATTACTCATTGAAACACGTTGGGGTTTTAGAAATACCTATATCATTTGAAGGCTCAAAGAAGATGACACCCTCCAATGGTGATCCACACGGTTATCTCCTTCTTACAAGTGAGAACTTCTTATCCTTGATTCTTCATTCTCCTAGGTGGCTTGCTAAGTGCATGCAAGGTGTGAGGCTTTCAAGTATTTGGTTTCTTTTCTCAAGACTATGATGGTGACTTGAGGTCAGGTGAAGGTGTAGCAAAAGAGGAGAGAAGATGAAGGAGAGGAAAAGCTAGAACTCGATTCAGAATCAAGAGAAGAGGGGAAATTTTTTTGTTTCTTCTTCTTCTTCTTCTTCCCCATATAGGCGCCTATTTAAGGTGAGATGAGGTTATTGCATTGCATTATCCTCTCACTCCAAATCAGCCCCAAGTTGTTGGGAAAATTTGAAAAAAATTTAGCAAGATTTTCTCAAAAAACGGTCACCCTCTCCTCCCTCCAAAGTTTGTTGCAACAATAACTTATTTGAATTCAGAATTCAAATGATAATGTTGTTGAGAGAATCTTCATCCAATCTGTATTGGATAATTCATTTAGATAATATGAATTATTCTCAACAACCTAACCTCATAGAATTTCAAATTTAATTTCAAATTTCAAATTCAAAATTCAAAATTGAAATTTAAACTCAAATATAAAATCAATCTTATCCTAGTTTGTAATTAGAATTCGAATTCAAAATTCAAAATTTCAAATTTCAAATTTCAAATTTGCCCAAAACTTATTTTGGTCAAGTCAACTCCTTGACTTATTAGGATTCATGGCCCAAGGCTAGGGGTGGAAACGGATCAGGCTGCCTATCAGGGGCCTTTGGCCTGGCCTATTTAAAGCCTGGTCTGGCCTGACTTGTTTATTATAAAGGTCAGGCTAAGGCTTTTTTAAAAGCCTGTTTAAATAAAAAGGTTAGGCTCAAGCTTTAAAAAAAGCCTATTAAGCCTATTAGGCTGGCCTATTTA
>CM023954.1:22331267-22370733 GCA_013407115.1 Glycine latifolia
TATATATATATATATATATATATATATATATATATATATATATATATATCTAGGTAGTTTTAATTTTAGTTCTTTACTTAATCATGGTTAACATAAACTTACCCATTTTTGTGTCTGTGGTTTGACACCTGCAATGACCTCAAAATTTATTTTGAGCGAGCAGATGAACAGTAGGGCTTGGATGCTGAGAAGATGTTTTTGAAGACTTGTACTGTTTTGGTTGCCTTTAATATGTATTTGGAGAACTTTAAACTGTTTGTAATATATATGTCTGGACATGTATTTGGACTGTATTATGATAACTAGACACGTATGTATGTTTAATATTTACAAATGGCAGAAAAAGCTCACTACGTTTTATCACTTGTTTTCCAAAAATCAAATGAACTTAAATTAAATATTGGGCCATCACTATATTTTCGAAAATTAAAGGAAAGAAAAAAAGAAAAAAAAAATTTTCTACGCGTCGAAATAAATAAGTAAACCAATAAAAATAAAGTAGGCGTAACAACATGAGTTATGTGGCTCATTTTTAAAAATAATACAAATTAAATCAATAATTAGCAAAAGGGTGCAAGTGAAACAATATTTAGCAAAATGGGGCAGCCAAACACGCCCATTTGAGGCGTGTTTAAACACGCCCAAATGGGGCGTATTTGGTGTGGTGGCGACACGTGGCAGGCAAAAACAGGGACTTAGGGTTTTCACGATGTTTTCGTAAATTACGGAAGGTCATAACTTTTGACTGGGACGTCCGATTGGGGCGAAATTGGTGGCCACGCGTTCGTAATTGAGAGGAGAAGCCCTTGCCAAGTTGCCCCTCAAAGGGGGGACTTGTCCAAAATTTTTTCTCAAATGAGACCTCTAAGTGCCTCAAAATTGAGATTTAAGATTCAGGGTTTCTTATTTTCTAATTTTTTATTTATTTAATTACTGAATTGCATTCTATTTTTTATGTTTTTAGTTACTTCTCTTAATTTTGAGTGTTTTGACATAAAATACACCTTCATCGGATATTTCTATCAAAAGTTATTATTTCATACCTTAAGATTAAGCTTATTAAAAATGGGGGTGCATTTAGCAAATGTTAGGTTTTTTATTTTTTAGTTGTTTCTCTTAATTTCGAGCGTTTTGCATTGGTTATTAACTACTGGTCATGCTCTGGTGCATGCCTAGACTAAACTGTACAGACGGATGAAGAAGAATCAATAACGATGTTGTTTTCTACTTTGTCTTGTTCTTCTTATACTGCCGAACTCATTTTAAATATTAAGATTAAGTTTTGATAGAAATATCCGATGGAGGCGTATTTTATGTCAAAACGCTCAAAATTATGTCAAATCTTATATCCACCTGTGCATGTGCCACGTTTGGTTACAACACATTTGGAAAAAATACAATTTCTGTAAAAAAAAGTGTTAGCGACTGAATTAGAGACGGAATTTTAAAAACCCCAATATTGTGTAAAGAGGTGTTAGAGACCGAAATAGAGACGGAATTAGAGACGGATTTTTAAAAAACCCCAATATTGTGTTAAAAAGTGTTAGAGACCGAAATAGAGACGGAATTAGAGACGGACTGAAACACGCCCCATTTGGGCGTGTTTGGGTGCCCCATTTTGCTAAATATTGTTTCACTTGCACCCTTTTGCTAATTATTGATTTAATTTGTATTATTTTTAAAAATGAGCCTGAGTTATGTAGCTTTGCATGTTATTATGCATGACATATGCATTGGGAAAGATAAAAAGACTAAATAAAGAATAACCCAAACGGTGATACGGTTAAGCAGAGCACGACCCTGAGGGAAAGACTAAAGAAAGATAAGACTTGAAGGGTGATACAGTTAAGTTGAGCATAACCCTGAAGGTCCCAATGGGTGATACAGTTAAGCCGAGCACGACCCTGCGGGAAAGACATATTGACCCAAGGGTGATACAGCTAAGCTAAGCACAACCCTATGGGACTCCAAAGGGTGATACAGCTAAGCTAAGCACGACCCTATAGGACTCCAAAGGGTGATACAGTTGACTGAGCACGACCCTGCAGGAGGAACCTAAGTCTAGTAATGAGCTCATTGTCTAGTTTAGGGAATTAAGATACATTAAATTAAAGAGAAAGAGAAATCATGTATGAATATGTGAAAGTTTATAATTTCATATGATGATATTTTTTATGTTAGTGTGAAAGTATGTAAGGATTTTCAATTAATTAAAACGAAACTACTTCGGATTGTATATTTTCAAATGTAAAAGGAACTAGTTATACATGAACATGTTTTTTTTAAATAAACTGAAGTAGCTGGGATGATAACGATGACACTGTCTAATAAATCATTTTTCACCTACTAGGAATTCTTTGGAATTCTCACTGTTTTAGTGTGTTTCTGTGTCATTTCAGACAAATAGAGCGAGAGGAGCCCACTCAGTATGGAGACAAGTTGAAGGACTACTTCTGAAGATGCGGTTTAGATTAGTTCTTATGTGTTTTATTAGTTAATTGTGTTTTAATCTTTTGCAACAATTATGAATATTTATGTATATTTTGGTATTTCAACATTAAGATACATTTTGCTCAAGTTACTTTTAGGTTAGAAATTATTCAAAGGGACCAACATGTCTCAACAGGCTCTATATAATTATAATTTTCATAACATGGTTAAATTTCAAATGTTGAGACAAGTTTTTCTTAATTGGATCTGATTAAAAATTCTATGTTAGAAAAGTTAACATCTTCTAGTTACGTATTATGACCTAGGCATAATATAGTAATTGGAAGGGTGTTACATTGATCAAATTTGAATTGTAAGAGAGTGTAAGTTGAGAGAAAAACAATTGAGCATTCAAGAAAAAGAGAGCAAAGAAAAGAAAAATGAGAGTGAGGAAAAGAAATGAATGAATAAAATAGAAGATAAAGAAGAGAAAAATAAGAAAGTGAGTGCATTTGCAAAGAAAAAAGAGGTTGAGAGCTCTTTGATGGCTAGGCAGCAGCTACTTGTACTCGTGTACAAGGATGTTGTTTATTTCACTAACGATCTTAACTCTTCTTTGCCTTGTGAGGTTGTTTCCTTGTTACAGGAATTTGTTGATGTTTTTCCAGAAGAAAAATTGACTTCATTCCTGGTGCTTCACTTCCAAATAGGCCAGCCTATAGGTTAAGTCCAGAAGAAGCAAAGGAGATTCAAAGGAAAGTTGATGAGTTCTTGCAAAAGGGATTTGTAAGGGAAAGTCTTAGCCTGTGTTTTGTTCCTGTGATCTTGGTTCCAAAGAAAGATGGGACATGACGCATGTGTATAGACTGCCGAGCCATAAATAAATCACTATAAAGTATAGATATCCTATCCCTAGATTGGATGATATGCTTGATGAAATGCATGGTTTGTGTGTGTTTTCTAAAATTTATTTAAAGAGTGGATACTATCAAATCCGCATGAAAGAAGGTTATGAATTGAAAACAACTTTTGAAACAAAATATGGTTTATATGAGTGGTTGGTGATGCCATTTGGTTTAACTAATGCACCCAGTAACTTCATAAGGTTAATGAACCATGTTTTACGTTCTTTCATTGGGAAATTTGTTGTGGTGTATTTTGATGATATTTTGATCTATAGCAAAACATTATAGGAACATGTTGATCACTTGCATGTTGTTCTCAATGTTTTGAGAGAAAATAAATTGAATGCCAATCTTAAAAAGTGTTCTTTTTCCCTTGAATTTTTTGTGTTATTGGGTTTTGTCATTAGCTCAAAAGGAATAAGTTTATATGAAGAAAAGGTAAAGGCGATTAAGGAATGGCCTGTACCTAAGAATGCTAATGAGGTAAGAAGTTTTCATGGTTTAGAAAGTTTTTATAGAAGATTTGTGAAGAACTTTAGTTCCCTTGCTGCACCTTTAAATGAACTTGTCAAAAAGAATATGATGTTCAAGTGGACTGATGTGTAAGAGAAAACTTTTAGTTTATTGAAAAATATACTGATCAATATACCTTTTGCTTTGTTTGCCTAATTTTGATAAAGCTTTTGAAATTGAATGTGATTGTTCTAGTGTTGGAATAGGGGTTGTACTGATGTAGAACTCTAAACCAGTTGCATAATTTAGTGAAAAGCTTCATGGGGCAGCATTGAATTATTCCACGTATGACAAAGAGTTATACGTTTTGGTAAGAGCTTTGTAGACATGGCAGCACTATTTGTGGCCAAGGGAATTCATAATTCATTCTGACCATCAAAGCTTGAAGTTTCTAAAATCTCAAGGTAATCTTCAAAAGAGACATGCCAAGTGGTTGGAATTCATTGAGATGTTTCCTTATGTGATCAAGTACAAGAATGGTAAGGAAAACATAATGGTTGATGCATTGTCCAGAATATATGCTTTGCTTACTTATTTGCTAACTTAATTGCTTGGTTTTGAATTTGTGAAGGACTTGTATGCTAATGATTTTGGCTTTGACAAAGTATGAGATTCTTGTTCTAAACATGCTTTTGGGAACTATTATAGACATGATGGTTTCTTGTTTCAAAAAAATAAATTGAGTGTCTGGCTTGAAGTTGATTATAAACATGCTTTTGGCTTGAAGTCAACATGCTTTTGTAACAATTTTTACTGTCCTTTAATTGTTGATTAATTCCCATGGCTTGAAGTTTTTCTTTTCATCTAGTGAGCATATTGACTTCTTCATTGCAATACACAACCAATGACACTTTGAGTTTTTTTTTTACCTTTCAAGCTTATCATCTTTTTTGAGTGACTAATGACAACCTTGAGTTTACTTCAATTGTTGTTCTTTAGAACTTGTTTTTTCATAATACACTTAAGAAAACTCATCAATAGGCATAAACTCAAAAGGCATATGATTTATATTGAAAAGGTTTGCTATAATTAAAACACCAAGAGTTAATGAACGAAAGTTAACGATGAGACGAATTTGTTGCACTTTTTTATACTTTTAGGGACTAAATTTTAAATCTTCATCTTCAACGACGAGTTTGCCAATGCTTTATACATTTAGGAACGGAAATGTCTATTTATTCGTTGACAACATGATCAAGTAAAAAATTTCAATAATTATGCCTACATTCCTAAAATTTGTGAAATTACATAAAGTTTCTTTTTTTATACTAAAATTTTAATTATTTTAAAATTATTAGAAGAATGTTATCCCTTCGTCCCATTATAATTATCATCTTAAGTTATTTTACCCAAATCTTAAAACCTTAATAAATTGATGAAAATGAATAATAATTTTACAAAAATAACCTTATCATTAATATATTAAAAAGATAAATGATTTTGAGACAAATTTTATCTTTTTACACTATGATTATTATGAAACAGAGGGAATAATTCTAACACTCTAATAATTGATTATGGGTTAAAATTGATTGTAAATCTACTTTGGTGGGTCACACGTGTGATTTCTTATTCAATGATTCTCTTTCTTGATTTAGATGTGAGACTTGTAAAAATGATGATTTTTAATAAATTTTTGTTGGTCTTGGTAATATTAGAAAAATATATTTCCCTATCCCATTATAATTATCGTCTTAAGTTACACATACTAAAAAAAGTTAGTAAAATAGATGAAAAGTAAAAAACATTTTACAAAATTAACTTTATCATCATTAATTCATTTTAGTTTTTGTAGCCTACATCATTAATATTAATATTATTAAAAATGTAAATATAGTAAATGTTTTTCTGTCAGATAAAAAAATAAATAATATATGTTAAAAATAATAATATTACATTTAAAAAATTAAAATAATAATTATTTTAAGCATAGTTTTAAAAATTAGCCCGGTAACTGACTTGGTAGTGGTCACCGGGTCAGTGGTCAAACTAGTGGGTCATTAGTCAACCCGCAAAACTGATAACCGATGTCGTATCGCTTCAAAACAATTAAGCTATACTAATTCTATAGCACAAGATTAACCTAGGTCGACTCAGAGACACAATCAATATGGTTCCAACTTCAATTCACTAGTAAATAATAGAGAGATTTTTATCGAACAACTTGCATACGATAAACAAAAATTGCAGAAACTAATAGAATTGATTAAAGGTAATGTAAAACAGATTAAAGAACATCAATCCAATTCAGCAAATCAAGCAATGCGAATTATCATAGTTCTCAGATGATAATCTTGTTATGAAAGTTCATTCAATTTCATTAGAATTAGTTCAATCGAATTAACCCCTAAATTAATTGAAACCATAAACCTAATTGAAATATCATCCAAATAATTTGTGATTAAAAGTCAAAATTAGGAAATGAATCCACAACTTAATCCATTTTCATCCTAAATACATTCATAATCATGAAAATCGAATAGATGATTGAAGAAGAAAGTGAACATTCATACAGAAATTGAAATACCAAACTAGAACTCAAATTCTCCTTGCTTGGGCTGGATCCTTGGATTGATTGATTGTTTAGCCTTCCATGATCACCATCAATGGAAGCCCCACGAAATTAGTGTAAGAAAATGAAAGAACAAAAATAAAAATGAAGAACAGTGAAGAACAATGAAGAACAGTTGAGAGAAAATAAGAGAAAAGATTTTAATTCTAAAAACTTCTAAAAGTCACTACAAAATATGTTTTTGTTAAAATGAAGTGTGTCCATCCAAATAACTAAAATCATTAAAAATATAGTGATTGAGTCAGTAGGAAAGGATGGGCCATAATTAAGCCCAACTAATCTAACTAATTACTTATTACTCCAATTTCGCAGCCCAAAATTCAAGTGCAAGCAACAATTATCAATTAAGTCCACTTGTTTGCCTAAGGCAAAAACTGAATTAGAATGGGAAAATAAAATTCCAAGAGAAGTCAAATAAGCTAAGAAGAATAGAAAAATATTAAACTAAAAATACTCAATCAAAATACCCCACACTTAAACGTTTGCACTCTTGGGCAAAACTAAAAGAAAGACTAAGAGAAAAATTCAAACTAAAGTAAACCACAAACTAAAAGAATGGTAAGAATAAGGCACACACATTTTTCAATGGATCCTAACAATGCACAAAAGTGAGAAAGATGAAAAATGGAAAAATGATATTAAGGTTTCAAACAATCCATGAACACATGATCACAAAGTGCAAAGTGAAAAAGTAGTCAAGTTAGAATTAAGAATGGACCAAGGTGATAGAAATCTCTCAAAAAGCAACACTCAACCTCTTCTAATGCGTATGGGTTTATGTTTACACTCAAACACCACATGTAACTAGCACATCCAAATTTTGACAAGACTCTAATTCATTCAACTTGAAATACACATGCATCAAAAGATCAAAAGGACTTTATAGGCTTGTAATGTATGGCTTGGATAAAGGGTGGATAAGAAAAGGATATTTAGGCTAAAACTAAGAGAAAAGAGGGGCAATGGAGAGTAAGCGAACAAGGAAAACTAGGGGTAGAAACAAAGAACTTATAAGGATGAAAATGAATCACAACAACTTTTATTGCATTTTCTTTTTCTTTGCTTTTCTTTTTCCTTGTTTATGCATTTTTTTCCTCTGAACTTTTGCTTTGTAAACTCTTTTTTTTCTTTTCTTTTCAAATCTAAACAAAATAAAAATACCCCATATTTTTTGAAACCCACTCCCAAAAAGATTTCAATGCCTCTTTTCTCCCTAAAGTTAGGATAACATGGTTTTCAATTTTTTTTGTTTTATAATAAGGTACACAAGAAAGAAAAGGTTAAAGGCTCAAAAAGGGTAGCAATGGATATCATCAATGCAAGGATAGTTTATTTTGCTAGTGGATAAAATAAAGAAGGCCTAAATCTTCTCAATCAAAGCATGTGCAACAAGGAATGTCAAAAGAGGCAAGCCAAAAATAGAGTAATCTAGCACAAGGGTGAAACCACACATGAAAGAACATGAAATATTGTGATTCATCCACAAAAGCCCAAAAACTCACAAGGCATAATTCTATCACACATGACTCATCTTAAATTCTATTTCTCAAGCCTACTTATCACTTCAATAATTGCAACAATGATTCACATCAAGCATGAAACTTTTTAATCCAACAAAAATTAGTACATTTTTCACAAATTATACAAGTTAGAAATCCTATGAAAAACATGAAAAAGTGTCTAAATTCTAATTTTTATTTTCTTAATGTAAAAATAGAATAACAATCAGACAAAACAAAACAAATACAATAAAACAATAATAGAAACAGTAACAAAAACAGACAGAAATAGAAAACAGAAACAGACAAAAAAAAAACAGACAGATAAAATAGAAAATAGAATACAGAAAGATAAAACAAAAAATAGACTCAAAAATTAAAACAGATAGAATGTAAAAATAGAAATGGAAAATAAACAGTAAACAGCAAACAAAAATAGATAAAAAGAAACGTAAATAGAAAACAAATTTTGTAATCCTTCACCTCACACTTGAAATGCACAATGTCCTCAATGTACGCATGTAATGAGATGCAAACAAAGAGACAACAAATAAAATAAGGGAAAAGGAAACAACCCAAATGTCATTCAAGGCACATCATCACATAGAATTGCTAAGACCAAAGAAAAGCTCCTCCTCAACTAGCGGGTTCTCATGAAATAGATTAAGTTTGTGACCATTCACTTTGAAGACCTTGCCGGTAACTTCATTTTTAATCTCAATTGCACCATGGGGAAAACATTAGTAATAACAAAAGGTTCATCCCATCTAGATCGAAGTTTATCAGAAATAAGCTTGAGACGAGAATTAAACAATAACACTTTTGACCAATATGGAACTCCTTCCTAAGAATCCTAGAGTTATAAAATCTCTTCACTTTCTACTTGTAAATCTTGGAGTTCTCAAAGGCTTCTAAGCGGATCTCTTCAAGTTCTTGCAATTGAAGCTTCCTTTGCATACCCGCTTCATCAAATGCCATGTTACAACTCTTCACCGCCCAATAAGCATAGTGCTCAATCTCCACCAGAAGGTGGCATGACTTACCAAAAACCACCCTATAGGGAGACATCCCCAAAGGTGTTCGGTAAGAGGTCATGTGAGCCCATAAAGCATCTTCAAATAGCTTGCTCTAATCCTTCCTGTTGGGTTGCACTACCTTCTGTAACACTTGCTTTATCTCTTTGTTAAAAACCTCTGCTTGCCCATTAGTTTGGGGATGATAAGCTGTAGCAACTCTATGCACAAGCCCATACTTCTGAAGCAAGGATGTCAATGACCTGTTACAGAAATGGCTCCCCTGGTCACTGATAATGACTCTAGGCACACCAAACCTGCAAAAAATGTTGGATCTCACAAAATCCACAACAACTTTAGAATCATTAGTTCTAGTGGCCTTAGCTTCAACCCATCTAGAAACATAATCAACAACAAGCAGAATATATAAAAAACCATGAGAAATAGGAAATTGACTCATAAAATCAATACCCCACACATAAAAAATCTCACTAAAAATAATGGGTTGCTGAGGCATCTCATGTCTATGTGTAATGGTTCCTCCTACTCTCTAACGCTGCTCACAAGTGGTGGTAAAGTGATGAGCATCTAAGAACAAAGTGGACCAATAGAACCCACAGTCCAATACCCTCCTAGCGGTCCGCTGAGGACCAAAATGACCACTAGTAGGTGTGCCATGACAAAACTGAAGAATAGATTGAATCTCATGATCTAGCACACACCTGCGGATCACTTGATCACTACCAAACCTCCACAAATAAGGATCATCCCACACATAAAATTTAGCATCACTCGTAAGTTTATCTATTTGAGACCTAGATGTATAAGGTGGAACAACAAATGCAACTATGAAATTCACAATGTCAGCAAACCAAGGGGTGATATGTGATGAATGCAAGTGCATCAAATACTCATAAGGAAAATTATCCCTAATAGGAAAGGATTCAACAAGTCCCTCAATCCTTCTCAAATGATCAGCAACCAAGTTTTCCACACCACTCCTGTCCTTAATCTCAATATCAAACTCTTGAAGGAGAAGCATCCACCTGATCAATCTAGGTTTAGCATCAGGCTGCTTCAACTGGTACTTCAAAGCTGCATGGTCAATAAAGACAGTGATATGGGAGCAAAGCAAATAAGATCGAAATTTATCTAAAGCAAAAACAATAGTTAAAAGCTCATTCTCCGTGGTGGTGCAGTTAACTTGGGCTGCATCTAAAGTGCGTGAAGCATAAACAATGCCATGGGATCATTTATCAACTTTTTGTGACAACACAACCCCAAGTGCATAGTTAGAGGCATCAGACATGAGCTCAAAGGGAAGTTCCCAATCTGGTGGTTGCATGATGGGAGAGGTCATAAGCTTCTTCCTCAATTCCTCAAATGTCTCTTTGCAAGACTGGTCAATCATAAAGTCTACGTCTTTTTTGGATAAGCTTGGACAATGGCAGTGCAATCTTGCTAAAATCCTGGATGAATCTCCTATAAAAACGTGCATGTCCAAGAAAAGAACGCACTTCCCGCACAGAGGCAAGGTAAGTTAAAGAAGTAATAACATCAATCTTAGCCTTATCAACCTCAAGACCTCTACTAGAAACCAAATGCCCTAAGACTATACCTTCATGTACCATAAAATGGCATTTTTCAAAGTTAAGAACAAGGTTAGTCCCAATACATCGATCAAGAACTCTAGAGAAACTATCCAAACATGCATCAAAAGAGGAACCATAAACAGTGAAATCATCCATAAAGACCTCCATGCAACTCTCTAATAAATCAGAAAAGATACTCACCATGCACCTTTGGAAGGTAGCAGGTGCGTTGCATAGGCCAAAGGGCATACTAGTGTACGAAAATGTGTCAAATGGACAAGTGAATATGGTCTTATGTTGGTCTTCCGGTGCAATATGAATCTGCATGTAACCAGAAAAACCATCAAAAAAGCAATAATGTGATTTACCTACCAACCTCTCCAGAACCTGGTCAATGAAGGGGAGAGGGAATGGTCCTTACGAGTTTCCTAGTTAAGTCTCCTGTAATCAATGCAAACTTTCCAACTGTTGGCTACTCTAGTCGAAATCAACTCATTATCCTGATTTTTCACAACAGTGATACCCGACTTCTTAGGGATCACTTGGATAGGTGAAACCGAAGTGCTATCTGAAATGGGATAGATAATCCCTGCAGCTAGTTACTTCATCACTTCCTTCTTCACCATATCAAGAATAGTGGGATTCAGCCTCCTCTGTGGCTACCTCACAGGCCTAGAATCATCCTCCAAGAGTATCCGATGCATGCAGATGGAAGGATTTATTCCAGGAAGGACAGCAAGTGTCCATCCAATGGCCTTTTGCGGCCTCTCAAAACATGCAACAACTTCTCTTCATGCTCAAGTGACAAGCTGCTAGATATGATAACTGGAAGCTACTGAGCATCATCTAAATATGCATATTTAAGGTGCTCAGGTAGTGACTTCAGCTCCAAGGAAGGTGGCTGAATGGTGGAAGACTAGGAAAGGTTAGTAGCTGAGGAAAGGTAGATAGTAGAATCAGAACCTATATTTGTACCTGCAACACAATCAGAGTGAAGTGCGGAGGAAATCTCCACACAAATACTACACATAACAGCAGAATCATCACAGGTACAATTACAAGAACCAAAATCAGAAAAATCAGAAAGTAAATCAGAAATATCTACACTATCTACTACAACATCAATGATATCAAGAAGAAGGACAGAATTCTCCTCTACAAGATGTCTCATTACCTCAAAAATCTTAAATTGGACAGCGTCATCACCAAACTCCATGGAAAAAGTTCCTACATACACATCAATTTTGGTCCTGGTTGTCATCAAGAATGGTCTCCCTAGGATCAATGTGGAACCATGGTTGGAAGACTCATTCTCCATATCCAATATGTAAAAATCTGCAGGAAAAATCAAATTATTAACTCGCACCAGCACATCTTCAATAAGTCCAAGTGGAAGCGCAACACTCTTGTTGGCTAAGTGAATGACAACGCTAGGGGTTTCAAATCACCAAGATGTAATGATCTGTAAACTGATGTGGGCATGACATTAATGGAGGCTCCAAGGTCACACATGACATCTGCAAAAGTACAATCTCCAATGGTGCAAGGGATAGTGAAAGTGTCAGGATCCTTGCACTTTTATGGTAAGGTGGATAGTGAAATGACATCAACAGTTTTGCCCTGCATAAGTGCAGATACATTTCTACCCATCTTTACTTGTTCATTTCCCTTCAGCTTCCTCTTGTGCGTACACAAATCCTTCAAGAACTTTGCATATTTTGGAATTTTTTTGATAGCATCCAAGATAGGAATGCTGACTTCCACCCTCTTGAAAGTCTCAAGCAGATCAGAATCAAACTCCATTTTCTTTGCAGAAATGGATCTAGAAGGAAAAGGTAGAGAAATATGTGTTGGTGCAGAATCTGTTTTGGCACCATCATCAATTTTAGCACCAACATTTGGAAGCTCCTTGCCACTCCTCAAGGTAATAGCACTCACATTCTTTGGATTAATAACTGGTTGTGCTGGAATGTTGCCAGAACCTTGCTGCTGCATCTGGTTGATAGTTGTAGCTAACTGTCCAATCTGAGTCTATAGGTCTTGGATGGTGGCGTTGACATTCTGTTGAAACTGAACGTTGGTGGTTGCCATTTGCTTCATCAAGTCCTCCAAAGAAGGTCCAGAACTAGTCTACATAGGTTGTGTAGGTGCAGGTGTAGGCTGCTAGAACTGTGGCTGTTGTCTGAACGGAGGAGCTTGGTATTTGTGGGTGGGGGGTTGATATTGCTGCTGTTGAGGTCTGAATGGCTGTTGTTGTTGTGTCTGCTATTGAGGTTGTGGACCAGGACCATACCTCAAATTCAGGTGATCTCTCTAACCAGGATTATAAGTGTTGGAGTAAGGATTATATTGTTGTTGAGGTCTGAATGGTTGTCCAGGTTGTAAGGCAGAAACTTCCGTAGCTTGTTCTATTTCTTGTAAAGTGGGACATGCATCTGTTGGATGATCAGGTGCACAACAGATACCACACAACCTTGGTTGATTGACTGCCATTACATTTTGTTGTTGACCAATAGCAAGTTGTCTCATAAGGGATGTCAACTCTGTCAGTTTGTTCCCTAACCTCTGGTTATCAGCAACCATAGAAACAGAAACTTCATTTGCAACAGCCTTAGATGTTGCAGCACCTCTAGTACCAAATTGCTGATAATTGGCTACCATGTTAGAAATCAACTGTCTTGCAGCAACAGGAGTCTTGTTCATCAAAGCACCTCCATTGGTTGCATCTATCATACTCCTATCCATCAACATCAAGCCTTCATAAAAATACTGGATCAATAATTGTTCACTGATTTGATGGTGAGGACAGGTAGCACACAACTTGTTAAATCTCTCCAAATATTCATACAATGTCTCTCTAGGTAGCTACCTTATACCACAAATTTCTTTCCGAATGGAAGCTGTTCTGGATGCAGGGAAGAATTTCTCCAAGAATCTTCTCTTCAAATCTGTCCAGGTGTTGATAGGATTTGGTTAAAGGTACAACCAGTCCTTAGCCACATCATTCAGTGAGAATGGAAATGTCTTCATCTTGACATAATAATCCTTATGAATGTCATGTGGTCTCATGGTGGAACACACTACATGAAACTCCTTAAGATGCTTGTGTGGATCTTCACCTGCAATACCATGAAACTTTGGGAGTAAATGGATCAGTCCAGACTTTAGCTCATAACTAACCTCAGTCTCAGGATATTGAATACACCAAGGTCGGTAAACAACATCAGGTGTAGCCAATTTCTTAAGAGTTAGGTTGCTATCAGCTATTGTATCAACAACAATTTCAGAATCAAGATGTTCAGAAAAATTAGAAATAGACTCAGAAACAGGAGACACTATACTACTATCTAAAACTACACTATCAAATTCATCTAGACTAATATTATTTCTGCTTAATCTGTGAAATGTCATTTCTATCTCAGGATCATATGAATGCAAATCACTTGGTGTAGACCTAGTCATGCACAATTCAACTCATAAGGGACGAAAACACATAAATCACAGAAATGTCAGACAGCTACTCTACTAGGACACTATTCACAATATATGCTAAAATGAAACAGAAAATGGAAGACTACCCTAACCAATTTTAGAAAAATTTAAAAACACCACAGTAAATATCTATAAATCATGCTTAATTTTTGTAATTTTTAAAAATCATGAAAACACAAAATAAATTCAAAAGTAGTCTAGATCATCGAATTTGAAAATTTGGACCACCCCCGACCTTGTGAAGGATCACACGGTCACCTTGATGTATTAATTTTCTCCACATTTAGGGAAAATTTCAACCCATTCTAAGACAGTTTGCTGTGAAATGACCATAATGCCCCTATGCTAATTATTAAATTGTGCTAAAACTCCTACTTAGAGGTCGAATTTGCCAATTCTAACCCTCACCTAACTCGTAAAAGGGTTAGTTTTGCTTAGAATGGGGGATAAACTTTGGATACCAAGTTTCACAACCAAACTTCACAGGACTAAAAATTTCTAGACAACAAACACAACTACACTACACCAAATCTCTCCCTACTACTCTATTTTTTCCTCTGTTTTCCCCTGTTTTTCTCTGTTTTTTTTCGTTGTTTTGCACCAGCACCTCACACACACTTCATAACAACCAACAGAAAAAAGGAAAATATGTAACAAAGTGCAATTGTGCAGTAGGATGTAAATATGTAGTGAATGTAAATATTTTTTTTCTTTTATATTTTACTAATGCTATTATCTAATTATGAGTGAATTAAAGTTAGCAGACAATGAATCGTGTCCCTGGCAACGATGCCAGTTTTGATAACCGATGTCATATCGCTTCAAAACAATTAAACTACGCTAATTCTGTAGCACGAGATTAACCTAGGTCGACTCAGAGACACAATCAATATGGTTCCAACTTCAATTCACTAGCAAATAATAGGGGAATTTTTATCGAACAGTTTGTATGCGATAAACAAAAATTGCAGAAACTAACAGAATATATTAAAGGTAATGTAAAATAGATTAAAGAACATCAATCCAATTCACCAAACCAAGCAATGCGTATTATCATAGTTCTCAGATGATGATCTTGTTATGAAAGTTCATTCAATTTCATTAGAAGCAGTTCAATCGAATTAACCCCTAAATTAGTTGAAACCACAAACCTAATTGAAATATCATCCAAATAATCTGTGATTAAAAGTCGAAATTAGGAAATGAATCCATAACCTAATCCATTTTCAATCCTAAACACATTCATAATCATGAAAATCGAATAGAGGATTGAAGAAGAAAGTGAACATTCATACAGAAATTGAAATACCAAACTAGAACTCAAATTCTCCTTGCTTGGTCTGGATCCTTGGATTGATTGATTGTATAGCCTTCCATGATCATCATCAATGGTAGCCCCATGAAATTAGTGCAAGAAAATGAAAGAACAGAAATGAAAATGAAGAACAATGAAGAACAGTTGAGAGAAAATAAGAGAAAAAGTTTTAATTCTAAAAGCTTCTAAAAGTCACTACAAAATATGTTTTTGTTGAAATGAAGTGTGTACATCTAAATAACTAAAATCACTAAAATATAGTGAATGAGTCAGTAGGAAAGGATGGGTCATAATTAAGCCCACCTAATCTAACTAATTACTAATTACACCAATTTCGCAACCCTGAATTCAAGTGCAGTGGTTCTGACTTTCAAGCCTAAAATGACTTTCAAAATGACTGAATTGGCCTTGACTTATCTCTGACAAAATTGTAGATCTTTTCCTTATCTTTCCAAGGACTACTCATATGCACCATTTGGAGTTCTGTAGAGCTTTCTAGGTCTTGTACAAGGAAGATAGGTCAAATAAGCAAAAACTCCAAAAATAAGCCACAATTATCAATTAAGCCCAAAAATAAGCAACATATTAATATAATTCCATAACATAGATAATTATATACCAAAATGTTTTTAAAAATATCATTATCCAAGTTCAAACAAATAAGTAACAAAGATCACAAACACAAATAAATAGCTAAATAAGTTCAAGTTCAACTTATGTTCCTACTGTCCAATATCTAACATAATATCTAATTGTATTCACTATTGTCTAATATTTTGGTGATGGGATAGATTCTCCAATCAACTTGTATTTTTCCAATACAACATCTAGTTCAACAAGGATAACAATCATGTTCACAATAAATTAGACAAACCAAAACATCAACTAACCCCTAATATGAAAAGAAATTCAGCTTATAATCACAAACAAAATTACCTTCCACTCAACAAAACAACAACACTCAACTAGTTCACAATAATAAAAACTAACAAAAGCATAAAAGAATAACTTTCTCCTTTTATTAAACCCTACAATCATCACAAAAATAGTCACTCATGTTCCAAAAATATTTCTCTTAACGCATTAAAATTCACAAGTTTTAAAAAATAAATAAAATATAAAGAATACAAGTTAAAAAATAACTATAACCTAAAAAAAGGATAAATGACCCGGTTCGGATTGACAAGGATTGGTTTGACAGCAAAATCGGTTGGGTCACTCCAAGTTACACTCAATTAAATTTAAGATCAACTAGGTTAAGTTATTGAATCACAATTTGACTGATCAGATCGACTGAATCAATAGATCTTAAAACTTTGATTTTAAGATAACTTATTTTCTACGAAGATTATAGTATAAGACATGATAGTATGACTAGAATATTATATTAACTTTGACAATTTGACATATCTTATATATAATACTGATTTACTCTTTAAGTTTTTTTTGTCTGGTTAATTAATTTTTGTTAGGGAGGTGGGTCTGCTGGGCGGGCCTATGCACCCTCAGGTGCAGAATCGTTGATTCAAAAGTGGTCGGCAAAAGAAACGGCATCAGGAGGCCAATCGCACCTCCGTGGACACGTGGCACCTTCTCATAAGCCCAATGCTTATATTCTTCTTTCCTTTCTTCAAACTTCAAACTTCCAATTCTAACCCCATTCCAAACCTTTCCCTCAGCAACAACGGAATCCACCAAACTCGCATCAATCTTCGTTTCTTTAGGGAGAGAAACAAGAGCGCGCGGTGTCGGAATCGTTCTCCGATCGCATCGTTGTTCGCTTTATGGTCGTCGGAGAATCGCCGATCTCGCCAAGTGTCGAATCGCACCGGTGACAGGAAATGGTGAATTCTATGGTGGAACGCGCCACGAGCGACATGCTCATAGGGCCCGATTGGGCCATGAACATCGAGATCTGCGACATGCTCAATCACGACCCTGGGTGCGTTTTCCTTCTCGCACTCTTTCCTCCGAAACGCACCGTTTTTTCTAATCCGCCAAACGCGAATCATTTTTTATGTTTGTTTTTTATCGTTTTTTGCTCTTTTTGCCAACCGAAAATTTAAGGTTGAAATTGCGCTTGTTTTGGTGGTGTGAATGGATTCCGATCGATGCGTGAGCTGTTGTAGGTTGGAATGGAACAGGAAATTTTCCGAGTGATTTGCTTTCTGTGCGTAGTAATTGTAACCGTTTACCGTATGGTACGTGTGTGTTTCAAAGATTGGTTTGGGTGATAGTGTTCTTGTTGTATGGAGTTTTTTTTTTTTTTTTGGTAACCTTTTGAATTGTTCAACCAGTGATAGTTGATGGCTACTGTGGGTTCTCCAAGATTGTGTGATTCAGACGTGTGCGTATATGCTGGGTGGCATCTAATTTGCTTGTTCTATTCTATGTGGAGTTATAAAAATTATAAGCCTTCAGTGATATTTTTGCCTACTCTGTTATGATTTCAGTTGATACTACAAAAGTTGGTTCAGAAAGTGGCATCTTGTGTTGCTTTGGTTTATGAAATCTTTCATTTATACAAATTATTAGTCTTCATTCTAGGGATGAAATTGTTTGCTAGTTGACAAAATGGTAGTGTGAACTTGTTAACAAGTTGACACTTTTGGGGACTAATTGTACATTTTTAGGGATCAAAGCATCATAAATTATTACTTTCAGGAATCTGATTTTATATTAACTCTTTTTGTTTCGAAATTTACACTTCTTTTTTATTTTGTATTTTTTAAAATTTCAAAATTTTGACCTTGTATATTGGAATTGGAATGTTTGAAGTTTATTCTGAGTGATTTCAATGTTTGGTTTGGGGGAGAACGGGGAGGAGTGTCTGAACATATACATCTTTGACATTTCTAGGTTTGTGTTATACAGTTTTACACCGGATAATTCTTTTTCATATAAGTGTTTAAATGGAATTAGAATATTTGATGTATAATGTTTGAATTTTTCTCTTTGTTTATACTTCCAAATATTGAGAACTGTTTGGTTATGATTATCAGGCAAGCAAAGGATGTTGTTAAAGGCATAAAGAAGCGGATTGGAAGTAAAAATTCAAAAGTTCAACTTCTTGCACTAACTGTAAGCAAAATAGTGTTGTGATACAACCTTTTTTTCTCTTTAAACTCTGATGTCAGCATTGTGCTAGATTCTTTTGGATTTAAGCATGTTTTCTTTAATTGAATTTTTCAAATATTATTTTGGCCTCCTAAACTTTACATTGTTGACTGGTTCGTTTTTTAATGTTTTTCTTAAATGATGATGATGTTTATTGTAGTAAGTTTTATGAATAATTTTAAGATGCTTTTCTTTCTGTTGTATAATATAGTAAATAGTAAAATAGTAAAATAACAAGTGCTTTTATTTTCAGATAAAATAGTAAGCTTGTTAGATAGAAAAGGACAATCCAACTAGGGAGAAGATATCCTCCAAAACAACAGACCTAATAATTACAATAAATTTTAATTCTTTGTGCTTGTTTGAAATGGATATTTGGTTTAAACTACTGTGAGCTGAGAGTGGATACAAACACCATTCTGTTCCTTCTCAAGCTTAAGGTAAAATAGATGCCTTTGAAAATATGAGAATTCCACTCCATCGAAATGTAATCAGATAAAAGAAATTTTGTTAGATGAGAAGGAAATTTAATGTTTGTCGGGTTCTTTGAATTTAAATTTTCAAGGTTGATTGATAAGTATGAGAAGGAAACTTAATGTTTGTCTGGTTCTTTGGATTTAAGTGTCTCGCTGTTCTATACCACTTCGTGCAATTCCACGAAAACTGATTTTGTACCAATTAGTGTTTTCCTTCTAAATGAGTGGTTGATTGGAGTCTTTTACAATAGGATGTGATATGGTGTTTGTGGATTTCATTATTAGAAACATTTGAAATAGTAATTTCCATTACAATTAATAGGCTCTAAATGGTTGAATTATTTTGTCTGATTTGACTTGCAAGCAATTGAAACTATGTTTGCAATAAAGAAAAGGATGGAGTTGAATGGCTCTTAATAGAGTGGTGGAATGGTGTGGAGTAGAAAGGATTATGTATACAACTCATTATTGGAAGTTTTGGAAGGGGGTTCCTCTCTATTGATTCAAAGTTACAATGTTAATGAATAGAGTGGAAAGGATTATGAGTTTAATTTCCAGTTTTACTGAAAACATAGAATTGGAGGGGGTTTCTCATTTTTCAAGCATGAGACTATCACCATACCAGTGTCTTACTGCTCTTAGCAAGCTCCACACAGACCGTATAGGGTTCAAATAAAAACCTTGGCATAATATAGTGGGGATGTTGCTACTTGTTCCTTGAGTTGTTGGGGTGGGGGTCAATTGCTTGAAATTAGAAGTCACTTTCAGTAATCAAATCACATTAAGCTATTTGTTTTTCCATCTTTCTTTTTCTGTGGTGTTTTTAGAATTTATCGTAAGGGTTGTAGTGTTTAGGCTTGAAATTGCATATAATCATATCAAAATAAAGATGGAGAAGTGTTCCATTCTAATCCCCTAAACAATGCTGTTCCATTCCAATCCCCCAAACAAATGATTGAACCCTTTACTATACTACTACATTTATTATCTGTCTAATCTGTCCATTCAGTCTTAAAGTCTCATATTGTCAGCCGTTCCTTTTTATGTATTGTATTGGGCTTCATTAGAAGTCTGTAATTACATTTTTGGTGTTCAAATTGAAAGTCTTTTAACTATGCTGGCATTAAATACAAACTAATTTTTTAGAGTACCTTGGGTCCCTTTCCAAATGATGCTTGTTCAGCTAGGATGCATTGTTTCTAGTCTGCGTATAATTGACTTGTCTAGATCATTTGATGATTTGAAAAATTCATTTGGTTTTCTATTGGTCTGCTGTATTGAAGTTGTTGGAGACAATCATAAAGAACTGTGGAGATATTGTTCACATGCATGTTGCAGAAAGAGATGTGCTTCATGAGATGGTGAAAATAGTAAAGAAAAAGGTATACATAATTTCTTGAATATTTTTACAGTTTTCTAATGTTTCTGTTTTCTTCATATATATATGTTGATGTCATTTGTCATGCCAATTGTAGCCTGATTTTCATGTCAAAGAGAAGATATTGGTTCTTATAGATACTTGGCAAGAAGCTTTTGGAGGCCCGAGGGCAAGATATCCACAATATTATGCTGCTTACCAGGAACTGTTGGTAATGTTTACTATAAAGTTTTAGACAGAGAGATTTTGTTGCCAAGTTTTCCTCTTGCGATTGTGAAAATGAAGGAAAGCTGTTCATTAGAGCAATCATTATCTAGCATTTTGTTTGGATACAATGTTCTTATCTGATTGCTATATAGGTTTGGGCATTTGAGAGTGAATTGTTACACTTCAAATATTTACACAAACCTTTTAGAATCTAGCTGTTTTTCCATTTAGTTTATTATATAAAGTATTTGTTTATTTCAGCGTTACTATGAAGTTGTGGGAGAGTTATTGAACATCGTCTAAGGAGGGTGACCAATGTTTCTGTAAATCAATTTGGATTTATGCCAGGAAGATGTACCATGGAAGCTATTTTATTGATGCGACAATTAATAGAAAGGTATAGGGAAAAGAAGAAAGACTTATATATGGTGTTCATAGGTCTTGAGAAAGCATATGATAGGGTCCCAAAAGAAGGCTTATGGTGGACTCTTGAGAGGAAAAATGTAGCATTAAAGTATGTTAATGCAATTAAGGATATGTATGATTGGGTTACCATATGTGTGAAAGCTTGTAATGGAACATCGAGGTATTTCCCTATCACGGTAGATGTTCACCAAGGTTCGCCTCTTAGTCCGCATCTCTTTGCCTTAGTGATGGATGAAGTAACGAAAAATATTCAAGAGGAAGTGCCGTGGTGTATGCTTTTTGCATATGATATCGTGCTTATTGATGAGACCAAAGATGGTGTTAATAGGAAACTGGAATTGTGGAGAAACACTTTGGAGTCTAAAGGATTCATGATAAGCAAGAGTAAGACAGAGTATATGAAGTGTGAGTTTTCGCGAGTAAGAGATAGTGATCAAGACACAGTGCATTTACTTGATCAAGAGGTACCCAAGAAAGATGTTTTTATATACTTGGGATCAATTTTGCAAAAAAGTGGTGAGATTGATGAGGATGTAAATCATAGAATTAGAGCAGGGTGGATGAAATGGCGAAGTGCCTCGGGGTTTTTGTGTGATCGCAAAATTCCCCTTAAGCTAAAAGGAAAATTCTATAGAACAGCTGTAAGACCGGCAATGTTATATGGAGCGGAATGCTGGCCAGCACATAGGCAACATGAGCATAAAATAGGGGTAGCAGAAATGAGGATGTTAAGGTGGATGTGTGGTTAGACAAAGATGGATACGATAAGAAATGAGGATATTCGAAAAAAGGTATCAGTGGTACTGGTATGTGAAAAGATGAGAGAGCATAGATTGAGGTGGTTTGAGCACGTTATGAGACAGTCACTGGATGCTCCCATAAGAACAAGAGTTTGTTACCAAGAGCTCGACACAAAGAGAGGTAAAGGTCGACCGAAGCTTACCTGGGGAAAGGTAGTTAAACAAGACTTAATGGAGTGAGATATAGATTGACGGAGTGGAGAAAAACTATAAGCTTGGTGGAGGTTTAAATCCATTAGTAGTTTTATGTTCCAGTTGTTTCCCCTGTTTTAGTTATTTTCCTTTTTATTTTCTCCCTCTTCTTTTCATCCCTCTTTTATTTTAGCTTATTATTCCTCTCTTGTCTTATTTCCATTTTTTTCTTCCCCTCTTCCTTTCTCTTTCTCTTTCTTTTTTTTTCGATCTATCATTTGGTTCATCTACCACCGACCCAATTAACTTGGGTTAAAGGTGCTGTTGATGTTGATGTTGATGTATTTGTTTATTTCAGCGTGCTGGGGCAGTATTCCCTCAGAGGTCTGAACAATCTGCACCTGTTTTCACACCTCCACAAACACAGCCATTGGCATCATACCCTCATAATATACACAACTCAGATGCTCACCAGGACACAGCTCAGTCCTCTGCAGAGTCGGAGTTTCCAACGCTTAAGTATGGA
Source organism: Glycine latifolia (assembly GCA_013407115.1). Taxonomy (NCBI): domain Eukaryota; kingdom Viridiplantae; phylum Streptophyta; class Magnoliopsida; order Fabales; family Fabaceae; genus Glycine; species Glycine latifolia. Next base: position 22,353,661 of record CM023954.1, read on the forward strand.
TCTAATGCCTTTTCTTTTTATATAAAAGGAGGTTGACATCATTCTTATTGATTCATAAGTTTAATTGTGGTTGTGACATAATGTTATACCGTGTTGTGCATAGTCATAAGTATCATAAGTACATTACCATATCTATAACAGTGACAGAGTTTCTTTGCTGTTCAGATTATCACATTTGAAGCCATGTTCTTTTTTGTGACTGGCCTAGCCATGTACTTTTTAATGGCTGTTACGTAGTCTTTCTCCTTATGGAATCAAGCAATGTTTGGTGGTGTTTGGAGAATCAATGAAAATTAAAAGAAATAGGCAAAATATAGCTTAAATTAGGAATCAAGTTTTGATCTTAGAATCTGTTTCTTTATTCATTAGTGTCGTTTTAACTGTTATTAAATAAGATGTATGAATTTCCATGGATTGAAATTTCATTCACTTGGTGTAATGAGCATGCTACATGTAGTATGTACTGGTATTGGTATTGTGATGATGATAATGAGAGTTAAGTTTTGGTACAGATTGCCATATATAGTTATGCAGTATTAGGTTCTAATATCTAATTGATCTTTCTTTTATAGTTTGACAGAAATTCAGAATGCACGTGGCATCATGGATGTTCTTGCAGAAATGCTCAATGCCTTAGACCCTAGTAACAAAGAAGTAAGTTATTCAATTCAGACATTCAAATTATGATAAAATAAATGTATAAAAATACATTATATTGTAATGATTGTGAAGATTATGGGTGTGATATATTGAATAAAATACATTCAAATTGTGCTGATTATCTGGTTGAATGTTGTATTATATTGAATGTCATATTCACCAAATTCCATTTTTTGTTTCTCAAATTTTTGTGTTTTTTCTTGGGGTTTTCTAAATGATTTATTGTATAAATTTGAGACTCAATTTACTGACTGTTTTTGTGTTCCCTCTTCGTTCTTTGTAATTATTCTTTAACTCCTGATATTGGTGATAGTTATTTGTAGGGTGTTGAAAATTGTTTATGGGACAAGGCAAAATAGGTTTTCTCTAGTGATGCCACCAATTACAGGAATGAAAATAAACAAAAAAATTGGCAGTGAACTAGTAGTGATTGAAGTTGACTAAATGAAAATTTGGGGACAGAGCTTAAAACTGAATAGAAGCTACGGGGATGAAAGTTGAAAGTTGGGCAGTTTTCGGTGCATTGTATAACTAATGGCCTGTATGATATTTTGGACATATTATCAGCTTGAAAATATTTATTTACTTTTGTTTCATCATTTTTAGACAATAGACTGCTGCACATTATATATTTTTAACTGACAGTTAGTTGGGGGTTTCCTTGTTTCTTTAACCCAAAAGCATGATAAAGGTGTAGCTTATGGAAAACACAAATTTGACTCATGAAGGTGCAATAAACGTTGGAAAACAACCTTGTGATGATTTCTTTTGAATCCTTTGGCTATGTTGGGATATCAAATGATTGGTGGAATGGAATAACATTATAATACCAGTGTTTGGATATTTTATGATGAAATGGATTAATGTTTCTATTTCATTGTTTGGGAAGAAAGTGGAATCAAATGTTATCGCTCTATTAGAATAGCTACATCCCATAGCCTGTAATTGAGGTAATGGGGTAGAAAAATGCAGGTATCAGATGCAATAAATGTCATCTGGCTCCATTTGGAATAAACAGTCTAATATATAGTGGCAACCTATAAAGCGCAGATACTTGAAATCACATGGATACAAGAACATAAGTGTTAAAATTTAGAACATGATACATCACATGGATTAAAAAAACCATATACTTTAAATCCACTATATTTGTAAAGATAATGGATGGTGATCACAATTTGCAAGAGCAGTGTTTGTGATTGTAACAAAAAGCCATAGTTACAACATATCTTTTCATTACCCATATCAGAATATATTTCTTCCCCTAAGAACATATTACAAAAATTACATATTCCCCCCCATCCCGTGTTAGAATGTCACAAAAAGCAGTAGACCGGCCCCTATCAATAGAAGTCTTGACTCTATATAATTGTGGATTATTTACTTTTGCTTTAACCTATAAGGATACATAGGAAAAGATAGTTTTTATGGTGGCATTTCAGGGAATAATATTGCATTCTCAGAAATGACATTCCTTGGCTAGGAATACTATACAAGAATGCTATTCTTGAGTAAATTTAAAAATATGTTCGGTTAGATTTAAATACTCTTAGGAATATTTTTTAAAATTCAAAATAATTAGAATAAAAAGTAAGACTGAAAATGGAAGTTGCAATTGAGTTAGAAAATAAACTCTTAGGATATAAAATTCTCACCCCTTCCTATGAGAATAAAAATGAAGTATAACAAGGTATTTTACTACATTCCCTGGTATGAAGTATGAACAATACTTGGTAGTAATTTTTTAAAGCTTATAACAAACATTTTACACTGTACATTACATTCCCAAGTTCATAGTCCCGGGAATAAATTTTTAAACCTTGAACTCACAAAATGTAATTTTAGTCCTATTCAAAGTATCAGAATTCTGAACATCCTATACGTATTACAGTATTAGCCAATAAAAGTTAAAAAATAAAAATTGGAGGATACTCCATGTATATGTATCTAAGAGTATCTTACATTTATCAGTATGTGGATGTGGATACAATACCAATACTTTGCCCTTTCTGGAGTGTCTGGACTTTATAGATGGCAACTAATGTTATTCCATTTCATTCCCCTCCATTCCACCCTTTCCATCAAATCAAAACATAGCCTTCCTGTTGCAGTAGATTTGTTTTTGCCCTTCTAAAACTGTTGCCTAAGTCTAATATGTTTTTTCATTTCATTCCTCTCCATTGCATCCTTGCCATCAATTACAAACATAGCCTCACTGTAGTAGACTTGATTTTGACCTTCTAAACCTGTTGCCTAAGACTAATTATGTTTTGTTTAAACATTTAATCCAAACACCTACTTGACATCTCATGGATGACCTTTGCTATTATTTTCAGGGGATTAGACAGGAGGTTATTGTTGATTTGGTGGAGCAGTGTCGAACATACAAGCAGAGAGTGGTACACCTTGTCAACTCAACTTTGTAAGGCCTGGAGTCCCTGTCCATGATATAATATAATGATGACTGCATACAATATTTTTAATTCCTTGGTTCATGTTCATTGTATTTTTAGTAAAATCTATTCTTTTTATCCAAACAATATAGCAGTTATTATTATGGTCTTTTCTGTCTATTCCAGGGATGAATCACTGCTATGCCAAGGACTAGCCCTGAATGATGATCTTCAGCGTGTACTGGCTAAGCACGAATCTATTTCTTCTGGAACTTCTACCAAAAATGAAAATCACACACAGAATTCGAAACCTGCACCTGCTGGAGCTCTTGTAGATATTGATGCTCCTTTGGTTGATACTGGAGATACTAGCCAACAAACTGATGAGAGGTAATTAAGTTTTTTGTTTCTTTTCATTATTGCTTTGCTCATGTATGTCAAATGCATTCATTTTAGCATGTTTATTAGTTTTACCATATTAGAATCCATGCAATTTATTGTTGATGGCTAATTCTTCATGTAAACAAGTGTACTATTAAAAATAATAACTTCCAATAAATGTGTGCTCTAGCAATTTGTTATATTATTTCTATTGGAATGATATCTTTGATATTAGGAATATTTTATCAGATATATAAATTAAAATTGAGTTCAAAACTGTTTGCTTTCATTAGAGTTTGATGCTATGGAAAGTTCTTTCCTATTCTTTTTGGTTTTTTTATAGTTTAATATAGTCATTAAGATTTACCTAGATAAGTATGGAAGTGTTTTAAGATCTAGGGTATTGCACTTGGGATGCGTTATATTAGACCACCGAAAGTCACAATTTTTGTGTTTAGCTCACTCATGATAATTGATTAATTGAGTTGTCATTCATGAGCTAGGTCATAACCTTTGATTTTGGCTGCAGATCTACATTTGTTATTTTACTTATAAACATGTAGGAATAGATTGATTTATGAACTACTTTCAAGTTGATCTGATCCATCTGATGCCTTTGGCTATATGGTTCATATATCTATTTGCTTACATATACGCACAGATCCTCTTCTAATGTGATGCCTTTGGCTATATGGTTCTTATATCTATTTACTTACATATATGCACAGATCCTCTTCTAATGTCGAAGCAGGGTCCCAAACACTGAATCAGTTACTGCTTCCTGCACCTCCAACTTCTAATGGATCAACAATTCCTGCCAAGGTTGATCCCAAATGGGACCTGCTTAGTGGCGATGACTATAACTCACCAAAAGCAGATTCATCAAATGCTCTCGTTCCTCTAGGAGAACAACCACCTGCCACTCCTGTTTCTCAGCAGAATGCCCTTGTTCTTTTTGATATGTTTTCTAATGGAAATAATGCACCGACATCTGTCAATTCCCAGCTACCCCAGCCAGCTAATGTTGCTGGCCAAACCAGTCCATATGCTCCTCAATTTCAACAACAGCAAACAGTCACATCTCAAGGTGGATTTTACCCCAATGGAAATGCCCCAAATGGTTCACCTCAGTATGAGCAATCACTGTATACACAAACTACAGGTCCTGCCTGGAATGGTCAGGTTACACAACAGCAACAGCAACAGCAACAACAACAACCACCCTCTCCTGTTTATGGTGCATTTAATGTTTCTTTGTTGGATTTAAATGTATTTCTAATTGGCTGTAATCCTTTCACAATTACATTCTCGTTCTAGAAAATGCTTTTAAATTGGTTCAAGGGGAATGTGTAAGTTGCAACATTTTTCTTTATCCACTGACTGACAGTGATATGTTGGGTACTTGGGTTGGTTCCTGGATGGATTGAGAATGTAAATGTATATATTGTGCCCCATATTTTGGACGTCATTGCATAAGTGTATAACACAAATTTTGTTTTTGTTTGACAGGTACACAGGGCAGTGGATCATTGCCACCCCCTCCCTGGGAAGCTCAACCTGCAGATAATGGAAGTCCATTAGCGGGCACTCAGTATCCACACATGCAAAATACTGGACATCCGATGGGGCCTCAAACAATGGGCCACCAGGGTGTTGGTATGTATATGCAGCCAAATGCTAATAGCCATATGTCAGGAATGAATAACCATGTTGGGAGCAATCAAATGGGCTTGCAACCTCAACATATGCAAGGTGTTGCAGGACCCTACATGGGTCTGGCTCCACATCAAATGCAGGGTGGTCCTGTGATGTATCCTCAACAGATGTACGGAAACCAATTTATGGGATACGGCTACGATCAGCAACAAGGAATTCATTATCAGCAACAAGGAGTTCCATATATTGAACGGCAAATGTATGGTATGTCTGTTAGAGACGATAGTGGTTTGAGAAACCCTTACCAAGCTTCTACCACATCTTATGCTCCATCTCGGAAGCCTTCCAAGCCAGAGGATAAGTTATTTGGAGACCTTGTTGACATGGCAAAAGTGAAGCCCAAACCTACTCCTGGCCGAGCTGGTAGTATGTAAAAACTATATTACCGGGTTTGCACATTTCATCCGATTGCTAACTTTTGTCTCCGATTTTCCTTGATTTTTTTTTTTTTATGTTTTATAATATTATATATAATTTTTTTGGTTCTTGTTACATATTGTTTGCTTGTCTGGGAATTAGCATTTGATCATGTACATTCGTTTTCTAGAGAAAACATTAAAAAGTAGGGGGGAAAAGGGCTAAACCATCATTGGGTTGGATTGTAGTTTGTTGAAATTTTACCTTGTGTAACATTCCCTTATGGTTGTAGTTATGGTCTCAAGGTTCTTTAAGCATAAACGCCATCTAAACTATGGAGAAGGGATGTCCTACCTGTGATGATATCGAACATTAAGAATTATGGTTGTCGTTAGTAGGTTGTAGAAACGAACAGGAAGATTTGATGCAGAAGTGGGGGATTTGTATTTTCACGTACGCCCTTTTGTTTTCGTGCTTTGCCTTTTTATTATGAGCATGTGTAACTTTTTTTGATATGAAGGGTGAAATAGAGGAAAGAAAAAAAAATGAAAAAATGATAGTGAAATAAAGTAAAAATGTGGTGTTTGAATAAAGAAAAATAAGAAAGATAAAATTAGAGAAATTTTCTTAACTTGGAAGAGGAAGTGGAAAAAATTTATTCGTTTTTGTTGTACAACTTTTTAAATGTCAAGTAAATTAAATTTGACCTAAAATATAAAATTTTCAATAATTTTTTTTCTTAATATGTAATTTTTTATTATTTTTATTTATCGTGTTATGAAAAATTATTTAATTTTTTAAACAAATTAAAACGAAAAACATTGGTTAAAATAAAAAATAATCATATTTGTTGAGATAAGAAACAATATTTTACCTTTTTTAAGATTTAAATATGGATTTTATTCATCCTAGTTGAAATCATAAGGTAGCTAAAATGTGTAGTAGGCCTAATCTTGGAGTGCCCCATATAAGAGACACTATGAAAACTAGGATTATATAAACACTACATTCCTACTCTTTATTCGAAACCTTACAAAACATACATAAATAAGCATGAGTATCAATAAGTCTAGGGCGATAGTGAATAACTTTATCTCTGAGTTCACCATTCTAAAACAATTTAAAGTCTTTATTCACCCCAGAAGGCCCCTTTTATTAAACCCGTTGTTTGGTGCCCTCCCCTCTGGCTGGACCAAGGCTGCTATAGCAGCACTTGGTCTTGTTGCTTGCAGAGACATCTTCAGGGACTTTCGAGGCAACATTTTGTGGTGTTTCTCCTTGCACCTTGGAGTCACCATAACTTTTTGTGTTGAGCTTATTAGAGCTATGAATGTTATTAAGATTGCCAACAGACGTGGATGGCGTCGATTATGGTTCAATGCAACTTTAGTTTGGCTGTCACTCTGTTGAAGATTACAAATATTGTTCCTTGGGAACTGAGTACTCGCTGGCATAATTGCATCCACCTGACCAAAATCATGAATTTTGTTTTATTTGATGTGTATCATGAAGGAAATGCCTGCGCAGATAAATTAGTGGACTATGGGCTTAATGCTGCTAGAATTAACTGCTGGGATGTTATTCCTACTTTCCTTAGGAATGTATTCTTTCATGACAAATGTTGTCTTCCTAGTTATAGGTTTCGTTGACTTTTTTGTTTGTATTACACTTTTTGTGTTTTTAATAATATTACCTAGTTGGGATCAAGGTTGATATCATTATGCTTAGCATGTTTTTGGTTAAAAACATAAAATTGACAATAAAAAATATATAATGTGCATAATAATGATGTCTAACGTTCAAAATAAGTAACATAATTATTTGGGATTTATTTTTGCCAAAAGATAATCATATATCAGCCGTGTATATGCCTATAATTAGCCCTCAAACTTTGATGTATGGCTGTACCAACAGCCATTAAGTTTTCCCAAATCTACCTTGCAATGAAACTCACTCTTCAAGAAACTTCAAGAACACAAGCTGTCCAGCAATTCACATGAAATATGTGACTGTTTGGAAGCTTTAATGGCAACAATAGAAGATGGAAGAAAGATAAGGGATGAAGGTGGATGACACCATGAAAAAGCTTTCCAATAAGCCTAGGAAGAATCGCCACAATAGCTTGAAGCCATTGATAAGAAACAAGAGGTTCTTGCACAAGAACAAGAGAAAAACTCTCTACACAAATTTCAGAATTTGTAAAAATGACATCAAAAGTATTTGCATTCAGTTTTGGGCAGCTTATATAGCCCACGAAATTACACTTAAATGCAAGGCAAATGAAGCTTGAAATGTAAACTAAATGAAGCCTAAATGCAAGCTAATGAAACTCGAATTGCAAGCTTCATCCTAAGTGACTTCTTGGCTGAACCAACATGCCTAAAGGTGCAGTATTTTAGCTTCTAAGTTCAGCATTTTAAGCCTTAAGATGCAGCCAACAAGCTTACAAAGGTGCTACACAATTTACACATAAGTGCACTTAACAAAGCTTTACACTAATGCACTTAAAGCCTTTTTTATTACAACTAATTTTGCCACTAACAAATGCTGGAATTTATTGAATTAAATTCAACTTTAGAATACAAAATCCAGCCCTTGTTGTCCTTGAGTTGGTGTGCCTCTTCATGCTTGTCCAAGTTAGCTTGGATGTGGTCCTCAAGTGCTTGAGTCCTAGCTTTTGTCATTGGTCCTTTAAAGCTCACCAAAGGAAGTGCTTCAAGCTCTCCTTCTAGACCCTTGGCTTGTCTTGGACCTCCATCAAACTTTTTCCTAAAATCTAGGACATGATCATGATAAGATTCTAGTTGAATTCAAATTCAAATCTAGCTCTTATCTTCTCCTTTTGATATGAAACTAACTACTATAGTTAATTCATATTTAAATTCAAAATTTAAATTATCAAATTTAAATATTAGATAATTAATTTAACTATTTAAATTAATTAATAATGTCTTGGACTATCCAAGCCCATTAACTCCATTCATGCGCCCCTCTCTCTTTAAGATAAGTATCCAAACTCTTTCTTGGGCCAACAATCATTATTAGGCCCAAAACCTTTAATGCTATAATGTCATGACAATAAAGTGTTAGTGCGTGACCCATTAGGCCCAACATAGCTACTGACATAAATGAGTTTGGGCCCAACAAGGCCACTACCCATTTAATGACAACACAGAGCACTAGCAATGCTTTGTTGCCCCAGAACTAGTTAGGTAAATGACAAGATCATCCTATTAAATCTATTTGGTTTCTGTATGTATTTCCTTTTTGTCTTGGTTACCTTCCCATAAAACCTAGGGTAAGGAAACGTATCAGCCCTTGCGGTCTAGGGTAAGCTTTAATACGAAATAGGGAGTCTCCAATTTTACTGACTCTAAAGGCAAATCATCTCATGATTTCTTTTACTATGCATAGATTCCCGAGTCCCGTAAATGTCATCCCGATTTCTCCGGTTTACAGATAACCTAATCTCTCACAGAGATTTGACGAATTCCTTCAGCTAGTCACCCTAGACTCGTGTTCTTTCAGGACATGCTCAAAGGTATACCTATGTGTCTCCATGTTTCAGGCATACGAGGTATACAATCAAAGCATGTCTTCTAGAACACAGTCTAGGTGAAAACTTCTGGTCTAAGGAAAGACACACCCAAATAATAAGAGACTACTCTAATGATGCTATCTGTGAGGTTTCCTCATAGAGTCTCTTTGTGGGTCTGTTCAGTGCGAGCTATACCCTTATAGGTCCACCCACGACTTTGGCTAAGACATCTCCATGTCTGTAGCTCATGAAGTCTTTACCTTGTATCTGCATATAAGTAGATAAGTCGTGCTAGTCTTATCGGAGATCACTGATCCCCATTCTCAGTGTCTCTAGACTAGGAACTTAAAATTTAGGAGTAGACATCTGGTATCCTTGAATACTCATGATCGTGATCCCATCAGTGATACTCAAGAGATACATATTCTATTCCAAGGGTTTTATCCAGTTACTCATATATTAATAATGATATCGAGACAGAATATGAAACAAGATAAAGAGCGCTTATAATTTATTCATGACAATATGAAAAGTACATGTACGTCCTAATCTAATGAAAAGATTGTCTCTAGGACATCCATATACTAACAAATAGGATGGTTGACTGTAATAGTACGAGAAGTACTGGGGGCCACATCTGTGGGGAGATCCTTATGACACCCATTTGGCTGATCACCACCGGGGGGGGTGAGTCCTGTGCACGACAGAGTGAGCTCGACGTCAACTGTAGCTATCATTTGGACCATGGATTTGGCCTATTTCCGGAATGGTACCACATTGCATGATGAGAGTTGAGTCAGGAGCATGCATTCATGTTAGACATTATACATTGACTTGTGGATTATCCCTTGATGCGTGTTTGTGCTGGTCGTGCATTGAGATAATTGAATGTGATAGTGATACTATGTCGCTTGGATTGTTTTTCCTTGATCGATGTTATCCTTGCTTGTATTTTACATGATGAACTCACCCTTGCTTTGTTGTGCCTTGTGGTTTAGTACTTGTAATGATCGCGAACCTGGTTTGTGTGAGCAGATGGATAGCAGTAGGTGATCCGGGAAGATGACAACTTTTTAGTTGGAGCCGCCGAGTTGTCGGGATGTCGATGTGACGCAGGGGTGATGTTTTGCTGAATACACCCCTGGTTTTGATAGTCACCTACACATTTTGCTAGTTGCACCCCTGATGTTTAATTTCTTACTTCAATTGTGAAACACTTGTACATTTTAAACATGGATATTTGTATTTACATTTAAAGCATGCTTTGTATATACAGATATATGTATGCAATTGGAATGCTTCATACGTGCTTTGTTTATGGTTATAATCGTCATGGATTGCGAAAAATTTACCACCATTTTCATTGAAGAATAAGAAAGGGTGTTCTTTTATCAAAAATGATTAAGTTGATGTTGATGGTTAAGGGTTAGAGATACAGTAGCGACGTGGCGGGTCGTTACATAAATGATCACATAAGACATTAGCAATACTTTGCGACTCCAGAACTAATTGAGTTGAGCAAGTGATCTACCTTTCTGATTTGGATACTGATAGAGGACTATGCAAAGAGCATAAAGTTCTAGAAGCACTCCATGAATTGAAGGCTTCAATGACAATGTCCAAAATCAAGCTTCTACAAAAAGAGATGACCAAGAGAATCATGGTTGGACTATTTAACAAGAACAAAGATGCAGGTAGACACAAGGAGCTTTGGAGAACCTTGAAGATTGTAGGAGAGCTCCCTTAACGTGAATATCGTGCTTAGTGCAATTCCTTTCGTAGCTTTTGTAATTTTCCTAGTTTTCATATTGTCGTAATTTAGTAATTTCTTATTTGTGTAATAGACTTAAATGTGAACTTAAATAGGCTGAATTGAGAGCTTAGCCTCTTCTTGGTTCTTGGCTAAACCCAAATTGATTCTTATCAAGGAAGTTTTCTTTTGTGACGAATCCTCCTCATCTTATCATTCCAATATGGATCGTGGCGTTATTTATTACCATCTTCTTTATCTACCCCACCTTTTATCTGTAAGTTCTACTTTCTATCATTAGTATCTTGAAATTGGCCTCTTGAAACGATCCAATCCAAGCATTCATGCCTTGGTAGTCATCATATGGTAATCAGAGCTAGAATCCAAAGAGCAATTTTTGTTTTCTTTATTTAAATTATTTTTTTCCTAAAAACAACGAAAAGCAAAAAAAAAAATTCAGATTTGAATATCCTATGTTTTTGTTATCCTATCTTATCCTATCTTTTTGTTGAATTATCTTATCTTTTTGTCTTCAAAAGATATTCAAAAGTTTATGGTACCAAAAGGCAAAATACGAAGGACTAAAAAGAAAATATTCAAAAAAATATATTTTGGGGTCAAAATGAAAATATCAAAAAATATAAGGACCCAAATATAAAAAAAAGAAAAAAAAAAGAAGAAAGAAAAAAAAACAAAAAAAGGAAGAAGTTATAGTCCAAATTTTACAGCTCATTTTGGTGTAATGTTATTATTACTTTCTAGTATTTTCTTTTTGCATAATTTCAGTGGTTTATACTTACCCATATTCTGTTTTTCCTAATTGTCTTTTTTTGGCATTCCTTTTGAATTATACTTTCTTTTTTTTAGCTTTTATTGTCTATCTTCTAAATTTCCAAGGTTTTGTATTAGAGTTTTCTTTCTTTGACCTCTTAAGTTAAGTTTGGATTTGTTTCATCTTTCACTTTTGTTACTCCTTGAATTGAAATCTTTTGGTTGATTTCAAGGGCTGAAGAAGAGTTAGTGAGTGGAAAAAGACAAGAGTGAACCTTATAGAAAAAGTCTTACAAGAGTGAAACACGAGTGTTGAAGAGTGTAAACATTATGTGAGTGGTAAAGTCCAATATTTTATTTATTTTACTAACATTTTCTTGTAGCAATTGTGTCTGAAAGTGATAGTGATCCACCTTCCCCTAGAACTGCTAAGCTAATGGCTTCATTGGCTAAGCAAATGGATAAGTTTCAAAGAACTATTGAAAAGAGGATAGGAGACAGGTTTGATGAGATACAAAGAAGCACTCAAGAGTTGAGTAGGAGAATGGAAGACATGGAGAGAAGGAGACATCATAAATCACCTCATTCTTCTCAAGGGAGTGATGATGACTATGAAGATGGTAGAAGACATAGGCATCAGAGGAATAGGGATGGCATGGACGATGTGAAGGTCAAACTGCCTAAGTTCCTAGGTACTTATGACCCGGAGACTTACCTTGATTGGGAGATGAAAGTCGACCAAGTTTTCAATTGTCACAATTTTAGTGAACAAAAGAAAATGAAGTTGACTAGCTTAGAATTTGAAGGATATGCCATGGCATGGTGGAATCAAATGGAGAGAGCAAGATTGAGAAGACATCGACCAGATACTTGGTTAATAATGAAAGGAATCACGAGGGATAGATTTGTTCCACCTCAATATATAAGGGATTTGCATAACAAATTACAAAGACTCTATCAAGGAAGTAAAAGTGTTGATGATTATTACAAAGAGATGGAGATTTCTTTGATGAGAGCAAACATTGAAGAGACTAATGAGGTTACAATGGCTAGATTTTTGAATGGTTTGAATAGGGACATTCAAGATGTTGTAGAGCTTCAAAGCTACGACACCCTGGATGAACTTATACATAGGGTCGTGAAAATGGAGCAACAATTGAAGAGAAAACAAGCCTATGAGAAGTCTTCATATGGTTATTCATGTTGGAAGGATAAGGACACTTCCAAGAAGGAGGGTTCTTCTTCACAACATATTGAAAGGAAGTTTTCAAGAGGTAATCCTACTTTTCCTACTCAACCCCCTTCCAATAAATCTAGTTCAATTAAATGTTTTAAGTGTTTGGGTGAGGGTCATATTGCATCCCAATGTCCAAACAAAAGGACCATGATTTTGTTGGAGAAGGGAGAGGTGAATAGTGAGTCATATAAAAGCTCTCATAGTTCCTCTAATGAAGGGGAGGATGATGGTTTTCTTCAATAGGAAGAGGGAGATCTTTTAATGGTAAGAAGGCTCATGGGAAGCTTGTGCAAAGATCAAGATGATACACAAAGAGAAAACATTTTTCATTCTAGATGCTTGGTGAATGGAAAGGTTTGTTCTCTTATCATTGATGGAGGAAGTTGTACCAATGTTGCAAGCACTAGATTAGTGGAGATGCTTGGTTTAAAAACCACCCCTCATTGTAAGCCTTATAAATTACAATGGTTGAGTGACAATGGTGAGTTGGTTGTGAATAAGCAAGTGTTACTTACATTCTCCATTGGAAAGTATGTTGATGAAGTGCTTTGTGATATGGTTTCCATGGAAACTGGCCATGTTTTGCTTGTTAGTCCGTGGCAATATGATTGAGATGTTATCCACAATGGGGTCACCAATCGATATTCTTTCTTACATAAAGGTAAAAAGGTAGTTCTATCACCTTTGTCTCCAAGTGAGGTGTGTGAGGATCAAATAAAAATGAGATTAAAAAGAAAAAAAGAAAATAAAATCAAAGAAGAAAATAGTCCTTTGAGAGAGAATAGTCAAAAAGAAAAAGATGACAAAAAGAGTGGAAAGAAAGAACAAACGAAAATAGAAAAAAAAGAGTGAAAAACAATTATTGATAAAAAAAGAGTTTGTTCATCAAACCTAAGGAGGTAAAATAGTGATGCTAGCTAGACAAAAAATGCATTTACTCATTCCAAATTATATGTGCTTGTCTTCTAGTGCCTTGAGTTGACTCAAGGTTTTGATACACTTTTAAAGGAGTTTGAGGATGTCTTTCCACAAGACATACCCCATGGCTTGCCTCCTTTAAGAGGAATTGAGCATCAAATTGGTCTTGTTCCGGGAGCTTCACTTCCTAATAGGGCTACCTATAGGAGTAATCCAGAAGAGACCAAGGAGATTCAAAAGCAGGTTGAAGAGTTGATGCAAAAAGGATGGGTGAAGGAAAGCTTGAGCCCATGTACAATGCCGGTCATCCTAGTCCCCAATAAAGATAGCATTTGGAGGATGTGCACGGATTGTAAACCCATCAACAACATCACGTAAGGTATCGACATCCTAATCCTAGACTTGATGATCGGGTAACCAACTCTACCACTTATTTTTCTCCTTTTGAGGTCGTTTATGGTTTTAACCCATTATTCCTTTTTGATTTAATCTCCTTACCTAATGATTTTTCTATTTTGAGTGAGAATGGGTGATATGCTTCCAGCATATAGTAGTTTTTAGGATTAATTGATTAATAAATTGTTTAAAGATGAGTAAATTAAAATAGGATTTGATAAATTATTACTTAATTGCATATTAATTTAAATTCTTAGTTATTTTGTCATTTAGCAACCAACAAGAGAGGAAAAGAAGCAAAAAGAGCAAGCTAGTACTCTCGAATAAGCCACGCGATCAGCGTGCTATCTCACGCGATCAGCGTGGAAGTGTCAAGATCAACAAATTCAGTTCGAAGAGCCCAGTAGCGCCAACCACCACGCCAGTCGCGCCAGATGCTGAAACACAGACTTCCAACTCGAATTATCCACACGATTAGCATGGCCATCCACGCCAGTCGCGCCACGAGCTCGGGTTTCCTGATTTGAAATAGATTTAGCTTGGGGAAACAGTTCCTCATTACTGGATTTAGACCTCGAGTCCTCACGATCATGATACCTATGATTGATCCTTAAGAGAACACTTGTTCTATTCCTAGGGCCTTTATCTTTAACTGCATATTACTATAAAATATAGGCGAGACATAAATATGATAAAGATAAAGTTTGCTCAAATTTATTAACCATAATATACTAAATAGCAAAAGGTGTTCATATGATGAAACACATTGTCTCTAGAACTGATAACCAATGTCGTATCGCTTCAAAACAATTAAACTACGTTAATTTTGTAGCACAAGATTAACCTAGGTCGACTTAGAGACACAATCATTATGGTTTCAACTTTAATTCAATTAGTAAATAATAGGAGGATTTTTATCGAACAGTTTACTGCGATAAACAAAAATTCCAGAAAAATGTAGCAAAATAGAAACTAACAGAATTGATAATAGGTGCTCTAAAACAGATTAAAAAGCATCAATCCAATTCACCAAACCAAGCAATGCGAATTATCATAGTTCTCAGATAATGATCTTGTTATGAAAGTTTATTCAATTTCATTAGAAGCAGTTCAATCGAATTAACCCCTAAATTAATTGAAATATCATCCAAATAATTTGTGATTAAAAGTTGAAATTAGGAAATGAATCCAAACCTAATCCATTTTTAATCCTAAACACATTCATAATCATGAAAATCGAATAAAGGATTGAAGAAGAAAGTTAACATTCATAGAGAAATTGAAATACCAAACTAGAACTCAAATTCTCCTTGCTTAGGCTGGATCCTTGGATTGATTGATTGTTTAGCCTTCCATGACCATCATCAATGGAAGCCCCATGAAATTAGTGCAAGAAAATGAAAGAACAGAAATTAAAATGAAGAATAGTGAAGAACAATGAAGAACAGTTGAGAGATAATAAGAGAAAGGTTGTTTTAATTCTAAAAACTTCTAAAAGTCACTACAAAATATGTTTGTGCTAAAATGAAGTGTGTCCCTCCAAATAAATAAAATCACTAAAATATAGTAGGAAAGGATGGGCCATAATTAAGCCCAACTAATCTAACTAATTACGAATTACACCAATTTCGCAGCCCAAAATTCAAGTGCAGTGGTTCTGACTTCCAAGCCTAAAATGACCCTCAAAATGACAGAATTGGCCTCATCTTATTTCTACAAAATTGTAGATCTTTTTCTTATATTTTCAGGGACTACTCATATGCACCATTTGGAGTTCTGTAAAGCTCTCTAGGTCCTGCACAAGGAAGATAGGTCAAGTATGCAAAAATCCAAAAATAAGCAACAATTATCAATTAAGCCCACTTGTTTGCCTAAGGAAAAAACTGAATTAGAATGGGAAAATAAAAGTCCAAGAGAAGTCAAATAAGCTAAGAAGAGTAGAAAAATATTAAACTAAAAATACTCAATCAAGGACACCTACATACTAACAACCTTCTACTTGGCCTAGAGCCAATCAGGTCGACGTGTCAAACCTAAAGACTCATAATTGAAAACAATAGGAATACCCACAATTACCAAGAGGGGGGTGAATTGATTTAAACTTTGTATTTTAAAAAATTATTTAGAAAATCAAAGTTATAGGATCTTAATCACAATTAAACCAAGAATGCTTCAAATCAATCAAACCACTTAGCCCAAAAACAATTGCTTCAAAAACAGAACTTGTTGAGTAATGAAAATAATACCAAGAACTAATGACCAAGGTAACAAGAAGAGTTTAAGGAATAGAAAACCATAACAAGAATTTATACTGGTTCACTTCTAAAGAGAAATTACATCAAGTTCTTCTAATCAACACTAGATTAGAGTTCCACTATTATACAGTTCTTACAAGCTTTACAACAACCACTCTTTATCAACCCTAGATAAAGAACAGAAATCTAAAACCCTATTAGATTCCTAATGATCAAGACATAGAGAACCCTTCTCTACACTTCCCTCTAGAGAAACCCACTCTAGAAAAAGCTTGAAGAATCCTTCACAATAGTTTCAAACTACCAAGAATACAAAAATGAATTTACAACAAGAGAGAATGGAGAGAGACAACCTGATGATCCAATGAATATGAATGAATATGTTTTACCAATTAGAGATGAAATGTAGAAATCAAATTCAGAAACTTTCTCTCCAAAACTTCTTTGAAAATCTTGCCCAAGAAATCTTTCAATACACCATGAAGATTAAAAAGTGGGACAAGAGCTTTGTTAACTCAGAAAATCCTTTCTAACTTTGAGAAGGCTTGTATATGCTCAGAAATATCGAAGTATGTAAGTTATGTTTTCAGACAAGCCTTCAATCTATTTATAACCAATGTTTATAACATAATGTAATCGATTAAATTATCTTATGTAATTGATTAAATTGCCAAATAATCAATTAAAATGTTCTTAGCACA
>CM023954.1:22375848-22387582 GCA_013407115.1 Glycine latifolia
CTATAGATTCTATTTATTATTTTTCCATATTTTTCCAATGCTTGAATTCTTCTGACTAATGTTTCAAAGTTGTCACCTTATAAAATTCATAGAAATTCTATTCTAGAGTTTCTTGTCACAAACTATTTTGATATTCTGCCAGTCAAGAGTATTCTGTAATTTCATCAGGTTCTCACAAAATCTCTAAGGATATCTGGTCATTTCTGGCCCAAAGGGCATTATGGTAAATTCATCATTCATCCTAGGGGCATAATTGTCATTTCCACCATAAAATATCTAGCCAAAAATATCTAAGGTATTCTTGTCATTTCCAAAATATCCAAGGGCATTTATGTAATTTCAATCTTAAAATATCTCACTAAAATACCTAGGGGCATTTTTGTAATTTCTGATTTAAGGAAAGGGTAATATGGTCATTTCTCTTCAAACATTTCCTTAATGTCTTTAATTGATATTTCACCCAATTAATTCAAATATAGACCAGCCAAATTTCTCATAATCTAATACTTACATCAAGAATAATTCATATAACGTATATTTGCAGTTATTAAAATTTCAGGGTGTTACAAGTTGACTCCCCATGTAATGATCTTGTTGCCATAATCTTGCCGTCACCAAAGTGATACGTTGGTTGTCTTTTAGACCTAATTTTTTGCGTATCTTCTCATGCAATTCACTCACTGTTGATCTTCGATTGATACGTGTCGGTCTGTTGTCTCCTTCAAAAACAATACCCCGTCATCCTCTAACTTTTCTTCCATTAAAAAATAACATAACATTAACACTCTCACTGCCTGAACTCATATCTTGCCGCCAACAAAAACAAAAACTTTCAAGGACATAATGGTAAAATACAGACGCTTAAAGGATGCTTCAACAACAACTCACTATCTGAAGAAATGGACCCAAACAACAACTCACTCAACCAATGCATCTGGAGGCTGCTTATCTGGACCCACCTTAAATAGAGCCATAGAATCCAAAACACGCCTAAAATAGGCGTGTTTAAAACCGTCCAATTTAGGCGTGTTTAAACACGCCCATTTTAGGCGTGTTCAACAGCCCCAAATTTCAAATTTTTTTAAAAACTGCCCCCTTTTTTGAATTATTTATTTAATTTATATTATTTATTTAAATCTACCTAAAAACAATATTATTAACCCTAGACAAAGAGGTATCATTGCTATTTTGACTTCAGATGTGTTTTTGAGAAGTTGCCTGTCACCTTTGAATCGACTTGGTAAACTCGTTCTAGAAAGGAAGAAAATATGAAGCACCAAACCATGACCTTCTTAAATTTGTCTGCTCGCTGTCTCATTTTCCTCAAATGCATGTGTAATTTTGTTGACTGTGCCACTTCTAAGAAGAGAATATATGGCACTTCAAGATGATTTTCTTACTCCGTACCACTGTCAATTAAATGCTTTTCTAAAGTTCGTTTCTTAATGGCAAATTCAGTGAATGGATGGTTTGGTCAAATTATTATTTAATACTATAATTACAAGTTTGCATTAACATGGTTAGTTACAGGTATAAATTAAAGTAGTCATCACTAGTATGAAAAAACATTCTGTACATCAAAATTTACATTCATATGCTATAATACTGATATAGACATTTTAAATCAGGATTTAGAATTAGTTTAAGAAAGATTTTCTAAGTTGATTAAAAATTATTTTCGAAATAAGTCCTTAACAACTGGATCTAGAATAATATTAATGTCATTTGAAACTTTTGAAATTTTCTACAAGACAATCTAGATTACATATACTAAAAAGTAGAAATCAATCTAGAAAATATTCATTTTTTTATTCAGCTAGAATATATCTTCTAAATCAGTTGCACCAAAAATCATTCTAGAAAATACTTGTTAAACAGATTTTATATATCATGTCCTACCTTTAATTTTTAAATCCCCACTACATGAATCAAAGATGCCTTAAGAACATCTACACTGGAGGAAATTGAAGACAGCTTCTTGTTGTAAGATAAATTTACGATTTTTTTCTACTTATTTGTCTCATGTATGATACTGTTGATTTGGAAGGAAAAACAACGCATATGACTTAATATTGGTTATGTCTTCAGACTTCAGTTTGACCAACTTAATAGAAGGACTAAACTTTAATTTACTAACGATTTTTTTATTAGGACTAATACGGTATATGACCTTAAAGATTAGAGACTTAAAAATATATTTTAGCTTATAAAATAATTTTTAAAACAAAGGCAGAAATCTCCCCTTGAATTTTACATTCTATTCCTAGCAATCCCTCCTCCAACGCCCAACCACTACAAGTCTAGAACCCCGTGTTTTCAACCTCAACCGTGTTAGAACCAAACTCTTTAGTGTCTACATTATACTTGATTATTAATTCAATTATCGGGCATCCATCAATTTCAATGTCACACTTGTAATAATTAAATTATCAAATTCAACAGTTTTTCAATTTTAGACACTCAAAATTCAACAAACAAACCCACACAATGACACAAACATACACCAACCTTGAACCTTCCCTCCCCATGTTTGAATTTTGCTCTTTCCCCTCACTAACCTTTAGCCTTCATTTCCCCGCAAAATATTCCCGCGGCGAACTGAATCCCCCCCAAATGACTAAAATGCCCTTCACCTTCGTCAAATTTCCATTCCACATCCTCCTCTTCCTCGCCCTCTCGCTACCCTCCCCGGTAATTTCGCAGGACCAACAAACAACCCTCCTCGGCATAAAACGCCAACTCGGCGACCCTCCCGCCCTCCGCTCATGGAACTCCTCGTCACAGCCATGCGCCTGGCCTGAAATCTTCTGCTCCAGCGGCGCCGTCACGGAGCTCCACCTCGCAGGGAAAAACATCTCTGCCGTCCACCTCCCGGCGGCGATCTGCGACCTCCCGCACCTTGCTCACCTCAACCTCTCCGACAACAACATAGCCGGGGAGTTTCCGGCATTCCTCTCCAACTGCTCCAACCTCAAACTCCTCGACCTCTCCCAGAACTACCTCGCCGGTCCCATCCCAAACGACATCATAAAATTCAAAACGCTAAATTACCTAGACCTCGGCGGAAACAGCTTCTACGGCGACGTTCCGGTGGCGATTGGTGCAGTCTCCGAGCTCCGAACGCTGCTCCTCTACCGCAACGAGTTCAACGGCACGTTCCCGAGCGAAATGGGAAACCTAACGAATCTCGAAGTGCTAGGTATTGGACTATATATATTGACGTGATCGTCTTCGTATCAAGTTATAAATATCTTACAGTTTATTATTCCTTTGCACTATATATATATATATATATATATATATATATATATACATATATATATATATATATATTTGTGTGTGTGTACATCCACGATTAGAATTGAGTAAAACCCTAACCTATTCTATACTAGGCTTGGCTTATAACAGCTTTGTTAACCAGACGCCGTTTGAGTTGGGGAACTTGAAGAACCTGAAGACCTTGTGGATGCCTATGTGTAACTTAATCGGAGCGATACCAGAGAGTTTCGCGAATCTAAGTAGCCTTGAGTTACTCGACTTGTCGTTTAATTTTTTAACGGGGAATATTCCCAACGGTTTGTTCGCGCTACAGAAATTGCAGTTTCTGTATTTGTACCATAACGGTTTATCGGGTGAAATTCCGGTTTTACCCCGTTCGGTTCGAGGATTTAGTTTGAATGAGATTGATTTGGCCATGAACAATTTGACCGGTTCGATTCCGGAGTTTTTTGGAATGTTGGAGAATTTGACGATTTTGCATCTGTTCTCGAATCAGTTAACCGGTGAAATTCCGAAAAGTTTGGGGCTAAACCCAACTCTTACGGACTTTAAGGTTTTTGGGAACAAGTTAAATGGGACTTTGCCGCCAGAATTTGGCTTACATTCGAAGATTGTGTCTTTTGAAGTTGCGAACAATCAACTAAGTGGTGGTTTGCCGCAACATTTGTGTGATGGTGGTGTTTTGAAAGGTGTGATTGCGTTTTCTAACAATTTGAGTGGAGAGTTGCCACAATGGATGGGGAATTGTGGCTCTTTGAGAACTGTTCAGCTTTACAATAACAGTTTTTCAGGTGAGTTGCCTCGAGGTTTGTGGGATTTGGAAAATTTAACTACCTTGATGTTTAGTAATAACTCGTTTTCTGGTGAGTTTCCTAGTGAGCTACCTTGGAATTTGTCGAGACTAGAGATTAGAAACAACTTGTTTTCGGGTAAGATTTTTTCTTCTGCGGTGAATTTGGTGGTTTTTGATGCGAGAAACAACATGCTTTCTGGTGAAATTCCGAGGGCGTTGACGGGTCTTTCAAGGCTCAACACTCTCATGCTTGATGAAAACCAGCTCTATGGCAAACTTCCATTGGAGATAATCTCGTGGGAATCGCTCAACACTTTAAGTCTTTCAAGGAACAAACTCTTTGGTAACATTCCTGAAGCTTTGTGTGATCTTCGTGACCTTGTTTACTTGGACTTGGCTGAAAACAACATATCGGGTGAAATCCCACCTAAACTTGGTACCTTGAGGCTTGTTTTTCTCAACCTATCATCCAATAAGCTTTCAGGAAGTGTCCCTGATGAGTTCAACAACCTTGCATATGAAAACAGTTTCTTGAACAACCCTGATCTTTGTGCTTATTACCCAAGTCTCAACCTTTCTAGCTGCTTGACCGAAATGTCCACCAGCCCACAAACCAAAAACTCTAATTCTTCCAAATTCCTTGTCCTAATTCTTGTTCTTATCATCATTGTGTTGCTAGCCACTGCCTTTCTTGTCTTTTATAAGGTTAGAAAGAACTGTGGGGAAAAGCACTGTGGGGGTGACCTTTCAACTTGGAAGCTCACCTCATTCCAGAGGCTGAACTTCACTGAAATGAACCTGTTCTCTAGTTTGACAGAGGAAAACCTCATAGGGAGTGGAGGGTTTGGGAAAGTGTACCGCGTGGCCTCGGGTAGGCCACGTGAGTATGTTGCTGTGAAGAAGATATGGAATAGTATGAACCTTGATGAGAGGTTGGAGAGGGAGTTCATGGCTGAGGTTGAAATTCTCGGTAGCATTCGGCACTCCAATGTGGTGAAGCTTTTGTGCTGCTTTTCCAGCGAGAACTCAAAGCTTCTTGTGTATGAGTACATGGAGAACCAGAGCTTGGACAAGTGGCTTCATGGAAGGAACAGAGTTTCAGCAAATGGGTTGAGTTCACCTAGCAAAAATTGTTTGCTCCTGAAGTGGCCAACTAGGTTGCGGATTGCAGTTGGAGCTGCACAAGGGTTGTGTTACATGCACCATGACTGTTCTCCTCCTATTATCCATAGAGATGTGAAGTCTAGCAATATATTGATGGACTCGGAGTTCAGGGCCAGCATTGCAGATTTTGGGCTAGCTAGGATGTTGGTAAAGCCAGGGGAGCCACGTACAATGTCTAACATTGCAGGGTCTCTTGGCTACATTCCACCAGGTAAATGATTAATTCATTTCTCTACAACAATAATGAAAAGTTTACACCCCTATATGTTTTTTACATTAGGATCACAAAAGAAAATAGTAATTTGATTGTATCTCTTGTTCCTTTTACCATGAGAGGAGGTTTGGGAGTATAAAAAAATAGGTGAGAATAACATTGTTTGATACTTTCATGGGGTTGTGTTACGGATTTGTCAAGTTACTTGACTAATTAAGCTACGACTGACCATACATGATGAATAGGTTTCAGCAAAGAAAATAATAATAGCATACTTTAATCTTCATTTTGACACTTTAGTCATATTTGGTAAGTTCATGTGGGTTCTATTAAATATAAGAGTTCCATTTTTCATTTAGTGGACCTTATTTCCAAATTAATAAGTCACATAAACTAGTAAGAAAGAATCAGTGTTTGATTCAACATTGTGAAACACTAGATTCACGTCAAGCCAAAAGCTACAAAATAACTTTTGTATTTTAGTTTGATTTGACGTGAAAAAATTAAGAATAAATGTGTTTATTGGAGTTAACCACAGCAGAAACATAAAACTCATATTAGTTTATTTCTGTTAGTTTAATGTATTTTGTTAGTGTCTGTTATGATTAGTTACTAGTTAGTTTTATTCCTTCTATTCTTGGGTGTCTTATCTATAGGGACACTTCTCTTCTTATTGTTTGAACTTAATTCATTCAATCAATAGCAAAATATATGCCGTTTCCTTTTCTCTGATAATATGGTATCAGATTTGCAATAAGCCTCAGCAATCTTTTTCTTTCCATCTTTTCCACATCCATGGCTGAATCTCATTCTAAACAGCCCCAGCATAACAATGTGGTAGCAACCAGTGATCTTTCTCAGTTTCCAACAAACTCGTACTGTCTTCATCCTGGTGAAAATCCAGGAGAAGTCTTAGTTTCACCACCTCTTAACGGAGAAAATTAAACTTCCATTATTGGAGCTGTGCCATGAAGTGTGCTATCTTGACCAAGAACAGAAAGAATAAAACTAACTAGTAACTAATCATAACAGAAACTACCAAACAATATGTAACTAACAAAATAGACCAAACTGAATTTTCTGTTTGTGCAGTGGTTACTAGCCTTTTTCATGAGTAATATGGTTAATTTCCACTAGAATCTTCACAATGCAACATTTTTGCTATTTCGTAAAAAGACTGTTACTTATGGTTTTCCTTGAAATTTAATATTCAACTGAACTCAAATGATCCTAGGTTGTAGTTTGTTATCTAATTATAAGCTTACTTGCATTGCAGAATATGCCTATTCAACAAAGATTGATGAAAAAGCTGATGTATATAGTTTTGGGGTAGTACTCCTAGAGCTTGTAACTGGAAAAGAGCCATATAATGGAGGACAGAATGCAAGCAACCTAGTAGATTGGGCGTGGCAGCACTATAGGGAAGGGAAGTGCCTCACCGATGCATTGGACGAAGAAATCATAGAAACAAGTTATGTGGAAGAGATGACCACAGTCTTCAAATTAGGCCTTGGTTGCACAAGCAGGTTACCCTCAAATAGGCCTTCCATGAAAGAGATTTTGCAAGTTCTTTGCGAGTGTTGTTATCCTTCAGCTAGTAATGGACGTAGAAGAGAGGGAATTGGATTTGATATTGCTCTCCTTCATGGGGATACCACTTACATTTCTAGTTATAAGGACAGTAATAAGGCTATAAGCGAAAATGAAGAAAGCTGCTTATATAGTGTGTAACTACAAACTGTCTAATAGGGCAGTGTTCCAGAACAAAAATTGATCATTCGAAAAAGTTGGACTATGCAATAATGTCTTCAAATGGTAGCATAAATCTTTCTGCCCTAAGTTTTTACACATGATAAACTAAAGGTAGTAATTTACAGGGGAAGCATTGGAGATTAAAATTTGAAACCTGTCTAGTTTTTTCTGAAACCTTCAAAACTTGACTAAAATCAATTGTCCATATTTCTCACCTATACTATCAAGTCTTGGATGTTTTAAACTAGTGGGAGGAACCTTGTAATGCACGGTATGTTGAATGGTTAATGTCATTTCCTTTGGTACCTAGTTACATTTGAAAGTAAAAACAAACTTGATATCCTCAGCCCTAAACATCTATTTTAAGAACAAGAACAGGAATCAAATCATCTAGAGGAACAGTTCGGAATGTAACACCTCAATTTCTAGTCTAAAGATATTGCTTGAAAAACTCTTTTTATTTAATTTATTTTTGAAGTACATATCACTAATTTTACTTTCTGCTTCCAGTTTCATAATATATATATATATATATATATATATATATATATATATATATATATATATATATATTTAAAAAATACATTATTTGGAAAGCTATAAATCTTTACACTGGATTAAATAGGTACAAATATAAAACTCACGTAGTCTCCAGACATAAATAATGTAACATCAATAATGTCATAGAAGAATAAATATGGATAAACCCATAATTGTCTAAAAGTAAGTGAAATAAGTTATACATAACTGCTACAACAAAATTTTTCCACTTGGAGAAACCATCCCTCAAAATACATCAAAATAAGGAAAAGAAACCTAACACCAGACCAAACCACTACCATACTATAAGTATTGAACTATATCTAAGACATGTTCTTAGGAAGATCATCATACTCCTCCTCAGACGAGAGCTCTAACTCACACAATAGTTCTTTGTACTCCTTAATCTCCTCAAATGTCATATTAGAATGGTCCCCCCTATCCTCGATAACTTCAGCTATGCTCACTAGCTCAATCTGGTAACTAATAACGTTGCCTTGTTCATCATACCCCACCGAAGGCAACTTGAACTCCAAGCCACGATGAGGCTCCTCAAGTCCAAAGTACAAGCGAATATCTTCATAGTAACGAAGCTATAAAGAAGATGTGAATCCCCACAAAATGTAGCAGGTTATAGTATAGTCTATAGTAGCAGGCATCACATCCGAATATTCTACTGGCACCACGTGTACCCGGGTGCGGCATGTATAACACATAGTACATGTTACCTCATATGGCCATACCCATTCCCTTTGTGAACTACGTCAGGCTTGTAGGGGCGCCAACATCATTGATACTAGAAAGTTGTTAGTTGTAGGGGTGATTTCTTCGCTCCTCAAAACATCACAAACAAGCAAACAAGGAAATACAAACTACTTAACCACTAAGTGTGATTTTTTTTCCTAGGCAAACAACACTCTTGCTCTCTTAAACGCATAACTAGCACACTTGTCACATAATAGGACCCAATCTTTGTCGTCAATCCTCCTAGGTCTTGATGGTCCTATACAATTATGTGGATGACAATCAGGAGGGATCGCCACATACGGATGCAACGTACACTAATACCCAAGCTCCCAACTCAAAAAGCATAGTCTCAGAGCTCATCAAGAGTAGCAAAGTGAGACCTGTTAGTTCCCCGTGCCAAATGAGTGCACCAAATGTCAAGTAGTCACCACTCGCTAATTCTCCTAGGTTCTTCGAACCTCTTCGCCCACTATACCCTAGTGTATTTTTGTCTATCATTTATTTTCTTAATGCAATCTCACCTTCTCGCAGATGGAATAGAACCATTGGTTCCTTACTCTTTATTTAGTCCTCTTGACTTTTGCCACTGTATCGCGTGTGTAACCCCTGTGCCATATACAAATAGAATAGCAATATACATATATAGAAGAATATAAATTGTCACAGCAGAAATACAATTTATCAGAGTTCACACTTTGTTGGTCTTATCATCCAACAATAACAACAATTATGTATATGCATCTCGGTAGCTCTATCAGCAGAGAAATGCCATAGTTCGAGACATACAACAATTCCAGAATAAATAATCATAAGGTCACTTCATCCAGATGTCTAAATTACAAAGCTTTCATGTTACTGGTTATTCTTCCAATTTCAACAATTGTCTGTCTAAGACCATTAGTCTACAAATATGTCTGAAACTATTTTTAGCACTCCATAATATTTTTTGAAGGTTTTTTATGTTCTAAAACCATTTTTGAGCTTAAAATTACTAAGATCAGTTGTCTAGTGTCTAAAATCAAACTGTTGTCTAGATTTACAAAGTTTCTCTCCTAAACTTATTTTCAATTTTCTAGGTGTTCCGAAAATCAATTTTCCATAAATTCTTCATGCTACCCTATATTTTTCCACCTAAAAAACCCATTTTGAAGTCAAATCTTTAATAAAAATAGTCCATACAGCCATAACAACCAACTTAGTTTCATGACAGCTTAGTCCTAAAAGAAAAATCCTTAAACTTGTTTTGTTCATAACTTTTACTAGAAAACTCCAATTTAACGTGCCAAACCATGACTTTTAGGGTTAATGTTGCTTTTGAAATTTTAACCAAACATGACTAAAATAGGTTTAAACCAAAAATGGAAATTTTTCTTTTACTAAAACTGATAAATCCTGTCCTAATCCCCTAGATAAATGTGTTAACCTTCCTTTTATTATGTGTAATCAGAGTGAACCTTGCACAAAGCTCACTCTCACAAAGGTATATTAGATTGTCACTCAATGCATAGTACAATTCTTTCACAGATGAAATCTTAGGTCAAACAATTTTTATATCTCAGCCGATCTATGTCAAACAAAACACGTACACCTATTTATATATCGACATAGCATGAACTCAAGGCTTAGAATTATATTACAAATCAATAAATTAAATTCATACATTCACAAAAAAATTTTACAGTGTAAACTTACATTGTCTAGTCTTTCTTTCAAAGTGTAACTTTACACAATGTAGAAAATAAATAATGGAGAAATTTCAGGGTGTTACAAGAAAGCTATCTCTTCATCTACTTATATATTAAATTTGTCCAGCACCTTGGCACGTGTTGGTGCTGGAAAGTGCTAAACTATCTTTGTTTTTTTTTTTTTTTACACTTCTCTCTTTTTTTACACTGATTTTTTAAAAAAATTATGCAACTGCACAGGCCCACATCTAGTTGGACTTAAATGCCATCTTTGCAACCGTGGCAAAAAGGGTTGAACTAAATACACTATATAATTTTCCAATACACCATATATGCATAGTGGATTACCAATATTACCCTTGGCTATAGGTTTAATGTTTTAAAATTGTTGATTCCGTACTGCCCATGTGTTCCGCTTCTTCGCCTGCACCATTAAGCTGCTGAAAATTTCTTCTTGTGTTCCAGTTGTGTTCTCTGCTCCCATTCTCCTTCGTATAGGCCACACACGATGGTTGTTCGTTGTTCATTGTTGCCTTGGTGGTGGAGCTCCCTGGTTGCGTCCGTCGACGGTGAGTCAGGAGTTGGGACTGTGGTGGCTGTTAAACGGATTGTGGAATCCATGGGGATGGCACGGATTGGACAATTCGTATGTAGGAGATGTAATTTTTACTTCATACGGATTGCGTAATTTGTATGCATCTTACGGATTGTCTGATCCGTACATTTTATATGGATTACATAATCCGTATGAAACGTATGGATCAAACAATCCGTAAGAAGCATACGGATTACGTAATTCGTATGAAGCCTACAAATTGTCTGATCCGTACGTTTCATATGGATTATGTAATCCGTATGAAGTAAAAATTACATATTTAAATAATTTAATATATAATTGACATATTTAAATATTTAAATAATCTAAAATACCTTTGCCTAAGCAACCTTTGGTCCCTACTTCCATGACTATGCTTGATGATGGAGATTTTTTAAATGTCTCTATGTTGAACTCTTGTATGACTTGTTTCGGACATGTCTCCAAATGACTTTTGTATTTTGTTTGTTTTTTTTTTCCTTTCTAGACATAGTTTTGATATGCTAATTCACTTGTCCTATCTACACGAACACAACTAGCTTAATTTTCATTATGTTTTGGATATAAAATTTGAGAACATGTGCAACCATTATGTTTTGATTTAATAATGAACCTCATGGAAATTGTATGATTAACAGCTAAGATATGCATTGACATTGACCTTGAGTATCCTGTGGTTTCAGCATTTGATTATAGGTTTATGTTTTATGGCATGAAATGTTTCATAATGAAAATGTTTTGAGGTTGACAAGGGTTCAAAGGGGCATTGTCAGTTGGCTATCATGTTGCAGTCATCATTAGTGGACAAAGTTAATAAATTTTACTCATTATATCGGTGTTATATCCTAAGATTTTGGTTCTTATTAAGAGTCAAAGGAAGTGAAAGAAACTAGATAGATTGATATGTAACCAAGGGTATGTATACATGTTTGTCTGATTTGTGTGTAATGTGTGTAACATAAAAA
>CM023954.1:22407582-22419977 GCA_013407115.1 Glycine latifolia
ATTCTAATACAAAGTGGACACAATATTTTATCTAAAATAAACTGAGCACGAGAGAGTAAAGAGAGGCGTTACATAATCGATTAGTTCGCTCTTGTAATCGATTAAAGTAGTCAGGGACTGAAATAATCGATTACACTAGCCATTTAATCGATTAAAGCAGTAAGGCCTTGGTTCCTGTTTGCAACTGAAATGTTGTAATCAATTACAAGGCCAAAATAATCGATTAAAACAGTGACAACCTATTTACAAATGTTTGATGAATTTCTTCTAACAAGTGCTGAAATTTATTAAATTAAATTGGATTTGAGACATCAAAATCAAGCTCTTGTCATCCTTGATTTGGTGTGCAACTTCATGCTTGCCCAAGTTAGCTTGAATATGGTCTTGAAGTACTTGAGTCCTAGCTCTTGGTCCTTTGAATCTCACCAAAGGAAGTGCTTCAAGCTCTCCTTCTAGACCTTTGGCTTGTCTTGGACCTCCATCAATATTTCTTTGCTACAGGTAATTACAATACTTCAATTAAGTATTAAATGTTAATACTATTTAAGTTAACCAGGAATTCTTTAATACTGTGATTGTTGTATTAATAAATATGTTATTTCATACTGCAGTGCTGGATCTATGAACATTTTTCGACTATTGGAAATGTTATACCAGATCCTCAGTTTGATGATAGGTTTCCCCGTGCATGTCGCCGAAAAGCTGTGAACGCATTGTCGTAGGCGATTAGATAGGTTGACGTTCAACGATGTATTCTGGATGCCATACAGGGATCACCGTGGCCACAAGGATTTCGAGCTGATTTCACTATTTTATGGGTATCTTATATGGGGTCCACACATGGTTAGACATCTACCAGATCAAGTAATTAGGCAATTTGGGTTTGTGTAGCAAATCCCACAGTTGATTTTGTCTGAGTCTCCATCGATAGAACAGGTTGATGACCAGTGGACTCACTTCTCCGAGTACCTTGTAGAAACTGGAGATTTGGTTACATATCCTAGTAAGTTTGCTCCTGGATATGTGGAATGATATTATCGTATATCTCATCCATATATGTCACCGCCAGAGGTTGGGGAGCCAAGCCGACATTGTTTGTGAGTGACAACAAATGTAACAGATCCCCCCCTTTTGTGCACGAGGATGACACATCAGGTGTGGGTGATGCAATTCCAGGAGCTTCTGATGTCAGCCACATGGCTCCACATGCAGTGGTAAAAGTTTGGGACACTTATTTTTTAAAAGTTAATTCAAGTCAGTATGCAATATTCATTGATTATTAGTGTGTTATATTGTATGCTTGTTCCAGGGTATGTGTGAGAGAATAGCAGACGGGTTGCAACATATGCTTGACATGCAACAAGTTACCCCTAGCACAGATGCATACTCATCTCTACAGCACTTGTTGGAATTAGCACGTAGTGTGACACCGCATGGAAACATATTTGTGCAATCCAGTAGGTTGAGGGAATCAGTTCGGAGACGGCTTGGTGACTGACACTGAATCCTCCTGATATATCAGTTGAAACTATTTACCTTTTTATTGTGTTTAAAATTTCATTTTAAGTATTTGTATTTAAACTGATTTGTCAGACTATTTGTTAATTTATAAGTTTTGCATGGAACTTCTTGGAATTTGAATATAGACTTGTCGGACACAAATTCTTTATAAACCTTGCAAATACAAACACACCATTTCTGACTTTATCCTACATCGACATATTCAGGTGGTAACTTAACAGAATTTGAATACAGCCTTATTTGATGAATATAATGACTTGTCCAATGTCTTGCCTCATTCGAACAGTGCGAAGACCACAAGAATGCAGTACATGGGATAGGACAGCCCTCTATCAGTTGAACCTGTTTCAAATATGATGTTAGTTGTAAATTCATTTAAGCAAATGTCAAACAAAAGAATACTTCAATTAATGCTGCTTGTTATACCTAGACAAAATGGTTACCATACACATGACCAATACAAACAATGCGATGAATAGATGGATCTTTAGGAGGTTGGCTTCTCAGAGGGAATAACGTCATACTTTGTTGAAGAGAAAGAGAAACAATAATGACATTATACCTTAAAGCAATGACATAACTCATGTCGGTAATATCCATCCACTTGTCCATTATTACCTACACAATCAAAATGTATTAGTGTCCATATCTGCAACTAAGAAATCATACATCTATTGGTCAAAGCATTGTGAAAGTTCGGTCTTACCCTTGCTAATCCATCAACAAGAAGGGACCGTTTTAACTGATCAAACCTATCAAAACCACCAAACAAGGCTATATATTGATTAGACCATTGTGAAAGTTCTTTAAGCAAATGATTGCAGACCAAAGGCCAAGAATCTTCACCATAACCTAGTGCGGCAGCAATTACAAGATATCCACAATTACCATCATCTTTAACATCAGTGATGTTAAGAATAAACTTATGCTAAAATGATGAAATTGATCTAGCATAGGAATGTTTCTGTTCTTCATTGGTTTATCAGATGAGGAAGCAGACCTTTTTTGTGTGGAGCAACTATGTTGCACAGAATGTAATTTATCAACATATTCAAAGTAAGACGGATCCCGCTTAGTTGATCTTTCGTGTTTGTGTGTTTATTTTTTGGAGCACCTTTTGTTCTCACCTTTTCAAGGAAAGGATTCATCGATGTTTGATTAGGAAAAACAAGTTCTTTAAGCTTAGTCTTCAGCATCATTTTGGCACACAGATCAATCTTTTGAAAACGCTTAGAGATTGCCTCTATCTCGTCAGTTATGTGAATTTCCATGTCATCTAAACCTTGGTCTGAAAAATTTAAACTTCGCCAAAACATATAAATGCTTGAAAGCAGTACGCTGCCAATAACAACTTTAGCTAGCTCACATGCACAAGGGAGACCATGGGTAGTTCTCATCACACATCCACATCGAGAAGGGTTTTTGCCTGTATAATGAACTCGCTCAAACTCAGCAGCAATTTGGTTCAACGCATACCTTGACACCATGCCGATAATTCTCTAGTATAATGTTACTTTAAACACATCTCCTATGACATGAGTGCTTCTTTCTATTGATGCCTTTATTTCAGTATGTTGCAAGGTGATCATGTTGTTCATGGCATCCCAAACACTACATAAATCTCCAAGGATATTTTGTAAAAGCCTCTTTAAAGTCCAATGAGAAAACTTAACCCTACATTTAATGACAACATGTTCATAATTAAAAAGAAAAAGTTGTTCAACAAATCACAATGTCACCAACTTTAAATATTTTGTTACCTGTTAGTTGTAGTGTTGCCAAGATGCATTACTTTATTTGTCCATGCGGTTACAATTTTTTCCTTATGAGGATCCAACCATGTTTCTTTCACATAATCAACAAACGCAGGCAATGGTGAACATGTAACTTCAAACTTCTTCAAACAATCATCGTAAGATTTCTCAGTAGCACAATCAATAAGAGTCCCCCAGGCTTCCATGACATAGTCTCATGCCAAATCTTGGCGTATATAAGTTTTACATTTTGCTTTCACATTCTTGTCAATGTGAAACTGATACAATAAGTTGGTTGACATTGGAAAAATAGTTTTCACAACTCTCATCAATGCTGAATCTCTATCGGTAACAATGACGTCTGGCAAAAAATTCACTTTTCAGAAAAATCCCTCTAAAGCGTTCAAGGGCCCACACAAGATTGTTTATCCATTTCGCCTTTAAATAGGCAAATGCAGCAGAAAATGTCATAATAGTAATT
This sequence comes from Glycine latifolia, assembly GCA_013407115.1. Lineage (NCBI taxonomy): Eukaryota > Viridiplantae > Streptophyta > Magnoliopsida > Fabales > Fabaceae > Glycine > Glycine latifolia. The sequence goes on from CM023954.1 coordinate 22,411,339, forward strand.
GTCACACCAACAATGTCAAGTAAAGGAAGTTGGTACCTGTTTGTTTTGTATGTACTGTCTATCATGAAGACCATATGATATACATTGGTCAATTTCACTGCATCTGGATGTGTCCAAAATAAGTCACGTACCACATTTTCTTCTTTCATTCTATGCCAATGAATATACATGTCGCGTTCAAGAAGTTTCATTAATTGTTGCATTTCAGTGTTATTACCTCTTATATGTGTGCGGTATGCATATCTTGCATTGTATAGTTGCTTCAAAGTTGTATAATTGTTGGCATTGTGGTCCTCAAAGTTAAAAGAATATTCTGTGGTTTCACCATCGACCTTGTCATATCAGCAACAATGATCTTCTCCTCCTCAGTTAGCCGACCAGTATATGCGTGTCCACATAATGACCTAGCCAAACTATGATTATGAGTGCCACATATTAGCTTTACTATCCACCCTTCACCTCCTGGGATGGGTTTTGCTCTCAGCTTAAACGAACATTCACATTTTCTACTGCTACCCATTGTAGCTACAAAACCTTTTTTGAATGATCTATACTCTCCACTCCTTTGACAACCAATTATAACATATGATGTTGTTCCTAACTTTCCATTTTCCATGCCACTCCTCATTATGACAGCTACAAAACCATTATCATATGCAACACTTCAAGCCCATTTCAATACATCCTCATGGGAAAGAAACACCTACAAAAATGGAACATTCATTGTTGAGTACTATCATTTGTATAGTTAAACTCAATCATTTAACTACTTTAACTACATGCTAAATCAAATGTATACCTCGGTGGTATTGAAGGCTGCCGAACAATCAACTGAACAATTAACATTTTCAAACGCATCAGCTTCTTCACCAATTTCTTCCTCCATATTAATTTCTTCAGACATAATACTGTCATAAATCCACTCGTCATTGTCCATCTTAACAAATCAAAATAAAATTATTTCATTCACCAAACACACATACTAATATTAAATAACATTAAAATCGTAATGTTACCAATTATGTATTTTTTTGGGCAACATCGATATTATAGATTCATACAATATACAATACAAATTTACACTATATTAATAATAAAATTTACAAATAAAATATTCAAATTCTAAAATATCCTAAACAAAGCACTTAAAAGAAACATGCGAATACGTAAATAATTTACCCAATTTACCTATACTAATATAATACATCCACAACAATTATATCAGTGTGGTATTGATAACCGATGTCGTATCGCTTCAAAATAATTAAACTACACTAATTCTGTAGCACAGGATTTACCTAGGTCGACTCAAAGACACAATCAATATGGTTCCAACTTCAATTCACTAGTAAATAATAAAGGGACTTTTATCGAATAGTTTGCATGTGTGAATAAAAATTGCAGAAAAATGTAGCAAAATAGAAACTAACAATTGATAAAAAGTATTCTAAAACAGATTAAAAAGCATCAATCTAATTCACCAAACCAAACAATACGAATTATCATAGTTTTCAGATAATGATTTTGTTGTGAAAGTTCATTCAATTTCATTAGAAGCAGTTCAATTGAATTAACACCTAAATTAATTGAAACCACAACCCTAATTGAAATATCATCCAAATAATCTATGATTAAAATTTGAAATTAGGAAATGAATCCATAACCTAATCCGTTTTCAATCCTAAACACATTCATAATCATGAAAATTGATTAGAGGATTGAAGAAGAAAGTGAACATTCACACAGAATTTGAAATACCAAACCAGAACTCAAATTCTCCTTGCTTGGGCTTGGATCCTTGGATTGGTTGATTGTTTAGCCTTCCATGATCATCATCAATGAAGGCCTTATGAAATTAGTGCAAGAAAATGGAAGAACAGAAATGAAAATGAAGAACAGTGAAGAACAGTGAAGAACAATTGAGAGAAAATAAGAGAAAATGTTTTAATTCTAAAAACTTCTAAAAGTCACTACAAAATATGTTTGTGCTAAAATGAAGTGTGTCCCTCCAAATAACTAAAATCACTAAAATATAGTGACTGAGTCAGTAGGAAAGGATGGTCCATAATGAAGCCCAACTAATTTAACTAATTACTAATTACACCAATTTCGTAGTCCAAAATTCAAGTGCAGTAGTTCTGACTTCCAAGCCTAAAATGACCCTCAAAATGACAAAATTGGCCTCAGCTTATCTCAGACAAACTTGTAGATCTGTTCCTTATCTTCCCAGGGACTACTCATATGTGCCATTTGGAGTTCTGTAGAGCTCTCTAGGTCCTATACAAGGAAGATAGGTCAAGTAAGCAAAAACTCCAAAAATAAGCAACAATTATCAATTAAGCCCACTTGTTTGCCTAAGGCAAAAACTGAATTAGAATGGGAAAATAAAAGTCCAAGAGAATTCAAATAAGCTAAGTAGAATAGAAAAATATTAAACTAAAAATACTTAATCAGGTATCCAATTTATCCAACTTTTCTTTTATTAATTTATAAACAACTAAATTCTTTTTTAAATTATATTTAATTTTTTTTAAAACAATTTATGGTTCATAGGATTAAGTAATCCGTACAAACCATACGAATTAAGTAATTCGTATGGTTCTTACGAATACTTAATCCGTAAGAACCATATGGATTACTCAATCTGTATCTTTCTTTTAAAAATTATAACTTACGGATTGTGTAATCCGTATCATCCATACGGATTACATAATCTGTATGTATCAAAACTTACTTACCTCACAGACACCGCCAACGGACGTGTCTCCGACGACTGCCAACGATGAAGGCAGCTACCACCACCACGACTACCTGATAAGTGCCCTAAATTAGTTAAAATCATGTTTTAAATGCGGGCACTTATCGTTTGATTTCATAAGTTTTTATTATAAAATTACCTTAAACCTAGTTAAATAGCTCCTAATGCTTGCATAAATGTCATTTGTCATATTTCAGAAGATTAATCCAACATGTTTTAAATTTTGATAGATTCCATGAATTTCTGGGGCTTCCGTAAACAAAAAGCAAGCAGATCTGGCTGAAGAAAGCAAACAGGGAGGTGCAGAAAGCAAAAGGCCCATCAGAATAGTCCAGCGTGCCTTTTAACTCGCTTGGGCGAGTGAATATAGTAAAAAATGCTCGCTTGGGCGAGTTAAACACCAATTTGGGCCACTTGGGCCACTTGGGACAGCTGGAAACGTGTAAAAAGATATGCAAGTGGGCCTAACTCGCCCAAGCGACCAAAAACAGCCTAAAACGCTCGCCCAAGCGACCAAAGGCGGCCAGACCTCCCTCTATAAATAGCCAAACACCCCCCAAGGCCAAATCCATCCCTCTCAAACTCTCTCAACTCCATTTTTCTCTCCTCTTTGCTTCTTTTAAGCTTTTTCTTTAGTTTTTGTAGTAAATAGTAGTATTAGGTAGGTTAGGGAAGTGAGAGAAGTGAGATTTAGTGTGGAGACTCTGCCGGAAAGAAGCGGTGATGGGCCCCTTCATCAATTCTTCTCTTAAGGAGGTTTTCTCCATGCTTGGTTAGTTTCTCTTATGGATTGGATGTAATCTTCTACTTTTAAGTATCTCTTTTAATATTTATTTATGCATAAGTCTTTTCTATCTATTATTGGTAATTTTATTCCGTTCTTAATGCTTGATTCTACTTGATCACTAGTTTCATGAAATTGGATTCTAAGTTTAACTGGAAAGTACTCTTAGGATTTGAACTGAATAATTTTACTCATTACGTTACGATCGCTAGGAATAGGGCGTACTGTTTTGATTGCATAAAAGCACGCGATTATAATTCTTAATGCTGGGGTATTTACTTTGTATGCGAGGGATCGATATTCAGTAAAATATCGTTAGAACTCGATTACGAGGGATCGATTCGAGGTTAACTTAGTGTGCATCAATAATAATAGAAAATGATTTATACATGGTAATATTAATTGGATACTGAGGATATGAATGATGAAATCCAAATCCTACGCTTTTCTTGAATTAATTAGCTTCCGTAATCTTTCGTAATTTTCCGTTATTTCCGTAAAACCATCAAAACTTCGACCATACTCGTTGTACATAACTATTCAACTGTTAAGTTTTATTTGGATTAATTGAGTAGCACAAGTCCCTGTGGAGACGAACTTTTATAAATTTTGTAACTTACAATGACAATTGGTACGCTTGCCAAGAGTCCTAACACTACCCCCTCCGACCAAAGCAACCTCCAATGCACAGCCAAAACCACCCTGCGACCACAAACACTGAAAACGCAAGTTGAAACAAATGAGCAAAAGTGCATCAGACCAATAGAAAAAGCCAACAGAACAAGTGAGGGTAATTTTGCCATTTTGAAAATATTATGTAGTGTATAAGAAAGTTATATAGTGTATTTAGTAGACGCCTAGCATAAATCGCACTGTTGTCCAGTCTACCAACTAACTAGAAAATTAAGTAAAATTGAAGGTTTAAAAATGAATTTAGTTTATGTAACTTTATGTTTTTCTTGTAAGTTTTTGGGTTCATTTTTAGTTCATGTAAGTATGTATTTTTTTTATTTTAATTCTTGTAATTTTTATTTTTAGTCCCTATTAGTTTTTTCCTTTTCCATTTTAAAGCTCTAATTTATAGGAGTAGAAAAAAGTGTTTATTTCTTTTATTTAATATGTATTTATTAACTAAATTATATTTTCATGGTACTTAAATATAATGTTAGATTTAGAGTTTAATTAGACATAAATAAAAATAAAATTAAAAATTGGATCAAAATTATAAATTTTATAAAATTAAAAACTAAACTTATGAATAAAAATAAAGAGATCAAAATTATAAATTAAAATTTAAAAGAAAACAAAATTATAATTTAACTGAAAAATTATTTTTATTTCATATTAAAGGGATGTATTCAATTAGGATTTCAAAGTATTTTAAAATAATTTTTTGGATTAAAAAAGTCTTATAATATTTAATTAAGACTTTTAGATGATAGAAATAAATCTTATGATATTCAATAAAAACATTCAAGATTTCTTAAGAAGTACAATAAAATGATATTCAATAAAAATATTTTACAACTTAACAAAAGTACTATGCTATTCACAAGTATAAAAAATTTGATAAATTATTTTTTAAGATGAATTTTAATGAATTTTATGAGATTTTTTAGTAGAAAATATAAATATCTCATTTATCAAACAATTTCATTCAAATTCTCACTATTTAAAAAAATAAATCTTTCTTCCTCCTTCTATTGGTTCCCTGACTTTTAATGGGTTTGTTATGCCTATGTTGAAGTCCTCGTTCCACAATATGCATTACATGTATATAGTTTTGATCAATTAAGGAACACTATATATTGTCGTTTGATAGGCGGGTTTTGGAAATTTTGGCTTTCGTAGGGGTTGGCTCGTATGCTTATTTTATGATGCCGTTTTTAAGGTGCTATCAGCACGGGTGTACGAAAATCAGTTTGGAAAAAACCCAACTGAATCAATTTTGAACTACTTTAAACGAATCATTTATTAAATCAAATTTAAGAATTAGTTTTTAAAATTAGTTTGGAATCAAACTGATTTTTAAAAAATCAATTTGAAACCGAACAAATTTTAAAAACTGATTTAAACTAATTTTAAATTAGTTTTAAGAATCCGAATAAATTTTAAATTAGTTTTAAGAACTATTTTATTTCTTAAAAAAATATTTTGATTTAAAAAAACAATTTAATTATTAAATGAATCAAATTGATTTTAAAACTAGTCTGGTTTGAACCGAACTTATTTAAAAAATCAGTTCAACTTTGTTTAACCAAACCTATTTGATTAAAAAATCAGTTGAATTCTATCGAGTTCAGAAACTATTTCGTTCCAATTTCACTTGCTATGTGCAACGGGGATAGATTGGAAATTTTTGTTGTAGATATTATCACTACACAACAGTATAGTTTCAAAAGATTGGAAAATGGAGGAACACTATTTAGAAGGACATGGATCTATCAATTACCTATTAAAAAAATTTAAAAAATTATATTAATTTTAGTTTTCCTTATCTAAATCTTATCATTAATTTTTTTTTTCAACTCATTTAATTTTGAATTTTTTATAAAATTTGTGAAGTACTTTTAAATTTTTAAACTTATAAAGCATTTCAAATCCTTTAAATTCATATGTTATTAAAATCCAAATCAAAAAAATATTTAAAAAAATCATAAAAATCATTACATTTTTACAAAAAAATTTATACTAAAATAATATTTTAAAATCTTAATTTAAAACATTCCTAAGTTTCTAATATTTAAAAAACAGACAAAAAAATCTCAGGCGTAGCTGAGAGAAATACTAGTTTAACACAAGCAATTCATTGTGCATACTCCTGTGTATGTTACAGTCTACATCTATAACTTGAATGACAGTGGAACAATGGGAGAGGAAGGGGGGAAGGCACGAGGAGCCCGTGCGGCTGTTTACGGAACATGCGGAGGAGCGAGGGGGAAACATTCAAGAGAGAGAAGACCATGATTAGTGAATTAATTCATTTTAATTAACTAATAAAAATTAATTATGAATTTCCTAATATAATGAATTGAAATTTGAAAAATGTTCCATCAGCGGACCGCTTACTTGAAATTAAGAATATTTTAGTAAAAAAAATAATTTATGCAAGAGACAATTTGAAAAAAAAATTTAAAAAGAGATAAACAAATTAGAAAAACGTCTTACATTCAAGAAGGAAGGAGCATAATTATTGTCATTATATTATTAATCAGAATAATCGGCAGTAGGGAAAACACATTAAACTTACACATGTTTATTATTTTCACTCACACGAGCAAGATTAATATACATTCGTGAGGTTCTATGCATTTATTTTTGTTTTATCTTTTTATATTAGATAAAATTTCATATGTTGAGGATGTATACCCCTATCCTATTGTATGGTAATGGTATCGGTTATATGCTGAATTCAGATTATTTTAATAAAAATTTAGATTATATAAAATACTAAATTTTAAAAATAATAACCAAATTAAAAATGATCTAGTGTGTTGATCCAACTCAAACCAATTCATTTGTGAATGGGATTGATTTAGATTGGACATTACAATTTAAAAAAAAAATCAAAATTCAACCTATTCAATTTTGATTGTATTAGGTCATGGGTTTAGTCAATCACAACCCAAATCGATTTGTGAACACTCCTAATACAACGTGTAAGTCTATTGCATTATGAGATCTTCACTCTACCCGGTCTCTCCCACATTCACTTTTATTTGTATACTCTACTTTCATGAAGGGGTGACTTTCACTAGTATATCCTTATATATTTTTAAATTTTAATATAAATTGAATCGATTAAAAATTTGTAATTGAATATCGTAAATCAATCAATTTCAAATATATTTGATATATCAACTTATACTTTTAATATCAACTAAACAGTTTATGTAATGTCTTTTGATTGTCGACTTCTTAGTGGTTCATACTACTTCACATGGTGATACTGCACCCAACATCCTACTTCACATGGTGATACTGCACCCAACATCCTTGTTGGTTAGAACCCTTCATATGCAGCCCTTTTTGAGACATTGAAAATTTGCTTCGGTTATTTCTAGAATCAATGATTGTCCCTAAAATCAACACAAGACTTTTTAATATGTTTTGTCTTCAGTTACATGATTTATGATAAACATCTAAGAATGTCACTAATCTCATAACTATTCCAAATCAAGTAAGTATAAATGTGGATTTCTTAAGTGGTAGGTTAAGGAAAAGTAAACGTATCTTATTGGTATAAGTAGTACTGATAGAAGACTATCCAAAGAGCATGAAGTTCTAGAAGCACTCCATGAATTGAAGAGTCCAACGATAAGGTTCAAATCCAAGCTTCTACAAGAAGATATGACCAAGAGAATCATGGTTGGACTATTTAACAAAGGCAAGGATGGAGGAAGACACAAGGAGCTGAATTGGAGCGCCTTGAAGATTATAGGAGAGCTTGCTTAGCGTGAATGTCGCGCTTAGCAAAATTCCTTTTGTAACTTTAGTAATTTTCCTAATTTTCGTAATGTCGTAATTTAGTAATTTCTTATTTGTGTAATGGACCTCAATATGGACAGAAATAGGCCCAAACTATACATTTTTAGGTTTAATTAGACGTTTAACTCTATAAATACTCAGACATTACTAGTTTTGAATAACTTTTGATTGAATAAATTAAGCATTTGCTTGAATTGAGAACTTAGCCTCTTCTTGGTTGAACCCAAATTGATTCTTATCAAGGAAGCTTTCCTTTGTGGTGAATCCACCTCAACTTATCGTTCCAATAAGGATCGTGGCGTTACTCATTACCATCTTCTACTCTTTCCCACCTTTTATCTGTAAGTTCTACTATCTATTTCATTGGTGTCTGTAATTTGGCCTCTGGAAATGATCCAGTCTAAGCATTCATGCCTTGATATTCATTGTAACGACCCGCCTCGTCGCTACTATATCACTAACTCTAATCGTGCAAATTCATATTTTAATAAAAACTCCATTAATTTGATTATGAAAATGAGAGTAAATTTTTCGCAATAATACAATCATCGTACATACGATACAATTACAATAATTGAATACATATGTATACATATGTATTCAATTATT
>CM023954.1:22420077-22438203 GCA_013407115.1 Glycine latifolia
TGCAAATTCATATTTTAATAAAAACTCCATTAATTTGATTATGAAAATGAGAGTAAATTTTTCGCAATAATACAATCATCGTACATACGATACAATTACAATAATTGAATACATATGTATACATATACTAAATCAGGACTCATCATTCACGTGTTTAGAACTTAATTTAGTTTTACATGTATATACATTTGAAATAACATGTCTAACAAAAAGTCAAAGAGCTAACTAAGAAAGAGTTGATTAATAAAACATAACTCTTTCTCCAAAAAGAAATCCAACTTTATCATGTCGGCTTGGCAGCTCCAACTAAAAAGATCTCTCTCCAAGGTCACCTACTACTGCTCATCAGCTCACACGAACGAAAGTTCGCGATCATCATAGGTACCAACCACACAGTACAACAAATGCAATGGTGAGTTTATTATATAAAACCAACAAACATCAGATAGCAGCAATTGGGAAGGAAACAACATTACCCACCACAATCATTAACAAAAATACATGATTCCAATACACACTCAACAAACCAATCATCCAATGCATTTCACAACTCAACCAATCATGCATAGAATGATGCATGCACTTGACTCATCTATCAGCATGCAATGTGGTACCATATCCCGGAAATAGCCTCTCATAGGAAAAATGATTCACCGCCTATCAGGGCCACCCTGTCGTGCACTGGCCATTTCCCCACCTAGTGATCAGCTAGCGTCGCAAGGGAATTCCAAACCTGATGACCCCTTAGTACCTGCCTTCTCAGCCCACTGAAAACCCACAGGTACGCGCGTGCCTTCATTCTATTTCCACACACACAAATGAAGTATGAAACATGGGCATCATCAGTGCATGACCCCGCTAGGAACAAATCCTTCCTCGCAAGGGTAACCCATCATGCACCCCTTCATGTACATACATAACACACCAATGTGGGCTCACCGATGCACTGACCGTGGCTAGGAACAAATCCATCCTCGCAAGGGTAACCAATCAGTCATTGCATCCCACGTGTACATACACAGCCTACAACCATGGGCACCATCAATGTATGACCTGGCTAGGAACAAATCCTTCCTCGCAAGGGTAACTCGTCATACACCCCCCATGGGCATCCATGTATATCCACACACAATGACATTGTTCACATCAACATTATCTCTCATCAATGTCATTATCAACCTCAGCATCATATCATCTCAATATCATCATCATGCATATCAATATCATCTCATTTGAACATCATCAACTACCTCAATGGCATCTCAATTTCAATATCATCAACGACATCGCAAGCAATCACATTTCACATCTATAGATAATACATATGCCTGATATTCACATTCTCCAGGTCTTCAGACAACCCAAATTTCATACATTCACAATTCATCATATCACAAGACTGATATTTTTAGGAAAATTCTAAATTAAAGAGGAGGACTACAATATATAAAACACACTTTTATGCCCATTTAAAAATTTAATAAAAAATTAAATAGGAAAACATATTATAAAATTTTGGGCAGAGTCTCCTTTGTAATTAATACTTTTCCCAAAAATCCAATCATTACAACAACAATATCATTAACCCAATAAACATATATCTCATTTGAACATTATTTCATTCAGACATCACCAATCACATAAGCATCACCTCATCTAAATCATCACAAATCATGTAAACATTATCAATCATTTCCATGGTATCTCAATTTCACTGTCATCTACAACATCAGTAATAAATACACTGCATCCCATTGGTTAAAAACATCATTTGCTTTGAAAATGAGCACACACAAGTATCATCACCCATTAATCATAAAAGCTTCGCATCTCATTAGTTAAAAACTTAGTTTTATTTGAAAACCAGCACACAGCAGGGACAGACAGGTATCCTCATAGTTGGACTCCCTGGCCCCCAACCATGGTACCAAAACTATAACTAAATAATAAACTCTCCTTAACTATCTATATTTCTCTTTTAGCTCCTTGAAACGTCATTTTGGGATCTTTCAAGTTCACGTGCTTTGGCTTAAACGCAGAGCTCTATATACCAAATTGAAGATAATTTAGTATAGATTTCAAAAACAAGGCTAACGTTAGCATTCGGGGTCAAATACCCACTCAAATTTAAAAAGAGGCTAAAACGGTGTTTTGAGAGTCCACATCAAAAGACATCATTTTGAAATTCCGATCACACCAATGTGATCAGGGTTCAACAAGGATCACAAAAATGATATCAGTTTCATAAAAAGGAGACTTTTACAACATCTCATTTTCAAAGGGTTTTTCAAAGGAAGTGTAAAACTCCCAACATCGGTACCCAAAACACAAGAGACATTAAAAGAAGCTTAAACTATCTAGAAGAAGACAAAAGAAACCAAGATTACCTCAAGGAAGCCAAGAAAGGAGTATTGGGAGCTCCGTTCTCTATCCAAAACTTTGAGAAGAGTTTCGAAGATTCTGCTCCGATTAAAGGGTTCCTCTCCGTGCGGTGGTTTCGTGGCAAGCAACAGCGGCGCGTGGTTGTCTCCGATGGCTGTGGGTGGTGAAGGATGATGAGGGAAAGCTTTGGAGCTGTTTGGAGGAGGAAGAACCTCCATTTTCGTGACTTGGAAGCTTAAATACGTATTCAGAACCGCCTCCACTCGCCCAGGCGAGCAAAAGTGCTTGCTAAATTCGCCTGGGTGAGCTGACCAGATTCTAGAATTTTCTGCTTCAGTGAAAAATTAATTTTTCACTTTCCAAAAATTATTATAATAATCCCAACGGTAAAAAATTACATATGTGTGTTAGAAACCTTTATTTAAAATTTGAAGATGATCCAACGGTTAACCAATCCAGAATAATTATTTTACTGAAATAGGTTTTTGGGTCAAACTCGGAATCACTCAATTACAACGCAGCTCGAACAAACTCTACATACTTGACATTTACACCAAGCAATGACACATGGATAATTCACATAACATTTAAACTAATCCTAATTAATAAATTAATCAAATCATACAAGGAATACATCACACATATATTTTAAGTTATTGAAATTTCAGGGTGTTACAGTCATCATGTGGTAATCAGAGCTAGAATCCAAATATCAATTCGAAAATATTTCTATCAATTTAGGTGCAGTTTTCTTTCTATTTATTTAATTTAAAAAAAACTAAAAAAAATCAATTTTGAATATCTTATCTTTTTATCTTCAATTATCCTATCTTTTTGTTGAATCATCCTATCTTTTTGTCTTCAAAAGATATTCAAAAGTTTCTGGTTCCTAAAAGAAAAAATATGAAGGACTAAAGAGCAAATATTTAAAAATATTTTGGGTCAAAAATAAAAATATCAAAAAATATGAGGACCTAAATATAAAAAAACGGAAAAAAAAGTTACAGTCAAAAGTTTACAACTCTCTTTTTTGGTGTATTCTTATTATTCCTGTCTAGTATTTTTTTTTTGCATAATTGCAATGATTTATACTTGGCCAATTTTTTTTCTGATTGTATTTTTTGGCATTCCTTTTGAGTTATACTTTTCTTTTAGCTTTTATTGCTTGTCTTCTAACTTTCCAAGGTTATCCACAATGGGATCACCAATCGATATTCCTTTTTAGGTAAAGGTAAAAAGGTAGTTCTCTAACCTTTGTCTCCAAGTGAGGTGTGTGAGGATCAAATAAAAATGAGATTGAAAAGAGAAAAAGAAAAGAAAATCAAAGAAGAAAAGAGTCATTTGAGAGAGAAAAATCAAAAAGAAAAAGATGTCAAAAAGAGTGAAAAACAATTAGTGATAAAAAAAAAGAGTTTGTTCATCAAACCTAAGGAAGTAAAAAGAGTGATGCTAGCAAGTGATCTTTAATGAAGGAAGTGATCTTTAATGAAGGAGATTTAGTGTGGCTTCATTTAAGGAAAGATAGATTTCCTCATGAAAGGAAATCTAAGCTCCAACCTAGAGGAGATGGACCTTTCAAGATTCTAAAGAGGATCAACAACAATGCTTACAAACTTGAATTGCCTAGTGAGTATGGTGTAAGTAATACTTTTAATGTGTGTGATCTTTCTTTGTATGGTGTAGGTACAAGTGAGGAGGCAAACTTGAGGACAAGTTCTTTTCAAGAATTAGGGGATGATGGAGGTTCATGGCAAGCTAAAGGTCTAGAAGAAGAGCTTGAAGCACTTCCTTTGGTGAGCTTTAAAGGACCAATGACAAGAGCTAGGACTCAAGCACTTCAAGACCACATCCAAGCTAACTTGGGCAAGCATGAGGATGCACATCAACTCAAGGATGACAAGAGATGGATTTTGATGTCTCAAGTCCAATTCAATTCAATAAATTTCTGCACTTGTTAGGAGAAATTCAATACAAACACTTGTAAATAGGTTTTCCACTGCTTTAATCGATTATTTTGGGCCTGTAATCGATTACCAGCATTTCAGCTTCAAACAGGAACAAGAACCTGCTGCTTTAATCGATTATTTCGCTGTTGTAATCGATTATTTTGCTATTGTAATCAATTATTTCGGTGCTTGACTGCTTTAATCGATTACAGGACACCTGTAATCGATTACAGAAGCCTGAAAATGGTAAATCACTCTGTTTTAATCGATTACAGTGCGAATTAATCGATTATTTCAGTCTGAAACTACAAATGCACATGTTTGGGAAACCAAAGGTCACTTGGGGGAAGCTTGCACTTCAAGCTTCATTTAGGCTTCATTTCAAATTGCATTTTAGTGACATTTAGCTTGAATTTCGTGGCCTATATAAGGTGCCAAAACTGAATGTAACTAACTTTGGTTCATTAATACAATTTCTGAAAATTGTTGTGAGAGTTTCTCTTTTGTTCTTGTTCAAGAACTTCTTGAGTCTTATCAATGGCTTTCCAATGCTATTGTGGTGATTCTTTCTAGACTTATTGGAGAGCTTCTCCATGGGGTCTTAACCTTCATCCCTATCCTTTCTTCCATCTTCCATTTTCTGCAATTTAAACTTCTAAAACAGCCCCAATTTCAAGGAGTGCTGGAAGCTTGTGTGTTCTTGAAGTTTGCTTGAAGATTGAGTTTTATTGCAAGGTAGATTTAGGAAAACTTAATGGCTATGGGTTCAGCTGTTACATCAACTACCCTTTTTTCTACATCTGTCATTTCATCCCATTCTTTGGGAATCATTTCATTATCAACAATTTTGATTGGAATCAAATGACCTTTTTCTATTGCATTCCATGCACCAGGATCATTTGATTGAATGAAAATCTGCATTATGTTTTTCAAAAAACTGAAGTGTTTTCCCTCAAACATCGGAGGACAATTGAGGGAGGCACTCTCCTTGAAGGTAATTTGTGTGGTATTTATTTTCTTTGAAAAAAGATAGTGATCTTGAGTAACATGTAACGACCCACCTCATCGCTACGATATCACTACTCTAAACGTGTAATTTCAATTTTTAATGAAAACTCCATTAATTTGATTACAAAAATGAAAGTGAATTTTTCACAATAATACATTAATCAAAAATGCATACGTACATAAATAAATACATATATATAAATATTTTATACATATACATATCATTCATATGTCGGAACATAATTCGGTTTTTAGATATGAATATAAGCTTGTGATTACATGTCTGATCAAATCAAAACAATGACCCAACTAAGAAAGAGTTGATAACAAAACTCAACTCTCTTCCAAAATAAATTCCAATGTTGTCACATTGGCTTGGTGGCTCCCACCAAAGAATCTCTCTCCAACATCACCTACTATTGATCATCTGCTCCCATGAATGAAAGTTCATGATCATCATAGGTACCAACCACACAGTACAAAATCGCAAGGGTGAGTTTATTATACAAAATCAACAAGCACCAAACAATAATTATTAGCAAGAAAACAATAATGATAACCATAAAAAAATCCCAATACAATCCACACAATAAATAATTATGCAAACTACATGTATGACTGAAAATTCAATGTGCACATCGGCTTCTACATATCGTACTGTATGGAGGTACATCTCACTGGATGTCACATTGCGATCGTCTTACCCAAACAATGCATGAATGAAATTTTTAGGGTGCACATGGCTTCATTTAAGGAAGGATAGATTTCCTCATGAAAGGAAATCTAAGCTCCAACCTATAGGAGTAATCCGGAAGAGACTAAGGAGATTCAAAAGCAGGTTGAAGAGTTGATGCAAAAAGGATCGGTGAAGGAAAGCTTGAGCCCATGTACAATACTAGTCATCCTAGTCCTTAACAAAGATAATATGTGGAGGATGTGCACAGATTGTAGATTCATCAACAACATCACCGTAAGGTATCAACATCCTAATCCTAGACCTGATGATAGGGTAACCAACTCTACCACTTCTTTTTCACCTTTTGAGGTCATTTATGATTTTAACCCATTATTCCCTGTTGATTTAATCTCCTTACCTAATGATTCTTCTATTTTGAGTGAGAATGGGCTTTCTAAAGCAACTTTTGTTATGAATCTCCATGGAAAGGTGCGAAATCAAATTGAAAGGAAGATGAAGTAATATGCACGACATGCCAACAAGTGGAGAAAGACCATGATATTTGATCCCAGAGATTGGGTTTTTGGTACATCTAAGGAAGGATATGTTTTTTTTCCAAAAGAAATCTAAACTCCAACCTAGGGGTGATGGTCCTTTCAAGATCCTTGAGAGGATTAATGATAATGCCTACAGGATTTATTTTCCAAGTGAGTATAGACTGAGTTCTAGTTTTACTGTCACTGATCTTTCCAAGAAGGAGGGGATGATATAGGATTATCCAAAGAGCATGAAGTTCTAGAAGCACTCTATGAATTGAAGGTTCCAATGACAATGTCTAAAATCAACCTTCTACAAAATGAGATAACCAAGAGAATCATGGTTGAACTATTTAACAAGGGCAAGGATGGAGGAAGACACAAGGAGCTGAATTGGAGCACCTTGAAGATTGTAAGAGAGCTCGCTTAGAACAAATATCACGCTTAGCACAATTCCTTTTGTAGCTTTCGTAATTTTCCTAGTTTTCATAATTTTTGTATTGTCATAATTTAGTAATTTCTTATTTGTGTAATAGGCCTCAATGTGGACTTAAATAGGCCCAAACTATGCGTTTTTAGGTTTTATTAGAGACTTAACTCTATAAGTACTCAAACATTGCTAGTTTTGAATAACTTTTGATTGAATAAAATTAAGCATTTGCTTGAATTGAGAGCTTAGCCTCTTCTTGGTTCTTCGTTGAACCCAAATTGAGTCTTATCAAGAAGCTTTCCTTTGTGGTGAATCCTCCTCAACTTATCATTCCAATAAGGATCGTGACATTTATTCATTACCATCTTCTACTCTTTCGCACCTTTTATCTGTAAGTTCTACTATCTATTTCATTGGTATATATAATTTGGCATCTAGAAACGATCCAATCCAAGCATTCATGCATTGGTAGTCATCAAGTTCCAATGAATTCCTGTAAGTCATCATCAATTATACAGTCTTATACTTGTATAGTCTATTGATCTCTTTCGTTCTAGTGTGATTCGTCCGAGATGTTACAATTTTAACTTTTTTTTTTATCTATTTCAATATATCATTTTCAACATCTCTAGTTCTAACTTGAATTTGATTTTTGTTTTCAAAGAAATTATCAAGAAATGAATAAATATATTACAACACAATTTTTTAAACTTAAATCTAAAACATGATACATATGTTAAAAATTTGTTTATTACATATTTTAATTATAATATAATTTATATATTTTAAAAAATTATTTATTATAAATTATAATTGTTTAAAATAAATATATATTACGTGCAATGTACGAACTAAAATACTAGTTAATATAATTATAATTTTTTAACTATACTTATAGATAGAAAACTAATATTAATTTCTAGTAATTAATGTTGTTATTTCTCTTATCCTTGTTGTTGCAGTGCTAACATAAAACGTTAATGGACTATTTTAAACATTTGTAAAAACTTAAAGGACCACTTGAAACATTTTTAATTTAAACCAATTAAAAAATGAGAGACAGATTTAAAGATAAGGGGTGTTTATGGCATTCAAAAGTTTCATTCTTGGAGCTTCACATAATACAATGTAGTTGGTACATTACACCTTCACATGTCAACATATACAAACCAACCTAATGGAAAAATTAAATAATAATACCACATAGATACAAATTACATCATGTAAGTATAGTGATAAATCTAGAAGGTTATAGAAGACAAACATGAATTCACATTCATCTCCATAAGTGTTGCTTGACGATAAAAATGCTTAATTATTGCTTTTGAGAGAATTTCTGTCAACTTTATAAGATATTGTTTAAGAGAATGTGAGCGAGAGAAAGACAATAAATTTGCTTAATGAGATAACAAATTTATAATCCCCTAGTACTAAGTAGAGACCTATCAAATGAGTTATTTACAAAATGATTGACTGAAATCATAACAGAATCAATCTTATCTATAATTCCATCCAAAACATTCGTAATCTACATATGATGATTAACATATCTTTACTTATCAATTGATGATACTTAAAGTTAATATAATTATTGATTGATCCTAATCCACAACAAATATTTCAATATTCTCCCATTTGGATAGTATTAGCTGATAATTGAAATAGGAATCATCAAGGCTAGAATGACAATTTCAATTTTATGTTAACAACAATGTAAAAAATCTAAATTTCTAATGCTACAACATAATTGATAGGGATACATATGTTGTGTTAGATAGTCATATTTCTTACAAGAAAAAATTATACAGAATAATTAATATATGCTACATAATAATGGTCCAAGCATCTAGAAATGTTATAAGAGATATGTTATTAAGATATTGTTATTTCATAAGAGGTTTTAGATTCCTATTGACCCAAAACATCAAAAGACTTAACCAAAAGCATGTGAGCTACAAAATTCTCAAAAGCTCCAATATATATGTATTTGGTAAGTGGATATACCAATATCTTCTTTCAACATTATGATCAATTTAAGTTTGGAAAGTTGTAAAGGCCAAAGTATAATCCACATGCATCTAAGTTTTCACTATAACCCAATAACAAAGAGTGATTATGTATAGGCTAAATCAACAAATGCTCTTACTATATTTGACATTCAATTAATCTATGTTTAGCAAATTAAGTGACTAAGCAAACCTGGATTCAATACCAATTATTGGAAAAATTAAAGAATAATAGCACATAGATACAAATTATAGCATGTGGGTATAGCGATAAAACTTAAATGGTTAATGAAGACAAACCTGAATTCACATTCATGTCCATGAGTGTCACTTGGCGATAGAACTCCTTAAATGCTCATAAGACAATTTATGTCCACTTTCTAGGGGATTTTTTACGAGAGTGTGAGAGAGACAATAAATTTGCTTAATGAGATAATAAATTTATAATCCCCTAGTAGAAGATTGTAACGTCTCAAATTGACTATTTACTAAATGATTGATTTAATCCATCACAGGATCAATCTCATTGATATTCCCATCCAAAATATTTGTAATCTACATATGATTAGCGGTGGAAAAATTGACGGGTTGGCCCGGTCGGACCGATCAGGCCAAGTGAGAAAAATGGATTGGGTCATATCAACTCATATTCTATATAGGCCTATTTTTTTAAGTCTAGCTAGGTTTGGTTGCCCATCAGGCCAGCCCATATTGACAAGTTTTATTTTTTTGTCTAAATTTATACAAATTCAAAAGGAAAAAAATAGAAAAATATCCAACTGGGGCCTATATTTCTTGAGTCCAACTTGGTGTAATAGGCTGACCCAAATTTCTTTTTAGCTCATTTGCTTGTGAAGATGGGGCTTCTATCGCTTGTTGTGTAGGAACCTCTAGCACTTGTTCTAATAGCGGTGGAGCTTCAATAGGTGTAGGTTCAATAGGACATTAAGAAGGAGTAAGTGGTGGCATAGGACTTAGGCATGGACACTTTCGGTACAACTTCTATTTGTCATTTGTCTAAGACAACCCATGCAATATAAAGGAAAAATATCAACAATAGAATATACTCAATTAAAAATAATCAAGATATAATCCAAAATCTAAATTAATATCAACCATTTAGAAAACTTTCAAATAATCCAAAATGTCAATCAAATAGAGATAATCCAAAATCTTAGAGGTTATTTGTAACGCCTCTCTTTACTCTCTCGTGCTCAGTTTATTTTAGATAAAATATTGTGTCCACTTTGTATTAGAATTAAATTAGTTATGAATTTTCACAAAATTCTTTTCGCTTTGCTTGCTAAATCGAAGAGTTGTCAGTAATATAAACGATTTTTCTCACCACGGATCATAAAATTCCTTAACACATATTGTTAACAGTCCAAGTACAGCACAGTTCCAAATAGTCTGTTACAACATAAGATACAGACAGCACAGCGTAGTATCAAATACAGATAAACAAAAAATCACAAATAAAGCAGTCATCCAACAGCACACAGAACATCCAGCTCCTTCCTTAAGGCTTTCCTCAGCTTACTGTTCTTCTGCTCACCCAAATAGATTGGGGTCATCACAGGTGTCAAACCACAGACACAAAATATGGGTAAGTATTTAATAGACATGATTAGATAATTGACAGAAACAGATAAATAATCAAAATTAAATATTAATTATAAGACAGATGCCTGATGAATGATGCATGCTTTCTTTATTATCATGATGCATGACTGAGATCTCAGGTTAATAAATCGTTATCAGTGGCCACAGTCAAGATAGCCTCACCCACTCCGGTGAAACAAACGAACTTATCCAACCAGTCAGGGTAGCCCAGGGGCGCGTAGGATAGTCACCTCCACCTATGTGATCATCATGGTGGTGTGGTCCTCCCTGTCTCAACTACCCCCAAGTTCACTCTCTGAACGCGTGGACTCAGTTCAGCTATTTGACAAAACTCCACGGTTTAGCCCCCGCTAGGCATATCACCACGGATTAACCCCCGCCAGGCATATGCGTATGGAATGCATGAATGATTCAAGTCTTTAAACATCTTTGCAGCACATAAAGCTTATTTCCACCGTCATAGAATTTTACACCACAATCTCCTCGTAAGCCACAACTCTTAGAATATCACCATATAACACAAGAATTCCAATTATAACATAATACTATTCTTACTTCGTTTCCCAACGTCAACCTCATAACCACCAAGAAATATTTTATTAAAAATATTTACATAAAAGTTCACATATCTTATTTTATTTCTTTGAAACCTTTTATCAAACACTTGATGTGCTTTACTCAACACAACAAAATAGCACATTAAGTACAGCTATATAATCACAGCAATCATTAAATACAGCAACATAATTAGATGTACAGCAACTTACAGCAACATACTAGCAACCTAATTAAATGCAGCAACCAACACCAAATAAAATATACAACAACCCAATAAATGTACAGCAACAGCTACCACAACAGCAACATAATATTATACAACAATCATTAAACCCAGCAACAACAAATACAGCAACATCAACCTATTATTATTCAACAACATACAGCAACATACAGCAGCCTAATATCATACAGCAACCCTAAATACAGCAACATAATAAATTATACAGCAACACCAATTATTAAATACAGTAACTCAAATACAGCAACATATTCTCATACAGCCATATTAAATTAACATCTCACAACATCAAATAATTAATTATATTTACCACAAAATAAGAGTAGTCCTATTTATTAATCAGAATTAATTATATTAATTAAATACTTTCATTCTAAACTAATTAGGTATTCAAGTTATGTTTTATAAATTTTTCTAATTCATTTAGGACTTTCAACAAACACATGGCATGCTAATTTTCATCTTTACCAAACAAGGAAGATCATATCTTAAATCTTAGAAGATTAGATGTTAAATTAACTCAATCAACTATCTAATTCATGTTTACTAATATACTCCCCATACCTTAGCTTTGCTTAATTAAATTTTCAGCAACTTGCCTTCAAAGTTCCTAGTCCTTCACGTGACCTTCCTTGCTTGTGACCTTTGTTTTACTTTGTGTTTTAGGTGGCTGAATGGAAGGTGTTAGCTTTGAAAAAGAAAAGAGATACAAAGGGAGTATGGTACGGTTTACTCCTTGATTTTTGTTTGACAAGGTTTTAAGTGTATTTGGAAAAAGACAAGGCTTAAGGTGCACGGTTATTTCCTTTGATGGCTTAATGAAATTTTGGGAGAATGTTGGAGTGAATACGTTGCTTTTTCCTCTCCCCAATACCGGTCCTTACTTTGCCTTTTATATAGTTATTAAGCTTTGCTTTGTTTAAATAAAAATCTACAAATATCACCTTAAGTAATCATAACTTCTTTACATATGCTTTTCTCTCATTGGTTGACAAATGAATTGCTTCCAAGTGCCTTTATTCTTGAATTTTCCACCGGTCTTCATGCTTCTACATCCATCTTCACGTGCTAGTGGCATTTGTGTGAGCAATTCCATTTGATTTTGGCTTCTACGGTTTGTATTTATGTTGCTACACTTTGTTTGTCTTAAATATCTTAGGTATCAACCAATTAGAATGAACATGGACTTTTCAACATTCCATGTAATCATGTTTTGTCTTTTCCTAAAGCTTTTCTTCTTGATTTTAATTTGCACCGTGCCTTCCAACTCTAGGAGACAACATCTTAAACTAGTGTTGACTCCTTTTTGACTCCAAATGGACCAATGATAAGTGTTTTGATTTTTCTTCCAACCAATAGCCTCATTCTTTGACTTGTCTTAAAGCTTTTTCCTTGAATTTTGATACCATACGGTCCTTCAATGTTTTGGAAACATTCTTAGTTAATTTCTTTTCCAAACCGTGAACTAGCTTGGCCTAGGAATTTGTATTGCTTTGTTTTTACTATTTACTAATATATCTTGAATAAAAAAATGCTTCTATTATTTGTGAATGCCTAATTCCAAATGTTTTCTTATGAATAAACATTCTAAAATTATTTAAAGACTAACTGAAGTTTTTAGTAATATGTCTAGGATGTTATTCAACTTTTCATAGCTTTAACTAAATTCTTATTGGCCCATTTGCTTTTAATTAATAAAATTACTAAACTATCTTGTTTTAAAAAAATTTATTTATCCTATAATTAAGAAAAATTCCTGAGATTGTATCTACCATATTTCTGTAATTTTCTGATGCTCGAGGTAGTCTAGATTAAGCTCTTTTCCACATATTTCCCAAAATTCCTAGAAATTACTTTTTATGGTTTTCTGCCACCAATCCTATTGATAACTTGTTGTCCAAGAGTATTTTATCCCATCCTCAGGTTCCCACAAATTTCTAAGGTCATCTGGTCCTTGTTTGACCTAAAGGGTATGTTGGTCATTTGGGTAATTGTCCAGGGGTATTTGTGTCTTTTTGAAAGGGACATTAGTGTCATTTTCCAAAATGTTCAAGGGTATTTTTGTCATTTATGTAGGAATGTATATTTATGAGAAAATACACATATATAGTAAAATATGAGGGTGTTATATTATTACTATTATACAACCAAAACAAATGTGGATACAACAAAAACACTATAATATAACCTTTATGAAGTATATTTAGTCAATTTTTTATTGGTATAGTGACAAATTGAAAGCTCAGGACCATGGTATAACAAAAATCATCTAGTACTATATGTTCTTTAACAATTGTCTTGAAAAATTACTTATTATTATTATTATATATTATTATTATTATTATTAAAATAATATATATATTCGGGTTGGGTTGGAATGTTTCAACATAGGCCATTCACCACGTATCACGTTTTGCATTTGTTAATAATCAGGGATGTAACATTGTAGGTGGAATGTGTTGGATAATTGACATGCACTCGTTAAATCAAAGACCCAAATTTCTTGATAATTATCACACCAAATGCTTCATTAGTTCATGTAGACAATCTTTATGATGTTTAATTATGGATTTACTTTGGTCTTAGTAAGTTCATTTTAGTCTCAAATCTTTTTTAAAAGGTTTAAATTGATCCTTCATTTTTTTAATTGATTCAAATTATAAAGGTGAGGTCTTTTAAGTTTTCGCAAATGTTCAAAAAGTCAATCGACGATTTTTGTCAACATTGTGACAATAAGGACTAATCTGAACATTTCTCAAAATATCAAGGATCTAAATAATTTTTTAAAAAAGATGAGGGACCAAATTGAAAAATAAAATAATGGACCAAAAGTAAACTTTAACCTAAAAAATATTTTAACATTATCATTAGCAATTTAGTAAAAAATTGATAATGAAAGTACAAAATAAAGGAGTATATTTTTTAATGAATTTAAATTTTTATTATTGGTAGTTTATTTACGGGTGACTTTTATATTTGTGGGTTATATTTGATAAAACTAACTAAAAATTTGTTATAAGTTGAAAACTTTGTAACTAGTAGCTGAAAATTGAAAAATTGACCTACCAAATTATAAGTGTTTGAATTATTGTTTGTTAAAGTAGCTAAAAATTATAAAATGATAAAAATATATGTACTTATGTGATATGTCTATATTTTGTGATGAAGCTAGCCTAGCAATCAATAAACAGAGTACAACTATTGATTTTAAGTTTAAAAAAGCAGAATACATGCAGAATTAGAAGTTTGTTGCTTTGTTAAAAGGGGATGGTTAGTTTTGTACTTACATAATTGGATGGATATGAGAACGCAAACTAATTATTCGTTATATTTGAATCTGACAGTAACGTTGTTAAACTATCATGGACCTGTGCGACTTTAATGTTGGATTAGTATACTGGAAAAGTCACAAACGTATCTGGGAAGCATGGAGTTGGTAAGTGTTGATTTTGGTATTCAAGGTTATAATATATCAAAGGCATATTTTAGCTTTTTGACAAGTGGTTTTCCTTATTGAGATAGTGAATGAGAAGGGTCTGTTGCTAGCAGTATTGAAACTTTGTATCTTGTTTGTTTTACTTCATGTGTGAATGTAGGATGAGACCTACAGAATTGTAGTTGTGTGAATGTAGATTAATTTGAAATACCTTTATGTTATAGTTGCTTAAGATATTGGAAATTTAATTTTAAAAATTAAGTTAAAACAAAACATCTTCGCTTACGGTTGGAACAACACTTTTTTTCTCCTCATTTTATACACTGAAACCAAAGATTTTAACATCGCTGATTCTCGTGCATTAACGGATGGAGTAGTATTAATGAATCATTTAAGAGCCTTATTAATCAGACATTGTTTCCTGTGCATTAATGGATAGAGATATATCCTAATGATTTTGATACACAAAAATAATTAATTTCTTTGTCTCAAAATAACTATCAACTATCGATTGTTTTACACATAATAAGAAAATAAAATTAATAAATCAATGAAAAAAATTAATAATTTTATAAAATTAATTTTAATATTAATATTACATTAGAAAAAATGAAGTGACATTGAGATACAATATTACTATATTATTTTATAAAATTAATAATTTTAATATAGTAATATTAGTAAAAAACAATCAATATTACTATATTAAAAAACTAACATAATATTTATTTTAAAATATTTTTATTTTAAAAATATGACATTGAGATAGAGAAAATAATAAATATCTACATCTGTATTTGACTAATTTTTGCACCAAATTAATACTCTATTGTACGTGCTCAATGAAAAAGGATCCAGGAATTTAAAAACTTTAAAGACAACATTTTTAACTACTGGTGAGATAAATTGTCTGCACCAAATTAATACTCTATTATACTTGTTCAATGATAAAGGATCCAGGAATGTAGACTTTAAGACAACACATTCTTAACTACTGGTGTGATAAATTATCCTATAAATTTTTATATTTTTCAACTACTCACAATAACAAATTAATACTAGGTGTAAGAATTGACGATAGCCATATAATATGAAAAATTCACATACTTATCAACTATTGTACTGTTCACCAATTTATTTTATGGTTAGTTCTCTTATAAATGCAGGAAGTATGTAAGTATTAATTTATCCTCTTAATATATATAGGGACATTGTTGAAAAACAATACAAAACAATTAAAAGGACTAAAATTTTAAGATGAAATTATAGAATGTTTTATTGTAAACATATATATGTATGTTGAGTATTGTATGTGGTGAGTATTGTAAGTTAATGACATTATATATGAGAAGGGACAACATGGACAGCAAATGCTCACATGATAACAGCAGCGATTGGTGCTGGAGTTCTGTCTTTAGCCTGGGCCATGGCCCAATTGGGATGGATAATTGGCATAGCCTTAATGTTGCTCTTTGCCATTGTCAATCTCTACTCTATACTTCAAATCTTCTAGCAGATTGTTATATATCACCAGATCCCATCACTGGCGAGAGGAACTATACTTACATGGAAGCTGTGAGAAGCAGCTTAGGTATGTAACTGCCAAATTTCATGTCATGATCTGTAATGCCATTTGACTTCGAGTCAAAACTGAATTCTAGTTGGAATTTATTTATCAAACTATTAGGTGGTAAAATGCATATGGTATGTGCATTCGTCCAATACAACAACCTTGTTGGAGTAGCAATTGGCTACACAATAACCACAACCATAGGTGTTGTGTAAGTTCTCTGTTTTTCATGTTACTTTTGTGGCTTTTATAATGTTGGAAAACAGTAATTTAGCATAGTGCAATATAGAGTTAACTTAAAAGAAAGTAGTAGATAAAGATTGGTTTAAATATAGTTTATGTCTCTAAACATTATGTGTACTCTTCCTCTAATGAAGAGGGTTCTGTGGTGTCTAGTTTTCTTTTATCTCTCTAGCTGATAAGGGAATCACATAAGTAAAAACAATATTCACTAATTGATTTTCAAGAACTCTCTCTAAGAATTTCTTGCCAACACAATATGTTGACATAAACTAGAAAAATTGTGAAATATTGTTCTTGCTATTTGGTGAACAATGAATGATCCAAGTGAGTATATAACCAAGTTGATAGCAATGCAATCCAACCCAACAACAAGTGTAACGACCCACCTTGTCGCTACGGCATCACTAACTCTAATCGTGCGAATTTCAAATTTTAATGAAAACTCCATTAATTTGATTATGAAAATGATAGTAAGTTTTTCGTAATACTACAATCATTGTACACACGATACAATTACAATAATTGAATACATATGTATACATATACTAAATCAGTGCTCATCATGTACATGTTAAGAACTTAATTTAGTTTTACATGTATTTACAACTCAAAATATACATGTCCACAAAAAGAATTAAGGGACTAACTATGAAAGAGTTGATTAACAAAACACAACTCTTTCAAAAAAGAATTCCAACGTCATCACGTCAGCTCCAACAAAAAGAAGATCTCCCTCCAAGGTCACCTATTGCTGCTCATCTGCTCACATGAATAATAGTTCGCGATCATCATAGGTACCAATCACACGGTACAACAAATGCAAGGGTGAGTTTATTATATAAAACCAACAAGCATCAGATAACAATTGGAAATGAAACAACATTAACAGCCATAATCATTGCCAAAAGTCCACTAGTCCAATATACATTCGGCAAACCCATCATCCAAATTCACTTCACAACTCAAACAATCATGCTCAAAATGATGCATGCATCTGACTCATCTCTCAGAATGCAATGTGATACTATCCTCATGGAAATAGCCTCTCTCAGGAAAATGATGCAATAGCTCGTCAAGGTCACCCTGTCGTGCATTGGTCGCTTCCCCCATGGTGATCAGCCTTGAGTCACAAGGGAGTTCCAAACAGAGTGATTGCCCCCCTAGTACCCCCAGTACTTACTATCCATCATTCTATTTCCAACCATGCAATTATGAAGTATGAAACATGGGCACCATCAATGCACTGACCATGGATAGATAGGGACCAGAATTTTAAACAATCCCTTTCTCTCTTGGGATGCTTAAAATTCGTAAACCCACCCTCGCAAGGTTATCCAGTCATGCACCCCCATGTACATACACAACATCACCGATACACTGACCATGGATAGATAGGGACTGGAATTTTAAACAATCCATTTCTCTCTTGGGATGCTTAAAATTCGTAAACCCACCCTCGCAAGGTTATCCA
>CM023954.1:22438213-22476068 GCA_013407115.1 Glycine latifolia
ACCGGTCAATGCACCCCACGTGGACATACACAGCATACAACCATGGACATCATCAATGCATGACCCGACTAGGAACACATCATTCCTCGCAAGGGTAACAAGCCATGCACCCCCCATGGGTATCCATGTGTATCCACATCACACAATGACATTGTTCACATCAACATTATCCCTCGTCAATGTCATTATCAACATCATCATCATCAAGTCATCAACAACATCAACATCATTTTATTTCAATATTATCATCACAAACATCAATATTCAACATCATCAACCATGTCATCATTATCTCATTTCAACATCATCATCATAATCATCAATATCATCTCATATTAATATAAATCATCAACATAATTTCATTTCAAGATCATCATCAGCATCAGCATCACAAACAATTGCATTTTACATCTATATATCATATGCCTAAGATTCACATTCCCCAGATCTTCAAACATTACAAACCTCATTCATTCACAATCCATATTACCACGAGACTGGTAATTTAGGAAAATTCTAAATTAAAGAGGAGGACTACAGTATAGAAAACAAATTCTCATGCCCATTTAAAAATTTAGTAAAGAATTAAATAGAAGAATGGATTATAAAATTTTGGGCTGAGTCTCTTCTGTAATTAAGACTTTTCTAAAAAATCCAATCATTACAACAACAACATCATTCACAGTTTTATCCATCAACAAGCAAATTCATCGCATCCCATTAGTTAGAAACATCATTTCCCTTGAAAATGAGCGCACATAGGAACAAACACACATCACTCATAAATACATCGTATCCCATTAGTTAAAAACTTAGTTTTTCTTGAAAAACCAACACACAACAGGGATAGGCAGTTATCTTCATAGTTTGACTCCCTGGCCCTCAACTATGGTATCAAAATTATAACCAAATAATAAACTCCACTTACCTATCTATATCCCTCTGTTAGCTCCTTGAAATATCATTTTGAGATTTTTCAAGTTCACGTGCTTTGGTCCAAATGTCGAGCTCTATATACGAAATCGAAGATAATTTAGTATAGATTTCAAAGACAAGATCAAAATTAACATTTGGGGTCAAATACCCACTCAAATCGAAAAGGGGCTAAAATGGTGTTTTGGGAGTCCTCATCAAAAGACATTATTTTGAAATTCTGATCACACCAATGTGACCGATGTTCAACAAGGATCACAAAAATGACATCAATTGCATAAAAAGGAGACTTTTACAACATCTCATTTTCAAAGGAAGTATAAAAACAACCAATAACGGTACCCGAATCACAAGAGATATCAAGAGAGGCTTCAAACTAGCTAAGAGAAGACAAGGAAACCATGGTTACCTCAAAGAAACCAAGAAAGGAGGATTGGAGGCTTCGTTTGAAAATATAATGAACACCTAATCCAATAAACCAAGAGGGGAGGTGAATTGGTTTTTGACCCTTTTTAAACTTTTTCTTGAAAATCAAAACTCAGCGGAAGATTTAATTCAGATCGTATCTTATATCAAAGCAAATTTATCAAACAGTTTTTCTTCTCCAATCAATTAACTCTTGTGTTGACTCAAAGTTTGAATTAATACACAAAATAATATCTCAAGCAATTAATGAAATGTATCTCAAAACATAACTGCACACAAATTTATACTGGTTCACCTCCAACCACTGAGGCTACATCCAGTTTGCCTTCTAATCCAAACCAGATTAGAGTTCCACTAACAGATTTTAATTCTTTACAAGCAATCAACAAGGTCTCTTTTACCTACCCTAGGCAAAACTCTAAATCTACTCCCTAGATTTATCAAAAGACCTAGAACCTGAGAACACTACTCAGTTCTAACCACTAGAAAACCCTTTCTAGTAATGCTTTAAAGAAACCCAACTGTTACATGGAAAGATTCAACACAAATTTCAGAAAATAAAAGAAGAATATTACAAACAACAAAACTTGATGTTCAAGAAGGATATCACCTTATATTCCTTTGCAGCATAAAGGATATACACGAATTTTATAACCTGAGATGATGAATGATATGCTTTCTTGATTGATCTTGACACAGCTCAATGCATGAATGATCACAAAACAATTCCTTCTCTTAATCAAGATTCATGATTCTAACTCATATGAACAACACAAACAAAAATGATTCTCTTTTTCACTTTGGAGCACTCAGAGACTATTAAAACACTTGTATGAATGAAAGCTCTCGAAATCAATCTCTTGTCTTCTGAGTCAATGCATGTCTATTTATAAAAAAACAGATTTAACAGACTGTAATCGATTATTTCGTATATGTAATCGATTATTTTAACACGTGTAATCGATTATTACGTGTATTTAATCGATTAAATTGTTCATGATATTTCTGGAAATCTTGAACGAACAAAGTAATCGATTATTTGACCATGTAATCGATTACGCCAGAATTACATGTTAGAACCACAAGCATAGGTAATCGATTATAATGTGATTTAATCGATTACGCCAGAAGTATTCATATTACTATATAGCACATTTAATCGATTACGATTATTTGGTAATCAATTAAACCAGTTCATAGGCTAAACAGGATTATGCAGATGCCTTATGTAATCGATTATATGCCTTATGTAATCGATTACATCAGTGAGAAAACATTTTATGCAAGTTTTTAAACTCATAAATGTATTTCTAATCAAATGCATATACTTATGTGATTCTTATCCTAAGAATGAATGCATGCATGTCTGATTTCTTTATTAACTGCAAAGGATTATTAGATTTTAACCTTTATGAACCAAGCTTAACAAAAAGAAAAATTACAAATGCCATGAGTGGACATGAATCAAATATCAAAACACTTCTTGTCTTCTGATTCTTCTGACACTTGAATCTAACACCGTTCTCTACCGAATCCTCGGGTTGAGTTTTAAAGATTTCGCTTGTAACGACCCCGTATGCATCCGGTTCATTAACATTATAATATGGTCTTAAGCGCAACAATACTTAACATAATTAAGTAAACACAGAAGCATTAAAATAATACAAGTCGTCATCTTACGTCATACAACTAAAACATTATGTATGAAATTTTGATATACATACTGGTACCCGGGTTCTGTTCCAAAAGGTACATCATACAAAGCAACCCATACCGAGCTACAAAATATACAACAAAATTGAGCCAACAGGCTCTCCAAAAAGAACCGCATTCCAAAATCCGCTTCCTCGAACCCGGCCTTGGCCTTTTGTCCGGGATCCTCAATTAGTAGCCAAACCAGCCTCAGCCAACTCGGCCTCTCAATTGAGATCTGCTGAATAACCCCTACTCGGGTCTCTTACCCCGGACCTCGTCCTCCGCTTTTTGGCTATCACCTGCAAGAAAATATGATCCCCAACCGGGGTGAGATACAATCTCAGTAAACTAAGGTTTTTGGAGACTCACCTCCCCCTGGTTCACTTCCACAATACATAGCATTTATATTGACATTACAAATAACATAGCCAACCGACCTTTTAATAAAACAATTGTACAGCCATCCCGGCCTATGATAAACATCACATGTACATAATCACACCAATGTGCCATTCCACCAAGAATATGCTATTTAGCCAACCAGTGCAGATATCATACACAATTGCATATAAGATATACAAGTTAGACAGTCAGTACACATATTGTGCACTCTTGTATATCTTCTAGTGTACTCGGCATACACATCACGTATCCCGACCTGAGCTCCCAGACCACAGACTCCACGTGATAAATCCACCAATGTGCCCTTCCAGCACAAACATGCATAAATGTATATCCAGATATACAAATTAGACAGCCAGTGCACATCTCCATTACATGTATGTTTCCAATCAAAAAACAATAACACACAATGTAAATACACGCACCATGATATCCAACAACCATCACTCCCCAGGAGTATGGTGGAACACAATCAAGGGAACAACTCCCAAGAACAGAGAGCTTACCTCCTCTGATTCCAGCACCGGCTACCTCAGCCTCGTGTTTTCGGCCACCGATATCTTCTTTATCAAGCCCTACATCAGGCAAGAAAGATATCAAGAACGGTTCTCAACCATTTCATAAAAAGAACTTATTTCTTTTCCAGATCTCAACCCTATACAACCAACTAGTGACTTGTTAACCCCACAAAGATCTATCCGGGCATAACAAAATACCCAAAACCCAGAAAAATTATCTTTCAAGGTTGAACCTTCATCACAACAACCTTCCAAGTATATTCTTCCAAAGAACTATCACCCAAAACCAAACCTAACTCATATGGGTAATTTTTCCTCTTAAAACCAAACTCAAAAGAAATGGTAAAACTCATGTGTCTTACCTTAAAAACGTCAAGGAAGGCTTGTGGACAACTCCTAAAAGCTTGAATGTCCTTAAAGTTCCTTATAACTCTTAAAGGTTGAAACTTTGCACTTTCTTTGAAGAAATGATCTCCTCGCCTGATGGTTTTCACAACTAACAAAGGGTGGAAACTAGTTTATAAGGTGATTCCCTTCAATCCTGACGTTGGATGTGAAGGTGTTTAGATCAAGAAAAGGTTATCTAAGAAGATTTTCTCACTCTAACAATGGAGGAAAATATGTAATAAGAGAGAGAAGGTGTTTTAGCAAAGAAGGTGGAAATAAGGTTACTATTGAAATATCTCACTTGTGCATATCTTATATAGCCTGTAAGTTAACACGCGTCCTAAAAATAACATGAGAGCCTTCCCGCGTCAAAACAACCAGCAGGGAGTCAACATGTGTCACTTGTGTAAAGTGAACATGTAGGGCCAACACATGTAAAAAGGCCAAGTCTAATGTTCCCTTCTCCTCCGACCTCATCCGACCTAATCCAACCTATTCCGACCTCATCCGACCTATTCCGACCTTATTCAACCTAATCCAAGTTCTGACCTTGGTACTTCACAAGTCCAAGGTTCCTCCCAACCTCATCCGGGTTCCTAACCCGATAACGTATTAAAAGGGTTCCGAGCTCTTCCAGTTTCTCTACCTGGTAGCTCTTACAAGTCAACTAAATACGAGCTTCTCCGAGCTCAATCGAGATCATTACCCGGTTGCTCATCCGAGATCACAACTCGATAACACATCCGAGCTCGTCCGAGATCACCACACGATCTCAGATTTGAAAAGGTGCTATCTACACCCCTATCTTAATCGAGTTCCAATATACACCCCCTAAAGTGACAACTCAGTCATACGAACCCAGATATATCACAGGGTCATTATATCATTCTGATTAAAGTGTTTCTTTCCGTGCGGTGGTTCAACGACAAGAAACGGCGACTCATGGCGGTCACCGGTGGCCATGGCTGGTGAAGGAGGAGAGGGAGGGGTTTGGGTGCTGTTTTGGGGGAAAAAGACCACCATTTTTGTGATTTGGAGGCTGTTGTATGCTTTTAAAACCGCCTTGACTCGCCTAGGCAAACCAAATAGCCTTCTAAAAATCGCTTGGGCGAGTTGGCCCAATTTTAAATTTTCTGGTTCAATGAAAAATTATTATCTCACTTTACAAAAAAAGTTATATATATGGGTTAGAAGCCTACCTATAAATTTTGAAGATGATCCAACGGTTAACTAATCCAGAACTGTAATTTTACTAATGAAATAAGATATTTTAAACAATTAGTTAAACTTATCTATGAAAAAACATAGGTGTAAGAGCAATTAGAAGTTGGATATGTACCTGAAATCAAGTCGATCATCTTATAGAATTGGCCTAAAATATTCACACATCTTTTAAGGACTTCTCCATTCTTCACTTGATGGAAAATATTTGTACTTTCTATCACCGATGGTGAAACTACCAAAAGCATGACAATACCAAAATATTTGTACTTTCTTACAACTTAGATACTTCGATATTTTTTGAGCATATACAAGCCTTCTCAAAGTTAGAAAGGATTTTCTGAGTTAACAAAGCTCTTGCCCCACTTTTTGATCTTCATGGTATATTGAAAGATTTCTTGGGCAAGATTTTCAAAGAAGTTTTGGAGAGAAAGTTTTGAAATTGATTTCTGCATTTCAACTCTAATTGGTAAATCATATGCATTCATATTCATTGGATCATCAGGTTGTCTATTTCCATTATCTCCTGTTGTAATTTTGTTTTTGTATTCTTGGTAGTTTGTGTAACTACCCGCCTTGTCGCTACTGTATCATACTCTTAATCATTTTTAATTACAATTTATAATTGAAGATCTTTAAGTTAATTATAAAAATAGTAGTAAATTTTTCGCATGAACATAATCAATATCAAGAATTTAAACACGAAATTTTAGTGATGAAATACCTCATAATATATTTATATAAGAACATAACTTGGTGGTGATTACAAATAACCATGTCTGAAGGGTACAAAATTTTCAAAAGAAACAAAGGATTAAATGTTGGGGTGTAACTAGCAAAATAATGGGGTGTAGCCATCAGAACAAGGGGTGTAACTAGCAAAACACAACCCTTGTCCGAGATCCAATCCATAAACATACCGGCCACTCAGCGACTCCAACCAACATAGGTTATATTCCCGGTCACCTACTGTTGCCCATCTGCTCACATGAACATGGTTTGTGATCATCACAGGTACCAAACCACAAGGTACAACAAAGCAAATGTGAGTTCATCATGTAAAATAATAAGTAATAGATAACATCAGGTATGAAAAGACAATTCGGTTATCACAATATCACAACAATATTCAAGCATTCATAACGCAATTAGCTACAGACAACTCATCCAAAAACATTTCACAATCCATTTTATAATGACTAGTCATGATGCATGCTCCTGACTTTTCTCTCAAAATGCAATGTGGTACCATCTCCAGAAATAGGCCAAATCCATGGTCCGAATGATAGCTGCAGTTGACGTCAGGGTCACTCTGTTGTGCACAGGACTCATCCCCCCCATGGTGATCAGCCAATAATGGGTGTAATAAGGATATCCCTACAGACGTGACCCCCAATACTTCTTGTACTATTACAGTCAATCTTCCTATTTTCGTCATGCAAATGAAATACGTTACATAGGCACCATCAATGTATGACCCGGCCTGGGATCAACTCTTCCTGGCTAGGATAGTGTCATACACCCCCTATGTACATACATATGTCTCATGGGCACCATCAATGTATGGCCCGGCCTGGGATCAACTCGTTCTAGCTAGGATATTGCCATACACCCCCCATGTACATATATACTGACCCAATCTCAGGCCTACTTATGCATTGACCGTGGTCCTCGTAAGGTTAACAACCCGGTTCTGGCATCTCACATCTATACATAGAATATTACCCGGCACCATCAATGTATGACCCGGCCAGGGATCTACTCGTCCTGGCTAGGATACTGCCATACACCCCCATGGTATCAATGCATTTAATATCTCAAGCCATCACATAAGCTGACCTCAACGTAATCACATTCATCATTCACAAATACTACAAACAAGCGAATAGGTGTAAAGTATTAAGTGTCCGGACTGGCACTTAGATATATTGTCTTAAGGTAAGAATCTGAATAAGGTCGGAATCAGCACTATGCAATTGATTACATAAGCCATGTAATCGATTATAACAGATAGCGTTTTCAAGACTCAAGGTTGTCCTGGTAATGGAACCCGATAGTTCTTAAAGAAAAGGTACGAGCTCTGCCGAGTAAGTAACCTGATAGCTCTATTCTTGAGAAGATACGAGCTCCGCCAATTAAGTAACCTGGTAGCTCTATTCCCGAGAAGGTACGAGCTCCGCTGAGTAAGTAACCCGGTATCTCTATTCTCGAGAAGGTACGAGCTCCACCGAGTAAGTAACCTGGTAGCTCTATTCCCGAGAAGGTACGAGCTCTGCCGAGTAAGTAACCCGGTATACAGACGTCCGCCAACAAGGACTAAGTTACGTCCTGCATCCATACATGCATGCTACGTAAACCGCTCAACTCGACCAACCCTTCCCAGTAGCTGACATCACAAACAAAGGTTTGACACATATATGCAACTCGCCCAGCCCGACTTACCCAATCTGGTAGTCGTCTTCTTCAAAAACACATCACATGAAAACTTCATCAATTTGTTTCACTCAAAACATCAGAACACATATACGTACTGCATCTCAACCATGATATCTAAAACTATTATTAACATAATAAAACTCCCCTTACCTGGACAAGAATTCCTTTCTGTCAAACTAACGTGAGTTTTGTTTGAACATAAGTTCTCACAGCAACCAGGAATGAAAGGAATTAAGCTCCGTTCACGAGTTCCTCTTAACGTAGAGGTTTTTTCGCTGCAACTACGATGGTTCTTGAGAGTTAAAGGTGGTATAGAGGGTTGATGAAGAGAGGTTTCTGGGTGCAAAGAGTTTAGAGAGAGAAAAGAAGAGAAATGCGTTCAGAAGTGAGAATGAATCATGCTTCTGCTTCATGTACTGCTATTTATAGATGGAGATACTAAGGCAAGTTGCCAACAAGCGTGAATAGACAGCTATCACAGCCACCATAGTTGTCAATCTTGCGTGACCAGACAGCTACCATAGCCACCATCGTTATTACTTATGTGTGTACGAACAACTATCTTAGCCACAAAATTTGACTTATATCCCTTACACACAAATTCCCATGCAAAACACTTTAACAAATTGCAAGAATTATCTTTCAAGCACAAATATCAATGCACAACCATTTGCAAGAATTATATTAAACAATTAAGCAACGTAAAATATCTATCAGCTTGTA
Source organism: Glycine latifolia (assembly GCA_013407115.1). NCBI lineage: Eukaryota > Viridiplantae > Streptophyta > Magnoliopsida > Fabales > Fabaceae > Glycine > Glycine latifolia. The sequence continues at coordinate 22,446,955 of CM023954.1, forward strand.
AATTTTCAGGGTGTTACAGTTTGAAACTATTGTAAAGGATTCTTTAAGCTTTTTCCAGAGTGGGTTTCTCTAGAGGGAAGAGTAGAGAAGGGTTCTCTATGTCTTGATCATTAGGAGTTTAATAGGGTTTTAGATTTTTGTTCTTTATCTAGGGTTGATAAAGAGTGGTTGATGTGTTGCAAACACATCTAGTTTTTAGTATAATTTTAGGATAAGTTTTAATTAAGTATTTAAGAAATAGAATAGAATTAGCCTAGTTTAGTAATTTAATTACCTTGAACTAATTTCAATACATGTGAGCATTTTACAGGTAAAAAGGAGGAAAACTCAAGCAAGAGAGAAAAACCAAGTTTAGAAGCCCACGCTAATAGCGTGGGAACTCACGCTATCAGCGCCACATGCAGGGAAGGAGGATAAAGTCTCGCTTAACTCACGCTACTAGCATGGAACCTCACGCTAATAGCGTCAACAAGACGAAACAAGAGATGGAGCCTCGACCACTTCACGCTATTAGCGTGAGAACCGCGCTATCAGCGTCAACCTTTCGAAAGGTCCACGCTATTAGCGTGGAGTCGCGCGCTGATAGCGTGGAGTTGATCCTGTTACCTGTTTTAAAAGATTTATTTCGCAATTGGGCTTATCTTTTGGCTTCCTTACTCCACGTAAACTTTGGTATAAATATGAAGCTTCTGAACAGAGTTAGGGCATCAGACCTCAGCAGCCTCTTATCATTCTTCGTCTTTCTCTCACCCAACCCTAGAAATCAAATATCTAAGCCAGAGTTACTGTACAATCATGAACCCTATTACAGCTTTGATGTATTTGAAACCTATGGTTGGCTAAACACCTCTTTGTAGGAAGGCCATGAACTGATGAGAATTCCTCTGTAATTGACTGGTATTGAAATATATATGTTTTGATTGTTTTATTCTTATCTTCTCTTTATTCATACTCTTATTTGAAATTGATCACTTCAATTAAGTGCATAGGGTTAGGATTCGCAGTGGGAACGTTGGGATTCTAATTTCTGAACTGATAAAGAATAACATTCATTCTTCACCTAGGAATAGGGATGCGTGGGTGCGGAATCTATAATATGTTCTTTACATGCTTAAACTGATAGACTTCACTAAGGAATTAGGTTTTCAATTCAGTCTAAAGGGTTGGTTCACTAAGGAATTAGGGATTAGCTATTATAGAAAAGACTTATTCTCCGAGCAATCACAACAGGAACCCATATGGTATATTCTCTAAATGCTTAATCTGTCGGAATTCATAAGGGTTTAGGATTCTTGATCAAATTAAAGGGCTGATTCACTAGTTATCTAGGTTTCACAAATAAAGAAGAGATTTATCATATGCATGCATTAACTTGAATTAACAAGCCAGTCAAGTAAAGGGGAAGGACTCAAAAGGGATTGCGTCTGACTACAATTCATTTCCATTGGTACATTTCAACTCAGTTTATTGCAATTTATTTATTTCCGTCTTTACATTCAACCAATCAATCAAACAACAATATTCTTTTTGCTTAAATTTCTACTTTAGTTTCAATCACTCTTATTGCTTTTGCTGTGGAAATTACCCCAATCCCTGTGGAGACGATAACTCACTTACTCACTTTTATTACTTGTTAACGATCGGTGCACTTGCCGTAATCACGCAACAGTGGTTGTTGTAAAGCTTGTAAGAACTGAAATTTTATAATAGTGGAACTCTAATCTAGTGTTGATTAGAAGAACTGGATGTAGCTTCTCTTGAGAAGTGAACCAATATTAATTTTAGTGTTGATTTTGTATTCCTTAAACTCTTCTTGTTATCTTGATCATTAATTTTTGGTATTATTTTCATTACTCAACAAATTCTGTTTTGAAGCAATTGTTTTTGGGCTGAGTGGTTTGATTGATTTGAAGCATTCCTGGTTTAATTGTGATTAAGATCATATAACTCTGATTTTCTAAATAGTTTTTAAAAGACCAAGTTTAAACCAATTCACCCCCCTCTTGGTTATTGTGGGTATTCCTATTGTTTTCACCAAGTGTAATCGAAACCCAATTGTAGGATTGAACTGAAGCTCAGGTCATCTCCCAATGGAATAGTGCAAGGATGAATATTCAAATTAAAACCATTCGAATAAAGATATTTTTGTGTTTTTATATTTTAAACTACCTAAAACTAAAACTAATCAAAATAGAAAATAAAAAATATATTTTTCTAGAGAGATTAATGTACTGAAAATTTAATAACAGAAATTTAAAAAAAAAAGGTAAGAAGTTACTCTTTGAAACGATAATAATTATAGACAAAAATAATAGTGTTGAGATGCTAAGATTGTACTTGAAATCCCCCTATTTGCTACAATTCCTCCCACTTCTAAGTCGTTATATCGTTCATCCCAAATTCACAAATGTATTTTATCCCTAATCCCTTAGGTGATAGACCCTAAATCACTTGCCTTGATTCTCAATTCCAAGATGCAAGTGATGATGATATTGAATATGCAACTAAAGGGAAGCAAATTACACTAAAGTGAACAATGATTAGATTGGATTGAATTTCAAATTTTATGTTAATAATCGACCCAGGCTAAATTGAACTGAACTTTGTTTTGTAGTCAATATTCAAGATTATTCAATAATTAGTTATATGTTTAAATACTAAATGTATAAATTAGAAATCTATTTTCTAGTGTGAATCTTTCTTTGATAGATTATAAAATTATCTTTAACTTATAATTTAAATGTATATTTTGAACTATGTTATGATTTAATGTTTAATGTTTGATGTTGATATTTAATCATTTATTTTAATATTTGTAAACTATTTTTAAAAATCAAGGACCAGTCAAATCCAAATTGAAATCAATTTGATTATATCATTTGAATTTGATTTTAAAATCAAATTAATTGGATTATGAAAGAATAAAACTGAAGTGATTTCTTTTCTCAAAATCAATACAATTTCGTTCATGAATACCCTTAATATAAAGTTTTTAATATTAATAATCATAATAGTATTTAAGAAAATAAAAGGGAAATAAATAGATACATTTGGGAAAAATCACATGTTACATTAAGTGTAGATTGACCAATCTCACACTAAAAGAAGAATGATATGTTTATTTTTTCTTATTGTAATCACAAAAAGAATATTTTTAAAAAATGTTATAATATTACAAATTGATGAGAAAAAATATATATCAACACGTAGATAGCATAAAATGAAAAATTAATGAAGTAAATGTCACATTGCTAATGTAAGCAAAAGAATTTAAAACCATCCATGTGTACTTGCAAATTAATTTGTTATATAAATAAACATCGCAAAATATGACAACTTTAGATGTTCTCATTTGGCCAGTGCTCTATGTACCGTTAATTAAACTCCCTCCAGCCATCAATAACGATTTTACCTCTCATTCTTCTCTCGATATCTTTTTTTGTCCCTTCTCCATAGCTTTTTATTCTTTGAGTTTCAAAACTCAATAAGCACCTAAAGATGTCAAGGGCGGTGGTTTATATTCTAATAGCCACCGCCATGTTGATCTTCATATTCCTGTCCCCTTTGAACCTTGATAAGTCAAAGGGTCACCTTAATCGCAGGTTTGGGTACAAACTACTTGAACGAGCACCAAAGTTTGACCCTCTTGTGACAAATATAGAGAGAGTGGTTGAAAATAAAATGTATCATGAACCTGCTCCTCATATGATCTCCAATTTCGATAACAACACATCGGTTAGTGATGTTGTAGAGACATACCAATATCTTACCTCAGGTGGTAAATTGAACACGACGTCACGTTTGATCATCTTGTTCCCTTTGTTAGATAGAGAACCAAAAGATGGGGTGATCGATTTCAATGAGTTAGAGGTTTGGATTACTCAACGAGCAATAGAGAGATTAGATTATCTCACGCAAGCTGAGTTGGATTCCAAAGACAAGAATAGGGATTTGGCCATCTCTTTTAAGGAGTATTTACCTCAATTTTCTGAAAAGGATATAGGTAATATGTTTACATGACTGGGTTTTTCTTCTTTGATTAAACCGGTTTGATGTCAATTAATTAGTTTCCTAGAGAGAGATTCATCTTAGGAGATGTAAAATTATTTATTAATTAGTTTTCACTTTTTATTTAATAGTTTAAACCCTTTGAAATTTTAAAAGTAAAACATTAATTTGATATATGATAGTTAAGATCACCATTCAATTTGATGATTAATGCTTAAAAAAAAATCCACTCACCAATTTTGCCAACATGTAATAATTAGGTCGTTGAAAATGATATCATGTACTATGTCTATAACATTATATTTTAGTCAATTTAGTTTATCAATTGGACAATCAATAGTCAATTTGATTTCTAATAAATGGTAATTGATCCAGTTAAGGATTGAATTACTTTTTCATAGACACCTAGACTAAATTGTCTTGTAATTTTAGAATCCATAACTAAAATTACATTTTTTTGTATCATTATGTACTAAATTAATTAATGTCAATTTTATGAAATAAATTAATTTATGTTTTACTTGAGTAATGATATGATGTCAAAGTATCTGTAATTAAGTTGTTCAAAGTTCTATCCTTAATAATTAAGTCAAATGAGCTTACTTTTACACGAGGGGCCTAAATAGCTATATAAATTAATTTATGGACATTTATCTATTTTTTTTATGAAACTAGGGTTACTAAAGCATAAAAAAATCCCATAAATCCCAACTAGGGTGTCATCTAGAGGATTGAAAATCATTTGCCTGTAATCCTAAATATTATTAAAATAAACACACTAGCAAAAGTGATACAAAGGTAGATTTTGTTGCAAAAGTAATCTTGACTAACAAATTTGGAATTTTTTTTCTGAAGTTTAGCAAAGTGGAAATTAAATTTTTTATACCAAATTTATCATACTTATGAAAATTAGTTCCCCTTAAAATTATGTAGGTTCTCCTTTTAAATGTTTTTGCTTTATCTTTTTGAATGGGTTCACCTTTTTGACAACCAACCATTATTGATAAATCCAATGATAAATTTAATATTGAATTCTTAATATATTTTAAAACAGGGAAAAAAGAAATGGGGCATGGCGAAGCAGGATGGTGGATGGAAAGATTTGAAGTTGCAGACATTAACGACAATGGGCTACTAAACTTCACCGAACTTAAAGAGTATGCATAATTGACCACTTTTTATTTTTCTTTGTACTTTCTCTTTTGTTTTCAATATTCATTTGTGGTGTATAGCTTGTTGAAATTGTATACATGTTATGCATCGAAATTGATCATAAAATATTTATATCATTTTGTAGTTTTTTACATCCCGAAGATAGCAAAAATCAAGAAATGTTGAAATGGATGTTGAAAGATAGACTAAAGTAAGTTTTATCTTTTAAATAAATTTGAAAGCGGTTGTGTTTTAAGTGTAATTCTTGTCCTTCTTTTTATAATTATAATCACTTTGGATTACGAGAGGAGAAATAGTATTGCAATGGTTGACCACTAAGCAACTAATTTATTTTGAGATCAAAATTTCAATTCCCATTGATTGTGAATGAGGAAGGGGCTGGACTTATGGCAAAATAGGAGAATGCAATTCAACCATTCTAAGTTCCCAAAATTCCTAAAGAGCTACATTACATAGATGTGTAAATTGGCTTAGCTTATATATTGCTTTGTTTATGATATAGGCGCATGGATAATGAAAATGATGGGAAACTAAACTTCAATGAATTTGAAGACCATCTATATAGTACATATGAAAGTTATATGGACTTTGAAACTAATGGAGGACATGTGCATTCTCCAAGAGATAAATTTGTTGAGCTTGATGTGAACAAAGACCAGTAAGATTTTCTTTTTTACCTAAAAAATGTTTTTCAAATAATTCAATATTAATGTGCATTTTTTATATTAATGGTTTAGTGTAAAGGAAGTGTTGCTTTTGTTTATTTAGTATTACTATATATATTTTACAGATTTTTGTCACCAGAAGAATTGATACCAATACTTTCTTATCTCTACCCTGGAGAGCTAGCTTATGCTAAATATTTCACGTGTTACTTAATGAATGAGGTTAGTTACCTACCTATGAATTGTAATAGTGTGTTTTAATTGTATTAATACATATTGGACTAAAATAAGAATCATAAAAAATAGGGATGGTACATAGAACATGTTTAAATATTACAAATTATTTGCAATATCTAATTCTATTTTTAAGTTAAGGAAAATGTAGTTTTGAATATGTGAGATTTTTTTTTTTTTTTATGTAGGCTGATGATAATGGAGATGGAAAGTTGACACTCCAAGAGATGCTTGATCATGAATTTACTTTCTACAACACGGTTCATGCTGATGGCCACCAAGATAGCGATGATGATCATGATGAGCTTTGATGTATGAACCTAGTTACCAAAAAAATGTAACATATAAATGAAGTAGTGATCTAGTTGTTCTTCTTAGTTATTTTTGGTTTTGTAAAATATAGAAGTCAAACAAATCTAAATTAAACCAATTTTTGCTTACTTAATATGACACATAATTAACATTTTAAATATGTGGATGTAGACATATTAAAAACATCATCCTATGAAGAATAAAACAAAAGGAAGGGGGTTGTCACCATTAAAGTCCATAGTTGAACAAGAGGATTATAGATTTTTGCAAACCACTCTCCTTCATTGAAATCACCAGTATGAAATGTTTTTGTGGGTGATCATTTGTCTCAAAGGTATGTAATATTATTTCACATAACCAAAAGGGAGAGAACCAAAAATTCAAATGGCACAAAAAATATTATTAGAAGCGATGATATAGAATAAAATAAAACCATAATAAGTTTATAACAAACAATGAGCTAATTCATCTATCTGTCTAGAATAATATTATCATTATAATTCATAAAATTAAAAACACTTTCATCAATATTATCATCACAATTGCATATGCAAATGCATTGCATGTAGATTTATATAAATGAGTTGATGAAAGGTGTATGTGTTTCTGTTTCTTAGAAAAATATTTTCAAAAGAAGACTAGATATATTATACAAAGACTTTATTAAACTTTTATTTCTAGGCTCTTTAAAAAGAGCTAAAGTGTAACACAAGATTCAAATACTAACATCATCCTAATCTTAAAATCAAACTCATAACATCCTTAAGGTAGATGATAAGAATAATATTCTTATATTATCAAAACAACATTATGAACAATCAAAACAAAAAAAAAGTATTAAAAACTAAAGAGTAAATTACACCCGCACCCCTTATGTTTTGTTTAAATTTCACCTGATACTCCTTCCTTTTTGCACTCTACAGAAAATCCCTTAATTGTTTGGCTCACATTACACCCCGTCTGTTATAAACACCGTTAAATAATTTAACAAAAAGTAGGCACATGCTGGTCATATGACTTTTAATGAAATTTTATATCTAAAATACCCTTATCTTCTTCCTCTCAACCTGAAAATATTTGAAGACTCTTGTTTCTTTTTGTTTTTTCTCTAATTGGCCATGAACCCAGCTTTTTGTTAAACATGAACCCACCTTCTTGGTACGCTATGTTAACACCCTTCCTTCTTCTTCTTCTTCTTCAATTTTTTAGTTCAATTTTTTTCTTTGATTGAATATGGTCCTTTACTTCAAATTTAGTGTTTTGCTCCTGCATTTGTGTTTTTAACATCTTTCTTTGAAATATTTTTTTTGGCAAAGTGTTTAATATAATGTCTCAATTAAGAGCTGTAAGACACATCATAATGTTAAACTGAAAATATTGAGTAATTCAGTTCAATTATTTATCACTCGTCCAATTTCATATGGAAAATTATACATTTCATTTTCCTTGATGATGTAACAGAGGCATGGCTATTTAAACCAACAAACATAATTAAATTGCTTTGACACATTGATTTTAATTTCAAAATCAGGCATAATTAAATTGCTTTGACACATTGATTTTAATTTCAAAATCAGTTTTGTTGGATAGTCACCCATGAGATGCTTCTTTAAATGGAGATTGATAATAACCCAAACAGTAGACAGTAAGAGAAATGTTATTTTCATTCGAGAACAAAGTCAAAATTATATTTAACTATGAATTTGGTTATTAGTCCATTATCTTTCCTTGTGTTCTTGAAAATTCCTTGCAACTAATTATTATTATACTAATAAATCGTCAATAATATTTACAATGCAAAATTGAGTATAAAACAGGACCAGAAACATTGTTGCAAAAATCGAATAGATTGATTCATAATTAGCTTAACCTCTTTTTAAATAATTTCTTCTTAATTGCTTAAGTCACATTGATTTGATGGGAAAATATAACTAATCACAATACTCTTGGAAATTTTGTCTGTTGACATTTTAAAGTGTCTAAAGTCTCAAATATAGACCTTGTACACTATCCAATGATAAAGGTAACAACAATAATAAACGTAACAATTTCATATTAAATTCATAAAAGGTTGCTCCAAAAAGTAGCAATATAGACTTTTTAACATAATTTTGTCATATAAAACCCCAAAAAATACCCTGCACAACTATATATCAACTTGTTTATCAATGTGTATATTAGTTTCACATTACAAAAAAGTATGACCCTTCACAAGTATGTGTAAGTGATCCAATAATTTCCAAAAAACAAATTAATAGCAAATCATGCATCCTTGTTTCCTTTTAGCTTTAAGTTTTTGTCTTTTTGTAGGTCTTGCTCCTATATCCTCTGTAGTGTTCACTCCTCCACTTGAAGATTCAACGAGCACTTGTGAATGTATTTGTGTTTGCTGAAATTGAAAAGAAAAAAAATAGTTACAAAAAGGTGAAGATGTTTGCTGAAATTTAACTAAAAGAATATTAGTTTTACATAAAAATATATACTTGAGTTGTCACTTCAGATTGTTGTGAACATGCAACATTAGCTTGGACAGATTCAGAGTTTCCAGCACTTTTGTTCTGTTAAAACAAAAAAATAATTCAAAATATTACATACTAAAAAACTAGAATATTAAATAATACAAGTTACAATATTAAATAAATAAAAATATATAACCTTTTTTGGTTTTCTTGGTTTTCCCACTGGAATCCTTTGACAGGTCCTATAATTATGACCAAACTCTTTGCAAGTTGAACATCGAACAGTATTGGACCTTCTTACCTGTTGAGTACCAGATTGTTCTTCAACCTCACTCTTCCTCCTAGCTTTCCTAGGCCTTCCTGGCAACCTTTTCAAAGCAGGAGGATCAATATTGGGGTAACCTCCCCTTTTCTTAACATCCAGTTCAGGCATGGGGTGCAATATTTCTGAATAAGCAAGCAACCATTTTGAATTGTAAAATGCCAAGTCATAATAGCTCTCAATATTGGCTCTTTTGTAACGTACACATGCACAAACATGTTTACATGGCAATCCCGTAATCTGCCAGTAATTACAACCACAAAACTTGTCATTAAGTTTTACCACAAATTGAGTGAATCCATCCTTGACTTGAAATTCATCAGATCCAGCATAGCTAACAACACAATATCTACCATCTTGCATAGTTTTATCTAACCACACCCTTACTCTAGGAGTCACCATGTAATTAGCTGTACTTGCCTTTTCATACCTTTTTTGAAAAGTCACCATAAAACGGTTCATAATAGATTGCAACATCGCCAAGACAGATTTCTTTCTATCATCACCAACCCAAGCATTGAACACTTCACATACATTATTTGTAACATGGTCACTCTTGCAAGACGAATCATATGTGTGTCTACCCTACATATGCTTCGGTCGATCCTCAGATAATAACCAATCAACTGCATCATTACTAATCTTTCTCAAAGCAGAAGTCGCTTTGTCAAACATAAATTCGTTATATGCCATGGCACATGCCCAAAAGTGATTAGTCAGCAAAATGATCTAAACTTTTTTTTAAAATGATTCAACATATGGTTGCAACAAAACCTACAATTTAGTCATAATTGTGGTAAATCAGAATCACTTGAATAAGAATTTTAGCACAAAAAAAAAAGTCAAGATATCATTGAAATCATAATCACAATTTGCAGACAAACAAAATCAGAATCTGACCTATGTTTTGCATATGGAAAAATGTCAGTTACTGCTTGAGTCAGTCCCTGTACACATAGAGTAAAACATTAGTTGCATATATAAAAATACTCAAATTTACTTTAACAAGACTTGAAAATTGCACATTTACCTTTTGCATGTCAGACATGATAGTTAAACACTCATCCTTCCATTCTGGAACAGATAACAAAGCTTCATGCAATTCAGTCAGAAAAAACCTCCATGACTCTTTACACTCCACTTCAACCACTGCAATAGCAATAGGGAATGTACCCTTGTTTGCATCAAGAGACACAACAAATAATAAGATTCCACCATAAGGACCTTTTAGATGACAACCATCAATTCCGAACCATGGCCTGCACCCTTTCACAAGTCCTTTTTTCATAGCATCAACACAAATAAATATCCTTTTAAATTGGGGATTCAAATCAACCCTTGGTTCTACAGCTATCTTTATTATACTCCCAGGATTTGTTTCTCTTACTAATAGAGCCCAAGCTGGTAAGTCATTATAGGATAATGCATGAACCCCTCTAGTTGATTCATGTACTTTTCTTTTTGCTCGATATAGTTGCATCAAATTACTCGGTTCAAGGCCATGCTTATCCAACAAAACTTGTCTCATGGTGGAGTAACTTATATTAGGGTTAGCCACCAATATGCTTTCAAGTTTCTTGGCAATCCAAGCTGAAATTAAAAAAAATAGTTTTAATAATCCAATGTGTTTACTGAAATTAAAAAAAAAGAAGGATAACAATTAAAATACTTGTTAAAAAATAGAATAATAATAAAACTATTATGAATCGTGTCAAAAATAAATGTCATGATCAATCAAAAAGAATTTGATATTCATTTTTTTCTTTAGATTCATTTTTCATATGATTTTATATATAGTTATTGTGTACATGACAAATTCCACTGTCTAAATTAGTAAAAAAAAGTTTATTGGCAATTCAGGCTGAAATTAAAAAAAAAATAGTTTTAATAATCCAATGTGTTTACTGAAATTAAAAAAAAAGAAGGATAAATATATACCTGAGCTTGCATTAGAATTCTTTGTTGTTCTTATGCAAGTATGTTGCTCTTTATATGTCTTTATCTTAAAAGTAACTCCATCTGGAGTTGGAGATGCATGAATCCTCCAAGTACACTCTAAATCTGCACATTCACAAGTCACCCTTGTCTTTTCATTTTTTACCCTTCTCAACTCAAATCCTTTATGTATAGCAAAATCTTTAAGCACTTCTCTAAATTGGTTCACATTCAGAAACAATTGATCGACTTCAAGCTTTATCCTTGCATCCTTCTCCTTCTCATATGGTTTCCCTAAAAATCCTCTCTCAACATAAATGTCACTCATATCATCGTCAAAATGCGGATTCCCAATCACATCTCGGGTTTCCTCAAAATCACTAACATAATCACTCTGATTTTCATCACTCCAATCTCCACACTCACCAATGAGATCATACTCACTCTCAGAAGGTTGATTATCACTCTCATCCATGTCCTAACTCTTGTCATCATCACTTGCATACACGTCATCCTCATGGAATTTTCCATTAACATTCACAGGTTCATTCACAAATTCATTCACAGGTTCATTCATACATTCATACATTCATTCACAGGTTCATTCACATTTTGACTCACAGGTTCATTCACATTTTCTATCACAGGTAGGTTCCAAAATTCATCCTTTGTTCTACTAACATACATATGAATATAAACTGAATTTTGATTATCAACAAACATTTTCAGCACATCATAATCATTCTTAAGGGGAAGAATTTTACCACTAACAGTAGAACAAAACCACAAAATAAAAGGATGACATGGTGGCAAGTCTAAGTCATTAGCAATGTTGTTCACATAGTCATGTGCATCAAACATTCCAAACTTATCAGGATCAACATTGCATATCTCACTTGGTTTGCCCCGTTGGTCTGTAAAGTGAACCAAAATATTCACGTTGCCTGGTTTATGACCCATGTATTTCAGTTCATCCATTGTGTTCCTGTGGTCCCAAACATCAACACTATTTTAATCAACAATAATAAACAAATGATTTTCAGTTCATCCATTGTGTTTCATGTGGTCCCAAATATCAACATTATTTTAATCAACAATAATAAACAAATGATTTTAAATATCATAAGTGGTCCCAAACTGGTCCCCCATTGAAACCCATTTAGAAATAGACAACAATAAACAATCAAAATTAAATAAATATTCTTAAAAAGTAACCTATATACAAGGTCCAATGATCACTTACAAGTAGAACCCTAGTGTGAAGAGAAACAGATGAATAGTGGAGAACTTGCAAACTGGAAGAGGAACAATGGATAACTAATGAACTGGAAGAGGAATGGTGAAGAACTCGTGAATGGTGAAGATGAATGGAATGTGAATGTAGGAAGAGGAAGAGGAACTCGTACCCCTTGGATGATAAAGAAGAATTTATCAATAAGAGGAAGATGAACAGTTCTCGTGAATGGGAAGATGAATGAAACGTGAACCCTAAATTCTAAAACTAATTGGGAAGAGATAATTTGGATTTTACAATTAAAATATAAGGACAATTTCATCTGTTCACATATTTTAATTGACGTTAATTAACGGTGTTAATAGAAGGGGGTAAAAGTAATGTGAAAAAAGGGAGGGGTATCAAATGAAATTTGAGCAAAACACAGGGGGTGCGAGTGTAATTTACTCAAAACTAAATTACCCATTTTCAAACTATGCATATTTAAATTTCAAGTATGAGAATTGGCTTTCTTCCTTTTGATGCTTGCTTTTTTCTTGTATTATGCTTATAATTCATACTGTTTATCTTTATTGGGTGGGACCATGAAAATGTGTAGTTTGACAATGACATGGCTCTAACATGGATTTTCGTTGTGTTCGTTAACATGGCAAGAGAATTAAATCAACAATTAGGGAGAAGCAAGAGGTCAAGAGATCTAATCTCACTTGGTGCATTATTTTTAAATAAAACAATATATGTCACAAAAATAAATAGACAAAAGGAAATAAATCTCAATAAAATAACATAAACTTGACCATTCATGATAATCAATTTCTAAATTTTGATATTTGAATTTAAAGCTATCAAAATTATAATTCAAAACTCATAAATGCTTCTAGTCTAAAAATGGAAAATATTTATTGAATCAATTTAAGAATGAATCAACATTAATTGCAAATAAAATTAACAAAATCAAAATTTCGATATTTTTTTCCTTTTGGTCTCCCACCTAAGAGCCTTCACCTCACCACGTTGACACTCAAAATTAAGTAAGTTTTGCTATGCCCTTTTTTCCATACTACTCACGTGATGATCCATTCTCTCTAACTTTCTCCTTTCTTTTTTTTTCATAGAAAAACAATGGTCGCATATACTACTTTTGATGTTAGTTGTGAAACCCTAAATTGGTGCACACTTTTTTCATCGGATACTCGTAATTAATCTTAAGAAAGAACTTCGAAATCTGAAAGATAACTCGCACAAAAAAATCATGGTAATTACAAACTTGAATAATTGAAACCCTTTTTCCACATAATTAAACTTTCTTGAGAAAACATTTACACAGTATCGTAGTGATGGACTCCAAAATTGGATCAAGTCCTGTTTGCCCCGATCTTCCTTGCAATGGAATCAATTCTTCAATTGAAAGGAAAACAGAGTAAGAAATGCTCTGTTTTCAAGAAAGCTTTTTAGGTTTGTGTTTAAGAAATGGATCAGTGGAAAAGGATTAGAAACGGATTTGGATTGACACCATGGAATAGGAATTCCAATAAGTCTTGCAAGAATCACCACAATAGCTCAGAAGCTATTGATAAGAAACAAGAAGTTCTAAACTAAGAACAAGGGAGAAAACTCTCAACCTAACACACACAAAGTGCATTTAATTTCATTCAATCAAAAGTCCTTACAATCTATTCAGATGTAGCTTATATAGGACACGAAAATACAAGCTAATGAAATGTAAATGAGTCCTAAATGAAATACAAATGTAGCTTCCAAGGTAAGCTATCCAAACAAATGCTTTTAAACTGAAAAATGGCGCCTCTGCAGCAGAAACTGAAATAATCGATTATTTCGAAAGGTAATCGACTATTTTGAAGTAAGTAATCGATTACTAACTCATGGAAATCGATTACATTGTTCATACCAGCCTGGAAAATGACTCAAGAACAAGGTAATCGATTATTATCCCAAATAATCGATAATCACAGGAGCTCCCAAACCCAGGTAATCGATTACTTGATTTGGTAATCGATTATTTTGCTCATATTCATCCTGGAAACTGATATATGGCCAAAATAATCGATTAACCCGACATGTAATCGATTAAAATAGAGCTATGTACATTTTTCAGACTGATGTAATCGATTACAGGATGCTTGTAATCGATTACAGGCATCAAAAGATGCTTTTAATCTGTTACAGGATGCTTTTAATCTATTACAACAGACAACACTCCTTTTGTGGTTTCACTACTTTTGTGGGCTTCTTCTTGCTTTTCCAAGAGATATAAGTTGGATTGGATATGATCTTGAAGTGTTTTAGCCCTAGCCCTTGTCATTGGCCCTTTAATCACCAAAGGAAGTTCTTCCATGTGTAGTTCCAAGCCTTCCTCCTCTTGACTTGGTTTGAGGATTGCATCACGTAGCATACATTATAACCATATTGTATATGAATTAAATCATACACATTTTGTGAAAGAAATAAAGTTAAGACAAGGCTCTATGGCAACCAAAATATATATAAATAAGTATGTGTAGCAATAACTGTGAATGAAGATACCATATTGTTAGAGGAAGAGTAACATAATTACAGCTTGCAAATTAACCAAAATAGAGTATCAAAGACTAAGTAATAGGACTGAATAAATACAAAAAGAATTAAGTCTATATATATCCCAAATAAATATATAAAGTGGGAAGACCTAACACTCAGAGCATCCCTAACTACGACTAACCTATATGTACACCCATTGTACCCTACTCTGTAACCTATAAAACTCAAATAGTCAAACTAGATTGCACTCTCAGGAAGATTGTCGCCTGGAGTCTCCTCTGTGTCTTCCTCCATCAATTTTGGATCCTCCTCTAGGTCCTTCTGGTCCTCTAACTGATAAGCTCAAAGCCCTATTTCAGACGATGTCCCCTCTTTCACACCAATCTCTGGGACTAGATGATGGAGGTCCATCACAAGCTCAAGGCCAA
Organism: Glycine latifolia; assembly: GCA_013407115.1. Lineage (NCBI taxonomy): Eukaryota > Viridiplantae > Streptophyta > Magnoliopsida > Fabales > Fabaceae > Glycine > Glycine latifolia. The sequence goes on from CM023954.1 coordinate 22,462,263, forward strand.
GGAGGAGAACTTGAAGAGCTTCCTTTGGTTAGCTTTAGGAGACCCATGACAAGAGCTAGAACTCAAGCCCTTCAAGAGTACATCAAACTTGCACCTTTTAGACAAGCATGAAGAAGCACACCAACTCGAGAAGAACAAGGGCTGGATTTGGTACTATCAAGTTGAATTTAATTACAACACCTATAGTGGTAATTGTAGTGGTAATAAATAGGACTTTAATGGAAATTGTTTAATAAGTGTAGGTGCACTTGTATGTAATTTTTTAGCACCTATGTAAGCTTGTAAAAACTATAGTTGCACGTGGCTGAATCATCAAGTGGATAACTTGCACCTCAAGCTTCATTAGCTTGCACCTCAAGCTTCATTTCACTTGCCATTTCATTCCACTTGCATTTAGCTTTACAAGACAAGCTTTAGGACCTTGGCTATGTAAAGCCAACAAAAACCAAATGTACATAACTTTTGGTTAAATCAATAAAAACTCTGAATTTTCTTGTGAGAGTTTCTCTCTTGTTCTTGTGCAAGAACTTCTTGGATCTTATCAATGGCTTCTCAAGGCTATTGTGGTGATTCTTCCTAGACTCATTGGAGAGCTTCTCCATGGCATCATTCATCTTCATTCCTTGTCTAATTCCATCCTCCATTGCTTAATTTCTTTGGACCTCATTCACACCACGCTTCCTGCAAAATCTAAAGTAAGAGTTAGAGTTCTTGAAGTGTTCTTGAAGATTTAGTTTCATTACAAGGTAGATTGGGGAAATCAATGTCTAAGGAGTTTAGACATACATTACTAGAGGACATCTAGTCCCTGGTAGGAAAGTGCGAGTCCCCCTTAGCACGACCCTAGGTGACTCGGCAATAGGTAAAGTCTCTTCAAAACCCTCCGACTCAAGATCAACATCTTTGATGTCAGAATTGGACAACAACTTGATAATCTAGACAAGTCTAGCATGATAGAAATACAATGGTGTAATTTGTGTCCACGAAAAAAGAAAGTCAAATGTCTAGGGGTTGTATCTAGTTTTTTTAACTTCATCACATAAGCTATTATGAGGAATCCAACAAAATAACCACAATGATACTCCTCATCATGGGCTAGTAGCCCTCAATCATCCAAGTCATGATGTGGTACCTTGGTTGCGCTTGCGCCATGACAATTTGAAAAGATGTTGATTGTATGGGTGAGCTTCTAGTCTTCGCACAAACCACCAAACATATGACCCTTAGGTCACAGATAAAGCATACTACAGATAAAGCACATGCATACTCAAGGCACACCTCGGCCTCCCTCATTACCCCATAGGTCAACTCACAAATCTTATTTCACATGGGCTTGCTGCCATTAGAACTCCCAAAACATAGAGGTCTTACACTTTTAAGCTAGATAACTATTGGGAGTACACCTCAATAGGATATAATAGTAGGCTCTCACCAGCTGATGGTAACTTGTATACTATGTCGGGCTTGTCGAGTTGGCTCATGTGATCTAACTTCATAATTTAGCGCCACACCTCAAGGACGATCATCTCCCAAATACCACTTTGTGGTCATTTGTAGATTTGAGGATTGACTCTTCAACAACACTCCCCATTGGGATTGTCACATAGATCAATGTGATTTTCAATACCATAGTGTGAGACGATTATGCTTCGACATATTACAAATCCTTTCACAATGATCTCTTCTGCTACACAAGCACAGTTGCCTCACAAAAGCAATGATATGGTCGAACATCTGTTGTGAATTCGGCAAGTATACCATTCGTTTCAAGTAATAAAGTGAGTAAGTAAAGTATCGTCTCCATAGGGATTGAATGCAAATCTTATCGCAGCTTATTATTGTCTTAGAAATTGGAAGACAAATAATAAGTTTGAAGAGAATATGGTTGTATTTTAGAAATTATGCAAATTAAATAAATAACAGAAAATTGGCGAGAATTCAAAAACAAGTTTAATTAAGTCTTACGCAGTGATGAGAAATAATTATGGTTAGAGCACATTCCCATTTGTTCCCTACCTTCTTTACTTGAATTGGTTATTAATTTAAGTTACTTCTAATTGTTCAGAGGATGTATTTTGGCATAATTAGTTAAATCCTAATCCCTTAGTAATTTAACCCTTTAACTCAATTAGAAATCCTAATTCCTTAGTAATTTCCTAGTAAGCTAAGCATTAAGAGAATACATCATATAAATTCTGCAATCATACATCCCTATCCCTAGGCAATGTAAAAATTGTTATTTTACTCCTTTCAGAAATCAGAGTCCCAATATCCCTATTGTAAACTCTAACCCTTAGAACTTTACTAGAATGGCCAGGTCTAATAAAGAATAATCCAATGAAGAACAAAGTAAAATAAAACAATTATCATAATTTCATATTAATACCAATCAAGTTGCAAAGGAGTTCACATTGGTTTTGGCTCTAACCACAATAAGAGATTTAGCCAGACATACTCATATCTAACCTCAAGAAATACAAATATAGTAGAAGAATTACAAATCTCTCAATCTTCCTTCAATCTCCTCTAACTGGCTTTTATCTTCTCTCCACGTTCTTCTTCTGCGTTTTTGTGTCTTTTTCTTTTCTGTGCAAAAGTGCCTCCTTATTTCTCCCACACGTCCATCTATTTAATTAGAGTAACAAAAACCTTTTTCCCCAGCTATTTTCATGCCAAATCATTTAAAACAGGAAACTACGTAACTGTGGCGCGGCTAGTGTGGTATCTAACGCTAATCGCGTGAGGTGTTCGAGCTGAAGGTTCTTCCTAACATGCTGGCGCTACTAGCGCGGAGGCTGGCGCGGATTGCGTGGAATGTTCAAAAAGCCAGATTGCTCCTTTTTGCTTCTTTTCCTCTCTTGTTGGTTCCTAATTAACCAAAAATAATAATAAGATGACATAATAACAAATAAATAAATAAACCTAACTAATTCTAGCCTATATTACTAATTATTGAATGAATCATTAATCAATTAACCCTAAAAACTAATATATGCTAGCAGCATATCAACATCCCACATGATCAACTTCATCTTGGAAACCAAACATTGCATGCTCGTCGATCCTTAATCGACAAGCATCTTGCTTCGACGTCACTTCATCATTCTCGATCACACTTGACCCCAAAACGGAAGGTTTCCGGAACTTCCCATGATCGTCACAATCGAATAACCCAATTAACACACATCACACACGTGCATTCAAACACATGTCTCATCACAAACCCACATTCATGACTACAATGTCTTATTATGCACACAAAACCCAATACCTAGAGTTTACACTCTTTAAGTTCCAGTTCACAGGTAAATATCGCACATGAAAGCCAATTACAGTGAGTTCATAATCACACATATATGGACAAACGTCCTCGTTTTGAGGTAAGACCCATTGTCTAGAAGCATTCATAGAAAATCCAAATTAAAGAGCATATATAAAACCATTGTCTAGAAGCATTCATAGAAAATCCAAATTAAAGAGCATATATAAAAATTTCATTAATTACATTCAATACACCAACATTTAAGCTAACAAAATATTAAAACTAGCATGTCACTTCATAAATTCACCAAAATTGACAATGACACTTCATGTCATATATAATTCAGTACAAACCTAAATTCACATAAATAATAATTAATTTCTATTAAAAATATAATCTATCATTCAACTAAAAATTATCATTTTTAAAATCTTAAAAATACTTAATCAACTTAGAATTTTGAAATCTTATGCAAAGAGCTTCCTTAACATGTTAAATTTAACATATATTTTTATAGAGAGTCACAACTCATTCAAAATATTTTATTAGTATTTATTTTTATCAACTGTCCATAAATCTAATTTACACCATTTAAATCATGGAAAATAGTTCCTGATTTCAATAAATTCTCAAAAAATTACTCTACACTCCTAAATGTCCATAGTTAAACATATAATTTGGCCAAAGTCCAATTCCTTGCAGAACCATTTTTCCTTAAATGAAATGTCTTCTTTGTCCAAGTGTTTACTTCAACATATTGGGTCATCAAAAGTAGTTCCACACATCTTATGAATTTTCAATTTTTTGAGCATTCCCCATGGCTAGGGTGAGACTCTTACAAATTGGTGTCCCTAGATTCAACCCAAAAAATTATGAAAAATCAAAAACTGAAACTAGCAGATTTTAGGAAAAGAAAGAAAATTCGAAATAAAATAGATAAAGTATTAAGAAAAATTCCAACTAGGTCCAAAGTCCTTAAAAGCTGTAGGTAAATCCTTAAATCATAAAAATAATGTTCCTTGAACAAATTAATATTTGAAATAGGCTTCAACCATTCCAAGCAAATGAAGCATTTTTCACTCTTTTCACAACATGAACTCAACCAAAAGCCATCTTTAAGTTTACAAACACCCATAACAACCCAAATACCCAAAACAACCATGATTTGTGAAGGTGATTGGAAAACTTCCCATAATTTAGAGAAATACAAGAAGAGAAGAAGAGAAAATGATGCAAAATCACCGAAAAAACACAAAATCACTTCCTTTTAGGCTTAGAAATAAAAAACTTCTCCATCTCCTCAAAAACTAAGGTTGTCACACCAACGCTAGGGTTTGGGGTCCTTAGTTTGTGTTTTTATAAGACTCGCAGTCCCAGGGACCCTTTAGCAATTTTCTAAAATATCTCATTTTCTACAATTTTAAATAATTGTTATTTAGTCCTTTTTTAGCTTTTGACCTAAATGCAAATATTAATTTTCTAAATGCCACATCATTCTAATTTAATTAAATTAACCTTTGACAAATTATTTCATTGATAACTCCATCCAGCATAAGGGATTTATATGCAATTATTTAGAATTAAGAAACATAGATAAAATAATAGACTGAGATGCAGAATTTTTAGGGTGTAGACATATTTTTAAAGATTTCAAGAGGTAAGGGAAGCTTACCTTTTTTTTTTAAAGATGTAAAATTAGATATAATTTCAATGAATTTAAATTTAAAATTTTATATTCTCATACTGATTGATGATAATTAGGTAAAATTCTCAAATTAGACGATGTTCATCCTTGAAATAAATATACATTTGTTTACTTGGTTGATATTTTTTAAAAATGATAAAAAAAATGCTATTAAGAGATTGATAAATTATTTTCTTATATAATGAATCTTATTTTAATATAGATTTATAATAAAATCCATTGAAATTTGAACGTATGTTGTTGCGGCTTTGCAAAGTGATGAGTCACCTTTTTACCTATATTTTCTCATATTTTTGTACTCATTTTAATCCCTGATTTGTGTTTAATCGTTTATATTCCGCACTATTTCTTAATTGGACCGATAATTCAGATTTTAACGAATTTGGATTTTCTGAGTTTAATTATTCCAATTCTTATTTTCAGGGCAATTTAATAATTCAGTGAGCTTGGAATTATTTCGTGGACTTGAAGATTGGATTACGTCGTCAGCGTCATTTTTCCGCATCAGCATTTTATTTTCGTTTTATTTCGCTTTAGTGATTTTTTGGGCCAGAATTGTTAAAAAGGCCCATTTTCGTTTTAGGTTTAGTCACTAGTATATATAGGAAACTGTGCCCATGCACTAAAGAGGCTACTGTTCACGTTTTTGCTCTGCTAGGGTTTTAGACTTTTAGCTTCTGTTGATTACGCTGTTCAGACTACGTTCGTGCAATTTAATTCCAGTTTTTGTTTTCTGCTCTGGGTATTGATTTCTGTTTCTGCTTTCAGTTTCATTTCTGCATTCCAGTTCCAGTTTCGTTTTCTGCAATTTCGTTTCTGTTTGTTAATTTCGTTTCTGTTGAATTGCTATTTTCGTTTTCTGTTTATAGTGTCAATTTCGTTTTGCATTGTAATTTTTCGTTTCTGTTTTTAGGTTTTGATTTCGTTCCTGATTCTAGGGTTAAATTTCGTTTCTGCATTTTATTTTCATTTTAATGTTGAGCTGCTGTTTAATTCGCATTTCTGTTGTTAATTTCGAATTAATGGAAGGCTAAACCCTAGGTTAGGTTCTGGACAGATTGCAATTGATGGAGGTTCTCTGTTCTTGAATTTCTTTTCTGTTTAGTTCTTAATTGTTGGGCCTTTGTTCTGTATTTTCGAATTAGAATCATGCTTAGTGATTTTGAGTTGATTGATTCAGTAATTTTGGGTTGCTTAATCCTGGAAAATTAGGTCCGACAGATTTCACAATTGCTTAATTTGTGTAGGGAAGTTTCGGGTTAATCTTCGCTTAGTAGATTAATCTGGACTAACCAGGATTAAGACAGGATAAATTATATTTTGTGAACCAAGGATATTAAAAACGCAATCTGTTCCAGACCTGACCATTTTAATCTCTGCATTTGGTAATTCGGTTTTATTTTTTAGATAATTTGAATCTGTTAAAAACCCCCTGCACGTTTCATCCCTTAACACATTTAATCGATCCTTGAGAGACGACCTAGTCACTTCCTAGTACTGCATTTACTTGCATTAATTTGGTTGAATACGGCTTCGATCACAAAGCAAATAGCAAAAGAAAAAAACTCATTTCAAAATAAGTTCTTTTTTTGGTTTTTGAAATTCAAACCTTCTATGAGATAGGCTAGATTGTTGGATACAGGGGGAGTTGAAAAAAAGATCAAGACAAAGATGAAGCCCATTGCTTAATAGATTTTAGCTTTTTACATGCCATTTAATTAAAGGCATTTGTAATTTGTTAAGTTGTTTAAGAGGCTTATTTTATGATCCTTGCATTGCATAAACATAATCATAAACATGCATACATGATTTGATAAAAGCATAAAAGGTTTCATGTTTGCATATAGAAAGAAATTTCTCATGGTTAAGTTTTGGAAAAACTCTTTCACCGATTTAATCGATTACCAACATTAGTAATCTATTACTTAAGCCATGAAGAACATATTAATCAATTACAAGCAAATGGTAATCGATTACACAGTACAAAAGCTCAAAACATGTCTGACTGCTTTAATCGATTACCATTCACTCGTAATCGATTACACAGCACAAAAGCTCAAAACATGTTTGGCTGCTTTAATCGATTACCATTCACTCGTAATCGATTACATAGCACAAAAGCTCAAAACATGTGTAACACCCTAAAATTTCGATAACTTAAAATATATGTGTGATTTATTTCTTATATTATTCGACTACTTTATTAATTAGGATTAGTTGAAACGTTATGTGAATTATCCATGTGCAATTGCTTGGTGTAGATGTCAAGTTATTTGGAGTTTGTTTGAGCTGCGTTGAAATTGAGTGATTCCGAGTTTGACCCAAAAACTGTTTTAGTAAAATCCACATTCTAGATTGGTTAACCGTTGGATCACCTTCAAATTTTAAATTTGGGTCAACTCGCCCAAGCGAATATTGGAAGCCATTTTGGCTCGCCTGGGAAATTCAAGGCGATTTTAAAAGCATGCAACAGCCTCTAAATCACGAAAAAAGATGGCTTCTTCTTCCCTAAACCACCACCTAACCCTCCCCATCCTCCTCAACTGGTTAAGTCTCAACCTGATAATCCAATGAATGTGAATGCACGTGGTTTACCAATCAGAGTTGAATTGCAAAAATAGATTTCAGAACATGCTCTCCGAAACTTCTTTGAAAACTCTTGCCCAAGAAATCATTCAATATCCATGAAGATTAAAGAGTGGGACAAGAACTTAGTTAACCCAGAAAATCACTTCCTAACTTTGAGAAGACTTGTGTATATTCAGAAAATTCGAAGTGTTCAAGTTAGAAAATCAGTCAATCCTTCATTCTATTTATAATAGCTTTTTGTAATAGACTGTAATCGATTAATATATTCATCATGGCTTTTCCAGATTTAAAACAAAGCATTTAATTGATTAAATCGCTGTGTAATCGATTAAAGCAGTAAGATAACATTTTTCCAAAAACATTAACCATGACTTATTAATTTCTTTTAAAACATGAATAGCTTTGATACTTTAATGAAAACATGTAATTATGTTAATGATTACATGTGAAAAGCTCAAAACTTTCTTCTAAGGAACAAGCTTTATCTTCTTGTTGCTCCCCCTATATCCAACAAGTTGTAGCTAACTGTCCAATCTGAGTCTGCAGGTCTGGGATGGTGGCGCTGACATTCTGTTGAAACTGAATGTTGGTGGTTGCCATATTCTTCATCAAGTCCTCCAAAGAAGGTCCAGAATTGGTCTGCCCAGGTTGTGCAGGTGCAGGTGCAGGCTGCTGGAACTGTGGCTGTTGTCTGAACAGAGGAACTTGGTATTTGCTGGTGGAGGGTTGATATTACTGTTATTTAGGTCTGAATGGCTGTTGAGATTGTGGACCAGGACCATACCTCAAATTCGGGTGATCTCTCCAACTAGGATTATAAGTGTTGGAGTAAGGATTATACTGTTGTTGAGGTCTGAATGGTTGTTCAGGTTGTATGGCAGAAACGTCAGCAGCTTGTTCTATTTCTTAGAGAGTGGGACATGCATCTGTTGGATGATTACGTGCACAACAGATACCACACAACCTTGGTTGATTGGCTGCCATCACATTCTGCTATTGACCAATGGCAAGATCTCTCACAAGGGATGTCAACTCTGTTAGTTTGTTCTCCAATCTCTGGTTATCAACAACCATAGAAACAAAAACTTCATTTGCAGCAGCCTTGGATGTTGTAGCATCTCTAGTACCAAATTGCTGATAATTAGCTGCCATGTTAGAAATCAACTGCCTTGCAGCAAGAGGAGTCTTGCCCATCAAAGCACCTCTACTAGCTACATCTATCATACTCCTGTCCATCAACATCAAACCTTCATAAAAATACTAGATCAATAATTGCTCACTGATTTGATGGTGAGTACATGTAGCACACAACTTGTTGAATCTCTCCTAATACTCATACCATGTCTCTCCAGCTAGCTGCCTTATACCACATATTTGTTTCCGGATGGAAGCTGTTCTGGATGCAGGGAAGAAGTTCTACAATAATCTTCTCTTCATATCTGTCCAGGTGTTGATAGGATCTGGTTGAAGGTACAACCAATCCTTAGCCACACTATCCAGTGAGAATGGAAATGCCTTCATCTTCACATAGTCCTCATGAATGTCATGTTGTCGCATGGTGGAACACACTACATGAAACTCCTTAAGATGCTTGTGTGGATCTTCACCTGCGAGAGCATGAAACTTTGGAAGCAAATGAATCAGTCCAGATTTTAGCTCATAACTAGGTTGGTAAACAACATCAGGTGTAGCCAATTCCTTAAGAGTTAGGTTGTTATCAGCCATTATGTCAACAAAAATTTCAGAATCAAGATGTGCAGAATTGGAAATAGACTCAGAAAACACTACACTACTATCTAGAACTACACTATCAAATTCATCTAGACTAATATTATTTCTGCTTAATCTGTGAAATGTTCTATCTATCTCAGGATCATATGAATGCAAGTCACTTGGTGTGGACCTAGTCATGCACAGTTCAACTCATAATGGACAAAAACACAAAAATCACAAAAATGTTAGACAGCTACTTTACCAGGACACTATTCACAATATATGCTGAAATGAAACAGAAAATGGAAAACTGCCCTAAACAATTTTAGAAAAATTTAAAAACACCATAGTAAATATCTATAAATCATGCTTGATTTTTGTAATTTTTTTGGTGATTTTTAAAAATCATGAAAACACAAAATAAATTCAAAAGTGGTCTAGATCATCGAATTTGGCAATTTGGACCCCCTTGACCGTGTTCATCCTTCATAGGTCACTTTGATGTATTAATTTTCTCCATATTTTGGGAAAATTTCAGCTCATTCTGATATAGTTTGCTGTGAAATGACCAGAATGTCCCTACGCTAATTGTTAAAACTATGCTAAAACTCCTACTGAGAGGTCGAATTTGCCAATTTTAACCCACACCTAATTCCGAAAGGGGTTACGTTTGCTTCTAATGGGGGATAAACTTTGGACACCAAGTTTAACAACAAAACTCCATAGGACCAAAAATTTCTGGAAAGCAAATTGTACAACAAACACAACTACACTACACCAAATCTCTCCCTACTACTCCTCTATTTTTTCCTCTATTTTCCCCTGTTTTCCTCTGTTTTTTCACTGTTTTGCACCAGAACCTCACATACACTTCATAACAACCAACAAAAACAAGGAAAATATGTAACAAAGTGCAATTGTGCAGTAGGATGTAAATATGCAGTGAATGTAAATTTTTTTTATTTTATATTTTACTAATGCTATTATCTAATTATGGAGTGAATTAAAGTTAGCATACAATGAAACGCATAGAATTAGCGTAGGTCGACTCAGAGACACAATCAATATGGTTCCAACTTCAATTCACTAGTAAATAATAAGGGGATTTTTATCGAACAGTTTGCATGAGTTGAATAAAAATTGCAGAAAAACATGGCAAAATAGAAACTAACAAAATTGATTAAAGGTAATGTAAAACATATTAAAGAACATCAATCCAATTCACCAAACCAAGCAATGAGAATTATCATAGCTCTCAGATAATGATCTTGTTATGAAAGTTCATTCAATTTCATTAGAAGCAGTTCAATTGAATTAACCCCTAAATTAATTGAAACCACAAACCTAATTGAAATATCATCCAAATAATCTGTGATTAAATTCGAAATTAGGAAATGAATCCATAACCTAATCCATTTTCAATCCTAAACGCATTCATAATCATGAAAATTGAATAGAGGAATGAAGAAGAAAGTGAACATTCACACAGAATTTGAAATACCAAACATGAACTCAAATTCTCCTTGCTTGGGCTAGATCCTTGGATTGATTGATTGTTTAGCCTTCCATGATCATCATCAATGAAAGCCCCACGAAATTAATGCAAGAAAATGGAAGAACAGAAGAACAGTGAAGAACAGTGAAGAACAATGAAGAACATTTGAGACAAAATAAGATAAATGGTTTTAATTCTAAAAGTTTTTAAAAGTCACTACAAAATATGTTTGTGTTAGAATGAAGTGTGTCGATCCAAATAACTAAAATTAATAAAATATAGCGACTGAGTCAGTAGGAAAGGATGGGTCATAGTTAAGCCCAACTAATCTAACTAATTACTAATTACACCAATTTCGTAGCCCAAAATTCAAGTGCAGTGGTTCTGACTTCCAAGCCTAAAATGACCCTCAAGATGACAGAATTGGCCTCGACTTATCTTTGAAAAAATTATAGATCTTTTACTTATCTTTCCAGGGAATACTCATATGCACCATTTGGAGTTCTGTAGAGCTCTCTAGATCCTGGACAAGGAAAATAGGTCAAGTAAGCAAAAACTCCGAAAATAAGCAACAATTATCAATTAAGCCAACTTGTTTGCCTGAGGCAAAAACTGAATTAGAATGGAAAAATAAAAGTCCAAGAGAATTCAAATGAGCTAAGAAGAATAGAAAAATATTAAAGTAAAAATACTCAATCATCTTGGAAAACCATTTGATGTTGAGCAACTAAATATCAAGATCTTGAAATGCTTAACAAGACCAGGGCAACCAAAGGTGACAACAATCTAGGAATCTAAAGATCTATGAAAGATGTTTATGGCTGAACTATTTGGTAAGTTACTTGAGTATGAGTTAGAAATGTCTCAACTAACACATGCAGAAGATGTAGACAAAAAACAAAAGAGTATTGCCTTTTGCATCCTCAAATGTTGAGAAAGATGATGACTCAAGTGGAGATGAAGGTGATGAGAATCTGAACCTAATAGTCAAAAGGTTTAGCAAATTTATGAAGAAAAACAAGAATAGAAAGTTCACCAAGTTCAACAAAAGGAGTGACAATAACAACAACACCAACTTCAACTGCTTTGAATGTGATAAGCAAGGCCACATCAAATCTGAATGTCCTATATATTTGAAGAAGCAGCTAGGTGAAAAGAAAGCAAAGAAAGATGGAAAATCAAAGAAAGCCTACATTGCATGGGAAGAAGAGGCTTCAACAACTTTTGAATCATCAAGTGAAAATGAAGAAGAAAATGTCTGCCTAACCTCAACAATTGATGAAGATGACTCATGTGCTGAATCAAAAGTAAATCCTGAACTTGATCAACTTGTTGATGCTTTCTATGAAATGCATAAGGAGGCTAAAAAACTTGCAATCTCCAACAATAAGCTAAAAGGTAACCTTTGATGACATACCACTAAACTTGCTTCAATGCAAGCTGAACTTTGTACCTTGGAAGAAGAGAATGAGAAACTTGTTTCAAGCTACAAAGCAAATGGGTGTGTGTATGCTTCTTCCTCTTCAAAAGTAAATGAAAACAAATCTTTGCAAAAAGAGTTTGATGAATTCAAAAAGAGGCAACTTGAAAAATGCATAACTTTACAAAGTGAAAACTCATACTTGGTAAATCTCCTAAAAAAGCTTTATCAAGGAAAATGTATTTTGAATTAAATGTTAAGTGTGCAAAAGTATGTTGGAGATACATCTAGATTGGGTTACAAACATCAAACAAAACCTTTGGAAACACCAAGTTTGTACCTCCAAAACAGATGAATAGAAAAAGGCTTTAAAAAATAAAGCATACTAAAATGGCTCATTTTGAAAGAATATCAAAATCTGTTATATGTCATTATTGCATGAAGGAAGGTCACACATCTCATAAGTATTATGCTAGAAGGTTCTATGTGCCTAATGGAAACTGCATATGGGTCCCTAAGAAAAAGGGAAAAATTGCTAACCATTATGGACCCAACCTTAATTAGGTACCTTTCTTGGCTACTTGATATGATTGTTGCATGTGTGTCTTAAAGCTAAAGCATCATTATGGTACTTAGACAATGGATGCTCTAGACACATGACTGGTGACAAGTTCATGCTTACAAATCTAACTTTAAAGGATGGAGGATTTGTCACCTATGGAGATAACAATAAAGGAAAGATAATACGAGAAGGCAATATTGGTGACAACTTTAAAACCAAAATCAGAAATGTACTTTATGTGGAAGGACATCTGCGATGGCATCAATCCGAGTATAAAACAGATCTGGGCTGCTAGTAAGGAGCACAATCTTTTGAGTATAAGTCAGTTGAGTGATAAAAGATTAAAGGTATTCTTTAATGATAATTGCTGCTTAATATTTGATGGCAAATCTGGTGAGATTATTCATGTAGGAAAAAGAAAAGGAAATATCTACTTGCTTGCTATAGAACATGCATTCATTCATAATATTAACTGTCTGGTAAGTAAGATTGATGAATCATGGCTATAGGATAGAAGAGCTAGCCACATTAACATGCATCACATGAATAAGCTCATTAGAAAAGATTTAGTTATTGGTTTACCTAAACTTAAGTTTGAAAAGGACAAACTTTTTGATTCTTGTCAAAAGGGGAAACAAACAAATATCTCTTTTCAAAATCAAAACTTTGTTTCCACCTCAAGACCTCTTGAATTGCTTCACATGTATTTGTTTGGTCCTTCAAGAACTATAAGCTTAGGTGGAAATTACTATGGGCTTGTAATAATTGATGACTACTCAAGATTCACATGGACTTTGTTTTTAAAATCCAAGAGTGATGCTTTTAATGCTTTCAGAAAATTAGCCAAGCTTGTTCAAAATGAAAAAGACTGGAAAATTATCTCAATAAGAAATGGTCATGGTGGTGAATTCCAAAATGAACGTTTTGAAAAGTTCTAGGAAGAAAATGGAATTTGTTAGATTCAAGTGATTGAAGAATCTGAAGAAGACAAGTTTTGATATTTGATTCATGCTTTGTCTTCTTCAGATTCTTCAATCACTTGAATCTAACATAACACACA